>OX393556.1:15160047-15750611 GCA_947650365.1 Chamaelirium japonicum | reverse complement strand
ACACTAGATCGCGTTGTTAATTGTCATTTGATGTTAATCTCTCTCTCTCTCTCTCTCTCTCTCTCTCTCTCTCTCTCTCTCTCTCTCTCTCTCTCTCTCTCTCTCTCTCACAAGTGAATCACACTCACTTCAGATTTCACACTTCTTCGGGACAATTGCGATATCGTCTATGTCAAATGGCGTGCATCAAGCACATCCAGGCATTGCCTGGGTTTCTTACTAGTATATAACAAATATGGAAGCCGTTAACCTACGCTATGACACATGGCATCTGTATTAATACAATGTTTAAATGTTCTCATGTATCAAGTTTCAATGGATGACGATAATCATTGTTTTGAAAGGTTCCATATTATACTGGTACTTCTTGGAATTTGAATGACCGTGTATGAAAAAGCTAAGGAAAAACTGTCCTTAGTGTAATATGAAATCAAAGAGTAATCAATGAAGACAATTTCAACCTTCCCTTTCTCTCTCTTCCACACAATGGGGATACGGTATCGTATGTGTGATCCAATCAAGCAACATCGTAATCGTTAGAACTTGTTAGCGTAAATGGAACACATGGTACATGCACCTTTTCCACATGACTATAAGGGCTAGGTAAGGACAATGATGGCTGGGAAGTGGGTCTAATGCTCAACTATTGTGGTGGCTGTTCATGTGGTTCGGAAATGAACGAATGACCAAACGAGTCCACCGTCCAAAACCATGTCGGTCGTACTATCATGCTGCGGATTCAATCTCCCGACGCGTGAGGGAAAAAATTTGATGACCGGTTTTGACGACAGGTAATCACGACCGGCCAGTGGCATTGCGCCACATACATCAGATGAGGATAAAGAGATAATTTGAAGAGACTAAAAAGATAATTTTTATTGCGGTTCAAATTACCTCCTTACCCCATCTAGAGTATGTGGCGCAATCCCATTGGCCGGTCCAAAGCCGATAGCTAAATTTTTTTCTTCATGTATAAAATCAATTTGACGAAAAATTTTTATATGCCATGTATCTAAAGCCCGACATGGATCTCCGGTTTGTTAGTAAATAGCCGATGACTATAATTATTTTAGACCAACTACCAATCTGAGAGCCGATCCGAGCCAACCCGTGGATTGGGTTGGTTTGGATTTCAATTTGGTAGAACCGAATTAGTTGGCTCAAACCCGAACCAACCCGACCCGAGTGCACCCCTGGTAACATCTGTATCGAATGGGTTATGGCCGACGATGTTAAGAATTGTCAGCCAGTGAAAGCTATCAGCCATTCTATATCGGCCAACCCTTTTCAGCCACACATGTCAGCCAACCCACTATTAAAAAAGGCTCCACGCCAAGCTAGTTGAACTTTGAACTGGTCGTGCACACCATAGCTGGGGTGCAATCTGTTCTCTTAATGCACCACATGTAGTGGGCTCCACACGGTTTTCGTTATCCGTGTTCTGCTTGTTTGTATCAGTGGTCGTTTGGTTGCCGTACAAATGATTTGTGTATATCTGCTTCTATATATAACATGTGTAATTAAAATTTTATATGTTTAGATAAAATTTTATTTGCACAGTTTTATATGCAAAAGCTATACAAATTAAGCAAGTGCGCATCTATTTACACACATCATGCCTCATTAGCCAAACAACTCTAAACTGTTTGCACATACATTTTCAGATTCACAGACTAAAAACACAGGAACCAAACGATCCCAATTGTTTGATCATCAAAATTCAAAATTCGATTAAAATTCAAGATAAACATAACAATGTGAATAAACTGAGGGATAATCTGCTGACGACACACGTGATGATGTAAGCTCGGATCTCCTTATTGGTGGGACTATGAGCCATATGATGAATCATAGGGAGATGCCACCACAATGGTTGTTGCCCACCATCGGCCACTGTAGCCATCGGCCATCAGCTCCGTCAACCACCGCCAACCCACTGCTGCCCAATCAGCCACCACCCCTGTGTCGCCCACACATCGCCGCCCAATCAGCCACCACGACGGAGGTAAAATTTTATATGTATAATTTTTATGTGCAAAAGCTGTACAAATTAAGCAAGTGTGCATCTATTTACACACATCATGCCCCATTAGCCAAACAACTATAAACTGTTTGCACATGCGTTTTCAGAATCACATGCTAAAAACACAGGAATCAAATGACCCCAGTTGTTTGATCATCAAAATTCAAAATTCAAGATAAACAGAACAACGTGAATAAACTTGAGGGATAGTCAGCTAACAACACACGTGATGATACATGCTCGAATCTCCTTATTGGTGGGACCATGAGCCATGGGATGAATCATAGAGAGATGCCACCACAATTGGTCATTGCCCACCATCGACCACTGCAGCCATCAGCCATCACCTCCGTCGACCACCGCCGCCCAATCAGCCACCACCTTGTGTCGCCACGCATCGCCACCCAATCAGCCACCACCACTGATGACCCACTGCTAGTGGATGGTGGACGGCGGCTGGTGGTGGCCGATGGACGATAGTGGGTCGGGCGGGCAGCGGGGGTGTGGTGGCCTACGGGATGGTGGCGACCGGTGATGGTGGCATCCCCCTAGGGCTTATCCCATGACCCATAATCCGGCCAATAAGTAGATGCCAACTGACATCTTCACGTGGCTTGTCAGCTGATTGCCCCAAAGGTAGTTCAAAAGCATTACTATACCCATCCGATCAAAGTGACTCAAAACAGACAGTGGTCTTCTCATTAGTTGAACTGAATCACCAAAGTGATACCGAACATAAAAATCTTTGATAGTTTTGAACTTAATAATGAAGACTTAAGCTGCTAAAATAATATGTTAGGTTTAAATAGTGTGAAATATTTAGGTAGAGCAGTGCTCATGCCTATCGGTACTATAGCGGCCGTCTTTGGTGGCAAAATAGAATTGGTGCGAGGGGGATTTGTCTGACGATATCCAAATTCAGCAGGGGAACCCACATTCGGCCACAGAACCCATTTTGGATAGTGGTGCCCACACCCTCGACCGCTGACCCAACCTCCCATAACGGTCGCCTATGACTATCGGTTTGCCGACGACGACGACGACGATTCCACCCTCCACCATCTTGGGCCGATAAGGAAGAGAAAAAGTTCTTTAATGCCAATAAGGAAGAAGAGCTAACTAAAATAAGAATCGGAACTTTCAATGCATCTTGTGCTTTGGTACATCACCAGAATGCTTCTACCCGAAAGGTTAGGCCATACGCTACCCAAAAAAAAAACATAATTATGAATAATAAAAGTGGTCAAAACTATCTTATTTTACTGGTGTCAGAATTTTTCAAAAGATCGGGTTCCAGCGAGGTTTCGACGAGATCTAGAATATTGATTGATTTGCAGTCAACTCTGTCGTTTTTTTGACTAAATAAGATAGCTTTGACCTCTTTAATTATTCGTAATTTTTTAAAGATAAATTACACATAGACCTCTTGTAGTTTGACCGGTTATCACTTACACCACCTCAGGTTTAGAAATCCTACAAATGCCCCGATATAGTTTAAAAACACATCACTAGCACCCCCAGCCCTCCGGAGGCTCTCTGGAGAGGGTCTGTGTATGATTTTCATTTGTAGGGTTTTAAACATTAGGGGGGTGTAAGTGATAATCGGGTCAAACGAGAGGGTGTCTATGTGTAATTTATCTTTTTTTTTTTTTTTTTTTGGGTAACTTGTGGACTAATCTTTTGAGTAGGTAAAATGGGTGATCAAATATAGGACCCAGTCATAGATTAATAGAGTGACAAGTTCTATTTCCTTTTTCAAGAGAGTGTAGAGCTGGAAGCACGTATCCCATCACCAATGGCTATGATTGCATGTGGTAGGTATTACACTGAGAAGTCTTTTGCAGAAACTAAATGAACTTTTTGGCTAGGAGGGGCAATGTTGTACATATCAAATAAAATATAAAGTATATTAGGTGTTTTTAACTGTCTGTTGCACTCTTGCAATCAAAGAAGTAACTGATTTTATGTTCAATAGTCCTCTCAGGGTTCAAATAAATTTCGAAGAAGTAGAAATGTTCGGGTCATCGGCACCGCAGTGGTTGCTTTTGGCAGCAAAACCCATTTGGAAGGGGCACCCACATTCGACCCATGGGGGCTTTCTTTCCCTTGCATGTCGAGATTGAAGTGGCCGCTTTCAACGACAAAACACAATCTCCCCCCCCCCCCGAAATGAAATCTTTTCGTCAGGGTGGCAAAATTTGTTGCTGCATCCATATTTAGTTTTGGCGCCAATAATTGACAGGGGCGTCCACATTTGGTGATGATGACTATATTCGTCCGCAGTAACCATTTTTGACGAAGGCGGCCACATGCAAATGTGGTGCTCACATTCAGCAAAAAAAAAAAAAAAAAACCTAACATTTAGAAGTATAAGTACAAAACTGTACCTCATGTTCTCAAACATTGGAAACATGGGCTAGTGCCCACCAATGTCACAAAAAAAAAAAACTTCATTATGTTTGTATGATAATGAGATATGGCTCCCATAAGGTTTGTTCGCAATATGGAGAACTAGTGCCCCCCCCCCCCCCCCCCCCCCCCCCCCCCCACCCGCGCCGCACACACACGCGCACGCGTGCACACACACACACACAGAGAGAGAGAGAGAGAGAGGAGAGAAGAGAGAGAGAGAGAGAGAGAGAGAGAGAGAGAGAGGTTGTTATGGTTCCGTCTCCCGTGGTCGCCATGTGGCATATAGAGAGGGTTCAGAGAGACGGGTTTCACACCCCAACAGGAGTACCGCATTAGGGACCCCCCAGCTTATATTATAGTATAGATAGTGGGTGGTGGTTCTCCACTTTAAGGGATGCCTTTTTTTTTTTTTTGGTAATGGACATATATTGCACAACAACAAAAAGACTACAACCAAAACGACACAAAAACCAACCAACAGATAAAATCAACCTGGATCAAAGGACTGTCGAGGGTAATACACTAACATAGCATCCTGGATGGTTATGGCCTTGAGTGAAAGAGGTATATCATGCTGGAAAAGCTAAACCCCAGCCTAACAATGACTATGTCTCGCCAACCAATCAGCTACCCCATTCACTTCCCCTGAAAATATGTGACCACCTAGCCCCTGGAGACGCCAGAAAAGTTAGCGGCATTCTCCGATAATCGTATTAGATGGAGAGAGGGCTGAAAAGTCAATGAATTACCAATAAGGAATCACCTTCAATCCAGACAAGGTGATGAGGATAATGAGTAGTAAATGTATGCAGTCCACGAAGCAGTACTAACTCCTCTGCTAGTGGGACTGAGGAAGAGTAAGAGAAGAAACACCTTACCAGAAGAACCTGACCAAGATGGTCACGAATAAGAAAACCCCCATATCCATCCGGCCTTTTTGAGCAACAAATCCATCAAAATTTAGCTTCTAAGCATAAAAGATGGTCGCCATGGCCTAAGCATAAAAGAGGAGGAGAATTGAGGAAGCTCCTGAAGCAACACCCAAATCCGACGTGCAATAATGCTCAATATTTCCACTACACCTTCAAATCAAGCTTGATTACGTGTCTTCCACACTTCCTAAACAGAGGTCAGCAAATCCCCTAAATCCTCCCTCAAGATTGAGTTTGGCAATTGATTCGTCAATATGCATAATACATGTGCCAAGAGAAACGGAATAAAAATGTTTGAGAGCTGGCCTAGCCAATCCCACACAAATTTAGAGTGGGGGCAGTCCAGCAAGGCATGTTTGATATCTTCTGGCGTCAAGTGGGGGCATCGGGGGCACTCAATATCCAAGTACAATCCCAATGTGAGCAAGATAAACCCTAGTAGTGATAAGACTCTGAATTAATTTACATCCAAAGTTCTAAGGCCCGAGGTGAAGCTTTCGACTGCCATAGAGCCTTCCAAAGAAAGACAAAACTTGTCGTCTCATGTTGCTCTATTGGACATAAGGATCCGGTAACTGGCTCTAATGGACAATTTATCCTCCGCATGTGTGCCCCACAAATACTCCAGACTTGGTCTAGAAGTAAGAATAAGAACTAAAACATTTCGATCCACTCTATCTATAGGAAAAATAGTTTGAATCAGCGAAACATTCCAAGTATTGTCAGGGCCAAATAACTGCCGAATAGACCAGATCCTTACACAAATATTCATATTCAGAAGAATAGGTAGTCGAGCAAACAGAATTGGAGACGCCCATGGCTCCATCCAAGGGTTGTACTCAGCCCCAACCCAAACAACCCGAATACCCATTGGTTTCAAGAAAACCCTCTGAAATTGAGTGCAATATCTAAGACCATAGTCAGGGAGTAGGCCAAGACTAAAGAGAGAAAAGGCACATATTTATAGTGACAAAAACTTTGCCAAGGAGAAGGATTCTCTAATAATAAGACAGAAGCCTGACCCATCATTAAAGAAACCCCAACCAGATTTAGATGTTGAATGCCCAAACCACCGTCCAGTTGGCGCTTGACAAAAAAACAACCCAGGGTAGGAGATGTGGACCCCCCGAGGAAGGGGAATTAGCCCATAGAAACCGTCTAAACTCTCGCTCCAATAAAAAAATCACA
Organism: Chamaelirium japonicum; assembly: GCA_947650365.1. Lineage (NCBI taxonomy): Eukaryota > Viridiplantae > Streptophyta > Magnoliopsida > Liliales > Melanthiaceae > Chamaelirium > Chamaelirium japonicum. Next base: position 15,744,056 of record OX393556.1, on the reverse strand, counting down.
CGAGTTGGCACCCCAGCGATGAGCTAACATATATAAGGGGCATAGAAGTCAGCAAAGACTTTAGTAAAATCACCCAACTAGAAAAGGAGAGATAGCGGGAGTTCCACCCGGCCAACTTGTGCAATATCTTGGTCGATAGAGAGATGAAATCAGCGGCCAATAGATGTTTGCCAGAAATAGGGACGCCCAGATAACTGAACTTGCCATCAATAGACTCAATAGCAAGGAAGTTTTGGAGTGCAGCCCATTGAGAACGATCCAATAGTTTGCCAAAGATCAAGAAAGACTTGAAAGTATTAACGGCTTGGCCAGAGCTATCACATTATTTCGATAAAATGCTAAATAAGCAAATAGCATGTTGGTAAGAAGCTTGAGTAAAAAACAGACTATCAAACTTTATAGTTTATACCATACATATTGTGGATTCTCGATTTCCGATGGTCTCAAATGCGAACTTCTTTGAATGTCTCTTAATTTAGTGGGCTTTAAACTGAATCGCACCCAAGTGCATGGGCGTTCTGAATAGCACACTCTTGGTGTAACCAATGTGTTCACTTGAGGCATGGATTCACGTTCGAAATCGATTTTAAGTTTGGTTCGGAACGGTCGATGCAGCATGGTTCTACTACATAGGCTCGAGCCGGTCGACTCAATTCAGGTGAGTGCCACACTCAGCACTGTTTGAGTCTGAATGATTTAGGGGGGAAAAAAGAAAGAAAATAAAACATGGAGTAGTTTGCATTATATCCATTTAATAAGTCTATTAACGGTTGATCCCGACATAACTAATATATCGTAAAAGATCCACCATAAAAGATGTAATTGTAATAGACCCAACAGCTTATAAAATGACACATGTACCCTTCCTTTTACCCATAAAGTTAAACTGGTTTTACAACGTGACAAAAACATTACGGAATTTCAAAACGTGTATGTCGTGTTGTGAAACCCTAACCCTACTTCTATAGCCTAAATAGTGAACACAAAACCTAACCCTAATATTTGGACATGGACCAAGATAGATTCCATGGAAAATTCAACAGAATAGCCATACTATTAGAGGACGAGAGAGAGAGAGGAGAGAGAGAGAGAGAGAGAGAGGAGAGAGGAGAGAGAGAGAGAGAGAGAGAGAGAGAGAGAGAGAGAGAGAGAGAGAGAGAGAGAGAGAGAGAGAGAGAGAGAGAGAGAGAGAGAGAGAGAGTAGAGAGAGAGAGAGAGAGAGAGAGAGAGAGAGGAGAGAGAGAGAGAGAGATACAATAATAATTAATAGGTATCTAAGTTATTACAACGTTTTCAGTTCTACCAAGTAAATATAAAAAAACAGTTCATGTAAAACTATTTGAACATGTAATCACTACCACACGTAAACTTAGAAAGGAATTCGATGATGTCTGATACAATATAAATTGCGCTTCTTCAAGGCTGCACAGCTTCCAGAAGCTTCTCATACACCTGTCTTGCGGACAGGTCCTCGACCTGGTTCACACATCTCATATAATCAGTACATATTGATGAATACGATGTTTAGAAACATAAATACATTACAGTCCCTTCAACAAATAAATGGTTTTACATAGGCATCGAGCTCGCTTTACAACTCTCGATTAGAGCATCAGAAAGAACTCACAACTCCTTATCAAGGTTGTGTCTTATATCTTACTCTAGCTTTCTCAGGCTCGAGAAGAATAGGATATGGAATCCGAATATTTGTTTTATTTGACATTGATATTGAATGTAACATATATTCACATAAATCGCTCGACCCCTTTCAGGCAGTCAAAGATGAATGTGAGTAATAGTTGTTCACTTAACTTTAGCAGTAGTTGAATACACCTCTCTCTCTCTCTCTAGCTTCGTTGCTACACCTCAGGAATAGTTTACCGCAATAGAAGTTTTAGAATTTGGTGATTTTTGGTGGATGTGTTATCTAGGATAAGGTCATCATCCTCACCAAAAATCAACAAATTCTAAAACTTCTATGGTCATCAAATGTTAGAAGCTTTATCGACCATCCATTGTAACCATCAATTTTGATGATCCTAGAAGTTTTAGAATTTGCTAATTTTTGGTGAGGATGACCATCTTACACTATATAACAAATCCACCAAAAATCACCAAATTCTAAAACTTTCAGGGTGGTAAGCAAGGGGAAGAGGTGTAGCACCGAAGTTACATCTCAGGTGCAGGGTCCCTGCCCTCTACCTGAGCTTTGATTATATATTTATATAAAACATGGGGATTGTGCCTCTCCTTATATAATTATCCTATGTATAAACTACTACTCAGTACTCACACTGACAATGTGTCTTTGTGGTACTTGCATCAATGGAAATTTTAGATTCATGTAACTCACCACAAGAAGCTTTGATTTATTATTCCATCCCCTCTGAAGTGTCATTTGACTCAATCTTAAGCCCAACACCTGTTCCAAAACAGCCCCACATAGGAATAGGATGAGTTATAATTAAGTTCACTAATCAGCATGGATTTTGTACACAAACAAAGATGGGATATTGAGCATGATAATCTGGTTGTAGAAAGCCATGCAAACACTTTTGTTCCGAAGCATTCGACGATCAATAATAAAATTAAAAAGAATTCTGAACCTTGGCCAAGAATTCCAATAATTCATTGTTTAGCTTCTCCACGGGCAGCTGGAGCAGCTACAGCCACTCGAACATCATCAGCATTTACTCCTAGTTGACGCAATGAGAAATTTTGAGATAAATTTATAGCTAATAAAAGAAAATCATGTATGCAATTACAAGAGAATATGTAGCTAGAAAAGGTAAATGTAGACTAAAAACTTTCATGTATGCTAAGTTATTCGAATGCCATCTTTTCCCTTCTATATACCAAAAAATATGAAACGGTGTCGACTGATTCCATAGTACGTGATAGGTAATGGAAGAAAACAAAGCAAGAACATGCAGGAAGCCAAGACCAAGAAATTGGAAGCAAATGGTAGCTACCCTATCTGAGCTTTTATGGCCATCTACTTTAACAAATCCGAGTATCTAGCTCAACCACTGAGGATGATTGGCTGACCCATATTTTTTTGACCCATCATCCTAATCGTTGAATTCATGTTTCAAAATGTGCTGGTTTTTTGTAGAGGTGCTATTTATGATATGTGCTATATTTGGTATGTTGATCATCCTCACAAAAAATCAGCACATTCTAAAACGTCTAGGTGCATCAAATATGCAATTCAAATTGACAGTCGAAAAGGCTTGTAACATTTGATGGCCCTAGAGGTTTTAGAATGTGCTGACTTTTTGTGAGGATGATCAACATACCAAAGATAGCACATCTACAAAAAATCAGCACATTTTGAAAGCCGAATCCAACGATTAGGATGATGGGTCAAAATATGGGTCAAAATTTCATGGATCATCCGATCCTAACCCTATATATATATATATATATATATATATATATATATATATATATATATATATATATAGGGGGATGCTTAGGTGCGGTCTGCGGTCCGTGCGGTCCGCAGCCGTCCAATGCACCACTCTGTGCATCAGATGCACGCAGCCAGTGCATCGGATGCACGCGGCCAGTGCATCGGACGGCTACGGACCGCAGACCCGCACCTAAGCATTCCCATATATATATATATGCTATAATGCGGCAAGTGCGGCACCGCACCGCACCCGTCTGATGCACCGCTGCGTGCATCGTATGCACGCAGCACATGCATCAGATGGCTGTGGTGCGATGCCGCACGTACCGCATGTCGCATTATAGCATGCCCCTATATAAATATATATATATATATATATATATATATATATATATATATGGGGTGGGGATCCGTTGACAACCCAAAATGGGAGGTAAATTTACCTCCCACTTACAACTCGCCATAATCGTTGGATAGAGGTTTCCGAATTTGCTGATTTTTTGTGAGGATGATCAACATGGCAAGTTGATCATCCTCACAAAAAATCAGCAAATTCTGAAACTTATAAGAGCGTCAAATATGTTATTCAAATTAACGGTTCAAATAGACGGTTCAGAAAAGCTTGATTCAATCGGCGCCCTTAGAAGTTTCAGATTTTGTTGATTTTTTGTGAGGATGATCAACTTGCCATAGTGATCATCCTCATAAAAAATCAACAAAATCTGAAACTTCTAAGGGCGCTGATTGAATCAAGCTTTTCTGAACTGTCTATTTCAACCGTTAATTTGAATAACACATTTGACGCCCTTATAAGTTTCCGAATTTGTTGATTTTTTGTGAGGATGATCAACTTGCCATGTTGATCATCCTCACAAAAAATCAGCAAATTCATAAACCTCTATCTACCGATTGAATCAAGTTTAAAATGGGAGGTAATTTACCTCCCATTTTGGGTTGTCAACGGATCCCAGTTCTATATATATATATATATATATATATATATATATATATATATAGTAGATGTGTTATCTATGGTATGTTGATCATCCTCACAAAAAATCAGTAAATTCTAGAACCTCTAGGGCAATCAATGTTATAAGATTTTTCGACCGTCAATTTCAACCGTTGATTTGAAGAGCACATTTGATGCACCTAGAGGTTTTAGAATATGCTGATTTTTTGTGAGGATGATCAACATACATTAGATAGCATCTCTACAAAAAAATCAATAGATTTTGAAACCCCAATCCAACGATTAGGATGATGGGTAAAACAAGGGTCGAAATTTCATAGGTCAGTCGATCTTAACCCTATATATATATATATATATATTATATATATATATATATATGGGTCAAGATCCTGTGCCTTAAATTTTTGCCATCGGATTTTGATTTGATGTCCCTAGAGGGTTTATATTGAGCTGATTTTTTGTAGATGTAATCATCCCACCTTAGATAGAACATCCACAAAAAATCAGCACATTCTAAAACCTCTAGGGGCATCAAATATATAATAAAAGTTAACGGATAAAAATGGACGGTGAATAAAGCTTGTAATATATGATGCCCCTAGAAGTTTTAGGAATGTGCTGATTTTTTGTGGATGTTCTATCTAAGGTGGGATGATTACATCCACAAAAATCAGCACATTCTAAACCCTCTAGGATATCAAATCAAATCGATGGCAAAAATTTAAGGCACAGGATCCTGACCCTATATATATATATATATATATATATATATATATATATATATATATATATATATATATATAAGAAAGATTTGTGACCCTACCTACACCCGGAGCCAATCCCCTAGCGGTCCTGCCACCACGCCACAGAACGGGAGCTCGTGTGGAACCTTGAGAGAGGACTGTTAGGTTGCGGTGTGCGCTGTGGCGTAGAAAATGCGCTGCAAAATTTGTCCGTCCAATCAAAAGGGATCAAACGGCACACAGTAATCCCGCCTCATAAAACCCGGATAAAACCGCTGGGGCACACATAAATTCCGTTCGATTTTCCACCGTCGGATCGAGGTTGTAACAAGCAATCACTGTTACTGTAGCGGCAAGTAACAGCAATTTGTGTTTCCTGATGAATCTCATCCGTTGGATCAATAAAATCCAACGGATCAAAAAAATTTCGCTGTTACTGTAGCGGCTACAGTAGCAGCGAATTTAATCTGGGCCGTTGGATTCTATTGATCCAACGGATGGGTTCGTGTAAACACAAAATTCATCCCATCCGTAGGATTGATGGGAATCAAACGGCCCAAATTAATTTCGCTGTTAATGTAGCAGCTACAGTAACAGCGAAAATGATTTGGGCCGTTCGATTCCCATCAATCCAACGGATGGGATTCGTGGAAACACAAAATTCGTCCCATCCGTAGCATTAATGGGAATCGAACGGACCAAATTAAATTCGCTGTTACTGTAGCCACTCCAGTAACAGCAAAAATTTTTTGATCCGTTCGATTCCCATCGATCCAACGGATGGAAATCGAACGGAATTTATATGTGCCACAGCGGTTTGATCCGGGTTTTATAAGGCGGGATTACTGTGTACCGTTTGATCCCTTTCGATCGGATGGACAAAATTTGCAGTGCATTTTCTACGCCACAGCGCACAGCGCAACCAAACATTCCTCCATATATATATATATATATATATATATATATATATATATATATATATATATATATATATATATATATATATATATATATATATATATATATATATATATATATGTATATATATATATATATATATAGGGGCATGCTATAATGCGGCACCGCACTATAACCGTCTGAAGCACCGCTGCGTGCATGCGATGCACACAGCGGGTGCATCAGACGGCTGCGGAGTGGTGCCGCACTTACCGCATGCCGCATTATAGCATGCCCCATATATATATATATATATATATATATATATATATATATATATATATAGGGTCAGGATCCTGTGCCTTAAATTTTTGCCTTCAAGGTTATTTGATGCCATAGAGGATTTAGAATTTGCTAATTTTTTGTGGATGTAATCATCCCACCTTAGATAGCATCCACAAAAAATCAACACATTCTAAAACTTCTAAGGGCATCACAAGCTTTATCCACCGTCTATTTTTATCCGTTAACTTTTATTATATATTTGATGCCCCTAGAAGTTTTAGAATGTGCTGATTTTTTATGGATGTTCTATCTAAGGTGAATGATTATATCCACAAAAATCAGCACATTCTAAACACTCTAAGGGCATCAAATCAAAATCGAAGGCAAAAAATACAGGCAAAAATTTAAGGCACAGTATCCTGATGCATATATATATATATATATATATATATATATATATATATATATATATATATATATATATATATATATATATATATATATATATATATATATGGGAAAGGGTAGCCTACTCCATGGAGTAGGTAACTTACCTATTCCATGGCTTAAATAGACGCCACATGACACCTTTTAATCGAGTATTTTGTTGATGTATGGTCAATCCAAAATGGATAGATTAGGATTATGAAAAAAAATCTGTAGAAAAAAACTTAAATCAACCAAATCAAGTTGTAACAAATTTAACGGTAAACTGTAAATCGTAAAAACTTTTTTTTTTGCATGCTAAAAATGCGACTTGGCATGTGTTTTTCTCAAATTTTTTTCTTGACAATTGTTGAGAGGGATGAACATAAGTTGACAAAGTCTTAACTCCGGTTAAAAAGTGCCACATGGCATCCATTTAACCCATGGAGTAGATAAGTTACCTACTCCATGGAGTAGGCTACCTTGCCAGAAACACGCTACTCTGCCACAGAATTAGACACACATCATCCAAATCGTTACATAGAGGTTTCAGAATTTTTTGTTTTTTTGTAAGGATGATCAACTTCCCTTAGATAGCATATCCATAAAAAATCAGCACATTCTAAACCCTTTAGGTGCATCAAATCTAAAAAGCTTTATCGACCATTCATTTTAACTGTTAAATTGAAGGGAATATTTGATTAGTCTATAAGTTTTAGAATGCGTTGATTTTTTGCTGATGTGCTATCTAAGGCAAGCTTATCACCCTCACAAAAAATCAACAAATTCTGAAACTTTTATCTAAGGTTTTGGCAATGCGTGACTAACTCTGTGGCAAAGTAGCGTGTTTCTGGATCCCGACCCTATATATATATATATATATATATATATATATATATATATATATATATATATATATATATATATATATATATATATAGGCAGTAACGTTGAGCTGTGAGCTGCGGTAGGAGAAAATGAGCTGCGGGTATTTTGACCCCCCTAGAAATTTTGGAATTTGATGAAATTTGGTGAGGGTGTTGTCTAGGGTAAGATGATCATCCTCACCAATTTTCATCAAATTCCAAAACTTCTAGTTGGATCAAATAGTCGAAGCAAAATCTACAGATTTTAACGGTGACTTTGGACGGCAGATTTTGCTTCGACCATTTAACCCCCCTAGAAGTTTTGGAATTTGGTGAAAATTGGTGAGGATGATCATGTTACCCTAGACAACACCCTTAACAAATTTCATCAAATTCCAAAACTCCAAGGGGGGTCAAAATACCCACAGCTCACTTTCTAAACCGGCAGCTCGCAGCTCACTGTAACATTCCTTATATATATATATATATATATATATATATATATATATATATATATATATATATATATATATATGTGTGTGTGTGTGTGTGTGTGTGTGTGTGTGTGTGTGTCATCTATTCTATATGGATTATCTTTCACACCTTAGATACTTTTCATTGTTCTTGGCTTGTGCTTGTTTGAAGTGTGAGGAGACAGGTTGAAGAATGAGGTTGCACAGAACTTGCAATATTCTTTTTAGATGAGTCATTGAGTCGTGTAACTGGTGTAAGAAAAGGTGTACTAAAATTGGAAAAGGCATGAATGTTTACTTTTCTTGCGTCGGTGATGCAAAGATTTTATCACGAAATGTTCCCAAATGGGGAGATTGTTACCACATTAGTTGAAAAAAATTGTGTATGAGACTTATTGAGTCCATCATGCTTGAGTTGTATGCTCACAATCCAGTGAAAACTTGAAGCGCCACAGAAGCTCTTTAAAGATCAATGTGAAGACTAGCAATTTCACCATAATCTGTGAAGGTAACGGATCTTGTACAGAGTTCTACTTCTTTGGACTTAGTGAATGTTGATTAGTTGATCGTGAAAGAGGTCGCTTTTCAATTCTTAGGATATCAAGTTAAAAAAAAAAGATTTTATGCATTCATGTTCTCTATAAGTACTATTTTGTGTTTATCTCTTCCAATACTAGGACATTATTAGGATTTTCAACCTTCTGTTTGCTCATTCTTCCTAGTTGATTCTTCAAGAATTAATCTCTCATTTCTGAATGTGAATTTTCAGAGGGATTATCCATGAAGAACAAGAGCGTATGAGTCGGATGTGCTAAAAGCTCTTTTCTTGTTCCTTTTTTTCATCTTTGGAGAAAGAGCACTTATGGGGATACAAAAGCGTGTTTGGTTCGTAGGGACGAATCAAGGTGCACAATTCGTTGGATGGTTTGAGGTACATCTTCATGGATTCGTATGTGGAATGTCAACGGAGCTGCGTATACGAAGCAGACAACAATCGGAAGCATATTCGTGGATTCGGATTGCATTCTATTCATCAAGTCTATAATGTATTGCTTCCACATCTGAGCTTGGCTCGATGTGGCTATTCCTGGTTGGCTTTCCATGTAAAAAATTCTTTGCATGCTTTTCTGGGTGCTTGTTTGCTTTCTCACTTATTTGAGAATATTTGTGGTTATATTATCGTGCAATCACATACTAGTACGGTAGTACCAAACCTGGTTCCTCTGGTGATAAGTCATTGTAAGCTATCTGGCTTAGTGATGGATCCCGTATAAATTCATAGAGCGTGCAGTGTTTCATGAGAGTGGGATAGGCTTTGAGGCTGTCTACAAGAAAACCTACAAGACGTGTCAAGTTTCAAAGGATACCAAGGAACTAACTAAGCAATTGAACACTGTTGAATCTGAGACGATAGTAATAAATCCTTATCGCAAGAGAAATTTTGAGATATAATATGCTAATGAAATTAACTTTCTAAAATGTGAACATGGGAAAGAGAGAATCCAAGTATCCAACTTAGACAAAAGAATTAAAAACTTGAAAATACTAGTTAACTCAAAAAGGAAAGAGAATTTGAGGTTGAAATAGGAAAATAATAAAATATAAGAAGATTCTGAGTGATTCTAGGGCTACTGTTCAGAAACTTTCATGTGGACCATTCTGAATTGCAATAGAGATCCCAGTGACAAGTGGGGTCTTGGTTACATCAATGACACTGTCACAGCTTCTCCCAAGACTACGTATGTTCCTGACCAGAACCCTTTGAGCCTTCCCCCTTTGAAATCTATTTCTTCTAGTTTTCCAGTTTGGAAAATTACTACAAGTTATCAGTGTGGAAAGTGGGTCACATCATGCGTTTTTGTTGGAGTCTTTTGGGAAGACCTAGAGTTCAAGACCCTCATACATGAGACTTCAGGAAGAACTTTCAGGCGTCTTACCCAAAGAATAGTTCTAAAAAGAGTAATAAGATAACAAGAAAAATAACAATATTGCTTCAAAGAAGCTTGAACTTACAGCTCAAAATAAACATCTTAAAAAGGTTCCGAGTGTTAGAGCTGTGATAGTTAGATAGGATGATTGAGATGCAAGATGGCACACCTTGCTTTGAAAGCCATTAAGTCTAACAAATGTTTTTCTGATACTGATTGCTTGCGCCACATGACTCGTAATGAGCCGCACTTACTCATGTGGAGGATTATCAAGAAGGAAGAGTGACATTCAGAGATGGCCACAATTCCAAAGTCATTGGGAAAGGAAGAATCAAGGCACCTGAGATCCCTATCTTGATCATGGAACTTTGTAGCCAAAACTGTGACAAACATTATAATAAACCAAATCATATATAGCAAGAGGATTAGTGATAATAATTATGCGATTATGGAAAAGTTCTATGAAGTTTGTCATTCGGTGAAGAAAGATGAGAATAATCTATGACACCAAAGACTTGGGCACACCTGGTGACCCAAGTAACTCAACCTACTTAAAAACAGGCTAAACCAAACTCGCTTCAAAACCGGATAGAGACCCAACCTACTTCAAAACCGGATAGAGACCCAAATCACCAACTCAACCAACCATGTAATCAATTCATAAAAAAGGAAAAAAAAAAAGTTCAGACGTAACATACAGTCAATTGCTAAAAAATACATAAGACCTAAAACATTTAACGTATATACTTCAAGGTTGTAATTTCTAGCATATAAATCATTGTGATTTTTTGTTGATGTATATCGACATAGTGAATAGATCGTAAGTTCGCATTATTCTTTTACTATATATAGTACCATAATGTAGGGATATTATGATTGCATGATACAGTGGTCTATATATATGGGAATTTTATAAAAATACAAACATACTTTGCATTGGATTTCATTTAATAGACCTTGAAGATATAGCCACACCCACACACACACACACAAACACAAACACACACACACATATATATAGATATAGATATAGATATAGATATAGATATAGATATAGATACAGAGAGAGAGATGGGTTCCTATGACATGTCATAGGGAGTACCCTATGACATATAGTCATTTCGTACACATGGCACTTATAATGTGCTAATTATTTATGAGGATGATCACCCTACATTAGATAGAACATCCACAAAAAATCAGCACATTCTAAAACTTCTACGGGCATCAAATATGTTTTTCAATTTAACGGTTAAAATGGATGGCCAATAACACTTCTATCATTTGATGCCCCTAGAAATTTTAAAATGTGCTGAATTTTTGTGGACATTCTATCTAAGGTAGGGTGAGCATTCTCATAAAAAATCAGCACATTCTACAAGTTCTAGTGTCACTAATTCACCATATATCATAGGGTAGTTCTTACGACATTGTCATAGAAACCCTTATATAGCACACACGAAAAAAAAAATAGCTCAATTTAAGATCTCTAGGCAGCATTGTTTTAAAAAACTCGCCCCGGGGTACGCCCGGGGCGCGCCCCAGGGCAGGGCGGTCCTAAAACGCCCGGGGCGGCTCAATCTGGGGCTTTTTTCCTGTGGGGCTTACGCCCGAACCACTGGGGCTTACGCCCCGAACGCCCGGGTACGCCTTTTATGCCCCAATGGCCTGGGCTTACGCCCCACTGTAGTTTGTCTGCATAGTTGAAAAAAAATGATTTGATTGCTACCGTGTGATCTTTTATATGCGTCTTACTCTCTTGGATGACGATTATGACATTTTTTGAAACTAAAGTTGTTTTAAATTGGTTATATATCATGTATGGAATGATAGAATCTATGGAATATAAACGTAGATAGTTTGAATTTTGGTTAGAAATTTAGAATTAGATCTTAAATGATGTTGAATGACAATGATAAGTTCATTTTTATTATCATTTTGTATATATTTGTGATTTATCAACCAATTTTGTAGGCTTAAATGCTTTGTTTGTTCATAATATTTTTTATTTTGTTTGTTTTCAATCTATTTTTCCTATTTATATAATATGTTTTATTTTTATATATTTTTTAAATTAAAAAATGAAAAATTCGTGGGGCTTACGCCCCACGCCCTGGGGCTTACGCCCCGCCCCACATCAGGCAAAACGCCCCGCCTTACGCCCCCGCTTTTGAAAACACTGCTAGGCAGTGTTACCGGACACTTCACTTTTTCCAAAATTGGTCGTGTCCCCACCCAGACACGACACCCCACTCGAACACTCAAATGTGCTCGACTTTATCGACCGTTCATTTTAACCATCAATTTGAGAAGAACATTTGACGCATCAAGAGGTCATAGAATGAACTGATTTTTTTTGTGTGCACTATCAAAGGGAATGTGATAATCCTCAAAAGATAAAAATTTAAGAAAATCATCTCTAATAGTCAAATGCACATTAGCCACACTATAAGAAAGATGCATTGTGGACAGATCATATATATATATATATATATATATATATATATATATATATATATATATATATATATATATATATATATATATATATATATATATATATATATATATATATATATATATATATATATATATAGAGAGAGAGAGAGAGGGGGGGGGGGGGATGTTAGGATGCGGTTAGTGCGATGTGCGCTCGCAGTCGTCTGATGCACCTCTGGGTGTGCAGCGAGCACGAGGCGGGTGCATCAGAAGGCTGCGAGCGCACACCACACGCACCGCATCCTAACATCTCATATATATATATATATATATATATATATATATATATATATATATATATATATATATATATATATATATATATATATATATATATATATATATATATATATATGAGGGGCCGGGAAGTTGAACTCAAGTTCACCATTGAATGGTTAAACAATGATTTAGTCATGCCACATATCCACCTTTTTGCTCTTTGCAAGTCCACATCGTAGCATTTATGATGGTGATAGGAAAACCGTGTTGTTTTATATGAAAAAGGTTGACACATGTCTTCTTTAAAAGTCGATTTCACCATTCAATAGTGAACTCAATTTCACCAACATATATATATATATATATATATATATATATATATATATATATATATATATATATATATATATATATATATATATATATATATATATATATATATAAGCGCGAATAGGCTCCTACGCTTGCCTTAGCTCCTTAACAATTATGCTTCCAATCTCCTTTTCCCAAAATTAACCAACACAGTTGATTTATATGGAATACTTTAAAAAAATTCCGTACCATTTTTTGGTCTCATACCTCTCCAAACGAAAAAATGGAACGAAATTGATAATCATTAGGCTAAAGTCTAAGCTAAGGTTGCAAAAGTTTTTTCCAATTTGTTTCTTGCCATTTTCACTAGAAAAATTGAACCCAACATATCACGAATTTAATGTGAGTTTTCAGAGAAGCTGATTCTCTAACATTAGAGTTTGGTTAGATTCTCAACCAGCATAATCAACTAGGAGAGCATTCTGAGATAGACCTAAAGATATAGTACTCACGAAGTGTACTAGTACATTTTTCAAGTTTCTTCTAAATAATTCTTAGTAAGCAGATATTGAAAGATAATAATACCATTTATTGAAAACCAAATTTACAAGAGAACAACACCAGGAAAGAAAACAAAAATGATGATTACCAGATAATGTTGGTTTTAAGAAAGATCGAGGTTCAAGTCCAATGCGGTATGAACTTTGAGCTGAGCAATGTAGAGAAGCTGGCTAAATTGAAAGAAGGGGTTGTATTTGTGTAAGATTAAAACCCATGGTCAATATTTCGAAGAAGCAATGGCAAGTTCCTCTTTTGGTATGATGATGCAGTTAGGAAACAGAATAAAATACGTCAAGAAACTTAGAATCTATATATCCTGTGATAACCAAAGAAAATCGACAGCTTTATCCAGATATCTGCCCAAATTTTTCTTACCCAATAAAAAGTGTTCCATTTATATCAGTTAACCTAAAAATTGCTATAAGCAATCATGTCAACTAAATACCTACGTGTAATAGCTGAACGTTGTGCACGGTCTTCTACTTCAATTGCCACTTGAACAAGACCACCTTCTAACTGTGTTATGCAAGGGGGAACAGGGGCATCCTGCGATTTACAAAAAAGAAAGAGAATGATAAAAATTTAGAAAGAATACTAAACCACATCCAAACATGGCATAATACTAATTCTCTAGGTTCCACATTATAAATTCAGGCTACATTAACAAGACAAAACTACATTTTGTTCTTGGACTACATATGTTAACTATGTGGCAAGTCAACAAATCTCATCAGCATTGAAGTTACATGTGAGCGCACAAAGTAGAAACACAAGTTACTTGATCATTTTGCGAATGGGGTCAATTCAATTCGTTTATGATCGCCCAATGCATGGTCTAAAGTTTAATTTCAAAACAGTTAAGCCAAGGTCTCAAGGTGTAATAATTTGTTAGATTTGGATGGAACTAATAAAAAGCAAAAAATGAACACAGAGTTGCAGAAAAGACAACATATAAAGCAGGAAAATATAAGCAAACAAGGACTACAAAAATAGAGGTCAAGTATATTTTTATCAAAGTAAGTCATTCAAAGAATATAGCATGGGTTTGCTATATCATTTATGCTAATGGAAGTTCGACAACTAAGACGAATGATTAAGCAATTAAGTATCAAATATGTTACTGAAACGAAGATTGGCCTAAACCCACAACCTGCTTGCTGCAGTCCGAACCTTTAATGGCACAGTCTGTATCGTTGACCAAGTCAAAGCCCGACCTCAGTCTGGAACTAAGTCTGCCAACCCTTTTCAACTGGCGGTCCAGACCCTCACTTGAGAGTGAGGACCGCACATTGAAGAGTAGGATTCTGATGCTTGGAAAATTTCTGACTGTGATCCTCTTCCAGTGGCAAAACCGTAAAATCCAAGAAAATTGTTTTCACAAATCACAACCCGAGAAATCTGAAATCTTGTCAAAACATGGTTTCAAATATAAAAACATTTTAAAACAGACTCGGACTCCGACATGCGTGAAAAAGTAAATACAAGAAATATGCACGCAAATCGAGGAAAATGGCTTTGTAATCAACACTAAAATAAAAACCCTTTTACACCCCATGGAATATGCTCATGGTACTTCGTGGAGATGTGTGATTCAGGCAGACTGATCTTCCTCTTGATGCTATAGTGCACTCTAATGTCTTCAATGGGTTGTAAATGTGATATTGTCCTAACTCACAGATTACACAAAACTCACTGAGTAGGTTTTCGCTCACAAATTTCACCAACAAAAAATTGTTCAGCACTAGGTCGCAACACTCTCCACTGACTAGCGCAAATGATAATCAGATGAATCATGCGAAACAAAGCCACCACCAAACCAGTGTTCTGAAAGGCTCAAGGCGCATAGGACATCCAAATATAGCCACACAAAGATCATGAAGCAGCAACCCAGTGACTTCGTACACCTATAAACTGAGGCAGTTCTTGGTCCACACAATGGTCAAGGTCCTTGATACTTGCAAAAAAAAATAGTCAAAGGGCCTTGACAACAAGGATAGAGTTCTTTTGCATGCAAGAGTCAGAGAACGATCCATCTAAGATGGAGACTCAAGAAGCACCCCTTATATTGAACAATTGAAAGAAGAATTAAAAAAAAAGCTTCAAGAAAAATAACATTGGAGGAAAAAGTGATCATCTCAAAAGCATGTAAACAACTCATAAGGCTCAAGATATCAAAAAAATAAAATTAACCCATAGAAGCAAGGTTAGATTGATTGAAACAAGAACTAATCTCAGCATCACAGCTTTAGATGTATGAATTTTGTTAAATTTGGTTAAGGTAGATTCAAATTTTCTGTGGGAATAGTAATAAATATTAAATAGCTTGGGGAGAAAGCTCTCTTGAACCAATAAAAGATTTATATACCTTCTCCATATTCCCATCAGCAATTCCAGACAAAACTAAGCAAGTTCGGCTAGACATAGGAGTTTGGGACAAGAAAAACTTGTTTTGTATGAAACTAAGGTGACAATATATATATATATATATATATATATATATATATATATATATATATATATATATATATATATATATATATATATATATAGGGAAAGGGTAGCCTACTCCATGGAGTAGGTAACTTATCTACTCCATAGGTTAAATAGATGCCATGTGGCACTTTTTAACCGGAGTTAAGATTTTGTCAACTTAGGTTCATCCCTCCCAACAATTGTCAAGAAAAAAAATTTGAGAAAAACATATGTCAAGTAGCATTTTTAGCATCCACCAAAAATATGTTTTAACGATGCACAGTTTACCGTTAAATTTGTTTCAACTTGATCGGGTTGGTTTAAGTTTTTTTCTTCGGATTTTTTTTTATAATCATAATCTATCCATATTAGATTGACCATACATGAAAAAAAAACTCGATTAAAAAGTGCCATGTGGCGTCTATATGGTCCATGGAGTAGGTAAGTAACCTACTCCATGGAGTAGGCTACCCTTTCCCATATATATATATATATATATATATATATATATATATATATATATATATATATATATATATATATATATATATATATATATATAAAGAGAGAGAGAGAGAGAGGAATGTTACAGTGAGCTATGAGCTACGAAAGGAGAAAATGAGCTACGATCATTTTGACCACCCTAGAAGTTTTGGAATTTCGTGAAAATTGGTGGGTGTGTTGTCTAGGGTAACATGATCATCCTCACCAATTTTCAAGGAATTCCAAAACTTCTAGGGTCATCAAACGGTAGAAGCTTTATCCACAGTCCGTAGTAACTGTTAATTTTGCTTCTACCATTTGATGATCCTAGAAGTTTTGGAATTCCTTGAAAATTGGTTAGGATGATCATGTTACCACAGACAACACACCCACCAATTTTCACGAAATTCCAAACTTCTAGGGTGGTCAAAATGATCGTAGCTCATTTTCTCCTTCCGTAGCTCATAGCTCACTGTAACATTCCTCTCTCTCTCTCTCTCTCTCTCTCTCTCTCTCTCTCTCTCTCTCTCTCTCTCTCTCTCTCTCTCTCTCTCTCTCTCTGTGTGTGTGTGTGTGTGTGTGTGTGTGTGTGTGTGTGTGTGTGTGTATAGAGAGAGAGAGAGGATATGTGGTATAGGCTGGCGGCCTATTTTGACGAAATGGGCAGCTACCCATTTGATGACCCTAGGAGTCTTCAAATGTGCTGATTTTTTGTAAGCATAAGCACCTTACCTTAGATAGAACACCCACAAAAAATCAGCACATTCTAAAACTTTTAGGGGCATCAAATGTTATATTTCAGATTAACGGTTACAACGGACGTTCGATAAAACTTTTACATTTGATGCCCCTAGAAGTTTTAGAATGTGCTGATTTTTTGCGAGAATAAGCATCTTATTGAAAACCCACAAAAAATCAGCACATTCTAAAACTCCTAAGGGCTTCAAATGGGTGACTGCCCATTTCGCCAAAATAGGCTGGCAGCTCATTTCCCGTTTCCTATATATATAGGAAACGGATCGAATGACCCATGAAATTTTGACCCATCATCTAATCATTGGATTCGGGTTCATAATGTGCTGATATTTTGTGAGTATGATCAACATACCATAGATAGCATACCCTCAAAACTTTAGTAGATTCTAAAACCTCTAAGGCCATCCAATGTTATAAGCTTTTTCGACCGTCAATTTCAACCGTTGATTTGAGAAGCACATTTGATACATCTAGAGGTGATTTTTTGTGAGGATGATCAACATACCATAAATAGCACCTCTACAAAAAATCAGCACATTCTGAAACCCGAATCCAACGATTAGGATGATGGGTCAAATATGGGTCAGACGATCCTAACCAAGGTTTGAAATTTCCATTTCGGTCAATATTTCGATCTTCTGGAAAATGGAAATATTTTGTGGAAATATTTCGACAGTGTGAAAATATTGTGATTTGATGGAATAGGATTTTGACCAGATCTAGCGAGAATTTCGTGAAATATCGCTCCAAATCGCAAAATATCGGAGAGATTCGCGAAATTTCGCAGTGAAACGACAGGTGGGCCAGTCTCTTTCGGCCGCCCCACGTGGATGGGCCCCAGCTGTCTCGAAAGAGACAAGCGGCACGAAATATCGCGAAAATCACCAATATACCGCGAAATATCGCGCGATATTTCGCAAAATATCGCCCAGAAAATGACAATCGCTTGTCGCTCTCGGCCGCCCCACGTGGGTAGGCCCCAGCTGTCGGCTCGAGATTTCGCGATCTCTCGCGTTTCTTTCAATTTCGCGCGATATTTCGCGAAATATCACGGTCAACCGGCTTTCGGTCGGTCGCGCTCTGCACAGCACGTGATGCGAGACCCACATGTCTGTGCGACATTACGCAGACTTTATATTTCACACGATATCTCGCGATTTATATGTGATTTCCATTACGCTCGAAATCGCAGGCAGGATTTCGTGCCGAGGTTTCAAAAAAATGAGACATTTCGCGATATTTCGCGATATTTCTCGAGATTTTGAACATTGATCCTAACCCATATATATATATATATATATATATATATATATATATATATATATATATATATATATATATATATATATATATATATGTATGGGGAGGGAAACTCTTACTCATGGCCTCTTACTCATATAGTTACCTATGATCCGGGCCGTCCATTAGATCCCGACGTACGGTTCGGATTAGATGGGGAGTTAAAGCAGTGGTGTCCACATTAAATGCCCGTATTAATAGCCCGTATTAAAAGTCCGCATTTAATGCGGACACCATTGCTTTAACTCCCCATCTAATCCGAACCGTACGTCGGGATCTAATGGACGGCCCGGATCATAGGTAACTATATGAGTAAGAGGCCATGAGTAAGAGTATCCCTCCCCTATATATATATATATATATATATATATATATATATGGGAAAGGGTTTGGTGAACTTGAGTTCACAAATGAATGGTGAAATATGATTTATATTGCGCCATGTGTCCAATCAGTATTCTAAAAAGCGGCCTAAGCAGCCGCCTAGGCGCTAGAAGGCCCTCTACCGCCTAGCCTAGTCCTAGGCGGTGCAGAAAAGCGACCCAGGCCTCTAGGTGAGGTTTGACGGCCGCCTGGGCGGGTCTAGGCGGGCCTAGGCACTAGACCGTGTATAGATGTTATTCTATTATTGGTAATCATAAATTTATGATTTGGAATGTACTAAAACTATGGATATTATGATATTATTTGAGATAATATCATGCTTGCTTTTGTTCTTGTTAATCTTGAATTTGTGATTATGTAAAAGATACATGCCCTTTAAAATAATATTTAGGATAATCTTGAATTTATAGTAAGTTTAAAAATATATATATTATATATAATATCAAAATAATTAAAAAATTGCTAGGTGCTGCCTAGGCAGCCTAGGCGCTAGAAGGTCCCCCACCGCCCGACTAGCGCCTAGCGCTTTTTAGAACATTATGTCCAATGAAAATACATAAAGCAAGTAAGAGGGGATAGACATTTAGGAGGGTTGAACACTGAAAAGACATAAAGCAAAAAGTTAAAGAGGATTGAACACTTTCTCAGGACATATGGCAGCTTCTCCATTCGAGTTCACCATTTAAATGGTGAACTCGAGTTCAGCTTCCCGGGCCCATATATATATGGAAGGGATACTCACTCATGAGCTCTTACTTATGGAATTACTAATGATCCGGGCTGTCCGTTCCCATTCGATGGAGGGCCGAGATTATCCCTCCCTCTCTCTCTCTCTCTCTCTCTCTCTCTCTCTCTCTCTCTCTCAATCGAGTAACCAGCAGCAGCCCCCGACCTCTCCCTCTCCCCGACCACCCTCCACCTCCGGCGCCCGACCTTCCCTTCCGGCGCCCCCGGCAGTCCCGACGGTGAATCGCACTCGCTGGAGCCGGAGGGGAAGGGCTAGTGCGATCGGCGCCGGAGCCGGAGGGGGTCGGGGCTGGTGCGATCAGCGCCGGAGCCGGAGGGGAAGGGCGGTCGGGGCTGCCTGACGGGAGGGGGTCGGGGCTGGTGCGATCGGCGCCGGAGCCGGAGGGGAAGGGCGGTCGGGGCTGCCGGAGGGGCGATCAGGGCTGCCAGAGGCGCCGGTCGAGTTTCCGGTGTCGCCGGAAGGGGCGGTCGAGCGCCGGAGTCTAATCAGAGGAAGGGGGCTCCGATCGGGGTCGGGGACGGGAGAGGTCGGGGGCTGCTGTCGGTTACTCGATTGAGAGAGAGAGATAGAGAGAGGGAGGGATAATCTCGGCCCTCCATCGAATGGGAACGGACGGCCCGGATCAATAGTAATTCCATAAGTAAGAGCTCATGAGTGAGAGTATCCCTCCCCTATATATATATATATATATATATATATATATATATATATATATATATATATATATATATATATATATATATATATAGGGGGGGTATGCTTAGGTGCGGTCCGCAGCCGTCCGATGCACCGGTCGCGTGCATCAAATGCACGAAGTGGTGCATCGGACGGCTGTGGGCCGCAGACCGCACCTGAGCATCCCCCTATATATATATATATATATATATATATATATATATAGGGGCATGCTATAATACGGCATGAAATACGTGCAGCATCGCACAGCAGCCGTCTAATGCATGCGCTGCATGCATGCGATGCAAGCAGCAGTGCCTCAGACGGCTGCGGGGCGGTGTCCCACTTACCGCATGCCGCATTATAGCATTTCTCTCTCTCTCTCTCTCTCTCTCTCTCTCTCTCTATATATATATATATATATATATATATATATATATATATATATATATATATATATATATATATATATATATATATATATATATATAGGGTCAGGATCTTGTGCCTTAAATTTTTGCCTTTATTTTTTGCCTTCAAGGTTCTTTGATGCCCTAGAGGATTTAGAATGTGCTAATTTTTTGTGGATGTAATTATCCCACCTTAGATAGAACATTCACAAAAAAATCAGCATATTCTAAACCTTCTAGGGGCATCAAATATTACAAGCTCTATCCACAATCCATTTTTATCCGTTAACTTTTATTATATATTTGATGTCCCTAGAAGATTTAGAATGTGCTCATTTTTTGTGGATGTTCTATCTAAGGTGGAATGATTACATCAACAAAAAATCAGCACATTCTAAACCCTCTTGGGCATCAATTCAAAATCGAAGGCAAAAAATAAAGGCAAAAATTTAAGGCACAGGATCTTGACCCATATAGGTTTTGGAATGTGCTTGAATGCGGCATGCGATAATCCAATTTAGATGCACCTATAGGTTTTGGAATGTGCTGATTTTTTGTGGATGTGTTATCCATGCCATGAATAGAACATGCACAAAAAATCAACACATTCCAAAACCTATAGGTGCATCAAATTTGAAAGAACTTTTGTCAACCGTCTATTTTAATCATTTCAATTTTGATGCAACTATAGGGTTTGGAAGGTGCCGATTTTTTGTGCATGTTCAATCCATGGCATGGATAACACATCCACAAAAAATCAGCACATTCCAAACCTATAGGTGCATCTAAGTTGGATTACCACATTTACTGCATGCCGCATTCACGCATTCCTCTCTCTCTTTCTCTCTCTCTCTCTCTCTCTCTCTCTCTCTCTCTCTCTCTCTCTATATATATATATATATATATATATATATATATATATAGAGAGAGAGAGAGAGAGAGAGAGAGAAAGAGATTGATGTGTGTGTGTTGCCTTCTATCACTATTTCTGTTTTGTCGTATAAAGAGGAAAATGTTTCATTGTTGTGGATAGTGTTAAACTGGTTATTGGAAAAACATAGGTGGATATTGGTCTAATCTGGTCATTGGAATACATAGCATAGCTAATTTCCTAGCTCATTATTTAAGGTTTCTCAATCCCACTTTATATGAAGACATTCCTACTAAAGGCTTTAGGTTAATAGGTTTTACTCACACCCCAAGTCATCCATACTCACAGACACACATGCACCCACAGAGAGAGAGAGAGATGAAATCACTAAATAAGTAAGAGTGCCAGTAAGCAGGACAGAAGCAAGTTGCGGTGAGTAAGAAAGTTATACCTGTGGATTTGTTTCTGCTGCAACTGAGCTAAGTGCACCATCAACGACATAAATGAAAGGAGCAAGTTCCAAATCCTCCTCTGAGCGGTAACAAACAAAAAGCTCACAACCAATACAAGCCATACGAAATTGTTTTTCGAACTTCCCTTCGCCACTAGATAAGAAAGATAAATTGGTTATTTACAGTCTAAACATTTGATTTACAAATGAAACTGATAGCTCAGCATGAAAGCTTAAGCTTTTACTGGATAGAGAACACAGGTAACAGATTGTTGCCAAGAAAAGCAAAATGAAAAAAGAAAGAATTCTATCTAGACAATTGTGGTTCTATAACATTAGCTTTACAAGAATAAAGTGATTTAATTGATAAAAAGGCTAGATAGAAATCTTTTCCTTTTCTATGTAAAACAGATGTGATCTGGTTTTGAGTTTGATTTTAATTTGAATTCCTATATCCGCCATAATTACAGTCACACATTTAAAGGGTCATAATTTCAGATCCAAGTGCCTCATTCATGCTAATGATATATGATTCCGAAGTGCATCAATGATACACCTTTCTTGAAAGTGTTGAAGCACTACACCAGTTCATTTAAATCTAGAAATCATGAAATGGAAGTATTATGGAGGAAATATGGATGTGAAGGCCTTTTGATTCCATAATTATAGTTTTAGTTTAAGCATTTGATTAATTTAGTCAAACCAATGGTTTAGTTAATTAGATCAACTTCCTCAGGATTCAAGTCATTATGACCTACATGTACGTGTAAGGCCATCCATAGCTGAAGATTGAAGACTTTAGCAATTGAATTTGGATATTTCTTCAAATTTGGTGGACCCCCTGTTTTCATATTCATCCTATTGATTGTTCACTCCATCAAATATCTCTCTTACTATCAGTTGCCCTAAGAATTATATGACCAAAAATCAGATTATACTGTTCATTACGAACTATCTAAAGAAATAGCAAAATATCAAAATGATTTTGAAAGAATGGCAGTTAAGTCAACACTGACATCAGATAAATTTAGAAACATGAAAACCATGAAAACACTGACCTCAAGTTTTTAATATAACTTGAGGTGATCAGATGTAATTTTTAGGCAACATTTCCTATGTAAACACAATTTAAGTACACATAAAACCTACTTGATTATCACGTTGGTCTTACGTTGATACCAAAACTAACAACCACATTTTCCTCTTTTTCCTTTTTTGTCCAGTAATCAAATTTTAATAACTTATTGGCAAGTGAACTGCAAAGTAAGATCTTTTCTATAATGAGCCTGTGTCAATCTAGCTAGCTGTATGAAATTTAATTGGATACTCTGCTGAAATGAATGGGCAAAAGTTTGGCTCCCTATTATAATCAGATAAGCGGACGGAAGCAAAAAGAAAGAAAAAAGAAAATTATGATATTATGATGGAACTAGAGATTATGTGTTATGACAAAACAGCATAATTACCGTTTTAGAAGAATTTTTCCTGCCTCCTTAACATTCAGCCTTGAGAGATGTTTTTTCTTGTCCAGTACATGGGATTTGTCAGTCTTCCGTTTTGGCATTTTCTGCAATTGGGTGTCTTTAAAGAAAATACATTAGTAAAATGTATCTTTCAGCTACTAATAATCAATTTTATTGCAAAAAAATATAGAACTTCTTTCTAATCAATTTAAACTCTAAAGCATTGATCAGCATCAAAATACACATAATAATTTCACTCAATTAATTGGACCACACCAAAAAAATTAGGGTAAATGGGCGTTAGGTCCCCAGACAACAGAATGGGTTAATGTACAGGACCTCATTAGATCGCTTTAAGGGGAGGTCCCAAATTCATTTCATAAATCCGAAATTGCCCCCCATTCTCTCCCTTCCCTCGTTCTCTCTCCAGCAGCGCCGGTGACAACAGCAACAAGGGGGACCTCTGCCTCCGCCTCCTTCCTCCTCAAAGGCGCGGCGAGCAGCAACAACGATGCTTATAGATCTTAGGTTTTAGCATTCGGTCTAGGGTTCATCCCATGGCCTGTAGATCATAGGTTTTAGGATTCGCTCTATGATTCACCCCATGGCTTATAATCTTAGGTTTTAGGATTCAGTTTAGGTTTTAAGTTTCGGATTAGTTTAGAGAGGAGTGGCATGCAAATTAAAATTTGAAGCACATTGAGGGGCATTTCCGTCCTCTATCCTTCGGCTTAAACGAATTTATTGTTTTGGACCATTCACTAAGTCTCCCACAAAATTAGGCACAACACGTGAAGTCGAAAGCAAAAGGAACTAGCCATATAAGATGCTTCAAATGTTGAACATGGCATTAGATTAACATACTTGAAGAATATAAATAAATTGATTTGGAGTTGGCACAAGTGAAGTGCCAACTAAATGCAAAGCTGCTCCTAAAGCCAAAAAAGGAATCAAAAACCAAAAACCAAAAATTGCCATGATGGATCACCTCAAGATGAAATAGTGTAACGACCCGTAATTTCTAAGATTTTATTTTAATATTTAATAAGTGCCAAATTACCTTTTTACTCTAATATTGGTTTTGTGAGATTTATCAGGAACGTCTATTTGGGAAGTTTTAATCGGTAAAGGTTGTCATCGTATGTGATAGTTTTATTCTTCTTTATGAGCTCTATGTTGGGGTTTTCTATAACAATAACCAAGACTAGTGAATGGATAATAGGAATCTATAGGTTATTTCTACAAACAGAGATTCAAAGACAGGAATTATCTAATGAAATTGTTAGTTATATTAGTTATTATCATGTTATTACTTTATATTTTTAAATCTATTTTTTAGTCCCAAACTATTGCTGAATTTTTCAAATTTATTATGGACTTGAGGTCCACCGAATAATTCCCAAACCCTAACTTGGTAACTATGAGCGAGACCCACGTCTCCACAAAAATGCAGGCTCCATGGATCCACATTTGTGCTTACCAAACAAAGAAAAATGTAGAATCACATAAATTGAGATCCAGTTTATCAAAAAAAGGGCCATTGTTGCTAAAGTGTGCTATGTAATGTGGACCTGATGGTATCGAGTTTTTTTTTTGGAGAAGACCTAATAGTACTGGTTAGCTCTGTTACCAAAAACTCTGATTTTTTGAATAAGTCATGATTAAAACACGACTTATTCAGTAAACGTTCGATAATGGTACTGGTAAGCTCTATTACCAAAAACTCTGGTTTTTTTAATAAGTCTCAATTAAAACACGACTTATTCAGTAAACGCTCGTTATGCGACTCTTTCCTGATTTTTTGAAAAAGTCACGATTTTCACGTTTTAATCTCTATTTACGTGTTTTAATCCCGATTGATTGAGTTTTAATATCGTCATATATTTCTCAAAAATCTTATTGTAACATTTATATATAAATATATTCTAAAATTCTTTCTCGACCTTTCCGATTTTTTTCCGATTTATCTGACTTCTCCCCTAACCAATTATTTCCCGACTTATGACTTGGTAACTATGTTGGTTAGCATATTGGTTTCAGGAGGTCCTGGTTAGGGCGACATAAGGTTCCCGAGGGGAATGCAATATTGTTTTGGGGAAATTTTCATAATGTTTTCCCTTTGGTTCTATATAAACTGTAATTTTGGGGTATATAAATGGCCAAATACCATAAGCCATGTACTATAATTCTATAACGTCTTCTATTTTTTTCTTGGCACAGTTGAATCAATAAGGGCCATGAACGTACCACATTGTGGAGGGAACCGCCACCTAAATCTTTTGTGTTGCGGCTTACTTCTATATTTAATTTTTATTCGGATTCTCGATGTGCGTGGTTGAGAATGTTCCATTGCAGATGACTTACTATCAAGGCGGCCATTTTCTAAAATGATGCCTTCACATTCACTACAGAACAACCTCGGCCGCTTCATCATTCGTTCTTTAGGTACGCACTCTCTCTTGTCCAAACACCAATACGTACAAAATAACCGACCCGATTGTCAACCTTATATAAATTATATAATTTCTTCATCAAGTCTCCTGAATTGTAGAAACAAGGGAAATGTACCAACCAGGGGATAGGAGATTTGGCAAAGGAACTGATGCTTTGGTGAGGAGGCCATGGGTTCGACTCCCTCCTCCCCTCGATTTACCCAGGAGTGAAGTGGAATTACCGAGTGGGCCCAAACTGGGTCACCACTCGAAAGGTTTCGGGACACCCGCCGATCTCAAAGTTGGTACTAACACCACTATGGCCCATGATTTCACTATGTGAATCATGAGTTTGATTCCCTGATACTTAGAGCAACTACTTAGATTTAAAATCTAACTGAATGAACACAATTACAGGCCAATTTACACCCAATCCTCACCCATTAGGGCGGCAATTAAGAAACCCTAGAATGAGTAGTGGGGGAGGGAGGGTACGCACCGGTGATGAGGACATGGGAACTGCAGTGCTTGCAGTAGTAGACGAAGAGATCGGATTCGGGACCGTCGGGCGCCGCATCTTCGCTGGAATACGTATGGGTTGTCCTCTTCGGCATCTCTGAAGAAGAAGAGGGTGAGGAGACAGAGAGAGGTCGAGAGGGAGAGACTACACAGATCGAGTGCTCTTCCCGGCTATTGTAATAATTGCATCTAAGTCCCTCCGGAACAGACCTGCTACAGTAAACCCCCCCACCCTGTTTTTTTGGGTTTGACTCCTCTCCAATGATGATCGTATTGATCGTTGGCACGACATGTGGCGATCCGAAAACTAACGGCCACGATCTATGACCATGGGATGAACCCAAGGAGGGATGCCAGCACACCTGACCGCCGCCCACCACCTGCTGCCATCGATAATCGGTCGTTGGCGGTAGGTGGTCGCCGGAAGTCTATAGGGGTGGTCGCCAGTGGCAGCAGTGGCCATTGGTGGGGGCGGCAGGTGGTGGGCGGCCAGGGGTGGTGGCATCCCCCCTTGGTTTCATCCCATGGCCATAGATCGTGGCCGTTGGTTTTTGGATCACCACATGTCACTCCCCAAATAGGCAACGACCAATAGGAGAGATGATCATCGATGGAGAGGAGTCGAGCGCCCTTTTTTTATCCCGTCAAATGATAAAAGTACCCCCTCCATGAGGCTGTAGAAGGGGTTTCCTGCCATGCCGCCAGATGATGACACGTGTACAACTTGACCACCCGACTTGGTCCAGCATGGGGACCCAATGGGCCCGGTAGGCCTAACTGGGTCCAAATCGACCAGACCCGGTTTGCGCGTCGCGCCTTCAGCAGAAGACTGAGTGAATGCAAGAGATCAAGGGAGCCCGGGCTCCTCAGTAGAAACAAGGTTAGGGCGGAAGTTGATCAGATCGTGCACCTAACTCAACTATCCAGACGAACAAAGGGCCCAACCTGATTGGTGCCGGAGGACTGCCATTAGGCAAGGAAAGATCAGAGGATACTGTAACGGCCGGGATGCACGTCAGGCTGGGCGATCTCGAGGATATCTCACACGTTGGGATCGTGGGTTACCCGCGATGAGGTGTAACGCCCACGATCCCACGAGAGCATAGAAGGAAAGGTTTGAATGGCGCCCTATCAGAGGGGATCCGTCATAACTGACCCGAGATCATCGGAGGCTAGACCACAGTGATTACACTCACGTATGTCTACAAAAGAAACCCTGCCCCTTCATGGGCAAGTAAGCAATTCAAACCCTAGAGAAGCAATTTCTCGCTCCTGAATCCTGGAGGGCATTCGGTAGTGATTCCCTTCCCTGACTTGAGCATCGGAGGGGCCTTGGCTCGGAGGTGAGCCTCGGTCTTTTTGCTGGTTCTAGTGGGAAGGCGGTGGAGGCGCGATCGAAGCTCCGCCTAACAATCAGGTGTGCCAAGGAGGATCCATGTTATTCTCCCTACATTCTCTGGCGCCGTTTGTGGGATCCTCACCCACGACCATTGAAGTTCAGCCATGGTGACGACTCGCCAAGGCAAGGAGAAATTGCTCACCCCAGGATTGTCCTCGGACACGGCCCCGGATGGATAGAACCCCTCCGGTGCAGAGATGCGGCAACCACCCTTTTCCCTTCCCCCGCAGCAGCTACTGGAAGTCATCTTGGCCAACCAAACGGAACTCTTCAGGAAGATAGACGTCATGACGGTGGAGAACCACGCCAACTATGGGTGCAAATTTTGGTAAGAAGTCTGCAAACAACGGGACCCACCGGCCCTGCCTGGTGGGCCCCCGGAAACCACAGCAGGACCCACCGGCCCTGCCTGGTGGGCCCCCGGAAACCACAGCGAGACCCACAGGCCCTGCCTGGTGGGCCCCCGAAAACCACAGCGAGACCCACCGGCCCTGCCTGGTGGGCCCCCGGAAACCACAGCGAGACCCACCGGCCCTGCTTGGTGGGCCCCCGAAGACCACAGCGGGACCCACCGGCCCTGCCTGGTGGACCCCCGAAGACTACAGCGGGACCCACCGGCCCTGCCTGGTGGGCCTCCAGAGACTACAGCGGGACCCACCGGCCCTGCCCGATGGGTTCAAGAGCCTGTGGAATCCCCTATGAGATGGTAACGGGACCCACCAGCTTTACCTGGAGGATCCCTAGATACAACAGCAGAAACCGCCATTTACCACCATAGGATCCTATAAATAGTAGAGCCTTCGAATGTAAATGGATCCGAAAATTCTGATTTCCACTCTGAGATCTGATTTTCAGAACCCAGAGCTCTGGAATTTCTCAGCTTTCCATCTTCCACCTCTCTTTGATCTTCTTCTCTCCTTCAAAGAGATCAGAGAGTTTTCAGTGATACTCAGCCTGTCGAGATCACTTCGTTATAAGTGTTAGTGAATTCGGGTTGCTCCCTATAGCACGGAGACGTAGGCTTCGGCTGAACTCCGAGATCACATCTCTCGTGTTCAACTTTCTCTGCTTGCATATTGAGAGTTCTAACTCCAATCGATATATCAAACAACGATCTTCGACTCAAAACTTCAACTGACTGGTGAGGAGAAGTCTTCGGGTCGGCACGAAGATTTTCCCCCACAGTTTGGCGTCGTCTGTGGGATCGAACGAGAAGTTGTGTCCGTTCTACAACTACTATTAGATCAGTTGAGCAGACAACTGATCAAATAGCCAAACTTTCTCGCCCCCTCGGTTAAGCAGACAACCGCTCGGACGCCGGCACTCTCGTTCACCCTTCGCTCACTGAATGGCGAGGACGAAGCACCAGGGTCAACCAGAAGGCAGTAACACACGTCAACCTCGACCTGAAACTCGATCAATGAGTCAAAGGCTCAATTTCGGGCAGCCCCTTACTGCCCCCAATATGGATACTCGATCAGGTAGTGGGAGATCGGTTGATCGACCGATTGCCCCACCTCCTCATCCATCAATAGGGTATACAACCCCTGCTCCCGCTGAAGACCTTCCCTCAACCTATCAAATCTCGGCGGTCGATTTCCAACTACTTCAATTGGCAAAGCAGAATGCCACCCTCACTGCTGAGAGGGACGCACTCAAGAAGGCAGCCTCCGAGGCTGGAATTGCTTTTCACATCCCCTCGACTAATGAGAGGGTCGATTGGCCACGACCATCAATCCACTCCGAGCAACGGAGGTCAATGGGCACCGCTGCCCCCGGGAGAATTCATCGCGACCCAACTCCCTCTGCCGCCCCATGGAAGCAGAGTGTTTGGGATCGTCTCGACGATGAGTCCTCCCAATCCTCTTCTGGTCGCAACTGCGACAGGAAGGCACCTTCAAAGCTCGATATACCAAGGAAGCACCCGATGAAAGGCGCTCCATCAAAGAGTAGAGTCTCCCCTTCCATTCCACTTCAATGTGGACTTGGATCGGACCTTCGACATCGACTTCAACCGGCAAATACTTCAATGCCTGAGCAAGACCTTGCGATCTTGCCTTTTGACCCACATTTAGGTCGAGGACATGGTCGTAGGGATGGGTATTCCTCCACCGGACCTCTCCATCGAAGCCTCTTCGAGTCAACATTTTCGAGGGGATGGAGAACTCCTATCCTCCCCAAGTTCAACTGCGTCAAAGGAGATCCGACTCTCCATATACTTGCCTTCAAGCAAGCCTTGACACCGCACGAAGAAGAGAACAACGTGCTTTGTCGCACTTTCACCGGGAGTCTCGATGAACCGTCACTCGATTGGTATCATAATCTCCGAGCTGGGTCCATCACCCAGTTTGGTGTTTTGGCTAACCTTTTCGTGCAGCATTATCAGCTCAATCTGACGCCTGAAAAGAAGCTCGACTCCCTCTATCGACTGAGGATGGGTGCTGACGAGACTCTCCGCAGTTTCACAAGGAGATTTCGCAACGAGCATGCTGCCCTCTCTGGAAGACATCTGGATGATGAAGCCATCATGTTGGCTTTCCAGAACGCCCTCCGCTTCGATCTACACATTTATAACGACTTCATTCGCAATCCCCCTCTTTCTCTGGGTTCTATGTTCGATCGAATCCAGAGAGAGATTGAGGTTGAAGATGATCAAGTCGCTCGAAAAGGGCGAGAAACGAAACGAAGACCCGCGGAAAGAGAAGCTCCCAAGTATGCTGCCAAAGCCCACAATGCTGAGGCAGCAGCCCCTCCAGCTAACAAGCGATCAAAAAATGACAGCATCGATCTCCAACAAAGACCACTTTCACTGAGTGGAATTTACCAGTCGAACAGATCCTCGACCGTATTCAACACGAAGAATTCCTTCGAAGGCCCAATCCGCTTCAGCCAAACACTAAATTCACGGTGGACAAAACGGTCTACTGCGAATTCCATTGAAGTCACGGCCACTCCACCGATCGGTGCTATCGGCTGAAATTTCATCTCGAAGACTTGTTGCGAGAAGGCCACCTTCAAGAATATGTCAAAGGCGGACAAGATCAACATCGAACCTCTGCAAAGGGGAAAGAAGCGTGTTGGGTCCATCGAATCTTCTCCAACCGGCAACCTATCTCTGTGAATGCCAACGTCTTTGGTATTCATGGAACATTGCACAATCAAACCTTGACCGGGAAGGAAGTGGATCGGCAAGTTCGACGCATTTTCCACGTTCGTTCTGCTGCGAACAAGGAGGATACCTGGATCGAGAAGCCTATCGAAGGTTTGGCTTGGCCATCCATTGTTTTCAACGACTCCGATCTTCAAGGAGTTCATACTCCCCATCGAGACCCCCTGGTCTTGAAACTCCTCATCGACGGAAGCACCGTCAATCGAATCCTCATCGACACCGGGAGCTCCATCGATATTATGTTCTCAGATTGTTTCAAACGTCTGGGACATAGATACTCAAGCCTCGACGTCGTCCCAACCGTGATCACTGGCTTCAACGGTGAACAAAGCATCACGGTGGGCGAATCGAGATTCACTCTCGACCTTAGCCGAGAGACTCGAGTCTCGGTGAGGTTTGCAATTGTCGAAGGAGTATCCAGTTACAACGCCATTCTCGGGCGACCATTCCTCCACCAGATCAATGCCATCTCCTCTTCTTACCACCAACTCCTCAAGTTTGCAACGGGAGAAGGCATTGTCTGCATTCAAGGCGATCAGCAAGCTGGGAGGTCCTGTGAAGCTGCTGCGGCTAAAACAGATCGTAAAATCAATATTGCTCCTCCAAAGCGGCCGCTAGACGAAGCTGGTCCCTCTTCCAAATAGCAATTAAAGGAGATTCCACTGGCCGATCCTCCACCAATCGAATGGGAAGCCTCACCTTCAATCGAAGAAATCATCCCTATCAATATCGGCAGTGGAAACCTCTCTCGACAAACATTTATTGGTACCGGTCTTAGCGACACAGAAGCGCAAAACATGGTATCCTTCCTTCAATCCAACATCGACGTCTTCGCCTGGTGTTTTGAAGACATGCCAGGGATCAATCCAGATGATGCCTGCCACCGACTCGCTATCAAAGAAGAAGTAAAACCCGTCAAGCAAAAGCTACGCACCATCCGACCAGAGCTACAAGTTGCTGTTCAAGAAGAGATCAGTAAGTTACTCGCAGCAGGATTCATCCGTGAAGTAGAGTATCCTACTTGGATCTCTAATATAGTTGCTGTCCCAAAGAAGAACGGAAAGGTCAGAGTGTGCATCGACTTCACCAACCTCAACAAGGCTTGTCCCAAAGATCCATTCCCCATGCCAAGGATAGATAGACTCGTCGATGCCACTACTGGCCACGAGCTATTGTCTTTTATGGATGGATACTCTGGGTACAACCAAATTCCACTTTACGCTGATGATCAAGAGAAGACATGCTTTGTGACTAGCCGGGGTCTTTACTACTATAATGTAATGTCATTCGGCCTCAAAAATGCTGGTTCCACTTATCAAAGGTTAGTCACAAAGATGTTTGAAGATCAGATCGGTCGCAATGTCGAAGTATACGTCGACGATCTCCTCACAAAGAGCTCCATTCGAGGAAAGCATCTATCCGATCTGGCAGAAACCTTTCAAGTCCTTCGAAAGTATCGCATGAAGCTCAATCCGGCCAAGTGTGCTTTCGGAGTTCAATCGGGTAAATTCCTGGGACATCTTGTGACCAGGAGGGGCTTTGAAGCCAACCCCGACCAAATTCGAGCCATCCTCGACATGCCATCACCTACCAATCGGAAAGAAGTACAACGTCTCACCGGAAGACTTGCTGCCCTCAATCGGTTCATCTCAAAGTCTTCCGACAAATGTAAGCCTCTTTTCGACAAACTGCGAAAGGCAGATACATCGGGATGGAGTTCAACTTGCGAAGAGGCTTTTCAAAGCATCAAGAAATATCTGGTGCAAGCTCCTATCCTGAAGGCTCCTCTTCCCAAAGAAGATTTATGGCTCTATCTCGCCGTGACCGATCAAGCAATCAGTACGGTCCTAGTTAGTAGAAGAGAAGGCAATGAACATCCAGTTTATTACATCAGTCATACTCTTCTTCCGGTTGAGACTCGTTACTCCAAAACTGAGAAGGTCATTCTGGCCTTGCTCACTGCATCACGTCACCTCCAACCCTATTTTGTCTCTCATCAGATCACTGTCACCTCAGAACACCCACGCAAAGATATCGTTGACAAAGCTGGTCGAGCTGGTCGAATGATCAAATGGGTAATCGAAATGAGCTCTCTGGGGATTCAATTCGAATCTCGCACTTCCATCAAAGGTCAAGCCATTGCTGATTTTCTAGCTGACTTTCCAATTGAAGACCCCATCTCTTGGGAATAAGACGTCGATATGCGCCTAGAAGATGAAGCTGATCCTCCGTTCAGTCTTGCAACAAAAACTGATCCAAGCCTCAAAGCAATCGCCACAACTCCTACATGGAAGCTTTACACTGATGGAGCTTCAAGTGCGATTGGTTCGGGAACTGGGATAGTCTTGGTATCCCCCGAACTTGATCATCTACAGAAGGCCACTCTCGTCGGGTTCAATGCCACCAACAACGAAGCCGAATACGAAGCACTTATTTCCGGACTCGAAATGGCGGAATCCCTGGGGGTAGATCGAATCATCGTCTACAGCGACTCTCAGTTGATCATAAGGCAAATCAATGGAGAATACACAGCTCGTGAAGAAAGAATGCAACTCTACTTGGCTTTAGTACGACGTCTTCAACAGCGTTTTACTAATACAGAATTCGTTCAAATTCCAAGAGCAGAGAATCGTGAAGCCGATGCCTTAGCCAACGCCGCCTCAATTCTTGGCGATTCGCTCGGAGGAAGAAAAATACAAATCGATTATCAAGAA
This sequence comes from Chamaelirium japonicum, assembly GCA_947650365.1. Classification (NCBI taxonomy): domain Eukaryota; kingdom Viridiplantae; phylum Streptophyta; class Magnoliopsida; order Liliales; family Melanthiaceae; genus Chamaelirium; species Chamaelirium japonicum. Next base: position 15,710,214 of record OX393556.1, on the reverse strand, counting down.
GTGCCCAAGACCACCCCCGAACAACAGATCCTTGCTACTACAAAAAGATCTGGGGGTGGAGATCAACTGACATTGAACTTCACTAATGCAAGGGAGCTTGGGGATTGGAGATAGCCTATTTTTGACTTCTTCAAAAACGGCAAAATGCCAGAAGATCCAAATCAAGCCCGAAAACTTCAAAGAAAGCTTCCGTGCTATGTTATTCAAGGAGAAGATCTATACTTTAAATCTCACAACGGGATGTTGCTCAAATGCATTGGTCATGAACAAGCAAAGGCAATCTTAATTGATATCCACTCTGGGGCCTGTGGGAATCATTCGGGAGGAAGATCACTTGAAGCCAAGACGAAATTACAAGGCTACTACTGGCCTACAATGGCGAAGGATGCTCGCCAAGTGGTTCAAAGGTGCGAGCCGTGCCAACGACACGCTCGTGCTATCCACCTTCCTGCAGATGAGCTTCACCAACTATCAAGTCCATGGCCTTTCCATCAGTGGGGGTTGGACTTCTTGGGTCCCTTCCCACCAACCCCAAGCAAGAAGAAGTATCTACTGCTGGCCATGGATTACTTCACCAAATGGGTTGAAGCTGTGCCACTCTTCCGAGAGACCGATGATGAAGTGATCAAATTCATTCGATACAACATCTTCTCAAGGTTTGGCACGCCCCAAGTTCTTGTTGCTGACAATGGGGCTCAATTTGATTCCGACAAGTTTTGGGAGTTCTGCCTGAATAACGAAATCAAGCTCTTTTATTCAACTCCAAGATATCCTCAATGCAATGGTCAAGCTGAAGCATCCAATAGAGCTATCCTTGGTATACTCAAGAAGAAACTCAACGACAAGAAAGGATTGTGGGAACAAGTCCTACCTGAAGTTCTTTGGGGATACCGCACAACTCCGAGAAGATCAACAGGGTTTTTACCTTTCCGTCTGACATATGGATCGGAAACAGTACTCCCGACAGAGAATATATCAAATACATTGAAGACCAAGGCAGTTGAAGAAGGGATCAATGAAGAGCTTCGCGTCGATGATCTGGATTTCTCTGAGGAATTACGAGACCAGGCATCCCTTCGCATTGCCAAGTATCAGCAGAAGATCAAACGAGCCTATGATGAGAAGATCTACAAGAGACAATTTCCAGTGGGCAGCCTAGTTCTCAGAGTAGTTTTTTACAACACTAAAGAACACAGCAGTGGGAAACTTGCTCCCAACTGGGAAGGTCCATATATCGTCGAATCAGTAGGAGGCAAAGGGTCTTACCGGCTGATTTCACCAGAAGGGGAAAGACTGCCACGAGCTTGGAATGCTAGGCACCTTAAATTGTTCTATCCATGATGTAAATACCATGATGAATAAAGTTCTCTTTCAAACGTTCAAGTGTGCAAATGTTCAGCTTTTCAATTCAAGTTCTGAAGCAGTTTCAAATCGTCTACATTCAAATTACCAGGTCGTTTAACAAGTTTGGGTGTTTAAGTTGCGACTCAACCCCTTACAGGAAAATGTTAAACGGTTTCGGGTTGTGCTACAACACAACCTTCAAATTACTACGTCTATTTAACAGGTTTGGGATCTTTGTGTTGTGACACTACCCCTTACTTACAACTGTTAAACGACCTTCAATTTCAAATTCAATATCGTCTAACAGGTTTGGGTACTTGAGTTGCGACTCAACCCCTCACATATAAATGTTAACGATTTCAAGTGGTGCATTACAACAACCTTCAATTTTCGAGTTACTTAACAAATTCGGGTGATTGGGTTGCGACTCGACCCCTTATTTTCAAGTGTATGAATTTTCAATCATTCCAATAACATTCCAGAACGCAACATTCAAAGAAGTCAATACCAGAGACATTCAATTCTCAAACACCAAAACGATCTCTATTATCAAAAATTTGCTAAGTACAAGAGTGAGCTGTTACATATCAAAGAGTTTACAAGTTCAAACGATAAAAAGAAGATGGAAGATCTCAAGGCTTGGCCACACTTTGCGCGCGCGACTTCTCTCCCTCGGATCCACCACGAGATTTGCTCGCCACTGAAGCCTTAGAAGATCGGACGCTGCTAGCGTGGACCCTGAGTGCCTCCACCGCCTTCTCAGCCGTCTCCTGGTAACTCGTGCATTCGGCACGCATATGCTCCAGCTCCTTTTTTAGAGCCTCTTCCCTGGCAGCTGAGGCTGTCTCCTTAACAGCAAGAGCGGCATCCCTTGCAGCAAGTTCAGTCTCCAACTCTTTTATTCGGGCCACACGATCGAAGGATAAATTCTCGATTTTGAAAAATCGGTTCTTCAACTCCTCGAGCTCGTGACCCCGGGCCTCGTAGCCGTTCTGCCAGCCCTTGCTCTCCAGCCTCTCCTTGCGAAGAGCCTCGATCTTGGCTTTGAGAGACTCTTTCTTTGAAGACAGAACTTCCCTCAGCTTGTCTCTCTCTTCGATTGCAGCCTCCAGTTCAGCAGTCAAACGGGATACTTCAGCTGAAGCATCCCTTTCTCCTGCTTTCCTGAAAAGCTTGCTCGCAAATTTCAAAACTGCTGAGTTCTGCAAAGAAACAAAAGAGTTAGAATTATTCTGAAACTACAACTCCAACGATCGATCAAGCAGAGACACTTACCACTACTTCAAGCCTATCAAAGGCTTCATCCAGAGTAGCCTCCGGAAGGTTGCAGAGCTTCCGGATCACAACAGTTGGGTGGTTGATGTCAACCTCACCCAAGTTCTTTATTTTCTGAGTCGAGCCAGCAGGCGTACCTACAATCAACACAAAAGTTCAAAGAGTTAGAACAAATTCAAACTTCGAAGGCAAGTCAATCCAGACAAAATTATTGCAGGTACCTGAGACATCGACTCGAGGAGCCTTTCCCTTCCCACGATCAGAGCTCTTACCCCGAGGGGTCGACTTCTCCTTGGTGGGGGTTGGCCCCAACTGGGGTTGAGGAGCCTCATCATCCACGCGACTTCCTCTTTCCAGGTGTGCTGGAGAAGGAATGTCCCGAAGAGGTGAGATCTCCCCTTCACCTTGTGGCTGCTTGAGCCCAGCCACAAGGGCTCCCATCTCCTCAGCCAGAGAGAGAGTATGTGAAGGGGGTGGGGGTTGTTCAACCTCCAGACCCCCACTTGTAGTTGTGCCTTCAAGACGGGGAGTGACTAGAGGAATTTGATCGAGGGGTGTAGGGTTGCTTCCAACCCCACCACTCCCTGAGAACTTGATTTTCAAGCGCACCGGGCGCTTCTTCAATTCCTCGAAATGGTAGGCGGGAACCACCTTGTGGCCGTCGCCCTCCACATCCATGACCTCCTCCATGCGACGGGCCTTAGCCTCATCGATGAGAATAGGTAGAGAATCTTCTTCTTCTGCACCACCAGTGGGGGTGGGAGGAAGTTCATCCCCACCACCCCCTTGTCCTTTGTCGCCACCAGTGGGGGTGGGAGGAACTACTTCCTCACCACCCCCATTTCTACCATCTCCACCAGAGGGGGTGGGAGAAAGATCATCCTCACCACCCCCATCTTCTTCATCATCATCATCACCGCCGTTGCCGTTGCTGCCATTCTCGGTGTCTTCTTCTTCCTCCTCCTCGCTTTCCTTCTTCTTTTCCTCTTCTTCATCTTCCTCTTTTTCTTTGTCCTCATCTTCCTTCTGGTTGATGAGGATTTTCCTTTCACTACACCAAAACAGGGTTTTCCTCACGCAGGGAAGTTTCAATTCCTCACGGTTATACACGTGAGTAATTACTCACGATCATAACCGTAAGTAATTAAGAATATTCGTTAGTAAAATTATAAAAACATATAAAATTAGTTGTTGATATTTATATAATATCTCCCACGGTTATAACCGTGAGTAATATTTTCTACGAGATACGTTTAGGGCTATGAATAAAATTTCCCAAAAAAATCCCAACCGTAACCTAAAGAGCGTTCTGTCTCTCCCTCTTTCTCTCGCGATCGCATCCAGCCACCATCTCTCTCTCGCGTTCTCTCTCTCCCTCTCTCTCTCTCGTGATCGCCCCCAGCCACCATCTCCCATCTCTCGCTCATCGCGATCGCCCCCAGCCACCTTCAACGTGCTATCCGTTGAGGACGTCGTCGACCACGTCAACCTCTACAACTCCGGTGAGGACGCCGTCGACCACGTCAGGGTTCTCTCCGGCCCGCTCCTCTCCCAGAACCTCCATTTCCACCTGGTGATCTTGAAAACCCGATTTCCCCTCTTTATCTGTCATGATCTGGCAAGGCGATCGCCGGAACAAAGAGGATCTTTCTTTCACTTTCTCTTTCTTTTGATCCCTTCTAATTACTGAAAAATATGGATTACTTAAAGCTCTATTTGATGTATCTTCCAATTACAATGTTAGATATAACATTGCATGTCTGTAATCTCAATCCTTAGGTCTTTTGCAGCAATTTGCTACTCGAGGGAAAGGGTTTCAAAGATCGGATCGTGGGCCTTTTGCAGCAATTAACTGTTCCTGCGGATGAGAGCATCGCACCCGACAAGGGGAGAGAACCCAAGAGTAAGCCTTGCTTTTTTGCATTGTCCATTGGCTTGATTCTGCTCAATGTTAGATTTCTTCCCTTCATTTACCTGCTATAAAAAACAATGGAAATCTAATAGATTTCCACTGTGTTTGATTTCTTCTTTTTTATTTCCCTGGTAAAAGAACAAAGAAAATTAAACGGCATGGAAACAATTTCTGCCAGTAAGTGCGAGGATGATTGCTTAAAGAATTGTTAATGAATAGCTTATGCTTTCGTTGATAAAATTGGGTGCTTGGTATAAGACCAGGATTTGGTGGATCTCTACCAGTTTTCGACCAGTAGAGAAAAGAATCGGTGTTGCGGTGAACCATTCTATTGTAGATCAGGATTTGTTGTAGATGAAAGAAGAAGCTTTTAGGTGAGCCATCCTATTGTAGATAATTTCCATCATGTTGTAGATAGTTTACTTGGCTAATGCCAAAAAGTATTTGGTTACCTTTATGTTTTGCACATATTCTTAAAGAGCACCTTTGACGTGAATTTTCTGTTTGTTGATGTTATACTTTGAATTGTTGTTTGTTTAATTCTTCTCTTGTATTTACTCAGGTGTTCCATGGACGATCATTATTGGTGAGGGAGGTTGTCAATAGGGAGGCATGATGCCGCTGATTGAACTGCTTGATGGATTTAATTCAGAGCAACATTTAGTGGTAAATTCAGTAATTATAATGTTGTGCCACATTCTCTTGCGGATGTTCTGGTCCTCTGGATGCGGTGGTTGAACAAGTACTAGTGCAAATAAACCCTATGTTTTCATTTTTAGGGTGTTAGTAATTAGATCTGAATTGTATATTAAAATTATCTATGCATAGTTCCATCAAGACAATACTTAAGTATTTGATGTATCCCAAATGTGGCTCCGTGGACTATAATCCATTTAAGATTAGAAACTCTTCTTGTTCAACGTGGATCATTGCAAATTCTACAAATTGTGAAGAAATTTGCAGGCTCAAATCCGTGAGCAGTTGGGTCTTTCCAAACCTTGGAATCAAATGGAAAGAAGGAAAGAATGGGGAAGATGAAGAAGCTTAAATGCTCAACTTTTGTTTTACTAATTCTTCATAAAAACTAATATATTTACATTGATTTTCAGCCTCAAATAAGAGTCTCAAAACGCGTACATTCAATCTTCTCTGTTTATCCCTAAGGGCTAATTGGAGACATCCAATTTCACCCACATAAGCCTTAAAGTAAAGACTTAGAAGAGAAAAATGGGAAAAAGAATCAGAGGGGGAATTGGAGCCACATGGTAATTAGATATGAACTGTATATTAATGAGGTAAGCCCTATCATAATTATCCTATCTGGTTTTTTGTCTGTCGAAGATTCTTCATACCTACTAATGTGCTGCTTGTATTACCATCCTTACTAGTTTCGAATTTTGCATACTTGGCTTCATGTGAAGATAGGTGATGTTTTATTTTAACCCTGATCCTAAGCCTTTGGTCCGAATTGACATAAATTGTTTTGACTTCTGAGACTACTGTAAGTCCGATTTCAGCCTTCAGTAACAAAGTTGGGATAGATCGATATTTTTGATTTTGGTTTACAGGTTCCAGTAGGGTGGACTTGGTCTCCGTTTTACTGCAAGCATGTAGGTAGACCTCATTAAGTGCTGATCTGTCTCTTTTTTTTCCCTCTTAATAATTGGATAATTGTTCCTTTTTGCTTGACAGTGTGTTGTGCTGGCCAGGGACATAGTGGCATCCAGGTTTAGCTCTCAAGCTTGGATGTTAGGCCTAGTTTAAAAGCATAGAGCCTAGATATTTGGTGTGGCCCTCAATTTTTTTTTCTAGTTTAAGGTTCTGTTGGTTCATATTGTTTGGCTTTGAATCTGCAGTTTTTACTGTAGCACTATATTAAAACCAAATTGAAATCATATTGTTATGCATTTTTTACTGTAGCACTATATTGTTATGCTTTTCTAAGAAGAAGTTGAGTAGAATTTTGTAAAGAAATCAAATCTTGATAATTTTATCACATGTGCAGAATGTAAAAGCTGAATTTGAGACAAAGATGAATGCCTTTTGATTTGAGACAAAGCATCATAGTAGAATGTAATCGTGCTTAAGCCATCTAATAGCAACGGATCATTCTTAATTGTTGAACTAACAAGTAATAAGTAATTGGTATATAATACTCCACAAATGTTACTACTGATTGCATGGATGATAAAAAATATTTTATCTTTAATACAGGTTGGAGAAGAGAAACTCGTATTGGAAATTGGCCGAGCAGCTCTACAACTTCCAGATGTTAAGCCGTATGTTCATGATGTGCTTCTTTCCATGGCGCTAGCTGAAGTAAGTATACCAGCAAACAAGAAAAAGAACATCAGTTTGCCTGGTAAGATTTGCCTCCCAGTTCTCTCTTCACAGTAGTTTATATTCTTCTTGAAGTGCTCAATCGCAAAGAACGGTCTTGAGAAAGGAAAAGTTTCTGAAGGACTTGAAGCCCTTGCTCGTGCGCAATATCTACTAAGAAGCAAACTTTCTTTAGGGAAAATGGCACTGCTATCACAGGCAAATATTTTTCTATGTGGCTATCTTTATTCTAAATGTACCTGTTGTTTATAACTAAATATGTTAGTCATGATTCTAGATAGAAGAGTCTTTAGAAGAACTTGCGCCTACTTGCACTTTGGAGCTCTTGGGCATTACTCACACACCTGACACACAAGTTGACGGCCCCGTTTATGATTCAAACTCATCAGCCATCGGAGCTTTCCTCTCTAACATATCAGCACTTGATGAAGCTTTGTTTCATGCAGGTAAGGGAAAATTCAGTTCCACCTCTAGCCTATCATCATTTGAAGGAAAAAAAAAACCATTTTATTTAATCTCAACACTTAATAAAGCCTTGTTTTATGCAGAAAAAGAAGATTTAAATTCCATCGGTTCTGTGTCATTCGGCACGCAAGGAGATATCTCAGAAATTGGTTCTCCTCCAAAGCCAATTGAGAAGGATATTTTATCAGGAGAATCAGTTGATGACTACGGATGAAGACTCGGTGTCCGCAAGTGAAAGGGTTTGGGTAGCATCACCGAATTCACCTTCGTTGGATGAAGGTGAATCCAATTCGAGGGAGAGAGCTCAATTCACGGAACATGATGTCGTCCATGTTGAATTATCAGGTGTTCGCGATGATCTTGTCAACCCAATTGCACATTCGTCAACTGCGAACTCTGCAATTCAGTCATCTGCTGAAGGAGGATCTTGAAAAATCCCAGGTCAGCATTTTGAACTTGCCTCCTATTCCTGAGGAGATTTTAGAAGATTCCAATCTTGACGAAGAGCATGAAAGCATGATAGACCCTGCTGGGATTGTTAATTCAACTGGTTTGCTGAAGGTATGTTGTCAGAATTGGATGTAGTCGGTGACTTCGGGGCTGAAAAATTGAAATCAGAGCAAGGAGATCCTAAAATGGAGCTGGAATCCGATGGCCAATTCGTCGATAATGGTCAATTCCCTACTCAACTTCATGTTTCTAAAGCCATGCTACCCTTAGAAGCGAATTTGAATGCCTTAGATGAGCTGCATTCAGTCATGAACGAACCATACACGATGGAATCAGAAGTCGGGTCTTCACTGCGGACATCCGGTGAAGACCCTGAGATGATGGTGTATAATCCGAAGCTATATGTTCTTGAAGCGGGCTCTTTTGAAGAATTTGATTCAGCTTTTAAGCAACTCCATGAAGAAACTGTGCTGATTTCTGAACCGGAGTCGAATATTGGGAAATCAGTAACAGAAAAGACTGAAGTTGAGTCCGGTGAGTCTGACATCGCTAATGGAGACCCTAAACTATCAGAGACTGATGATTCAGAGCTGCAAGTTCTCGAAGCAAAGTCTATCAAAGACAGCAAAGTAGGCCATGATGACTCTTTCTTTCCTGAAGTTGAACCATCTGAGCATATAGCGACCGATTTGGAGCTGATGGGGGGTCTCTCAGACCTGCATATTGTTGAAGCAAACTCTCTTGAAGACATACGCTCGCCTTTAAAGCTCTTCTCCGATGGCAGCAGCTTGAAGTCAATGGAACTTCAGCTTTAAGGAGTTCTGTATCAACTACAGAGTTTATATGTAGTGTTGTTAAATGTACCATATTTTTTGTGATTTATAAAATGATGGAAATGATAATTTGATTAATGTGTGTTGGAAGTTGGTTTTAACATGTCTTTGTGATGCTTGATTGTTCGAGGCTACGAGTTTTGTACTAAGTCTTAGTTCTTGATTTCTTGGCCCACGATCGACCTTCGACGATCCCTCCATTGCTCATGCATATGTGAGGATTATGTGTGAAGATCAAATCTGCTCTTTTTGTTTGTCACGGTTATATGCGTGACAGTTGAGATGGTAATAATCACAGTATGGTATATTGCGACGGATATAACTGTGAGAATATGGATTAATACCCACGGTTATATCCGTGATTATGTGATCTATTGTAACGGATATAACCGTGGATATATCCGTGACTAAAATTTGTGACGCCATATTACTCACGGATATAACCGTTAGAAAAATAATTTATAACGGTTATAAACGTGAGCGTACCCCTGTTTTGGTGTAGTGTTTTCTTCTTAGCTGGGCCCCTCTGTATCACCAGCTTTTCCTCAGAGGTGGGCAATCGACTCCTTGCACCGTAGGCCTTCTTCTCGATTCTAATCTTTCTGATAATCTTGCCAGACTGAGGATCCTCCTCGTAGTCTGAGTACAAGACCTCATTGTCTTCGTATCTGACCTGTGATCGGTGAAGGAGATTGGCCTTACCATACCTTACTGGGCAGTTTGAAAACTGCTTCCATGATCTGGTGCCGCAGGTCAGCTCCAGGAAAAGGTTGTCGATGGCCCCAACCCACTCTGAAGGCCAAGCCATCTCTCCTCCTGTGTAATACATCTTGATCTCCTTGTTCACGTCAGAGCGAGGAGTCTCTGGCACTGAAAGGGGAGTCCAGGCACCAGCAACCGAAAGCGGCCACTCAGTGTATAGCTTGTCAGAAGCGACCGTGTCGGTGAGGGGGCGTAGAGCAGAAACCCCTGTCATATTGAAGAAAGGGCTGCCTTTCCTTGAAGCCCATCGATAATGATAGAAGAAGTAGCCCAATTCAATCCGGGCCTCTTCGTCGTCTGGGAGGCTGGAGTAGCACTCTCTCAGCTCCTTCTGAAAATCAGACTCTACGCGGCAGAAGGCGTAGATTATCCTCCACGCATTGCCGGTGAGCTGTCCAGGGCAAAGGCCGGAGCTATTTAGCAGCCTCGCGGCAAACGGCAGCAGCGGAAGACGAAGGCCGCAGTTCAGTTGGCCCACAGAGACCACTGTCCCCATCACCTGCTCCATGCTGGCAACATTCACAAACATTGTCTGCTTGTCGATGCCAAAGCCAGATAGAACCCCTGGCAGTGACGACCGGATCTTCCCCTCTGTAAAGCACGCCAGCAACTTTTGCCACTTTGCCCTCTTCTTGTCGGTAAGCTGGCCACCCGTGTTGTAGACGTAGGCAGGTTCCTCTGCCAGAGACGTCATGGGGCCCAAGACAAACTTTGCCTTCGGGATGTGCTCCGGCCTTGAGGGAGCGGAAGCGAATCCAACTCCAGCGTGCCTTTTGCCCAGTTGGCCCAACTCCACCAACACTGCCTTGCCTTTGCCCCTACCCTGGAGAGTGGATGAGACCTCAGCAATCTCCTTCCCCTTCCTCTTCGAGGGGACTGCGCTCATCTTCTTCGAGTTACCAGAGGAGGCCATTCGATCGATCGAGAAAGAGCAAGGAGCAGAGAATGAGAGATTGGGAGCAAAAGTTCTGGACTTCGAAAAATTTCTGGAAGCGCGAGGTAAAAATGGAACCTAGAGAAACATATATACCCAGGGAAAACCGACGCACAGTTCGAGAAGACACATGTCATCACCAGGGCGAATCCCGTGTTTTTACCATGGACACGTGGCATCAATCCGTAGCAAGCGCAAAACCATACGAACAGTCGGGGCCAGATGAAGCATCGAACCAACCGAGCCACCGGTTCAGAAAGCACACCGGTCCAAATGGACTGCCGGTTCACAACAGCATATTCAACTTCAAATTTTCGCATGAGGATGTTATCCCATCTACCAGCAGACGATTGGGTAATTTATCAGAGGATCGGGCAAAAGACTTGGTTTTTTGCCCGATCACTTCAACCCTGACCGGCTGATTTAAACCGATCGGTCAAACATCAACCGATCGGTCGATTTTCTACTAGATTGGGCAAAAAACTTAGATTTTTGCCCGATCACTCGAACCTTGACCGGTTGATTTTAACCGATCGGTCAAAATCAACCGATCGGTCGATTTTCTACTGGATCGGGCAAAAAACTTGGATTTTTGCCCGATCACTCGAACCTTGACCGGCTGATTTTAACCGATCGGTCAAATTTGACCGATCGGTCAAAATCAACCGATCGATCGATTTTCTACTGGATCGGGCAAAAAAAAAAAAAACTTGGATTTTTGCCCGATCACTCAAACCTTGACCGGCTGATTTTAACCGATCGGTCAAACTTGACCGATCGGTCAAAATCAACCGATCGGTCGATTTTCTACTGGATCGGGCAAAAAACTTGGATTTTTGCCCGATCACTCGAACCTTGATCGGCTGCTTTTAACCGATCGGTCAAATTTGACCGATCGGTCAAAATCAACCGATCGGTCGATTTTCTACTGGATCGGGCAAAAAACTTGGATTTTTGCCCGATCACTCGAACCTTGATCGGCTGATTTTAACCGATCGGTCAAAATCAATCGATCGGTCGATTTTCTACTGAATCGGGCAAAAAACTTGGATTTTTGCCCGATCACTCGAACCTTGACCAACTGATTTTAACCGATCGGTCAAACATGACCGATCGGTCAAAAGCAACCGATCGGTCGATTTTCTACTGGATCGGGCAAAAAACTTGGATTTTTGCCCGATTACTCGAACTTTGACCGGCTGATTTTAACCGATCGGTCAAACATGACCGATCGGTCAAAATCAACCGATCGATCGATTTTCTACTGGATCGGGCAAAAAACTTGGATTTTTGCTCGATCACTCGAACCTTGACCGACTGATTTTAACCGATCAGTCAAAATCAACCGATCGGTCGATTTTCTACTGGATCGGGCAAAAAACTTGGATTTTTACCCGATCACTCGAACCTTGACCGGCTGATTTTAACCGATCGGTCGATTTTCTACTGGATCGGGTAAAAAACTTGGATTTTTGCCCGATCACTCGAACCTTGACCGGCTGATTTTAACCGATCGGTCAAACATGACCGATCGGTCAAAATCAACCGATCGGTCGATTTTCTACTGGATCGAGCAAAAAACTTGGATTTTTGCCCGATCACTCGAACCTTGACCAACTGATTTTAACCGATCGGTCAAACATGACCGATCGGTCAAAATCAACCGATCGATCGATTTTCTACTGGATCGCGCAAAAAATTTGGTTTTTTGCCCGATCACTCGAACCTTGACCGGCTGATTTTAACCGATCGGTCAAAATCAACCGATCGGTCGATTTTCTGCGGGATCGGTCAAAAAACTGTGTTTTTTGACCGATCACCCCATCCTTGACCGGTTGAATTTGACCGATCGGTCAACTTCGACCGATCGGTCAAATTTGATCGATCGATCAACTTCGATTGATTGGTCAACTTTGACCGATCGGTCAAAATTGACCGATCAGTCCTTTGACGCTGACACTCGACAAGCTCCTTTGCATTTGTAACAGGGGGTCGTTAGCTTTGCACCAAGAATCCAAGCCAGCCAAGGTAGCCTCTTAGCTAACTTGGAGGGGGTAACTGTGGGTGCAAATTTTGGCAAGAAGTCTGCAAACAACGGGACCCACCGGCCCTGCTTGTTGGGCCCCCGGAAACCACAATGGGACCCACCGGCCCTGCCTGGTGGGCCCCCGGAAACCACAGCGAGACCCACAGGCCCTGCCTGGTGGGCCCCCGGAAACCACAGCGAGACCCACCGGCCCTGCCTGGTGGGCCCTCGGAAACCACAGCGAGACCCACCGGCCCTGCCTGGTAGGCCCCCGAAGACCACAACGGGACCCACCGGCCCTGCCTGGTGGACCCTCGAAGACTACAGCGGGACCCACCGGCCCTGCCTGGTGGGCCCCCAGAGACTACAGCGGGACCCACCGGCCCTGCCCGATGGGTTCAAGAGCCTGTGGAATCCCCCAGGAGATGGTAGCGGGACCCACCAGCTTTACCTGGAGGATCCCCAGATACAACAGTAGAAACCGCCATTTACCACCATAGGATCCTATAAATAGCAGAGCCTTCGAATGTAAATGGATCCGAAAATTCTGATTTCCACTCTGAGATCTGATTTTCAGAACCCAGAGCTCTGGAATTTCTCAGCTTTCCATCTTCCACCTCTCTTTGATCTTCTTCTCTCCTTCAAAGAGATCAGAGAGTTTTCAGTGATACTCGGCCTGTCGAGATCACTTCGTTATAAGTGTTAGTGAATTCGGGTTGCTCCCTATAGCACGGAGACGTAGGCTTCGGCTGAACTCCGAGATCACATCTCTCGTGTTCAACTTTCTCTGCTTTCATATTGAGAGTTCTAACTCCAATCGATAGATCAAACAACGATCTTCGACTCAAAACTTCAACTGACTGGTGAGGAGAAGTCTTCGGGTCGGCACGAAGATTTTCCCCCACACCAACCAGTGGGGAGACCTAAGGACTCCCAGCGTAGAGTCCCGAGGCTGATCCAGGACCCCGACAAAGAGCCGGTCCCTGGAGAAAATGTCTCGGCGACACCATGCGCCAGAAAGGAGTCATTTGGGGGGCCTCAGCCGGATGTCCAGAACAACGACGTCATCGAGAACCTATTAAAGGGCTTAGCAGGTCGAATAAGCACTACCGCTCGTCTAGCCCCGAAGCCGAACGTTAGAGCGGCCAAACCCCCAGATTCACGCTCCAACCTCTGGGACTGCCTTGGTCCTCAGCCGGCCCCCACGACAGAACGACAATTTGTTCTGGTCCCGGGTGGCTGCGCCGTCCTGGCTCCCTCCCAAGGATCGATATCAACCAAATGCAAAGTCTCAACGTCTCTGACGTGGAAAGAGAGGGGGAGCAAGGCCAGCCCATCACCCAGCAACCCTTGCTCGCACCCTCCACCGCATGACATGGGCACCGCCCCTAGAGGAGCGACCTCAAATGCGCCAGGATGACCTAGTCAACTTGGTAGCCCAGTGCCTTGGGCACCGAGTGGACTTGATGGCGCAGAATGCCATCAAAGGGGCAGTGGAGAGCCCCCTCATGACGAGGGTGCTGGCTACCCACTTCCCCCATAACTAGCGAGCTCCCCGATTCAAAAGATTCAATGGATCGGGCGATCCTTGTACTCACCTCCTCGAGTATAAGAATCAGATGAATCTGTACGACTCATTGGATGAGTTGTGTCGGATGTTCCAGCGGAGCTTTAGGGAGCCCCCGCTAGAGTGGTACTCCCGGTTGCCCATCAGTAGCATCGACAACAACACCGACCTAGCTCGCCAATTCATGGACCAGTACGGGTGTAACCGGAGGTAGCCCAAGGGAATCGATTCCCTATTTAGCCTTTGGATGACACCACGTGAATCCTTGAAGGACTTCACCTTCCTGTTCAAGATGGAGGTCCTGGCTATCGACAACTTAACGGGCCAGGGTGTTACAGTTGTTATGGTGTTACGGAGTGGGCTGAGGCCTGGCCATTCTTTCCGGAACTCCCTCGTCAAGAAGCCCGCCATGAGCACAGGAGAACTATACAATCGGGTGGAACGATATATCCACACAAAGAAAGACGCTCAGGCAATAAAGCCCCCTGTGCCTCAGCAGCACGAGGTCAAGATGGTGACTGACCACGATGAGTCAATGAGCAAAGGCACCAAGAACAAGTTTTTAGAGCGCTTGAGACCGATGGATGGGAGGAATAGAAAGTTTACTATCCTCACGCACCCTCCAGATGAGGTCCTGCAGCAGATTCGGAATGAGAGGTACATCCGCTGGCCGGCACCGGCACCCCAAGGAATAACTGGGGGGAGGGAGCCAAATAAGCTATGTGAGTACCACCAGGGTCGGGGTCACGACACGCACCATTGTCGAGCCTTGATGCATGAGCTGGAGGACCTCATCGAGAGGGGGCACCTCAAGAAGTTCATAGCACAGACCGACCCTGCCGAACGAGCTGTGGTAGAGCGCCTACCTCTTCCTCCTCCTCCACGCACCGAAGAAGCCGCACCGGGGGCTCCACCGCCACTCGAGTGGCTTGACCCACGGGCAACGCCTCAGTTGAACATGATTCACAGATGCAGGCTGGGGCTGGCCCCCTCCGTGAACTCCATGCAGAAAAAAGCAAAGGAGGTCCTCCGGATCCAGACTGTAAATAGCGTCATACATATCCCCCAGGAGAACGGAATGTTGGACAACCTGGAGGGCCTCACTTTCAACAAGAACGACCTGCAGGGGGTGAATCTCCCTCACAATGACCCCTTGGTGATTCAGCTGATGATCGGAGGCTGGAATATCCACCAATGCCTGGTGGACACGGGAAGCTCCGTGGAGGTAATTTATCTTCGGGATTTTTACCAGCTAGGCTTCACCCATGAGCAGTTGGAGCCTTTGAGCATGGTGCTATACGGCTTCGCATTAGAAACTTCGAAGGTCGTGGGGGAGATCACCCTGACAGTGGTCGCTGGACCTCAGGTCCGATTCCTCATGGTGGAGGCCTAATCGCCTTACAATATAGTCATGGGTAGATTATGATTACACGAGATGGACGCCGTCACCTCAACCAAACACCAATGTATGAAGTTCTATGCCGAAGGGAAGGTGCTCCGCATCGGGGGAGATAAGTATATAGCGGCCCGCACATAGATCGAGGTCATGCGTGCTGGTGGATCTTCTACATAGCCATGCTACCAGAAGGGGTAGCAACCAAATGACAACCTCGCCCTTGCGCAAGAGCGCATGGATGAATGGGCGAGGTCACCATCGATTGAGCCGCTCTACGAAGTCGAGCCGGGAACAGGAAACCCCCCGCAATAAACCTATATAGGGAGCGCCTTGTCCCCTGACGAAGAAGCATCTTTGTTGCAATTCCTCCAGACAAACCGTGATGTGTTCACCTAGAGCCACTCCAACATGACGGGGTTCAGCCCAGAGGTTGCATGCTATCGATTGAATGTCCAAGCAGGAGCCATCCCTATCAAGCAGAAGAAGCGGCACATCTTCGATCGCAAGAGAGAAGTCGTAAACGAGGAGGTTGATAAGTTGCTCTAGTCTGGCTTCATTTAGGAGGTTGAATATCTAGATTGGCTCGCCAATATTGTCGCAGTGCTGAAGAAGAATGTGAAGGTGTGGGTCTGCATCGACTTCATGAGCCTGAATGAAGCCTACCCGAATGATTCCTTTTCGCATTCCCGAATCGACGAGCTAGTAGACTCTACGGTAGGGGCGTAGATGCTATCATTCATGGACAGGTACTCAAGATACAACCAAGTGCCGATGCACCCAGACGACCAGGAGAAGATGGCATTCATCACGGAGCGAGGGACCTTCTGCTACAAGGTAATGCCTTTCGGACTAAAGAACATCGGGGCAATGTACCAGCGTTTGGTAACCAAGATGTTCGTGGCCCAGATCGGCTGAACAGTACTCGAGGTATACATCGACGACATGGTGGTGAAAAGTCAGACCAAGCTAGGCCACCTCGGAGACCTTGTAGAGGTATTCGCGATCCTCCGGAGCTTCAACTTGAAGCTCAACTTAGCAAAATGTGCATTCGGAGTCTCTTCGGGAAAGTTCCTTGGATTCCTAGTGACGCACCGGGGGATAGAAGCAAAACCGGACCAGATCAAGGCCTTACTAGCCATGCCCCCCCCCCCGCACGAATGATAATAGAGATCCAATCGTTCAACCGGCAGGTCATGGTATTGCGACGTCTCATTTCCAAACTCTCCGACATCTGCAAACCGCTATTTGATGCCCTGTGCAAAGGGTTGATCTGCAGCTTGGATGATGAGAAGGAAGCGGCGTTCCACAAGATAAAATCGATCTTGAGTAAGCCCCAACCCAGGCCGAGGGAGGAGTTCGGATTGTACCTGGCGGCGACAGCACTGGCTATCAGCTCAGTGATAGTTCGAGTCAACACCTAGGTTGAGAAGCCCATCTACTATATCAGTCGTACGATGAATGACACAGAAACCCGTTATACGTGGATAGAAAAAGTGGCCAACGCCTTGGTCCACTCTACGAGGAAGCTTTGTCCATATTTCATTTCTCACCCGTTCCGGGTAATAACGGAGTACCCGTTGAAGCAAGCTCTGAAGGAAGCCGGCAGGCTAGGAAAATGGGCAACCGAGCTGCTACAGTACTGCATCCGATATGAGCCTCGGGTGGCCATCAAAGGCCAGGGTGGCCATTAAAGGCCAAGTATTAGCTGATTTCTTAAGCAACTTCCCCGTGGAGGAGGATGCTCAGGAGATGACATATGAAGAAAACTCCTGGCGAGCGGAAGAAGCTAGTCTAGGGCCCAGCGGATGGACCTCGTCCGGCAAATAGAGAATCTTCATCGACGGCTCTGCAAATAGCCTAGGCACGGGGATCGGAGTCGTGATACTCTCCCCAGAGAATGTCATGATTCATAAGTCGACACGCCTGGACTTCTATCCTACCAACAATGAGGCTGAGTCTGAAGCTTTGATTGCTAGAATCGAGGTGGTAGACGACCTGGGAGTCAGCGAGCTATCACTTTTCAGTGATTCCCAGGTCGTGGTAACCTAGCTCAACAATATCTACGACACCCACGAGACTCGCATGGCGGCCTACCTGCTAGGAGTGTTCATGGTTCGGGTTGGTTCGGTTTTTTGATAAATTTGGAACCTAACCGAAGTTGATCGGTTCTCTAGAAAATGGAACCGAACCAAACCATTCCTTGGTAAAAACCGAACCAAACCAAACCGGAAAAGTTCGGTTTGGTTCGGTTCGGTTCTGCGGGTCCTTCAAATCGCTCGTCATCACACCGTGAGGTGTGATTGGTTGAGCCGCTAAGTTGGTTCAAAATTCATTCTTAAGCCTTTTAACTTTGGGTGCTGCTATTTGACCCTATAGAATTACTAGTAACACCCTTAATTTTTTACTTTGAGATATTTCATAAGTTGGGATTTGGGGGTGCTAGTAATTATGTGGGTAACACTCTTCACTTTTCAGTTTCATCACATCGTTGGACACTTGAAAGTTTTGAATGCACCGAATGGTGGTAAGTGGGGTCATCACCATGTAATGTACAATATTAGTGAGACTGTACATTGTATCGTAGTAACTACTGAGGTTATAATACCAATGGTTCGGGTTGGGTTGATTCGGGTTTAAAAACTCACAACCCAAAACCGAACCGACCATAGCGGGTTTTTTTTTTTTGGACCCGAACCAAACTGACGATCAAAAATACTCGATCCAAACCGAACCAAATAGACCGGTTTGGTTCGGTTTGGCGGGTCAACCCGAACCGATGAACACCCCTACTACCTGCTGCTAGTGAAGAAGAAGCTTGAAAAGTTCGCAAAGGTAATCATCACTCATCTTCCTCGATTAGAAAACAAAGTCGCTGACGCCTTGGCGAACGCTGCATCAGCTCTCGGCGGGATGGAGCCATATTACCTCATGGTAGAGGTCAAGCCGAGCCCTTCCATTGAGCTCAGTGTAGCGACAGATGTGGCACCAGTGGGGCTGCCAGTTCCGGGGCTTGACTAGGCGTCGCCCCCTGACTGGACCAACCCAATCTGAGACTACCTCACTGCGGGACAACTCACAATAGACCACCTCGAGGCACAAAAGGTGAAGATGAGGTCCCAGAAGTTTCAGCTAACCTCGGGGGTACTCTACCGAAAGTTGAGCCAGGGGCCCCTTCTGAGATGCGTGGGACCGAAAGAGGCCCTCGAGATTCTGTCAATGATATATGAAGGAGAGTGTGGCAACCATTCCGGAGGGAAACTACTGGTGTCCAAAGTCAATCGAGCGGGATACTACTGGCCGACTCTCAAGGCTGACGCCATCAGCTTCAGTCAAAAATGCCAGCAGTGCCAGAAGCACGGGCCACTCACCTCACCAATTAGCCCATTGGGGAGCTCCTGAGCCACTATATTCCTTGGCCCTTCCTGCAATGTGGGCTGGACATAGTAGGGCCTCTACCAGCCACTCCTAACAAGAAGAGGTTCCTGCTGCTGGCAACGAACTACTTCACAAAGTGGATGGAGGTTGTCCCTTTGGTGACGATCAAAGATGTCGATGTAGAACTCTTCCTGTGGAACAACGTCATCATTAAGTTCGGGGTACCGAAGACCCCGATCATGGACAATGGGCCTTAATCCAGCTCAGCCCGAGTAAAAGTCTACTGCAAACATTATGGTATATAAATCCAATTCTCCTCACCTTACTACCCTCATGCGAACGGTCAGGGGAAGGCCACTAACAAGACTATCATTGCCAACTTGAAGAAGTTGCTAGTCGGGAGAAAGGGGCTCTGCGACGAGGCCCTGAACGGCGTACTCTGGGCCTACAGAACGACCCACTCGAGAGTCGTCCTTCTACCTCACCTTCAGAGCAGAAGCAGCAATTCCAACGGAGGTGATCTGCCCGACAGCCAGATCAAGAGCCGTCAACACGGGGATGAACGACGAATGGATGGCGAGCAGCCTGGACCTGCTAGATGAGAAAAGAGACCGAGCTGCAGTGAATCTGGCCAACTACGTCCAGCAACTAAAGCGGTCCTATAACAAGAAGGTAAAGACCAAAGTCTTCTAGAAAGGCGACTTCTTTTGGCGACAAATGACCCCCCCACATGAAGAATCCAGCGCATAGGAAACTCGAAGCCAGATGGGAGGGGCCGTACATTGTCGACCAGATCGTTCCTGAAGGAGCATACTAAAACTGCGGAAGGCCACTATCTGCTTCACCCTTGGAATGCAAATAATTTGAAGAAGTGCTATTGCTGAAATAAAAAGAGAATCTTGGATAAAGCTATCGTTCTCTTTTTTGTCTCATGAAAGAAAAACACCTATGTCCTTGATTTAGTTAGGACTTAGGTCGAACCATCGTCTGCCGCGTTGCAAATCCACCATTCTATGTAAAGGGGTCAGTCTCTCCGCGCAGAGAGAGACACTATGATTCCTTTCTTAGAATTGGAGGTCGGGTCATCGCCCGGAAACCCTTTAGTGCGTAAGAATTGGAGTTCGATTGATTCATCAGCAATCAAAACCCTTCTTCTGAAGCTATAGGTCAGACCACCCGTTAGTGGGCGATATGTTGTAAGCCCGAGAGTAATGTAATTTAGCAACAGATAAATGATGAATGATGAAAAACCCAAAGCCTTAGCTTGGTACCTAGCGAAAAAATTAAGGCATGGTGAGTGCTGAGTTGTGGCTCCTCACCGATGATAAATGAAACGGTCGAGGCATGATGAATCTGAGTTGGGACTCCTCATCAGTGATAGGCTGGTAAAGAAGATGGAAAGGTCGAGGCATAGTGAGTCTGAGCTGTAGTTCCTCACTGGTAATAGACCTAATGAATGATGAAAAACCCGAGTCTTAGCTCGGTACCAAATGGTCGAGGCATGGTGAGTCTGAGTTGTAGCTCTTCACAAGTGATAGACCTGATGAATGATGACAAAACAAAGCCTTAGCTCGGTACCAAACGGTCAAGGCATGATGAGTCTAAACTACGGTTCCTCATTGGTGATAGACTAGATAGATGATGGAAACCAGGGCTCAACCTGGTAGCTGATGAAGCGATCATGGCGTGGTGAGCCTGAACGACAGTTCCTCACCGATGTTGTGACCTAATGGAGATGAACGCGAACCCTGAGCCTCAGCTCAGTGAGGGAGCAATGAAGAACTAGTTCCAAATAGGCAAGGAAGATTGCGCAGGATGGACTCAAAAAAAGAAATATTTATTCAAAGATGCAGCACAAGGGCAGGGTACGTTGTTCCCATGAAGATTACATTTGGAGGCTTAAAACCTCTTTTACATCATGGATCGCGAAGAAGACATCACCTTTGCATCCCGGCCACCCTCCAAGCTTGATGATCATGGAAGTCTTCACTGCCGTCGCGCCAGGCTGTCTCAAGGAAGGAGGATGTCTGTACCGATGAGAAAGAAAAGAGGAACTCTTCTCATACCAGCAGAAGAGCCCCATAGAAGAGATCTCTTCCGTGCTGAGAGGAGGCAGAATTAGAAAACGAGAAAGGATTGCTCTCCAACAGACAGCACCTACGGCCGCTCCCCGCCAGTCCGAGGTTACAGCTTGACATGAAGACGATTGGAACAGAAGGGTTTGGAACTTGTAGCCCATCCTGCCCTCCTTGCAGGCCTTGTTCCTCCACATTGCCTTTCGCTGCACCGGAAGGAGGAGGCCGAAAGAAGTTCAAAACACCGACCGAAAAAAGAGAAAGATCAGGGCCAAGATCAGTTGGCTATATGTCCTCTATGTTGGAAATTAATCCATTGTAGAGGCTCGCAGCGGAAGCGATTTGGCGGTCGAAAGACCGTTCATGGTGTACGTTACACGATTTAAACTTTCATAGAAATTAAACTACATATGTGTGCATGTGTATGCACGTGAATCGAAAACCCCTAACGGCAATCTAGCGTAATGATTAACTAGCATGCATGCAAATCATAATGCTCGCTAGATCTACATGTTAGATTACACATACCTTTCGTATGGATCTTTTAACCGCGGAGAATTGTCTTCTTTGTCGATGGAGACGGAAGATCGTTCGCGAAGATGCCGATGATACGAATGGAGACGTTGCCTTCTTGTTCACCCGATCTCACACGATGCACGGAACGTCGCTCTCGGATCTCTGAGTGCCTCCGAAGAACGACCCTTCTCCTTCTTCAGAACTTCACGCGAGGAAGACGAAGTTGCAAGCGGGAAACGGGAGATTGAATAGGGAGAGAACTAGAGAGATGAGAGGAGGGGGGGTTCGGTTTTTGCATCTATATGGCCGGCCCCATATAGCCCTTTATATAGGGCCGGCCTACCCCCTTGGATAAGGATCCAAGGGGATAAAGACCTCCCACAATTATCTCTCCATTATCTCCTTTTTATCTCTCCACGTATTTATCCGTTTTCCCACTTTTTAGGGCTCGATCTTAACCGATTCTTAGCCCTATCCCTATCTATATGGCCGGCCCTATAGATGAGGGATTCTCATCCCTACATCATAGGGCCGGCCCTAGCAAGGTGTCCCACTACTAGGGTCGGCCAACAGTGAGGTCCGACAGAGTGAGATTTTTACCAAAACACCCTGACGCCTCATTTTGACAATTTCTAGTGTGCGATACCTAGCGGCCACTTCTTAAGTGATCTTTACTAGTTACCTACTATTAACTGAGGCCACCGGAGGGTGCCTCTAGCAAAGTCAACTAGTCAACTCGTAGCACATCCCGGTGCATCGCACCTATGCAGCGAAGTTCACTTATGGCTAGGGATTACTACGTGCGACTCTGTACTAGTCTCAGGCTTAACCTTTAGTACTCGTATGTAGTTACGCATCTACCATGCTCTAGTGCCAAGCACACATGGAGTGTATACTTCTTTCTTCCTCTTAATGCTAATGGTGTTCCGAGGAGATGGTTCAAGAACCGTACATAATATTGATAAGGTGGAACCATCAGGGACCGAGGTTCATGGCTTCCAACTCAAGCTTGATCGACACACTACCCGAGTGTACCATCGATCCTCTGAGCTCGAGTTAACCTGCGTAGCCACCCAGAGTGTGACGCAGGCTGCACTCCAATTCACCCAGACTTACTATGTTCTCCATCATACCCATGCTCTCCGCTTAGTAGTGGTAAACCCGCTGTCCCTCCACTTGATGCCATGATTCAATTCGAGCGGTGGAGACTACCGTCAGACTCGAATGACCATATGACTTGGTTCCTTCTAGGTTGACCTATACATCGTACCTCTGATTACCCCGTCGAGTAATCGAACCCGGTCAACAGTCAAACTGGTGACCACCAGGCCTGGGTTTGGTACAGTGTAAGTCACACCAAGGAACGCACCTCCCTTCAGGGGTGTGGATGGCCTGCAGGAGTGACACGCTAATGCAACGCCAGCTGGGTAACCCAGTACACCGTGGTTTTGGATCACTGCATACGGATCCTCACACATTGGTGCGCCAAAGCACCACGCAACTGGTTAGTCCATCAGACATGGTTCCTCAGGGTTTAGGACCGTTTTACCCTAAGCAGAAACACGGCTTAGTATACCAGTGTTTGCTCACTGCTCTGTACACCGTGTTAGTTCCGTTCAGCCACAGACACTGTGCCTGGTGATGACCATGGTGAAGACGTCCAATGAACTGTCATCGCCAACAGCTTAACATAATGAGGCGACCAACCTGATCATAGCTGCGAACTGATTTAGATTATATGGGACCAATCCACTCAGTCTTCAACTCAGTGGACTACCATATAACCATGGCTCTCTGTTCTTAAAAGAACACGTGACTATGTTACACACCTATATGCATCTCATATAATAATAATAACTATCAATCTTTATTAGACCAAAACTTAAAGTTTTACAAGCTTAGAACACATCAATCCTAACAATCTCCCACTTGGTCTAGCGTAGCAAAACGGTTTTGACTCCCATCGCGTCCACATGTCGCTCGAATGCCTTGGTAGGTATTGCCTTTGTGAAAGGATCAGCAATATTATCTGTAGATGCAATCTGTGTCACCGCTACTCGCCCTTGCTTTTGAAACTGCAGAATCAAGTGGAACTTGCGCTCGATGTGCTTCCCCTTTTGGTGATGTCTTGGCTCCTTTGCCTGTGCTACCGCCCCACTTTTATCACAGTAAAGCACAATAGGTAACTGGGCCTCTGGTACACACCCCAAATCCGTAAGGAATTTCTTGAGCCATACCGCCTCTTTGGCTGCCTCGCACGCTGCAACGTACTCAGCCTCTGTGGTAGAGTCCGCGATGCATTTCTGCTTCACACTCTGCCAACTAACCGCTGCTCCTCCTAACATAAACACAAAACCTGATGTCGATTTTCTGGATTTCAAATCTGACATAAAGTCAGAATCTGTGTATCCAATCGGTGTCAGTT
The DNA here is from genome assembly GCA_947650365.1 of Chamaelirium japonicum. Classification (NCBI taxonomy): domain Eukaryota; kingdom Viridiplantae; phylum Streptophyta; class Magnoliopsida; order Liliales; family Melanthiaceae; genus Chamaelirium; species Chamaelirium japonicum. Next base: position 15,686,519 of record OX393556.1, on the reverse strand, counting down.
CTTGTGCAGTGTAAACCAACTCATAGTCCCTTGTTCTGTGAAGGTACTTGAGTATACACTTCACAGCTGTACAGTGATCTGGACCCGGATTCGACTGAAACCGACCCATCATGCCTACTGCGAAACAGATATCTGGCCTTGTACAATGCATAGCATATATTAGACTACCTAATGCCGAAGCATAAGGTATCTTCTGCATTTCTGCTCTCTCCTCAGGTGTCTTAGGACATTGATCCTTAGACAGTTTTATGCCATGTCTAAATGGCACAAAACCCTTCTTGGAGTCTTGCATGTCAAACCTAGCCATAATCTTATCTATATAAGCAGCCTGTGATAGCGAGAGAATCCTGTTCTAGCGATCACGTGTTACCTTGATCCCCAAAACATAACTCGCTTCACCTAGATCTTTCATATCAAACTGTGTTGACAACCATACCTTTACCGTTGACAATGTTCCAACATCATTTCCAATGAGTAGAATATCGTCTACATAAAGTATCAAATATACCATTGTAGTCTTATCACTCCTCTTGTATACACATGGTTCATCCTCGTTTTGAGTAAATCCATATGATTGGATTACCTGATCAAAACGGATGTTCCAACTTCTAGATGCTTGCTTTAGTCCATAAATGGACTTCTGCAACTTGCAAACTAGATGTTCCTGACCTTCTGACTCAAAACCTGGTGGCTGCATCATATAAATGTCTTCTTCCAAATTTCCATTGAGGAATGCTGTCTTGACATCTATTTGCCAGATCTCCCAGTTGTAATGGGCTGCAATGGATAGGAGGATCCGAATAGACTTTATCATAGCTACTAGTGAGAAGGTTTCGTCAAAGTCGATTCCTTCTCTCTGGGTATAACCCTTGGTAACTAATCTAGCTTTATAAGTCTCGATTGTACCATCGGATCCTCTCTTCTTCTTATACACCCACTTACACCCAATATGTTTAATATTAGATGATGGTGTAACAAGAGTCCAGACTGCGTTATGGGACATTGATGCAATTTCTGCCTCCATGGCCTTTTGCCAATCAGAGCTGTCAGAAGCTCCCACTGCCTCATCGTAGCTCAGTGGGTCATCCTCTTGACCTTCTGGATCAACCAATAAGGTTTCTCCATAATATCTGTCAGGAGCTCTGATGCTTCTCCCACTACGACGAGGTGGTGGTTGTGTTACAGGTTTAATAGGTTCTACAATATCTGGTATATTAGTATCTGTAATGTCTGCTCCCACTATGCTTTCGGATGTGCTATCTGTACTAGTACCCAGCAGTTCATCCAGAACTACCTTACTAGTAGGCTTGTGGTCCATAATATAATCCTGTTCTAGGAAATAAGCATTCGTCGAAACGATCACCTTCTTTTCCTCAGGATCATAAAATAGTCCTCCTTTGGTTTCCTTGGAATACCCTACAAATAAGCATACTCTGGTTTTAGATTCCATCTTGTCCCTCTTATCCCTTCGCACATGTGCAGGGCATCCCCATATTCTGAAATGCTGTAGCAATGGCTTTCGCTTTGACCACAGTTCTCTAGGGGTCTGAGGCACTGACTTAGACGGAACGTGATTCAGAATATAAACTGCTGTTTGTAGGGCATACCCCCAAAAGGTCATTGGTAAACTGGCGTAACTCATCATGCTACGAACCATGTCCAACAAGGTTCAATTCCTTCTCTCGGAAACTCCATTCTGTTGTGGGGTACCTGGAGCAGTTAACTGGGATGTTATCCCATGCTCCACCAAATACCCTAGGAACTCGTCAGATAGGTATTCATCTCCTCGATCAGATCGAAGGGTTTTTATACATTTACCTGTCTGCTTTTCTACTTCAGCCCTGAACTCTTTGAACATGTCAAAGGATTCCGACTTTCGATGCATCAGATAAATGTAACCATATCTTGAGTAATCATCAGTAAAAGTGATGGAGTACTCATGGCCTCCTATCGCCTTGACGCTCATGGGTCCACACACATCTGAATGGATTAACTCCAATATCTCAGTAGCTCTTACTCCTTTGCCTTTAAAGGACCTCTTGGTCATCTTGCCTTCCAGGCAGGATTCACAGGTGGGAAGGATCTCCGTAGGATCTGTTTCCAGAAGCCCGGCCTTCACCATTCTATGGATCCTGTCTAAGGCAATATGCCCAAGTCGTAAGTGCCACAATTGAGTTAAATTTTCCAAAGGTTTCTTACGCTTAGATGAATTAAAATTAAATGCTGAAGTTATTATGTTATCCTTTTCAAATTTAGGACTGACTACATAGAGATGATTCTGAACCATTCCTCTTATTATAAAAGTTCTATTCAGCTTAAACGACACACCAGAAGCATCAAAATAAACTGAATAACCTTCATTAACTAAAGAAGAAACAGAAATTAAGTTACGTCTCAAGGACGGTACATAAAAGACATCTCTAAGAGTCAAAGTCTTATTATTCAAAAAACTAAGAGTAACGTCTCCAATAGCTTCAGTAGCAGCCACGGCCTCAGTTCCCATGCTCAAGGTCACCTTTCCATCAAGCAACCTTCTGCTTTCCCGAAACCCCTGAAGAGAGTTACAGGCATGGTTAGTGGATCCAGAATCCACAATCCAACTAGCAAAATTACTATTACTTGAAAGAAATGATTCAAAGAGTTGTAGATTACCTTCACCAGCATTCTGAGGCTTCTTGCATTCCTTCTTCCAATGACCCTTTTGGCCATACCGGAAGCACTTCGTGCCCGGTTTCTTTGATTCTCCAGACCCAGAGGCTCCAGCAGAGTCCTGCACAGGCGCTGACTTAGGTTTCTTCTTATGTTTCTTGCCCTGAGGTTTGCCAGGCTTCTTGAAGGATCTACGTTGCACGTGAAGTGCTTCGCCCTTCTGCTTGAAGCCATCCTCAGCTGCTTGGAGAGCTCCTAGAACCTCTGCATTTGTCATAGCCAACTTGTTCAAGTTAAAGTTAGTGACAAAGCCTTCAAAGGCTCCAGACAGTGATGAGAGGAAGATGTCTGTCATCACCTTGCCTTCTAGCACAATGTCCATGGTCGCTAGTTCATTCTGGAAACTAAACATTTTCATCATGTGTTCCCGAACCAGCGTCCCATTGGACATCTTAGTGCCGACGAGTTTCTTGATGGTAAGGTATCGTGTAACGCGATTGTGACCTTCAAACATCTCCTTCAGATATAACATCATATCAGAAGCGTCGGGCATCTCCTCGACTTGCTTCTGTAGAGTTGTTTGCAAGGATGCTATAATATAGCATTTATATATTTCATTAGATTCCTTCTAGTCAGTAAAAGCCTTTAACTGTGCCTCTGTGGCATCGGGTCCTGGTAAATCTGGCTCAGGGTCATTCAGGGCTATCATGTGTTTACCAATCCTTAGGACCAGGTACAGGTTGTGCTTCCAGTCCTCATAGTTGGGACCGGTAAGTTTGTGGTCATTTAGGATAGCGGACAGGGGGTCTAACTTAGTCATCTGAAAATAAAAGATTGAATAATAAGAATGCATGAAAAACTTATTTTATGGATTTTTAAAACAAGCTAATTATATCCATATGTCGACGCTACCCTCAAGCGAAGCCATCTCTATGGATTAATTAACCATGTATGTAAGATCTCGGAATCGACTATACCTGCCCTAGGGGGCATCATACAGCGTCAATCCGCTTACACGGGCCTTTTCCTTGACCCTATCCAAATCTGCCAACTAAGGGCTGTGATGGACCATGGTTATCTTTCGGCCAGTACCACGTGATCACCGTTATCTTCGCAACGAATACCTCACGTGTACTTAGGATGCTTACCCACGAGCCTAAGCAATTACGACACGGGAGTTCATGCGGCCCTCACTAGGGTGGGATAAAAAGCCCTTCTCTCCTGGCCTCGTAATCACCATATCCAAGGGGAGGTCATTAAGTTATTTGGCATGGAAGTACACAGCTCCCACCCTAGGGGGTGTGAAGTTATGCATCCCCACCCAAAAACAAAACGACTGGCCGTGGAGGCCAGAGGATCTCTAAAAGTCCTCTCTTGCATCCCTTATTATATATGATGGTTATTTTGCGAGTATGAATTTTTGCAAATGCAAAGGTAGCGACCTCCTAAATACTAGACCCTGGTCACACCATGCTCCCACTAGCGTTCAAGCCCTTCGCCTAGCATTAATCACTCTCAGAATATCATAGTCCCTGCCTCAAGTGGATTTCTCCATTCAAGGGTCACATTACATATTCCAAGAATATCGATGCTCTGCAAAATTGGTTATCACGCTAATGCTCTGGAGCTAATCCTAGAGTCTGACTCACTGGAAAGGACTCCCACTAGTCATGGCGCCTCGCTTATAAATTTGATAATTGGTGTTCAATGGATCTCCATCTCATCTTTGATTTCGATGATGGCCAAATAGCCACACCCGACTAGTCGGGTGCTTACCTAATGGTGGCATAACAATATGTGATGGGATCCCACTAACATCAAAAGTCAACTAAATAATAGGCGTTATCTAGTGGGATCCTATCCTCAAACAGTCGCTTGGACCGGAGGGGAAAGGCATCCCTCTGAAAACTGATAATCATATTATCTCATCGGGGTTCGATATGAAACATAAAGAACTAATAAAGAAAGCAATCATTAAAACTGAATTAAGTTCAGGGTTCGACCCCTGAACCTAATTAGCACAGCGCAGGCCTCTAGCTTTCTTCGTAAGGTTCCTCGATCTGGCTCCTCCGTCGCACTCGCGAACACTTTGCCGGATCGTCTTCATCCTCCAGGGTTTCGCTTCCGCTCCCGATGGTGGATTTCTTTGGCATGTCTTTCTTCTCGATCTGTAATCGAAAAAGTCTAGTACGCTTCGAGCAAGTGCTCGCTCGTACACAATTTCCTAGAAAGAAAAGAAAACACACCTAGGAAAAAGGCCATGGGAACCGAGGATGGTCAAACCCCATCACTCGCCCAATCTACGGCTCAATTACATATCCACACACAAAGAGAGCAAATCCAGACAATGGCTAACTCGGAGTCCGACCCCCGGTAGCAAGCACAAAACATAGATCAAGATTTTTTATAGCGGCGCCCTGCAAGAATGATTAATAGAACAAGCACAATCTATAAATATGCATGATCTAAGCGTAAGAACCCCGATGATCTCACGCATTCATCATGCGCACATATATTGGTTTCATGAAAAATCGTGAAACGCACACCACTAATGCGGCTCTGATACCAATTGTTGGAAATTAATCCATAGTAGAGGCTCGCAGCGAAAGCGATTTGGCGGTCAAAAGACCGTTCATGGTGTACGTTACACGATTTAAACTTTCATAGAAACTAAACTACATATGTGTGCATGTGTATGCACGTGAATCGAAAACCCCTAACAGCAATCTAGCGTAATGATTAACTAGCATGCATGCAAATCATAATGCTTGCTAGATCTACATGTTAGATTACACATACCTTTCGTACGGATCTTTTAACCGTGGAGAATTGTCTTCTTTGTCGATGGAGACGGAAGATCGTTCGCGAAGATGCCGATGATACGAATAGAGACGTTGCCTTCTTGTTCACCCGATCTCACACGATGCACGGAACGTCGCTCTCGGATCTCTGAGTGCCTCCGAAGAACGACCCTTCTCCTTCTTCAGAACTCCACGCGAGGAAGACGAAGTTGCAAGCGGGAAACGGGAGATTGAATAGGGAGAGAACTAGAGAGATGAGAGGAGGGGGGGTTCAGTTTTTGCATCTATATGGCCGGCCCCATATAGCCCTTTATATAGGGCCGGCCTACCCCCTTGGATAAGGATCCAAGGGGATAAAGACCTCCCACAATTATCTCTCCATTATCTCCTTTTTATCTCTCCATGTATTTATCCGTTTTCCCACTTTTTAGGGCTCGATCTTAACCGATTCTTAGCCCTATCCCTATCTATATGGCCAGCCCTATAGATGAGGGATTCTCATCCCTACATCATAGGGCCGGCCCTAGCAAGGTGTCCCACTACTAGGGTCGGCCAACAGTGAGGTCCGGCAGAGTGAGGTTTTTACCAAAACGCCCTGACGCCTCATTTTGACCATTTCTAGCTTGCGATACCTAGCGGCCACTTCTTAAGTGATCTTTACTAGTTACCTACTATTAACTGAGGCCACCGGAGGGTGCCTCTAGCAAAGTCAACTAGTCAACTCGCAGCATATCTCGGTGCATCGCACCTATACAGTGAAGTTCACTTATGGCTAGGGATTACTACGTGCGACTCTGTACTAGTCTTGGGCTTAACCCTTAGTACTCGTATGTAGTTACACATCTACCATGCTCTAGTGCCAAGCACACACGGAGCGTATACTTCTTTCTTCCTCTTAATGCTAATAGTGTTCCGAGGAGATGGTTCAAGAACTGTACATAATGTTGATAAGGTGGAACCATCAGGGACCGGGGTTCATGGCTTCCAACTCAAGCTCGATCGACACACTACCCGAGTGTACCATCGATCCTCTGAGCTCGAGTTAACCTACGTAGCCACCCAGAGTGCGACGCAGGCTGCACTCCAATTCACCCAGACTTACTATGTTCTCCATCATACCCCTGTTCTCCGCTTAGTAGTGGTAAACCCGCTGTCCCTCCACTTGATGCCATGATTCAATTCGAGCGGTGGAGACTACCGTCAGACTCGAATGACCATATGACTTGGTTCCTTCCAGGTTGACCTATACATCGTACCTTTGATTACCCTATCGAGTAATCGAACCCTGTCAACAGTCAAACTGGTGACCACCAGGCCTGGGTTTGGTACAGTGTAAGTCACACCAAGGAACGCACCTCCCTTCAGGGGTGTGGATGGCCTGCAGGAGTGACACGCTAATGCAACGCCAGCTGGGTAACCCAATACACCATGGTTTTGGATCACTGCATACGGATCCTCACACATTGGTACGCCAAAGCACCACGCAACTAGTTAGTCCATCAGACGTGATTCCTCAGGGTTTAGGACCGTTTTACCCTAAACAGAAACACGGCTTAGTGTACCAGTGTCTGCTCACTGCTCTGTACACTGTGTTAGTTCCGTTCAGCCACAGACACTGTGCCTGGTGATGACCATGGTGAAGACGTCCCATGAACTGTCATCGCCAACAGCTTAACATGATGAGGCGACCAACCTGATCATAGCTGCGAACTGATTTAGATTATATGGGACCAATCCACTCAGTCTTCAACTTAGTGGACTACCATATAACCATGGCTCTCTGTTCTTAAAAGAACACGTAACTATGTTACGCACCTATATGCATCTCAGATAATAATAATAACTATCAATCTTTATTAGACCAAAACTTAAAGTTTTACAAGCTTAGTACACATCAATCCTAACACTCTACCTCCATGCGGTAGGGTACCAGTTAAAAGGATGACTCCTGCATTAGCTCCTCCACCTCCGATGAACTCCCAGCAGGTTTGGTACGGATGGGCGGAGAGGGAAAAGATCAAGGTCAAAGCCTCCCTCCTTCCCCAACACCGCCGGTCTCGATCACCACCTTACTCTCCAGAGCCTTGGAAGGAGGAGGCCGAAAGATCTTAGGAGCCCTAGGAGGTCAGTCGAGTGTGGAAGACCGGACTCGGCCAACACCTTTTAGAAGGACAGAAGCGCCGAGACATAAAGAGGCGAGACCATCGAGGTAAAGCAAAAGTCAAAAGATAACGAAATCGAATGGAGCGCGAAGCAGATAGACAGCTAAGGGGCCTGATGTCTTACCATCCCCCCAAGGCCGTCGTAATGAAAGCTGAGGGGTTTGATGCTTCAACATCCCCCACAGGCCATTGAAGACAGATAGCCAAGGGGCCTGATGCCTTAGCGTCCCCCCAAGGCCGTTGAGATGAAGCCAAGGGGCCTGATGCCTTAGCATCCCTCCAAAGTCGTTGAGATGAAAGCCAAGGGCCTGATGCCTTAGCATCCCCCCGAGGTCATCATGATGTTAGCCAAAGGGGCATGATGCCTTAGCATCCCCCCGAGGCCGTTGAGATGAAAGTTAAGGGGCCTGATGCTTTAGCATCCCCCCAAGGCCTTTGATATGAAGACCAAGGGGCCTGATGCCTCAGCATCCCCCCGAGGACAATGAAGATAGATAGCCATGGGACCTGATGCCTTATCATCCTCCCGAGGCCTTCACGATAGAAGCCGAGGGGTCTGATGCTTCAACATCCCCCGCAGGCCATTGAAGACAGATAGCCAAGGGGCTTGATGCCTTAGCATCCCCCCGAGGCTATTGAGATGAAAACCAAGGGGTCTGATGCCTTAGCATCCCCCCAAGGCCATTGAGATGAAAAATTGGGGGTCCGATGCCTTAGCATCCCCCGCAGGCCATTCGAGCTAAAGGCTAAAGAGTCTAATGCCTTAGCATCCACCGTAGGCCGTTCAACCTGAAGGCTAAGGGGCCTGATGCCTTAGAATCCCCCTTGAGGCCATATAAGATGAAAACCTGAGGGCCCGATGTCTTAGCATCCCTCGTAGGCCGTTTGAGCTAAAAATAAAGGGCTTGATGCCTTAGCATCCCCTGCAAGTTGATCGAGATGAAGTTCACGGGATATGACTCTTCATAGTCCTCCACGAAAGGACACGCCCCACCCTTGATAGGACGAAGCACGTCCATGGGGGCCAGGGTTCCCTACAGATCTGCAAAGAGAACCCTGCAGATTCTCCAAGTCTTGCAGAGAAAAGCGAAACACAAAACTCTTGGAAGACAAAATTCAGGGGAAATTACATTTTTTTTTTTTATTCCGGTTACATCAAGAAATTACAATGAAGACCATGAGTCCATGGATAAATAAGAAATGAAGGAACAGAAGAAGATTGATGCCCACTGCTAATCTCGTCTCTGGCCTCTGACTCATGAAGCCCCGACTGATGCACTTGCTGACAAAGTCGACACTAGCCCCAGATGACCCTTCTACCTACTCGGATTGTCAGACCAGGGCCTGGGGCTGATCTCGTCTCCAACCTTGGCTTTCGAGGGCCCGCCCAAGATGCCGCAACAGTGGCACTGCGAACGGCGCAGGCTATCCGCCCTGGAGTTTGGAGAAGATCGAGCCAAGAAAGGTCCAACCCACCCCAACCCTAGGCGGGCAGAGTATTGCAGGAAGTGGGAGGATCTTATGTGCCCTCCTGTGACAAACAAAGTCACAGGGGACACGTGTGATCCTCCCTTGCGTGCTCTCCTCTGACGAAGATCGTTGCTCCAATGCCCTCCAATTCCTCCAGGGTCCCACCCATAATACTCCATTAGAGGAAGAGAATGTCAAAGCTAGAAGAAAGACGGTTTCATCGTGGTGATAGAAGATAGCCCGAAGAAGCCTCTACTTATAGCCGAGCGGGCAGTTATGAAGGAGCGCGAAATTTGCAGCTAGTCATAATCTCTCGAGGTAGGCGGTTATCTCGGAGCTTTGAAGGCACAGATCCACCGTATCCCTTGACACGAACGCCCTGGGATCACGCGGATAGATGACTCAAAAGTGGAGATTCATCGTATCCCTTGGTGCGAACACCTCGGGATTACACGGATAGATGAGACTCCAGAGACTTCTACATGATGAGTCCAAGCAACGTCGGTCAACTCTCCGGGGATGACGTGGACTAATGAAGAAATCAAGTATACCCACGGTCTCACGGGAACGAGCATAGACACAGCCAGGCGTACCCACTACCTCACGGGTACCAGTATAGACGCAGTCGAGCGCACCCGAAGTCTTAATGAGTGCGACTAGAGAAACGGCCATATAAAGATGATCTTCGATGGCAAAGATACGAATTTTTCATTCCAAGTTCGAGCACAAAGATACATAAAAGATCCCCGCAAGACATTACGAAAGTCCTAGCGACTTCACCATCTCCATGCAGCGGTTCTGGAGAGTAGCCATCTTGCGGTTGTGCTCCCCGATCCTTTTCCGCCGGCTCAGCCTGGTGTGTCTCCTGGAGGGTGGCTCGTGCTCACCGCTCCTCGGCCAGGATGACCAAGGCATCCTCACGATCCATCCGAGTAGCCTCTCGAGCCACATTGGCACTGTCCAGGTCAAACTAGAGACTCTGGACGAGGGTAGTAGCAGCCTCTCACTTTTTCATCTTCGTCTCTGGCTGAGACCTAAGCTGGTTGAATTCCACCTGAAGCGTGGCAGCTATCTGCCGGAGTCGCGCCACTCGGTCTCGATGAGCTTCGATCTCCGAGTCTCTCTGTACTAGGGAATCCTTGAGGATGGATAGCTCGCCCTGAAGTGGTGCCACCACCGCTGCCTTCTTCTACAAATCCTTCGAAGCTAGGCTTTGCACCCAACGGGTCATCCTCTTTTCCTTCGGTAGTGCCTCTTTGAGGAAGGCATTCTCGCGGACCAACTGCGCGACTGAAGAAACACCGTCAGGACACGGAGTTCGATTGGAGAACATACGAAGCAGAGCAAGATCCCAGGATTCCTGCTCCACCCTCTCGCCAACCTGAACACGGCTCGCGATACCCTACAAAGAACGCCAAGTCGGATATACAAAAAAAAACTCCTAGTACTAATACATGGGAGAAACATACCTAGAAAAGGTGGGAGATGGAGCCCCTCAGAAAAGGGGCCCACGGCTTAGACAGGTCACCACCGTAGTCCCTGGGAAGAAGGAAACCCCGGGCATTGTCACAGTAAAGGACAATAGGAAGAAAACTACATTTTGCAGGGCAGAGCTTCTCTAGGGCAGAGCTTCTCTAGGGCAGAGCTTCTTGGTAGTGGTGGTAGAGGCTATGGGGGATCCCCTCAAGGGGGGCCTCTCCATTCTATCCCCTCCCCGAGATGGGGGGAAGGATTTAGAAGCAGTTGCGAGGGAGGATAGGCTGGTAACTGAGATGGAATTCCTCCCCCCTCGAGCTCCGACTTTGCAGGATTTCTTTCTGGGGGGTAATAGTGATAGATCTTGCTCCAGAGATCAGAGTTCAGCTGGTTGTGCTTCATCTGTCGATCTCCAGATGGGAGGGAGGTTGGTCCAGGGTAAGGGAGAATCGGGGCCTAAGGTTGATAGAGTAGGTGATTCCAGAGTCACTGCTGTCCAGGGCACTAGAGGTGTAGGAGGTGCTCAGTCGGGCAGCAAAGTTGACATCTATGCAGCAGCTGCTGATGGAGCTGGTAGTGATGGTTATAGGCCGGTTGATTTGGGTTCGGGAATTACAGAGGAGTTCCCCTTATTGCCTCAACGAGGGAGCAGTTTGCCTAGCAAGGAGGTGGGGCAACCGGTAGAAGGAGCTACGAAGTGCGCCTTGCCGGAGACACGGACAGTGGAAGATGTGGCAGAAACTGCACAGCATTTCCAGGGGGCTGAAGCATTGCATGGAAGGTGTTCGGTAGAAAGACTGAATGAACCTTTTCGTGATCCAGGATCCAATCGGGCGAAGGATTGTCCAGGTAGCAGTACCAGACAGGGAGGAGTACAGCATAATGCCTGGTTTACTTCTCCTGTAGTGAATAAGGATGTTTCTCGCAACTCCAAATTGCGGTATATTGCTCCCACTATGATGGGTACGAAAAAAGTGGCGATGTGTCCTGTAGAGGAGGTTGAGAAGAACCAGAAAAAATGGGAATTGACGCTGATCGGGTATGTGCTGGGGAGGAGACCCTACTATGTGCATCTCAAAGCGCAGTTGTTGAAATTGTGGAAACCTAAAGGGAGTTTGGAGATACTCTCTAGGGAGAATGGAGTGTTTTTGTTCAAATTTGGTATTGTTGAAGACTTTGTTCAAGCAGTGGAGGGGGGTCCTTGGCACATAGATGGTCGACCTCTGGTGTTGAAGAAGTGGGAAAAGGGGATGAGTTGCGAACGTGATTTGCTGTCGAAGGTCCCCATTTGGGTGAGATTCCCGAATCTTCTAGTCGATTTATGGTCTGAAGATATTCTGAGCCGTATGGGTAGTACCATCGGTATTCCGCTATATATGGATCAGGCTACTACTGAACAATCGCGAGTTAGCTTTGCCCGCTTTTGTGTTGAGATAAGTGTGGAAGATACTTTACCCCCTGAGGTTGAGGTTCGGGATAGCAAACATAGGCTTCTATCCATACAGAAGGTTATCTATGATTGGATTCCCCATCGCTGCAGGGCTTGTAAATCTTTTGATCATCTTGAAGCGAATTGTTTGAAGCATCCTCGAATTGGATCGGAATGGAAGAATTTGGGTCAGAAAAGAGAGAACCAGTTTGAGTGGAGACCGAGAGCGACTCCTAAGACTGATTTTCCGTCTGAGGTGGTGGAGGAAGGTAGTATTAATAGTCCGAAGGATGATCGGGATTGGACTTCAGTGGGCAGGTCTAATTCGGCTAGAAGGAAAGGGAAGGAGCCAATGGAGGTGGCAGAATTGGATGATAATTGCTTTGGGCCTCTGCGGGATGTAGATGAAGGGACAGGGGATGATACAGATGAGATGCGATGCATGGGCAGGAAGTCTAATGCTGATGTTCAAGGTGTGGATATTTGCTCAGGTGCAGGTGTGTCGGAGTTGGTGCAAATACCGACTGTGGAGATAGGGGGTTCAGAACCAGAGAGACTAAGCAATAAGTATACTCAGGAAGTCCCAGATTCTGGGAATATGACTTCACCGATAAGTAATAAACAGGCTTTGCAGAGGGATCAAGCTACTGCGATTAACCCCAGGAAATCTCGGTTGTTAAGTAAGGGATCGAGTAAGACTCAAGTCACCAGAATCAATATGCTAGGAGTTATGGATTCTGCACCAGATGTGAGAGATGCTAATGTTGTTGGGGCTATTGGTTCCTTGGGAGATCCAGATGTGTGTCCCGGAGTTGAGGAAGGTATGCTAGGAGGCATTGCGGTACCAGTTCCTGATATTTTCTCTAAGATTCCTAAACCAAAGACAGTTTCAACTCAGAATTCAGAACCAAGCATTCCTAAACCTTCAGGTAGAACTGGTAATCGTAGTCAATCTAGGGCAGGTGCAGCCCGGGTTGATTCTTCTTCTTCTAATCTATGACTATTATGTCCTGGAATGTTCGTGGCATTTCCAGGAAGGGGAAGAGAGGGGAGCTTCTTAGAATGTTTAGAGCGTTTGCAATAGATTGTTGTGGGATCATTGAATCTAAGATCAAAGGAGATGACTCGAAGAGATTAAATCTTCTGGTTCCTAGGGGATGGAGCTGGATAGGAAATGGTCTTGGTGTAATTAGACACCGGATTATTATCCTCTGGAATAAAAGCTGCTGGGATTTATCGAATTTCTGCATTCACCAACAGCATATCACTTGTGAAGGCCTTTACTTGAAGACTGGGCAGAGTATTCTATTATCCTTCATTTATGGCGCTAATTTGGAAAGTGGTAGGCAAGAACTTTGGCAGGAGCTGATTAGGCTTGGCAGGGGATGTGGGGAAAAGCCTTGGATTCTTCTCGGTGATTTTAACACGGTTAGAGTGGTTGAGGAGAAGATCGGAGGTAGAAATATTCCTTTATCGTTTTTGATGAGATTTAACTCGGCTTTAGACCTGGCTCAGCTCACTGATTTAAAGGCTAATGGCTTTCGGTTCTCTTGGTCTAATCGCCAAGAGGGAGGGAGGAGAATTCAGGGCCGGTTAGACAGGGGCCTGGTTAATGGGAACTGGATAGGTCTATTTCCGGATTCTTATGTGACTGCGCTGCCGTCGGGTACTAGTGATCATTCACCCCTTATATGCTATTGGGAAGGTGACTGTAACTGGGGACCGAAGCCCTTCAGATTCTTCAATAGCTGGTGTAAGCGAGGTAATTTTTTAGAGGTAGTAAATCGTAGTTGGGAATTTACTCCTTTTGGAATGCCCCAGTATCGTCTGATCTACAAACTTAAAGAATTGAAGATGGCTCTTCGTGGTTGGGACAAATCTTTCTTAGGTGGCGAGTGCAGTGCATCTATGAAGGTGGCTTCGATCAAGAGGGACTTAGATGATATTCAGGCCCGGCTGCAGATTGAGCCTAAGTCGGTTCTTTTAGCTCAACAGGAGAAAGTTTTGGTGAATGATTTGATCTTTTTCCAAGCTGAGGAAGAGGCTAATGCCCGTCAACAATCTCGAGCAAGTTGGGTTCGATTGGGGGATCGGAATACCAGGTTCTTCCATTCTAGAGTTAATGCCAATTGGAATACTAATGCTATAGTCTCCTTGGTGGATGTGCAGGGTGTTACCATTTCAAGACCTGTTGACATTCAAAATGAAGCTTGTGGGTATTTTGCTGATATGTTTTTCCATGAGACAAAGGTTTTGACTTTCCAGCATATCCCTTTCAGAAGAATTTTAACCCATTCTGCTGCCGATTGGGTTGAAAGCCAAATTACCCGTCAAGAGTTAGATTATGTGGTGGCTTCCTTGGATGGTGACAAAGCCCCAGGTCCTGATGGGTTTAATGGCCAATTTTTTAAACACTGCTGGTCGTCCATTGGAGATGATGTTTGGGATGCTGTCTCTAACTTCTTCAATTCGGGCAAGCTACTGAAGGAGATTAATCATACTTTCATAGCGCTTATTCCGAAGAGAATTGATGCTTCCCAGCTGAAGGATTTCAGACCTATTGCTCTGTGTAATACCATTTATAAGATTATAGCTAAGATTTTGGCGAATCGATTGCAGGTGTTTTTATCGGAAATTATCTCTACAAATCAATCAGCCTTCATTCAGGGCCGTAGCATTTCGGACAACATTCTATTGGCTCACGAATTAGTTCGAGGCTTTGATGTGAAGCGTGGACCGAAACGTGCTTGTGTCAAGATTGACATTGCGAAGGCATATGACAAAGTTAACAGGTCGTACATCTTGTACGCTCTTCATTGCCTTGGATTTGGAAAAAGGTGGATATCCTGGATTCAAGAATGCATTTCTTCGCCATCTTTTTCTGTGCTTCTCAATGGTTCACCCTTTGGTTTTATTCGATCGTCCCGAGGCATTAGGCAAGGTGATCCCTTATCTCCTATCTATTTTCCGTTGTGATGGAGGGATTAACGTTAGCTTTGGATATTGGATTGGAGTGCAATAGGTGGAAGAGTTTCAGTGTGGGTTCTGCCCCTTGTATTTCTCATCTATTGTTTGCGGATGATCTGTTGGTTTTCTCTTCGGCTTCCTTGTCCTCTCTCATTGGTTTGAAATCTATTTTGGAGGAATTCGGTAGGGATACAGGATTGATTGCTAATCAGGATAAAAGTTTGATCTACTTGTCAAAGGCAGTGACTAATGGCCAGGATTTAGCTGAGAGCTTGGGCGTGGCAATTGGTAATCTTCCGGTCAAGTATCTGGGGCTTCCTTTGTTCTCGGCTAGGAAGAATCTGCGTTTGTTTTATCCTTTGGTGGAAAAGTTTCGTGTGAAATTAGCTGGCTGGGAAACCAGCAAACTATCCTTTGGAGGGAGACTGATGCTGATTAAGACAGTCCTGTTTGCTTATCTTTACTATTGGGCAGCAGTTTTTATCATTCCGACCTGTACTAGATTTCTACTTGAGCGATGGATGCGGAAATTTCTGTGGGGATCTTCATCGGTTCATGTTAAATGGGCTGAGGTATGCCTCCCATTTGATGAAGGAGGCCTAGGTATAAGGAGGATTTCTGATATTAGTAGGGCCAGCTATCTGAAGCTTGGATGGAAGTTCCTTAATGATAAAGACAATCTCTGGTCCAGATGGATGAGGGGCAGGTATTTGGGCCAACAGTCATTCTGGGAGGTGGAAGCCGCCAATTCCGCTTCTTCTGTGTGGAAGGGTATTATCAAGTTGAGGGAAGATCTTTCTCGTCATATTCACTATCGTGTAGCCGATGGCAGAACTATTGACAGGTGGAGAGACCCGTGGGTGGAGGGGCGAAGTCTGTTGCAAATAGTGGGCATTCATTCTATACCGGATTTGCAGTATGGTTGGCCTAATCTCAGTGGGTGGATTGAGGAGCGAAGGTGGAATCTTCCACACCCCAATAATAGAGCTCTAGTAGAGGTATTTTCCATGATCTAGGAAATCCCAATTGAACAGGAGGAGTTGGTGGATTCTATGCATTGGGGTAATCGGAATTCTGGTATTTTTTCATTCCGAGCAGCTTGGGATGCAATTCGTCAGGTAGGGATTACTAAGAGTTGGGCCAAGGTGATTTGGAATCCGATTTCACCTCCGAATTACAGTTTTTGCACCTGGAGGGCTGTTCGGAATAGGTTACCTACTATTCCGTGGATTCAAAGACGAGGCACTCCATTTGTCAACAGATGCTGTCTTTGTGAAAATGATGAGGAGCATATCAAACACCTATTTTTTAGATGCTCTTGGGTTTCCGGTCTGTGGAATAAATGTTGTGGCAATATGGGTTGGAGTATGTCAGAGTCTAGGATTACCATCAAGAATGTTTGTCGCTTCCTGGTGGCCATGCCTAAGGGACCGGGACGTCTGGTTGGACAGCTCCTTCTTACTACATTTGTTTCAGTGATTTGGAGAGAGAGGAACAGTCGGATGTATGATGGGGACTATTGTTCAGATTCTACTATTTTGTCCAAAGTTGCGGCTCGTTTTGTGGAAATTATGATCAATTGCTCGAATATCAAAGTCATTTCTTTATCAGAGTCTCTAGTTAAAGATTGGTCTCCATTCATCCATCCTGAATATAGAAAGTCGGGGGAAGAGAATAAAGAGTTACCTGAATCCAGAGATAGTCCTCAAGGACAGATGCAGTAAGCCTTGCTGTTACCGAGCAAGTCAGATGTAGTGTATAGAGGGGTTCAGTGGTAGTGCTGAGGGGTTCAGTGGTAGCTGATTTGGGGATCAATAGATTTTGGTATTCTTGATAATGCTGTAGCTGTGAGCAGGGATGGTGATTGTTGCAGTGACTGCTGCTGTGGGTTGTAAGTGCTGGGTTTAGCGGGGAGGCTGCTGGTGTCGATTGTACTGCTTTGGGAGGAGATGGTATCTCATTTAAGCATGCTTAGCTGCTGCTTCTTGATAGTGAGCAGGGGTGGTGGTTGTTGTAGAGCTTCTTGATAATGCTGACTCCCTTAGGCGTGGTGATTGTTGCAGCAGCATTTGCCCTTGAGAATGTTGTGAGCAGGGATGGTGATTGTTGTAGTGACTGCTGCTGTAGGTTGATAGTGCTGGGTTTGGTGGGACTGTTTAGCGGGGAGGTGCCATATCCGAGGTGTAGCCGGGATGGAGAGTGTTGCCGACATGTCTGCTGATGACGATTTTACTGCTCTGGGAGGAATTGGTCTTTCTTTTGAGTATGCTTAGCAGTTGCCGATTTTGATGGACTGCTCAGTCGGAGAGGTCAGGAGAGGGACTTAGCGACAATTCTGGTTAGTAGTCGATCCTGGTATTTGTGGGAGGCCATCGGCGAACTTTGGAGGATCACATGGGGTTGTCTTCTTTGAGTCTTGACCTTGGTATTATTTTGTTGGGGTTTCAGCTTTGGGGAAACTTACCATTGGGGAAATTTACCTTGGGGAAAATTACCTTTGGGGAAACTTTACATTGGGGAAATTTAACCGTCAGCTATCATTGGTTGAGGAGCCTTGTCTTCCTCCGAATTTGGGACGTTTAACGGTTGATGCCTGATAGCCGCGCCTTGGAGGGCCCAAGCCCTTCTAGTTCCTCGTCGATTGCACGGAGCGGATGCTGTAGGTGCGCAAGCTTGAGTTCTTCTAGTTCACTGATGTTTGATAGCCACGCCTTGGAGGGCCCAAGCCCTTCTTGTTCCTCGTCGATTGCAAGGAGCGGATGCTGTAGGTGCGCAAATTTGAGTGTTGAAGACCTACGTTGGATCCAAGCTACTATAGCTCTTCTAGATCCATTTAGAAGGGATCATCTTATTTTTTTGGTAATTAGTAGTCTTGAGAGGTTTTTTGGGCTGTCTTTTGACACAAGATAACTTTGTTTGTAACCTTGTTGGGGTGCATACTATAGGGATCTGGAGTCCTGTAAATCAGCATAGTGGGTTAGTCTTCACACTAGCTGGGGTAGAGTTTTTTGGTGACCTATTAGGTTTAGTTTTCTTCTTGCTCACCTGGAGTTAAGCCGAAGTCCTGTAATTGCTTCCTTTTGTTTCAGTTATATAATATTTACTTTTTACCTCTCAAAAAAAAAAAAAAAAAAAAAAAGAAGGAAACCCCGAGCTAGGGCAGCCATGACTGAAGGATCGGAGGAGTGATCATCCTCAAAGACCGGGTGGCTTCCCCCTCCCTCTTCTCGAACGATCAAGGGAGGTTGAAAGGAGGGGTACTCTCTCGAGTTAGGCGATTATCTCGGAGCTTTGAAGGCACAGATCCACCGTATCCCTTGATGCGAATGCCCTGGGATCACACGGATAGATGAATCGAAAGCGGAGATTCATCGTATCCCTTAGTGCGAACACCTCGGGATTACGCGGATAGATGAGACTCCAGAGACTTCTACATGATGAGTCCAAGCAACGCCGATCAACTCACCGGGGATGATGTGGACTAACGAAGAAACCAAGCGTACCCATGGTCTCATGGGAACGAGCATAGACACAGCTAGGCGTACGTACCCACTACCTCACGGGTACGAGCATAGACGCAGTCGAGCGCACCCGAAGTCTGAATGAGTGCGACTAGAGAAATGACCATAGAAAGATGATCTTCGAAGGCAAAGAGATGAATTTTTCATTCCAAGTTCAAGCACAAAGATACATAGAAGAGCCCCGCAAGACATTACGAAAGTCCTAGCGACTTCACCATCTCCATGCAGCGATTCTGGATAGCAGCCATCTTGCGGTTGTGCTCCCGATCCTTTTCCGCCAGCTCAACCTGGTTCGTCTCCTGGAGGGTGGCTTGTGCTCGCCTCTCCTTAGCTAAGATGGCCAAGGCATCGTCACGACCTATTTGAGCAGCCTCTCAAGCCCTATCCAGGTCAAACTGGAGACTCCGGACAAGGGTAGTAGCAGCCTCTCACTCTTTTATCTTCCCCTCCGGCTGAGACCTGTACTAGTCGAATTCCACCTGAAGCGTGGTAGCCACCTGCCGGAGTCGCGTCGCTCGATCTCGATGAGCTTCGATCTCCGAGTCTCTCTGTGCTAGGGAATCCTTGAGGATGGATAGCTAGCCTTGAAGTCATGCCACCATCGTTGCCTTCTTCTGCAGATCCTCCGAAGCTAGGCTTTGCACCTAATGGGTCATCCTCTTTTCCTCCGCCAATACCTCTTTGAGGAAGGCATTCTCGTAGACCAACTACGCAGCCAAAGAAACATTGTCGGGACACGGAGTTTGACTAGAGAACTCACGAAGCCGAGCGAGCTCCCGGGATTCCTGCTCCACCCTCTCAACAACCTGAACAAGGCCCGCAATACCCTGCAAAGAATACCAAGTCGTATATGCAAAACAAAACTCCTAGTACCAAGAAATGGGAGAAACATACCTGGATAAGGTGGGAGATGGAGCCCTTCAGAAAAGGGGCCCACAGCTTAGACAGGTCACCATCGTAGTCCCTGGGAAGAAGGAAACCCCGGGCTAGGGCTGCCACAACTGAAGGATCGAAGAAGTGATCATCTTCAAAGACCGGGTGGCTTCCCCCTCCCTCTTCTCGAACGATCAAGGGAGGTCGGAAGGAGAGGCACCCAACTCGGTCTGCTTCTCCGCTAATCGGATCGGCGAAGGTGCGCCCCGACCCCCCGACGACGCGACCATCAGCTGATCACCCTTGGCTGCACGAAAGTGTTGGAAATAAATCCATGGTAGAGGCCCGCAGCAAAACCAATGGGAAGGTCCAAAGACCGAGAGCGATGTGCGTTACATATCAAAATTTTCATCGAAATGATCTACACGTGCGTGTATGAATCTAGTATGGCAACTACGCGAACCCCTAACGTCGATCTAACATGAAAGAACAATCTAGCATGCATGCATGTTCTATCTATGCTAGATCTACATCTTAGAGATCATACCTACGTGCGGATTCTTTCATCGCGACAAATTTCTTCTTTGTCGATGGAGACGGGCTCGGATTTGCTTAATATAGCTTTGGTGTAATGGCTATAATTTTCTGCTCAAAACTCAAATTAGGATGAAATTTGGACTGCAAGTAGCCAACTTCGAGATGCAATTTTTGCAACAAGTGTCATCTCATTTGGACTTATGTAGCTCCCGAAATCATAGAAACAATACTGATTTTCTGTGTAGATTCTGGACAGCAAAAGGTTGCGGGAGATGTCTTCTAGTTCACCCGATCTCACACGATGCACGACACCTCGTCGATGGATCTCTGAGTGCCTCCATCCAACGAGCCTTCTCCTTCTATGAAAGCCTACATGAGGAAGACGAGTCGCCATCCAATGGCACAAGCGAGGGATAGAGAGAGACGAGAGAGGAGAAGAGAAGAGAGGAGAGGGGGCGGCTAGGGTTTCCCCATGTCATGGCCGGCCCATAGGGCTTGCATCCATGGCTGACCCCCCTCTCTCCTTTCCCTTATATAGGGCCGGCCTATCCATATGGATAAGGATAGTATGGATAAGTTTGACTGATTCAAACCTCTCCCTATATATCTCTTCTTTTATCTCTATCTTTTCCTTGGTTTTGAAAACGGTCAAAATCAGCCCATTTTCTATGCCTCATCACTGGCCCATTCATTGGAGGCAACAACCTCCTAAAACCAATAGGGCTGGCCTTGACCAGTCTCCCAACACTTAGGGCTAGCCCCCCTAGTGCATAGTGGCGCATGGTATGACCAAAACGCCCTATTGTCACTAGTTGGTCGTTCCTCGTGTACGAGACTTTGCAAGGCACACATAAGTGAAGTGCACTAGTGATTTTACTATTCCTTGAGGTTCCCGTAGGGTGCCCCTAGTGAAGTCAACTAGTCAACTCACAATATATCCCGGTGCTTCGCACCCATGTGGCAAAGTCTACTTATGGCAAGGAATTACTACATGCGTCTCTGCACTAACCTAGGGTTTCCCCTTAGTGCATACATGTAGCTATGTGTCTACCGTGCACTAGTATGAAGCACTCACGGAGCGTAGGCTTGGACTTCTCGCCTCCTCTAACTACGTTCTATGTTACGAGGAGATGGTATAAGAACTGTACATAATATCGATAAGGTAGAACCTTCAGGGACCAGGGTTCATGGCTTCCAACTTAGACTCGATCAACACACTACCTAAGTGTACCATCGATCCTCTGAGTCTAAGTTAACCTGTGTGGCCACCCAGAGTGCGACGCAGGCTACACTCCAATTCCCCCGGACTTACTATGTTCTCCCTCATACCCCTGCTCTCCGCTTAGTATGGTAAACTCGCTGTCCCTCCATCTGGTGCCATGATGCAACTCGAGCGGTAGAGAATACCGTCAAACTCGAGTACTCATATGACTCGGTTCTTTCCAGGTTGATCACATACATCGTACCTCCGATTACTCTTTCGAGCAACCGGATCCGTCACCAGTCCAACTAATGACCACCTGGCCAGGGTTTAATACGATGTAAGTCAGACCAAGGAACACACCTCCCATTAAGGGCGTGGATAGCCTGCAGGAGTGACATGCTGATGCAACGCTAGCCGGATAACCCAGTACACCGTGGTTTTGGATCACTGCATCCGGATCCTCACACATTGGTGCGCCAAAGCACTACACAACTGGTTAGTCCACCAGATATGGTTCCTCAGGGTTTAGGACTATTTTACCCTGAGCAGAAACACGATTTAGTGCACCGGTGTCTGCTCACCGATCTATGCATCGTATTGGTTTCATTCGACCACAGACACTGTGCCTGGTAATGACCTTGGTGGATACACCCATGCTCTGTCATCCCAATAGCTTATCCTAATAGGGCGACCAACCCTAATCAGAGCTGTGAACGTATTTAGGTTACATGGGACCAGTCCCTTGAGTCTCCTGTGGGTGCAAATTTTGGCAAGAAGTCTGCAAACAGTGGGACCCATCGGCCCCCTGCTTGGTGGGCCCCCGAAGACTACAACGGGACCCACCGGCCCTGCCTGGTGGGCCCCCGAAGACTACAGCGGGACCCACCGGCCCTGCCTGGTGGGCCCCCGAAGACTACAGCGGGACCCACCGGCCCTGCCTGGTGGGCCCCCGAAGACTACAGCGGGACCCACCGGCCCTGCCTGGTGGGCCCCCGAAGATTACAGCGGGACCCACCGGCCCTGCCTGGTGGCCCCCCGAAGATTACAACGGGACCCACCGGCCCTGCCTGGTGGGCCCAAGAGCCTGTGGAATCCCCCAGGAGACGGCAGCGGGGTCCACCAGCTTTACCTGGAGGATCCCCAGATACGACAGTAGAAACCGCCATTTACCCCGGAGTTCCTCCCCGGGAATTCTATAAATAGCAGAGCCTTCGAATGTAAAAGGGGCCGAAAATCCGATTTCCACTTCTGAGATCTGATTTTCAGAAACCAGAGCTCTGGATTTCAGTTTCCATTCCCTTACTTCCTCTTTTCGATCTTCTTCTTGTCTCTGAAGAGATTAAAAGGATTCCAGTGATACTCGGCCTGTCGAGATCACTTCAATACAAGTGTTAGTAAATTCGGGTTGCTCCCTATAGCACGGAGACGTAGGCTTCGGCCGAACTCCGAGATCACCTCTCTGATTGCATATGTCACTCTGCTTGTGTATTGTGAAAGACAACTCCGACAACTCCAATCAATAGATCGAACAACGATCTTCGATTCGAACCTTCAAATTGACTAGTGCGGCGAAGTCTTCGGGTCGGCACAAAGATTTTCCCCCATAGTTTGGCGCCGTCTGTGGGATCCGAACGAAAAGCCAAGCTCTCTCTACGACTACTAGATCGGTTGAGCAGACAACCGATCTTGATATCCAAACTTCCTCGCCCCCTCGGTTGATCAGACAACTGTTCGGACATCAGCACTCTCGTTGTACCCTTCGCTTTCTACTAAATGGCGAGAACGAAACATCAGGGTCAACCAGAAGGAAGTAATACTTGACAACCTCGTCCTGAGACTCGTTCAATGAGTCAAAGGCTCAATTTCGGACAGCCCCTTGCTGTCCCAGATGTGGGGGTTCACTCAGGAAGTGGGAGATCAGTCGATCGACCGATCGCCCCTCTTCATCAATCAATTGGGCAAACTGCTCCTCCTGCTGAGAACCCTCCATCGACTTACCAAATCTCGTCGGTCGACTTTCAACTGCTACAATTGGCAAAGCAGAACGCCGCCCTCACCGCTGAGAGGGATACTCTTAAGAAAGCAGCTTCCGAGGCTGGGATTGCTCTTCCTATCCCCTCTACAAGTGAGAGGGTCGATCTTCCAAGACAGTCAATCCACTCCGAGTAATGGAGGTCAATGAGCATTGCTGCCCTCGAGAGGATTCATCGCAACCCAACTCCCTCTGCTGCCCCATGGAAGCAGAGTGTTTGGGATCGCCTCGACGAAGAGTCCTCCCAATCCTCTTCTGGACGCAACTGCGATAGAAAAACACCTTCAAAGCCTGACGTACCGAGAAGACACCAGATGAAAGGAGTTCCTTCAAAGAGTAGAGTATCCCCTTCCATTCCACTTCAGCGTGGACTCGGATCGGACCTTCGCCATCGACTCCAACCTGCTAACACTCAGAGGCTCGAACAAGACCTCTCGATCTTGCCTCTCGATCTGCACCCGAGTCGAGGACATGGTCGTAGAGAAGGCTATTCATCTGCTGGACCTCTCCATCGAAGCCTGTTCGAAACTACATTTCCAAGGGGATGGAGAACTCCCACTCTCCCTAAATTCAACTTCCTCAAGGGAGATCCGACTCTCCATGTACTCGCCTTCAAGCAAGCTCTGACGCCGCACTAAGAAGAGAATAACATACTCTACCGCACCTTCGCGGGAAGTCTCGACGAACCCTCTCTCGATTGGTACCATAATCTCAGAGCTGGGTCCATTACCCAGTTCAGTGTTTTGGCTAATCTTTTTGTGCAGCATTATCAGTTGAACATGAAGCCGGAAAAGAAGCTCGACTCCCTATATCGATTGAGAATGGGTGCCGATGAGAGTCTCCGAAGCTTTATAAGGAGATTTCGCAACGAGCACGCCGCCCTCTCCGGGAGACATCTGGATGATGAAGCCATCATGTTGGCTTTCCAGAACGCTCTCCGCTTTGATCTACACATCTACAACGACTTCATTCGCAATCCCCCTCCTTCCCTGGGTTCAATGTTTGATCGAATTCAGAGGGAGAGGTTGAAGATGATCAAGTTGCCCGAAAAGGGCGAGAGTCAAAGCGAAGGCCTGCGGAGAGAGAGGCTCCGAAGTATGTTGCCAAAGCTCACAACACTGAGGCAGCAACCCCCCTGCTAACAAACGGTCGAAGAATGACAGACGACGATCCCCGACGAAAACCACTTTCACCGAGTGGAATTTATTGGTCGAACAGATCCTCGACCGCATTCAACACGAAGAATTCCTTCGGAGGCCCAATCCTCTTCAGCCGAATACTAAATTCACTGCTGACAAAACAGTTTATTGCGACTTCCATCGAAGTCACGGCCATTCCATCGATCGATGCTATCGGCTAAAATTTCACTTCAAAGACTTATTGCGAGAGGGTCATCTACAAGAGTTCACCAAAGAGGGGCAAGATCAACGTCGATCCTCTGCGAAGGGGAAAGAAGCTTGCTGGATCCATCAAATCTCTTCCAACCGATCTCCTCTTACTGTGAATGCCAACGTCTTCGGCATTCACGGATCATTGCACGATCAAGCGGTGACTGGGAAAGAAGGTGATCGGCAAGTTCGACGTATCTTCCATGTTCGTGCTGCTGCGAACAAAGGGGACACATGGATCGAGAAGCCTATCGAGGGTTTAGCTTGGCCTTCCATCGTCTTCAATGACTCAGACCTTCAAGG
Organism: Chamaelirium japonicum; assembly: GCA_947650365.1. Lineage (NCBI taxonomy): Eukaryota > Viridiplantae > Streptophyta > Magnoliopsida > Liliales > Melanthiaceae > Chamaelirium > Chamaelirium japonicum. Next base: position 15,661,707 of record OX393556.1, on the reverse strand, counting down.
AGTTTATACTCCACATCGAGACCCCCTGGTCCTAAAGCTCCTTGTTGATGGAAGCACTGTCAATCGAATCCTCATCGACACAGGAAGCTCCATCGACATTATGTTCTTAGACTGCTTCAAACGTCTGGGACATAAATATTCAACCCTTGATGTCGTCCCAACGGTGATTACCGGTTTCAACGGTGAACAAAGCATCACTATGGGCGAATCAAGGTTCACTCTCGATCTCAGCCGAGAGACTCGAGTCTCGGTGAGATTTGCTATCGTCGAAGGAACATCCAGCTACAATGCCATTCTCGGGCGACCATTTCTCCACCAGATAAATGCCATCTCCTCTCCTTACCATCAACTCCTCAAATTTGCAACAGGAGAAGGTATTGTCTGCATACGAGGAGATCAACAAGCCGAGAGATCATGTGAAGCCGCTGCTGCAAAAACAGATCGTAAGATCAATATTGCTCCTCCAAAGCGGCCACAAGACGAAGCTGGCCCCTCTTCTAAATAGCAATCAAAGGAGATTCCACTGATCGAGCCCCCACCAATCGAATGGGAAGCCTCACCTTCAATTGAAGAAATCACCCCAATCAATATCGGTAGTGGAGATCTCCATCGACAAACATTTATTGGTACCGGTCTTAGCGACGCAGAAGCGCGAGACATGGTATCCTTCCTTCAGTCCAACATCGACGTCTTCGCCTGGTGTTTTGAAGACATGCCAGGGATCAATCCAGATGATGCCTGCCACCGGCTCGCTATCAAAGAAGAAATAAAACCCGTCAAGCAAAAGCCACGCACAATACGACCAGAACTACAAATTGCAGTTCAAGAAGAGATCAGTAAACTACTCGCGGCAGGCTTCATCCGTGAAGTAGAGTATCCTACTTGGATCTTCAATATAGTTGCTGTTCCAAAGAAGAACGGGAAGGTCAGAGTGTGCATCGACTTCACCAACCTCAATAAGGCCTGTCCCAAAGATCCATTTCCTATGCCAAGGATAGATAGACTCGTCGATGCCACTGCTGGCCACGAGTTACTATCTTTCATGGATGGATACTCTGGGTACAATCAAATTCCGCTTCACTCTGATGATCAAGAGAAGACATGCTTTGTGACTAGCCGGGGTCTTTACTGCTATAATGTAATGTCATTCGGTCTCAAAAATACTAGCTCTACCTATCAAAGGTTAGTCACAAAGATGTTCGAAAATCAGATCGGTCACAACGTCGAAGTCTACGTCGACGATCTCCTCACAAAGAGCTCCACTCGAGGAAAACATCTATCCGATCTGGCGGAAACCTTTCAAGTCCTTCGGAAGTACCGTATGAAGCTCAATCGAGCCAAGTGTGCTTTCGGAGTTCAATCGGGCAAATTCCTGGGTCATCTTGTGACCAGGAGGGGCATTGAAGCCAACCCCGACCAAATTCGAGCCATCCTTGACATGCCATCACCTACGAATCAAAAGGAAGTTCAACGCCTCACTGGAAGGTTGGCAGCCCTCAATCGGTTCATCTCAAAGTCTTCTGACAAATGCAAACCACTCTTCGACAAGCTACGAAAGGCGGATACATCTGGATGGAGTCCAATTTGCGAAGAAGCTTTCCAAGACATCAAGAAATATCTGGTGCAAGCCCCTATCCTGATGGCTCCACTTCCAAAAGAAGATCTAGGGCTCTACCTCGCTGTCACCGATCAAGCAATCAGTGCAGTCTTAGTCAGCAGAAGAGAAGGCATCGAGCGTCCGGTCTACTACATCAGTCATACTCTTCTTCCGGCTGAAACTCGCTACTCAAAAACTGAGAGGGTCATTCTGGCCTTGCTCACTGCATCACGTCGCCTCCAACCCTACTTTGTCTCTCATCAGATCACTGTCATTTCAGAACACCCACTCAAAGATATCGTTGACAAAGCTCGTCGAGCTGGTTTGATGACCAAATGGGTGATCGAAATGAGTGCTCTGGGGATTCAATTCGAACCTCACACTTCAATCAAGGGTCAGGTAATTGCTGATTTTCTAGCTGACTTTCCAGTTGAAGACCCCATAACCTGGGAAGAAGACGTCGATATGCGCCTCAAAGATGAAGTTGATCCCCCGCTCAATCCGGTTACAAAAACCGATCCTAGTCTTGAGGCTATTGCCACAACTCCTCCATGGAAGCTTTATACTGATGGAGCTTCAAGTGCGATCGGTTCGAGAACTGGGATAGTCTTGATATCCCCCGAACTCGATCATCTTCAGAAGGCTACTCTTCTCGGGTTCAATGCCACCAACAACGAAGCCGAATACGAAGCACTCATCTCCGGACTCGAAATGGCTGAATCTCTGGGGGTAGATCGAATCATCATCTACAGCGATTCCCAGCTGATCATAAGGCAAATCAACGGAGAATACACAGCTCGTGAAGAGAGAATGCAACTCTATTTAGCCCTAGTACGATGCCTTCAATAACGTTTTACTAGTACTGAATTCATTCAAATTCCAAGAGCAGAGAATCAAGAAGCAGATGCCTTAGCCAATGCTGCCTCAGTTCTTGGAGACTCCCTCGGAGGAAGACAAATACAAATTGATTATCAAGAAGTGCCCAAGACCACCCCCGAACAACAGATCATTGCTACTACAAAGAGATCTGGGGGTGGAAATCAACTGGTGTTGAACCTTACCACTACAAGTGAGCTTAAGGATTGGAGACAGTCGATTTTCGACTTCTTTAAACATGGAAAAATACCAGAAGATCCAAATCAAGCCCGAAAACTTCAAAGAAAGCTTCCATGCTATATCATTCAAGGAGAAGATCTATACTTCAAATCTCACAATGGGATGTTGCTCAAATGTATTGGCCCTGAACAAGCAAAGGCAATCCTGATTGATATCCACTCTAGAGCCTGTGGGAATCATTCGGGAGGAAGATCACTTAAAGCCAAGACAAAATTGCAAGGCTATTACTGGCCTACAATGGCAAAGGATGCTCACCAAGTGGTTCAAAGGTGCGAGCCATGCCAACGACACGCTTGGGCTATCCATCTCCCTGCAGATGAGCTTCACCAACTGTCGAGTCCGTGGCCTTTCTATCAATGGGGATTGGACTTCTTGGGTCCCTTTCCTCCAACCCCGAGCAAGAAGAAGTATCTACTGCTGGCAACAGATTACTTCACCAAATGGGTTGAAGCTGTGCCACTCTTTCGAGAGACCGATGATGAAGTGATCAAATTCATTCGGCACAACATCTTCTTAAGGTTTGGTGCACCGCAAGTTCTAGTTGCTGACAATGAAGCTCAATTTGACTCCGACAAATTCCGAGAATTCTGCCTGAACAACGGAATCAAACTCTTTTATTCAACTCCAAGATACCCTCAATGCAATGGTCAAGCTGAAGCCTCCAATAGAGCTATTCTTGGTATACTCAAGAAGAAACTCAACGACAAGAAATGATTGTGGGAACAAGTCCTACCTGAAGTTCTTTGGGGATATCGCACAACTCCGAGAAGATCAACAGGGTTCTCACCCTTCCGTCTGACATATGGATCGGAAGCAGTACTCCCGACAGAGAATATATCAAATACTTTGAGGACCAGGGCAGTCGAAGAAGGGATCAATGAAGAGCTTCGCGTCGATGATCTGGATTTCTCTGAAGAACTACGAGACCAAGCATCCCTTCGTGTAGCCAAGTATCAACAAAAGATCAAGCAAGCCTACGATCTAAAGGTCTACAAACGACAATTCTCAATTGGCAGTCTGGTCCTCAGAGCAGTCTTCTACAATACGAAGGAGTACAACAGCGGGAAACTAGCTTCCAACTGGGAAGGACCCTACATTGTGGAATCAGTAGGAGGCAAAGGGTCTTACAGGCTGATTTCACCAGAAGGAGAAAGACTGCCACGGGCTTGGAATGCTAGGCACCTCAAATTGTTCTATCCATGATATTACAAGGTCTTTTAACAAGTTTGGGTGCTTGAGTTGCAGCTCAACCCCTTACGGATAAATGTTAAACGGTTTCGGGTTATTGTGCAAAACAACCTTTAAATTACTGGTCAATTTAACAGGTTTGGGAGTTTGTATTGCGACACTACCCCTACTTACAAATGTTAAATGACCTTCAATTTCGACCTTCAATTTCAATCAATTTCGATATCGTCTAACAGGTTTGGGTGTTTGAGTTGCGACTCGACCCCTCACATACAAATGTTAAACGAGTTCAAGTTCAAGTTTCAAGTTACTTAACCAGTTCGGGTGATCAAATTGCGATTTGGCCCCTTACGTTCAAAGTATATGTATATTCAAACATTCCAGAACTCAACATTCAAAGAATTCGATGCCAGAGACATTCAATTCCAAATAAATAAAAAGATATCTTCATTATCAAAAAGGATCAAATACAAAGAGGGAGCTTTTGTGTGAAGTGTTTACAGGTACAACAAACAAAAAAGAAGATAGAATACATCAAGGTTTGGCCACACTTGGCGCGCGCGACTTCTCTCCTTTGGATCTACCACAAGCTTTGCTCGCCACTGAAGCCTTAGAAGATCGGACACTGCTAGTGTGGACCCTGAGTGCTTCTACCGCCTTCTCGGCCGTCTCCCTGTAACTCGTGCATTCAGCACGCATATGCTCCAGCTCCTTTTTGAGAGCTTCCTCCTTGGCAGCTGAGGCTGTCTCCTTAACAGTAAGAGCGGCGTCCCTTGCAGCTAGTTGAGCCTCCAACTCCTTTATTCGAGTCACGCGATCAAAGGATAAGTTCTCGATCTTGAAAAATCGATTCTTCAACTCCTCGAGCTCGTGACCCCGGGCCTTATAACCATTCTGCCAGCCCTTGCTTTCGAGCTTCTCCTTGCGAAGAGCCTCGATCTTAGCTTTCAAGGCCTCCTTCTTAGAGAAGAGAAGTTCCCTCTATCCTTCTTTTCATTTGCAGCCTCCAATTCAGCTATCAAACGGGATACCTCAGAGGAAGCTTCCCGTTCTCCTGCCTTCCTGAAGAGCTTGCTCGCGAATTTCAAAACTGCTGAGTTCTGCAAACAGACAGAAGAGTTAGGATTATTTTGAAGATACAACACAATGATCGAATCAAGCAGATGCACATACCACTACTTCTAGCCTGTCAAAGGCTTCATCCAGAGTAGCATCCGGAAGGTTGCAGAGCTTTCGGATCACACTAGTTGGGTGGTTGATGTCAACCTCACCCAAGTTCTTTATTTTCTGAGTCATGCCAGCAGGCGTACCTACAATCAACACAAAAGTTCAAAGAGTTAAAATAAATTCAAACTTCAAAGACAAGGCAATCAAGGCAAGTTAGTGCGGGTACCTGAGACATCGACTCGAGGTGCCTTTCCCTTTCCACGGTCGGAGCTCTTACCCCGGGGGATCGACTTCTCCTTGGTGGGAGTTAGCTCCGGATGGGGTTGGGGAGCCCCATCGCCCACACGGCTCTCTCTCTCCAAGTAAATAGGAGAAGGAGCACCCTGGGGAGGTGAGACCCCCCCTTCCTCTTGCTGCCCGCTTGGTTGATCGAGCCCCGCCATGAGAGCAGCCACTTCCTCAGCCAGAGAGCGTGAGGGGGGTGGAGGTTGCTCAACCTCCAAACCCCCGCTCGTAGTCGCACCTTCGATACGAGGAACGTCGGGAGGCATTTGATCGAGGGGCGTGGGGTTGCTTCCAACCCCACCACTCCCCGAGAATTTAATCTTCAAGCGCATCGGGCGCTTCTTTAGCTCCTCAAAATGATAGGTGGGAACCACCTTGTGGCCGTCGCCCTCTGCATCCATAACCCCCTCCATGCGACGGGCCTTAGCCTCATCGATGGGGATAGGCTGAGAGTCTTCTTCTTCTTCTTCACCACCAGTGGGGGTGGGAGGAAGGTCATCCCCACCACCCCCCTGTCCTTGGTCACCACCAGTGGGGGTGGGAGGAATTTCTTCCTCACCACCCCCATTTCCACCGTCCCCATCAGTGGGGGTGGGAGGAAGGTCATCCTCACCACCCCCATCTTCATCATCATCATCATTACTATCATTTTCCGCATCTTCGAACCTCCTCTTCTTCGTCTTCTTTCTTCTTTTCTTCTTCCTCTTCTTCTTCATCTTCCTCTTTCTTCTTTCCTTGTTCCTCATCTTCCTTCTGCTTGATGAGGATTTTCCTTTTCTTCGCTGGGCCCTGGCGTATCACCAACTTCTCCTCAGTGGTGGGCAATCGGCGCCTCGCACCATAGGCGTTCTTCTCGACCCGGATTCTTCTGGTAATCTTGCCCGACTGAGGATCCTCCTCATAGTCGGAGTACAAGACTTCGTTATCTTCATATCTGGCCTGTAATCGATGGAGGAGATTGGCGTTGCCATACCTGACTGGGCAGTTCAAAAACTGCTTCCATGATCTGGTACCGCAGGTCAATTCCAGAAACAGGTTGTCGATGGCACCAACCCGCTCCGAAGGCCAAGCCAGCTCACCTCCTGCATAGTACATCTTTATCTCCTTGTTCACGTCGGCGCGAGGAGTCTCGAGCACTGAAAGTGGAGTCCAGGCACCAGCAACTGAGAGCGGCCACTCAGTGTAGAGTTTATCAGAAGGGACCGTGTCAGCGAGGGGGCGTAAGGCAGAAACACCTGTCAGGTTGAAGAAAGGGCTGTCTTTCCTCGAAGCCCATCTGTAATGATAGAAAAAGTAGCCCAATTCAATCCGGGCATCTTCATCGTCCGGGATGCTAGAGTAGCACTCCCTTAGCTCCTTCTGGAAATCGGATTCTACGCGGCAGAAGGCGTAGATTATCCTCCATGCATTTCCGGTGAGCTATCCAGGGCAAAGGCCGGAGGTATTTAGCAGCTTCGCGGCAAACGGCAGCAGCGAAAGACGCAGTCCGCAATTCAACTGGCCTACTGAGACCACTGTCCCCATCACCTGCTCCATACTGGCGACATTCACAAACACTGTCCGTTTGTCGATGCCAAAACCAGACAGAACCCCTGACAGAGACGGCTGGTTCTTCCCCTCCGTGAAGCACGCCAGCAGTTTTTGCCACTTTGCCCTCTTCGTGTCGGTGAGCTGGCCACCCGTGTTGTAGACGTAGGCAGGCTCCTCCGTCAGAGACATCAAAGGGCCCAAGACAAATTTCGCCTTTGGGATATGCTTCGGCCTTGATGGAGCAGAGGCAAATCCAACCCCTACATGCCTCTTGCCCAATTCGCCCAACTCCACGAGTACTGCTTTGCCCTTACCGTGACCTTTGGGTGGGGATGATTCTTCAGCAATCTCCTTCCCCTTCCTCTTGGAAGGAACTGCGTTCTTCTTCAAACTGCCAGAAGACGCCATTTGATCGGTCGAGAGAAAACAGAGATCGAGAGCAGAGAATCTGGACTTCGAAAAAATTTCCGAAAGCGTGAGGTGAAAATGACAGCCAGAGAAGCTTATATACCCCAAGGGAATTGGCGCGCAAATCGAGAGGACACGTGTCATCGCTATATCAAATCGTGTGTTTTTGCAGGTACACGTGGCATCTATCCGTAGCAAGCGCAAAACCAAGCGAACCGTCAGACCAGATGAAGCGTCGGACAGCCAATCCAAGCGAACCACCGGTCCAAGCGAACCGCCAGTCCAACCAGACCGCCGGTTCAAAAAACCCCCCGATCCAGACGAACCAAAGATTCAAAACAGAAAGAATCAAACTCCATCGCCGCTTAAACATTTTTGCCCAGAGACCTCGAAGAAGATCAGCATCTTCTACTACCTCGACTCGGCAGGTTCGAGTCTTAACCTTGACAAGTTGGATTTAACCGATCGGTCAGACTTGACCGATCGGTCGAATTTACCCGATCGGTCGATTTTCTACTGGATCAGGCAAAAAACTTGGCTTTTTTCCCGATCCCGCCAACCTTGACCGGTTGAATTTAACCGATCGGTCAGACTTGACCGATCGATCGAATTTACCCGATCGGTCGATTTTCTACTAGGATCAGGCAAAAAACTTGGCTTTTTGCTCGATCCCGCCAACCTTGACCGGTTGAATTTAACCGATCGGTCAGACTTGACCGATCGGTCGAATTTATCCGATCGGTCGATTTTCTACTAGGATCAGGCAAAAAACTTGGCTTTTTGCCCGATCCCGCCAACCTTGACCGGTTGAATTTAACCGATCGGTCAGACTTGACCGATCGGTCGAATTTACCCGATCGATCGATTTTCTACTAGGATCAGGCAAAAAACTTGGCTCTTTGCTCGATCCCGCCAACCTTGACCGGTTGAATTTAATCGATCGGTCAGACTTGATCGATCGATCGAATTTACTCGATCGGTCGATTTTCTACTGGACCAGGCAAAAAACTTGGCTTTTTTCCCGATCCCGCCAACCTTGACCGGTTGAATTTAACCGATCGGTCAGACTTGACCGATCGGTCGAATTTACCCGATCGGTCGATTTTCTACTAGGATCAGGCAAAAAACTTGGCTTTTTGTCCGATCCCGCCAACCTTGACCGGTTGAATTTAACCGATCGGTCAGACTTGACCGATCGGTCGAAATTACCTGATCGGTCGATTTTGTACTGGATTAGGCAAAAAACTTGGCTTTTTGCCCGATCAATCCAACCTCGATCGGTTGAATTTAACCGATCGATCAGATTTGACCGATCGGTCAAATTCTACCGATCGGTCGAATTTGTACTGGATCTGTCAAAAAACTGTGTTTTCTGACCGATCACTCCAACCTCGACCGGTTGAATTTAACCGATCGGTCAAATTCAACCGATCGGTCGAATTTGTACTGGATCTGTCAAAAAACTATGTTTTCTGACCGATCACTCCAACCCCGACCGGTTGAATTTAACCGATCGGTTGAACTTGATCGATCGGTCAAATTCAACCGATCGGTCAAAATTGACCGATCGGTCATGTTTGATCGATCAGTCAGAACGTGACCGATTAAAAATCTTATTTTCAAAAAAACTAACACTCGACAAAGCTCCTCTGCGTATGTAACAGGGGGTCATTAACTTTGTACCAAGAATCCAAGCCAGCCAAGGTGGCCTCTTAGCTAACTTGGAGGGGGTAACTGTGGGTGCAAATTTTGGTAAGAAGTCTGCAAACAGCGGGACCCACCGGCCCTGCCTGGTGGGCCCCCGAAGACTACAATGGGACCCACCGGCCCTGCCTGGTGGGCCCCCGAAGACTATAGCGGGACCCACCGGCCCTGCCTGGTGGGCTCCCGAAGACTACAGCGGGACCCACTGGCCCTACCTGGTGGGCCCCCGAAGACTACAGCGGGACCCACCGGCCCTGCCTGGTGGGCCCCCGAAGACTACAGCGGGACCCACCGGCCCTGCCTGGTGGGCCCCCGAAGACTACAGCGGGACCCACCAGCCCTGCCTGGTGGCCCCCCGAAGATTACAGCGGGACCCACCGGCCCTGCCTGGTGGGCCCAAGAGCCTGTGGAATCCCCCAGGAGATGGCAGCGGGGTCCACCAGCTTTACCTGGAGGATCCCCAGATACGACAGCAGAAACCGCTATTTACCCCGGAGTTCCTCCCCGGGAATTCTATAAATAGCAGAGCCTTCGAATGTAAAAGGGGCCGAAAATCCGATTTCCACTTCTGAGATCTGATTTTCAGAAACCAGAGCTCTGGATTTCAGTTTCCATTCCCTCACTTCCTCTCTTCGATCTTCTTCTTGTCTCTGAAGAGATTAAAAGGATTCCAGTGATACTCGGCCTGTCGAGATCACTTCAATACAAGTGTTAGTAAATTCGGGTTGCTCCCTATAGCACGGAGACGTAGGCTTCGGCCGAACTCCGAGATCACCTCTCTGATTGCATATCTCACTCTGCTTGTGTATTGTGAAAGACAACTCCGACAACTCCAATCAATAGATCGAACAATGATCTTCGATTCGAACCTTCAAATTGACTGGTGCGGCGAAGTCTTCGGGTCGGCACGAAGATTTTCCCCCACATCTCCCACTCAAGTGGATTACCATGTAGCCATGGTTCTCTGTTCTGTTGTCAGAACACGTACTAAGGTACGTACCAATATGTAATCCTATACTATCAACCATACATAGATAAACTATAGGTTTTTATGAGCTGTAGACCTTACCAATTCTAACAGAAAGAGCAGATGTTAGGTTAGGAATGCTTTGCTCGTAGAGCGTGTCAAAAGGATTTACCCGTCGGTTTGGGCTGGGATCCCGCGCTTGGGACCTCACTCATCCGTTGGGTATCAGCATCAGTGGGCAATGCCACGCCGGCACCACCACCAGCCACGTCTGGACTCATAGGTTTGACTCCCGTACCTGGGACCCCATTCATTTGCTGGACATCGATGCCCACGGAGTGCCGTCGCGCTCGTGTAGCTATCGGTCGTGCTTGCCCCTTATGATTCAATGGTTAGAACTTGAGGGATAGCGCCTGATCCCCCACGAGAAGTACTAGGTCGCTCAGTCTGCGACCGCACTCTCTTGGCCTGACGAGCGGCTGCAAGGAACTCGGCTAGGAAGTCAGCCTCAAAGAGAGGCGTGTCATCCCTGGAGCCACCCCTGTAGCTCGCCCCAGGCCCTTGAGTCTCAATAGGAGGGGGTTCGCGGGCCCTCTTCCCCGCCCAAACCTCATGAGGGTCGCCCGACCGGAGGTGGTCGTCACCCAAGTGGGGAGAATCTACCTGAGAAACATCAATGGGAGGGTGACCCGGCGGATCGGGTCTGATGGGTCCCTCCCCCAGGCACTTCATGCTGTCACTAGAGTTTGATCACGTGGGGTTGGGAATCCCCTGAAGATTGGCTCCACCGATCTCATTGCCACCGCCATCGTGGCCAAGGGGATTAGCTTCAGAACATCCTCCATCACCATTGCCACCATTGCGACCACTACCAGCATCTGCCGAATCCTGGGGCTGGCTTGATCATCACCATCGTCGCCACCCTCACCGTCGCCGTCGCCGTCGCGAGGGAGTCTTCCCGCTCGGCTGCTATCACCGAGAGAGAGACCTAGAGAGATTCCCTCGGCGTGAGCAAGGGTCGTTGGCCCCGACGTTGGCATGTAGGGATCAGACTGGAAGACCTGGCTCCAATGAATTGAACCGGCATGCGCACGAAGAGCTTTGCGATTCGAGCCTCGAAGAACTCGCATCGCTGCTGGGCTTTTCTCCCTTTGTCGAAGGCACAACGAAGGGGGAGTCCATCGGACACGAGGGAGTAGAACCCTGGCACTCTAGCAAATTCGCCTCGCCATTCTCCAGCTAGTTGCAAGGTAGGTCCATCCAGGACGGGTCAGACTCGGGAAGCCATCGAACACAGCGGATGCTGAAGGACGACTTCTAAAGTATACCCCCTGGATCCCCTAGTTCGCCACCCTCTTCACGAGGTACCTACTGAAGAACCAGTTAAGGTCGACCGAGATCCCATGGGCATGAAGGACATGGCAACAGTGGAGAACCCTCCAAGAGTTCCCACCCAGTTAACGAGGACAGAGTTGAAGGTGGGAGAGGAATATCGCCCCGAGAAAGGTCTCAGTGGCAACGACAGCCCGGCCAGTAGCTGCTCGTCAAAGATGACGATATACCCAGACTCTGCTGAGGAAGTGATGTCAATGGGCCGAACCTCACACTGGCAAAGGAACGGGAATATCTCTTTCAGCATGGAAAGCCCGGCCTCCGGGGTAAGCACCGAGAGATCCACGCAGCAAAACATTATCCAAAGATGGGAGGAGCAAAAGGCAAGTTGGAAGAAGGAGAGAGCAGGAGAAGGAAGCTGTGAAGGACAGGCACCCCACTGATCTTTCCCGATCACACCGGTATCTTATGTCCGAGTCATTTACAGTAAGGGCTAATACCAATATTGATATCATACTATGGGGATTGCGAATTAGTAACTACAGTCTAATATTCCAAGAGTTAAAGCAATTAGGGAGAAAGAGTTATTTGATGATTATGGTCTTAATTAAAATTACTAAAAAGCGATTAAAGTAGATGAGGGAAATCAGAGAGAAAGAGAGAGAGTCTAGGGCAGAGAATCCATCGCTAGCCACAATCTAGTCTACCTATGCTAACTAGGGTTTATTCCTTCAAAAGGGGCATTTCAATCCATTACAATAGAAATTGAAATGGATTTCAACGAAGATTATCATCTTCAACGCCATGAGTTATCTTCGGTTGGCACGATCCGTCCATTACATGGACCGTCTCTCCTTCGCATAACTCATCTCATCGAGGACAGATAATTAAAATAAAGAATTCCTCTCACCACGCACATGGCATGCACCATCTTAGTTTAGCACGGTCCGTCTTTTCAGGGCACAGATCGTCTTCCTAGGTATGGCGCATCTCTTGCGAGATAAGAAGAGCAATTAATACGTAGCAAGATAAGTGAATTTAGTCCATCCGACGATATAGATCATCATTGAGGCATTCAGAATCGAGGAAAAAGAACTACATGTTATAATCATTAAAATACTTGTCAACCCAATCCCCGAACAAAAGGTTCAAAACCCTAATTAAACATAAGAAAAACTAAAGCATGGTTAGGGCTTCATCCGAAGCCTTAGAGAAGGACTAGTCGCTAATAGTAGGGATAACAACGAGAATGTTGATTAAGAGCGAGCATGGATCAATGGTAGCAATTCTTCTTCTTCCCTTGATCTTCCTTCGGAGATGACGACTTCTGAGCTCCCCATTCGGATTAGAGGATGGCTCGAACCTTGACTTACAAAATTCCTCCACTCCTTTATGCAAAACGTGGTTAAATAGGGCTCCCAGCATATGTGGTTCGTAATTCTCCTGCAGCAATCTTGGGCCGTCCGATCTAGGGCGTCGCAGGGCTGGATAGGCAAATCTTCTATCTTCGAACTGTGGGACATGTGGTTGCCTTTGGAAATTGTCCCTCTGGAGGTTACTGTTAGTAATTCTTGTGCGCTGGTTGCTTTTTGATGTATTCCTCTCTCTTCGGAGTGCTTTAGATGCAGATAATTAGATCAATTGAAGGTATAACTTATATAATTTATGAAAGATTAATAGCTAAGATAAGGCGCTTTTCTGCGTCGATCACACCCACAAACTTAAACCTTACTCATCCTCGAGTAAGATCGAAGTCAGGAAGGAGTTTGATTCTAGAAGAGAATATATAAATTAAATTTGAAGGCACAAACTAGCGTCATATACAACTGTATGTCTGGGTATTATTCGTTTAAGAAGAAATAAATCTAATCACAATGAATCGCATTGAAGTGTGGCGCTTCCAGACTTTATATATTGCTCAATTTAAAATCAAACTATGATTCAGTCTATCTCATGCATGATCATATCCGTGTCGTGAGGTTCTAGCTTAGTGTCAAGGGACTACTATCCTACTATTAACAATAGGCAATATTTGGATTCTTTAATTTTCCTCGAAAATAGTGAACAGACCAGGTTTGCTAATATACAAGAATATATTTATATCAATATACTTTTTTTTTTGAAGTCTGTGAACTGTTTAATCCCCATAAGCTTTCTACGCAACCCTTTTATCGAGATTTCTAGTCAATGACTCCCTAGCCAGATGGCTTCGGGGCATTGGATGTGGAGACACCTCTACGGACCTTAATGCCTCAGGCTGCGAAGGCTACGAGATTCGACTAGACTTATTCCCCTGTATCACTTTGACTTTCCACTGTTTGACGCGAAACCTCAACTGGTTAGGTCGAGCGCCCTGGTTATTAGGTGGTGGTCTTGGCTTACAGGTGTCTTCATCTTAACTTCTCACTATTTGACGCAAAACCTCAATTGGTTAGGTCGAGTGCCTCGGTTACTAGATGATGATTAAGATGAGTTATATAATTTTTTTTTTTTTTGTATATATATGTAGAATTATATAGATATATAAAAGCTAGCCTGATCCATTCCTATTTTGGATTAGATCAATTCATCTTAGTATTGCTTTAAATTAAGTTTGGATGTTCATCCTATGAAAATAAGCCAGAGTGATGTGTAGTTGGATACGATCACGAATTAACTTACTGAATCAAACATCTCAATTAAAGTTAACTAAGTATAAAGCAGGAGGTGTCACGATTTCTAGCACTTCATTGTTAAAAGATTTATTTCTATAACTAATAATATCCAAAAATTGCATATGTGCTAATATACGCACCCCCGAACTTAAAGTACACATTATCCTTAATGTGTCAAATTCAACATGGAAAAGAGCAAGATGCAAATAATTTACCTGGGATATAAAAATAATTACTTGAAAAGGTAGTACCTGGTTTGCTGACATAGAGTATATGTTATGATGATGCACTGCCCTCAAACTTAAGATTTGGAGTACCTGAATTATTAGTAGAAGAGAAGCAAACAGATATATATTGTTGCATGCCATTTGGATCATAGGATTTCTCATCAATATTCGTTTATTCAAAGAAAAATAACAATGCATAATGAAAAGAAGCAGTAGAAATAGCATAGGTTGCCTCCTAAGAGCGTTAAGTTTTATGTCTTCAGCCAGACGTTACAAAATTAAAGTTCGAGTTCTAAATAAAAAGCAAATGTGCTAGTGTGGTAGTGTTGCTCCCTATGAATTGCACAGATCGCGAAAAGGGTGTAGTGTGATCAGTCATCCATTGAGTTTGAGTGTATAAGAGTTAATGTGTCCATTGTGAATGGTGCGTCAATCGTATTGCCAAGGTCATCCCAGGAGAATTTCGTAATTCTCAAGTTGAAGCTCGTGGCACCATATCACATCCGTATAATCGGGTTCGATGTGGATATTGATGGCACACTTGTGGGACACTGGAATTTCTCCTTCGGGCTTTATCCATCCAACCGAGTAGCTTTGTTCCAAAGGAAATTGTTTGATTCCCATTAGGGTTACCAGCTGAGAGGAGAAAAAATTACCTTGGCTACCGCTATCAATCATAATGATGCATTTGATACCACGAATAAAACAGGAGGTCAGAAATAGCTGGTCTCGTGTCCAGAAGTGCTATGATGATCGAGATGTTGTCAGGTTATGGTAAGGGATGCATGAGAAATACTCATGAGGGGCAATTCGAAGCTTCCAGATGAAGTTGTCAGTTAGACCTTCAATCAAAATTGCAGGTACCTCTTGATCATCCGTTGTTCGCGTTGTCGTCTTCTTGAGTGTCGGAAGTGCCATGTGGAGCTTGTTCATCGTCGATGATGGCCTAGTTCCGAGAGGAGGGGGAGTAAGAAGATATTGCGTTGGCCATATTTGAACTACCTCCATGCTCAACGTCATAGTTGTCATCGGGCTTGGTGTACTTGAAAGGCGTGAAGACGGATGTGGAAGAGAAAAGACGTCGTGATGACGGCTAGGGTTTAATTGGGTTAGGTATTGTCATGAGATTGGTTACATAAATGGGGCAGATTGTGGTCGTGCAGGGTTAGGACAAAGGTTTTCAATCGGACCTCGCGGCCGATCAATCGGCCATATAGAATTCTCTGTGACTTTGCCGACTACGGGTAGGATTGGGAGATATTGAATTAAATCCGAATCTTTAATTTAATATACTTAATAATATAATATGATATATATATATATATATATATATATTATGTTTAATATATATAGGTATTCAAAATATTATATTACATGATATATTAAATATCGGATCTGGATCTAATAATTGCAGTTAAAATTAAATCCTGACTAAATATATATATAACCAATGTTATAAAATCCAAATATATCCATATATATTATTTATAATATATATCGACATATATTGGGTGTTATATTCTTGGTTAAATATATAAATGGACTATGGATTTAACAATGGACAACAGAGGCAAATTTGGAAAGGCCGATGTCTCATTGGACATAATGACGATTACAAGCCTGCAAAAGGAAGTGCAAAAATTAAGGTACAGGTACTCGTAGGTACTGAGTTGGAAAAAGATAAAATCAGCCTAATCGTCATCGATGAAATATTGGTCGGTGTTCTCTTCCTCAGATTCATCATCGTCAGAATCGATCAGGACTGGTCCAGGGGCTGCGTCAGGGTCGGGGGTAGGGGCCGGTTATGGTGGAAGCTGGTAGGAGGCCGCAAGCATCTACTCGGCCTGATCCGGGAACTGGGCACGTATCATAGCCTCCTGAAGGTGGTGCATCTGAGTAATCTCCGCTCGGAGTTCGCTGAACTCGGCTCGGGTCACGTGCACAGGTGGTGGTGCTCGTCCTCATTGGTTGCGGGCTTTGATGCAGATTTTGTAGCTCCGCTTCCAGGCCGAGACCTTGAAAGTCTTTTTTTTTTTGGTACTAACAATTAGACTAGTTAAGATCTTACAAAAGGGGGTCTCATGAGGTCCCTGTTACATAGGTCAATGACCTCCCAGCTAAAACTACTAGATGGAATACATGGCCTATTTAAAACTCTAGCCCCTTTGGCCAGCAAGTCAGCCACTTGGTTGCCCTCTCGGAATATATGGGTCGCCCAAAATGTATTGAATTTCATTACTTTGCGGATGCAATCCTGCACCAAAGGTTGGTCTGAGTCATTGGTGCACAAGGCCCGAATAATCTGATTTGCATCACCTTCAACCCACAGCTGGCCCCTCCACCCTGAGTCTTCAACACATCTTTAGGCCATGAATGAATGGTTCGTTAGCTCAAAATTTGAAACCCGCCGATCATAGGAGAGCGGTTATGTAGAGAGGGTAGTGGTATGAGAGCGCCACTCTAACAGTTGATTCCTTCCAGATCTCATTGGTTGTGTACATCATCCCTTGAAGGATGTATTCCGTAGGCGGAACCATCAGTTTGTATGTCCGGTGTAGAGGAGCTCGATGATCGGGGGGCGAAGTTCCTGGGCATGGCCGAAGGGGTAGAGGTTGGTGAAGAAAATGTTATTGAGGAACCAGAGGCGCTTCGATAGTTGGGCACGTCATATGATTCCTCTCGCAGTTGTGGCGGGGTTGAGGGTGTTGAGAATGTCGACGAGGTGGAGATCATTGTGGAGTTCGCAGAGTTCAAATTATGGTAGCACTTATAATGGGAGGTTAAGGATGGCCGC
This sequence comes from Chamaelirium japonicum, assembly GCA_947650365.1. NCBI lineage: Eukaryota > Viridiplantae > Streptophyta > Magnoliopsida > Liliales > Melanthiaceae > Chamaelirium > Chamaelirium japonicum. The sequence continues at coordinate 15,644,738 of OX393556.1, read as the reverse complement.
CATGGTGAATTCGATGAAGATGATGATGTAGCCATGGATCGTCGTGCGATATATCGTGGTTGTCCGACCGGTGTGCTCATCGATGGCGTGCTCCTTCTTCAAATTCTCGTAGAATCGCCATATGAGGCGCAGGTAGGCGATCGTCTCGCTGGGTGCGAGGAGTGCCATCATCTGGGCTCGACGAATATACTCGAAGGCGAAGGCCGTCTCCGAGCAGTTGCGATAATCGTTGGCAATAATCACGATGTCGAAGGAGAGGTCATGGTTGGCGTAGGACGAAGAGGCACCAGAGGAAAACAAGGCTTGGTGGTGCTTCCATGGCGCCGTCGGATCGAAAATTGGGGGGGGGGGGGGGGGGTAGGATGAAGTGCTAGTGTAGAAGGGGGAAGAGTATTAGTGGTGTGCTAAGAAGTGAAAAAGGCTCGGTTAAATAGCTGACGGATCGATCGGCTGTCGCTGGATTCAGATCGATCGGGCCTCATGGCTGATTGATCGGAGGTCGACGTGTCGATCTGCGCGGCGGCTGTTCGGGTGATTGGGGGTAATGGGGTTAATGGGGGGGTTAATGGTTGGCGGTTGGGTGTTGGGTTTAAATGAGAATTCAAATTTTTGAAATTCAAATTTTAATTTTGAATTTCAAATGGATTAGTAGGGGAATAAGAAAATAAATTAGGGACCTAAGAGTGAAAAATAAAAGACAAGGACTCGTGTTGCCTCCCGAGAAGCGCTGAGTTTACCGTCGCCAGCCTGACTCAGTCGAGCAGGTTAATCGAGATAGACGGGGCATGCCAGGTCTACAGATTAAAAAATTGCAGTTTCATTGAAGTGTTCCATCATCGGCTTCAGACGTTGATCGTTGACTTTGAACACGTGGTTGTTCTTAGGGTCTTGGATTTCCATTACACCAAAGGTGGAAGTGAAAATAACAATATATTGAGTAAGATATGGTATAGGGCTTGTAAAAACCATGGTTGATTAATAAATGAGTTGATATTTATAATAGAATAGCTTAATTGATGCGTATTATACATGTTCTATATACTGAACTGTAAAGAGTCATGGCTGTATAGTGGTTCATCTGAGTGGGAGACTCAGTTGATTAGTACTATTAGCCTAAATTGTTCACAGTTCTTATTAGGGTTGGTCGCCCTATCAGGTTAAGTTATTGGAATGACAGAGCATAGGTTTCTCCACCATGGTTATTGCCAGGCATAGTGTCTGAGGCTGAACAGAACCAACACGGTGCACAGATCGGTGAGTAGACACTGGTGCAAATAGCCATGTTTTTGCTTAGGGTAATAGGTCCTAAACCCTGAGGAACCATGACCGGTGGACTAACCTGTTTGGGTAACTTTGGTTCACTAACGTGTGAGGGATCTAACCATGACCCAATACCACGGTGCGTTAGGTTACCGGGCTGGCGTTGCATCGGTATGCTACTCCTATAGGCTATTTACATCCCTATTGGGAGGTGCGTTCCTTGGTCTAACATATACCGTACTAAAACCAGGACTGGTGGTTAATAGTTGAGCTGTTAGACCGGATTCGATTGTTTGGCCAAAATGACCAGAGGTACGATGTGTTAATCAACCTGGAAGAAACCTAGTCATATGGTCACTTGAGTTTGACGGTGCTCTCCACCGCTTAAGTTAACACATGGCACCGAGTGAAGGGATATCGAATTACCAAACTAAGTGGAGAGCAGGGGTATGCGAGAGAGCTTAGTAAGTCTGGAAGAATTGGAGTGCATCCTACGTCACACTCTAGGTGGCCACACAGGTTAATCGGGACCTAGAGGATTGACAGGGACACTTGGGTAGTGTGTCGATCGGGTCCGGTTGGAAGCCATGAATCCTAGTCCCTAAAGGTTCCACTTTATCCACGATCGTTATGGATCATTACTTTCTCCTTGTCTCACAGCACAATATGAGTTGAAGAAATAATGCCTTAATCGTTTTGTGTTCCGTGAGTGCATTGCACTAGGGTATGGTGGTTGCACAGGACTAAATGTGTTCACTAGGGGGCAACCCTAGAGTAGTGTAGGGACACACGTTGTTGCCATAATACCATGAGGAGGTCATTCCGTGTGTGCGTGTCGCACTAGAACGCGGTATGTGTGTTTAGTGATTTTTACTATAAGGGCACCCCATGTTTTACTGAGGGCACCCCAATAAATAGTAAAAATATGTACTATTCATCACTCCACAGTATGTTAAATAGGTACGGATGAGGTTCCCTAAGTGTTAGAGTATTTTATTATGCACGGAGATGAACCGTGTATGCTCCCGTATGAGGTGAATGGCCACTAGAGGCATGGGGGGCATTTTGGTCATTTTAAAATGTCCCGCATGCCCTAGTGGCCGCCCCCCCCCCCCCATTAGGGCAAATATGCATGGCCATCAAATTCATATTTAAAGGGATTAATTCAGATTTGAAATGATTTGAATCTATTCCCTTTAATTGCAAAACCTAATGTGACAACTATACATAAGTGGGCATTTAATTTTGAGGACTAATGAGAGAGAAAGAGGGGGGAACGGTTCATATAGACAAGGGGAGAAGGGGGTATGGTTTCCAAGTCATTTTATGTAAGGAAAACCGAGCCTCTCTCAGATTTTTCAGAGAAAGGCCGATCCCCCTCTCCCATTGTGTGTGGAGTGTTCGGTTTTGGCCTCTCTCTCTCTCTTGGGCACTTATCTCTCTCACTCTTGGGTTTGACCTAAGGTGTGAAAAAAAAATCCTCTTCATCTCATCTTCTTCTTCTCATAGAGTGTATGTGATATAGAAGAAGAGAAAGCTTACACTCCGAAGCACTCAGAGATTGGAGTGCAAGTATCCGGGTCGATTCGCGAGATCAGGTGTACCCGAAGAAGAACGAGGCTTCTCCCACGCATGTGAATACTTCCATCATCATCAACTTGGAAGATTAACATCGCGGTGCTAAATCCCGCACGGAGGTATAATAAAATAAACCCTAGATCTATTGAATTGCATACATAATATTTATGGTGTGTTTCAATAGATAACCATAGGTGTTTGTTTACATTTCGTTTCAATCTTGCACATATGATTGCTTCTTAAGCAAAATTTTAAAAATTATCACACATCGTATCGATCCTATGATTGAGTCTAGCTTCTGTTGCTTCTCCAATATCATTTCCAACAAATGGTATCAGAGCCATTTTCGGTGTGCGATTCACGAAAATTGTTTCTATGAATCGAATCAAATGCGTATTTGATGAACGAATGAATTCACCGGGGTTTGCATTCGCTAGATCATATATACATATGTGTTGCATGCTATGTTTTTCCTGCAGGGCGCCGCTACAAAATAATAATTGTGATTGTTTGGTTTCGGGGGTCGGACCCCGAAAAATGATTGCATTGTTTTTTTTTTTTTGTTCTTTCTGTGATGGATACTTGTAAGGCCTAATAGGACAAGTGTGTGGAGATTGTTCCACGGCTTGGTTTTTTTTGGCCAATTATTTCTATTCTTGTAATTTTATTATTCTTCATCCTAGGAAAATATGTATGAACGAGCGATTACTCGGAGAATACTAGATTTTTTCAATTACAGGCTGAAGACTTGGAGGAAAAGATCAGATGAAAAATCCATTACCAGAAGACCGGATGTGGTGTGCCAAAGGAAGAGATATCCGGAAGATGCCATGAACGGGATCATCATAATATTTCTAGTCAGGTTCAGGGGTCAAACCCTGAACTTGATATCAATGGATGTTTATTTTTGTGGTTGGATATTTTTTAAGACCCCGGTGAAAGTATATATTCTAATACTGTAGGTATTAGATTGTGGGATGCCCTTTCCCTATTGTGTGTGAGATGCCTATTCCCCACTTGGTCCCTACGACCATTAGGCTAGATCGTCATTTAATGACACCCATAGTTTAATTGGTGTTTGATGGTAGTTGGATCTCATAACACTCGGTCATGCCACCATTAGGTCGAGGTCCGACGGAGGTTGTCGGATGTCTCTAATTGATTTGACATCGAAACCAATAGTGATGTGGTGATCATCTATGACATCAAACATCAAGTTGCATACGAGGGGTCATACTAATGGAAGACATTTCCTTGTATATCTATACTATAGGCTAGGCTCTAGAGCACAAAGGATAATGATCATTTTATTTAGTATCAAAGGCTTGGAAAGTACGTAATGTGATTCTCGAGAGAAAGGTGACAACTGAGTATCCACGGGATAGAGACTATGGTTCCTCTAAGTCTATCTACACTTCATAAGAGGTCTTAACTCCAGTAGGAGCACAGTATGACCAGGGCCTAGGTCTAGGTTGTCGCAACCTAGGATCTAAAATACTTGTATTAAAATAACCCTCACCATAATTAAGGGATGTGTAAGAGGACTCAGTATGAGTACCCTTGGCCTCCACAACCAATTGCTGAATTTCTAGGTGATAGGGTATGGCTCAAAATCCCCCTCGGGTGAGGGTTACTTTCTATCATGCCGGAGGTTTAGCAGTCTCCTTCGGGATATGGTGGTCACAATGCCAGGAGAGAAGGGCTTTTCCCGCCCTCACAGGGGCTGCATGAACTCCCGTGTTGTTATTGACTAGGCTTGTGGGTAAGCATCCGAAGCACCCGTGAGGCTACCCATTGCGTCGCATGGAGATCACAAGGGGCTGGCCAAAAGATAACCATGGTCCATTATAGCCCGTCTGTAACAGATTTGGATTGGGTCCGAGAGACCTGCTGTGAGCGGAGGATGCTGCACACTGCCCCCTCGGGCGGGTGTATCCGAATTCAAGATCTCATATACATGGTAAAATTGATCCATAGATATGTCTCCGCTTGGAGGGTAGCGTTGATATTTGGATATAATTTGACTCATTTTAAAAAATACCATAAAATAAGTTTATGAAGCATTCTAATATACTCCCATTTATTATTCAGATGACCAAACTAGACCCCTTATTTGCCATCCTAAATGATAACAAGCTTACGGGTCCTAACTATGAGGACTGAAAATGCAACCTCATGCTTGTTCTAAGGATCGGTAAATACACCATGGCCCTAACCACTCCGGAACCGAACCTACCAGGTCCAGATGCCACTGAGGCAGAGACCAAGGCTTTCTCCAACTAGCGAGATTCTAATGAGATGTGCAAGTGCTATATCATAGCTTCCTTGCAGACAACTCTACAGAAGCAAGTCGAAGAAATGCCCGATGCTTCTGACATGATGCTATACCTCAAAGAAATGTTTGAGGGGCATAGCCGCATAACACGCTACCTCACAATGAAAAAGCTCATTAGCACTAAGATGTCTAAAGGGACGCCTGTCCGGGAACACATGCTAAAAATGCTTGGGTTCCAGAACGAACTGGATAGCATAAATATTGTGCTAGATAACGAGGTTATGACTGATATCTTCCTCGCGTCTCTGTCTGGAGCCTTTGAAGGCTTTTTCACTAACTTCAACCTTAACAAGTTAGAGATGACAAATGCAGAGCTTCTTGGAGCTCTACAGGCAGCAGAAGATGGGTTCAAGGTTAAAGGTGAGGCATTAAGTGCTAAGCGCAGGCTGCTCTAAAGGTTAAGAAGCCTATGAGCAAGAAGCCTAAGAACAAGAAGCTAAAGGCAGGGCCTCTACAGAACCATGTGGGGACCTCTAGGTCAAGAGAGATGAAGTCACCAAGCACTAAGTGCTTCAGATGTGGCGAAAAGGGCCATTGGAAAAAGAACTGCACAAAGCCTTAGGGTGCTGGGACAAGTAATTCTCAGCTACTTGTAGTTGAGTCACTTCTTTCAAGTAGTAGTTCTTTTGCATCTTGGATTGTGGATTCTGGTTCCACTGACCATGCATGTAACTCTTTACAGGGGTTTTCAGGTAAGTAGAAGGCTACTTGATGAGGAAGTGGTCCTGAGCATGGGACTGATGCTGTTGCAGTCACAGAAACAGTTGGAGATGTTTATTTATCTTTTTCTAATAAAAAGACTTTGATTCTAAAAGACGTATTATATGTACCGTCTTTGAGACGTAATTTAATTTCTATTTCTTCTATGATGAATGATGGTTATTCAGTTCTTTTTGATACATCTGGTGTGTCTATTAGAATGAATGGAACCTTCATTATTAGAGAAATAATTCAGAACAGTCTCTATATTCTAAGTCCTAAATTAGAGAAAGAAAACATAATCGCTTTAAATATTAACTCATCTAAACGTAAAAAACCTTCAGAAAACCTAACTCTATTGTGCCATTTAAGACTTGGGCATATTGCCTCAAATAGAATTCATAGGTTGGTCAAGGCCAGGCTTCTGGAAACAGATCCCTTGGAGATCCTTCCAACCTGTGAGTCTTGTCTGGAGGGCAAAATGATCAAGAGGGCTTTTAAAGCCAAAGGGAATAGGGCCACATAGATATTAGAGTTAATTCATTCTAATGTATGTAGACCCATGAGCGTCCAGGCGGTAGGAGGCCATGAGTACTTCATTACGTTTACTGATGATTATTCAAGATATGGCTATATCTACCTAATGCATTGGAAGTCTGAGTCCTTTAACAAGTTCAAAGAATTTAGAGCCGAAATTGAAAAGTAGACTGGTAGACATGTGGAAGCCCTTCGATCTGATCGAGGAGGTGAGCACCTATCGGACGTGTTCCTTGGGTATCTCAGAGACAGTGGGATTGTATCTCAGTTGACTGCTCCATGTACATCACAACAGAATGGAGTTTCTGAGAAAAGGAATCAGACCTTGTTGGACATGGTCCATAGTATAATGAGTTATGCTAGTTTACCGACCACATTTTGGGGATATGCTCTATTAACAGCAGTATATATCTTAAACCCTGTCCCATCTAAATCAGTGCCTCTAAGTCCTAGAGAACTGTGGTCAAAGCGAAAGCCTACACTGCAGCATTTCAGAATATGGGGATGTCCTGCACATATGCGGAAGGACAAAAGTGATAAAATGGAGACTAAGTCTAAGGTATGTTTGTTCATAGGCTATCCTAAAGAAACAAAAGGTGGTATATTCTATGATCCTGAGGATAAGAAGGTACTCGTTTCTATGAATGCCATTTACCTAGAGCAGGACTATATTATAGACCACAAGCCAACCAGTAAGGTAGTTCTGGAAGAGCTACTGGGTACTGGTAGAGGTAGCACATCCAGTAACATAGAGGGAAGAGGTAATATTGAAACTAGTATATCAGAGACTGTAGAAACGAATTGCTCAGTACCACCATTACCTCATCGCAGTGGGAGACAAATCAGAGCTCTTGAAAGATACTATGGAGAGACTTTATTAATCGATCCAGAGATTCAGGAGGATGATCCCTTGAGCTATGATGAGGCGATGAAATCTTCTGACAGTTCTGCTTGGCAAAAAGCCATGGGGGTAGAAATTGCATCTATGTCCCAAAACAATATCTGGACACTTATTGCACCATCAACAAATATTAAACCTATTGGGTGTAAGTGGGTGTACAAGAAGAAACAAGGACCCGATGGTTCCGTTGAGACTTATAAAGCTAGACTAGTTGCTAAGGGTTTCACCCAACGAGAAGGGATTGATTATGGCGAGACCTTCTCACCGGTAGTTACGCTTAAGTCTATTTGAATCCTCTTATCCATCGCAGCCCACTATGATTGGGAGATCTAGCAGATGGATGTCAAGACAGCTTTCTTCAACGGGGATTTAGAGGAAGACATATATATGTTGCAGCCTCCAGATTTTGAGTTAGTAGGTCAGGAAGATTTGGTTTGCAAACTTCACAGGTCTATCTATGGACTGAAACAAGCATCTAAAAGTTGGAACATCCATTTTGATCAGACAATTCACTCATACGGATTTGATCAAAATGAGGATGAACCTTGTGTGTACAAAAGGAGTGATAATACTACAGTGGTATATTTAGTACTTTATGTAGATGATATATTATTGATTGGAAATGACGTAGGAACTTTATCTACGGTAAACGTTTGGTTATCCTCGCAATTCGACATAAAAGACCTAGGTGAGGCGAGTAATGTTATGGGGATTAAGGTAACTCGAGATCGCCAGAACAAGACTCTCTCACTCTCACAAGCTGCTTATATAGATAAGATACTGACCAGATTCAGCATACAGGACTCCAAGAAGGGTTTCTTGCCATTTAGATATGGCTTGAAATTGTCTAAGGATCAATGTCCTAAGACACCTGAGGAGATGGCAGAGATGTAGAAGGTACCCTATACTTCAGCAATGGGTAGCCTAATGTATGTCATACAGTGCACGAGGCCAGATATCTGTTTTGCAGTAGATATGATGGTTAGGTTTTAATCAAACCCAGGTCCAGCACACTGGACTGCTGTAAAGAGTATACTAAAGTACCTTCATCGTACGAGGGATTATGAGTTAGTTTACACTTCACAGGACCTGACGCCAATTGGATACACGGATGCTGACTTTATATCAAATGTGGAATTCAGAATATTGACATCAGGTTATGTTTTCATGTTAGGAGGAGGAGCAGTAAATTGGCAGAGTGTGAAGCAAGGTTGCATCACAGACTCCACCACTAAAACTAAGTACGTTGCAGCGTGCGAAGCTGGAAAAGAGGCGGTGTGGCTCAAAAAGTTCTTATTGGACTTAGGGTGCGTACGAGAGGCTCAGTCACCTATTGTCTTTTATTGTGACAATAGTAGAGCGGTAGCACAGGCCAAGGAGCCAAGGCACCACCAGAAGGGGAAACATATCGAACGCAAGTTACACTTGATCCGGCAGTTTCAGAAGAAAGGGCAAGTAGCGGTGACCAAGATAGCATCTGCAGATAATTTTGATGATCCCTTTACAAAGGCGATTCCAGCAAAGGCATTTGAGCAGCATATAGAAACTATGGTAGTCAGAATCGTTTTTTCTCGCTAGACCAAGTAGGAGATTGTTGAGTAAGATATGATCTAGGGCTTGTAAAAACCATGGTTGATTAATAAATGAGTTGATATTTATAAGAATAGCTTAATCGGTACGTATTATATGTGTTCTATATACTGAACTGTAAAGAGCCATGGCTGTATAGTGGTTCATCTGAGTGGGAGACTCAGTTGCTAAGTACTATTAGCCTAAATTATTCACAGTTCTGATTAGGGTTGGTCGTCTTACCAGGTTAAGCTATTGGAATGACAGAGAATGGGTTTCTCCACCATGGTCATTGTCAGGCACATTGTCTATGGCTGAACAGAACCAATACGGTACACAGATCGGTGAGTAGACACCAGTGCAAATAATCATGTTTCTGCTTAGGGTATTAGGTTCTAAACCCTGAGGAACCATGACCGGTGGACTAACCAGTTTGGGTAACTTTGGTTCACCAACGTGTGAGGGATCTAACCATGACCCAATACCATGGTGTGCTGGGTTACCGGGCTGGAGTTGCATCGGTATGCCGCTCCTACAGGCTATTCACATCCCTATTGGGAGGTGTGTTCCTTGGTTTGACATACATTGCACTAAATCCAGGCCTAGTGGTTAATAGTTGAGCTGTTAGACCGGATCCGGTTGTTTGTCCAAAATAACCGAAGGTACGATGTGTTAATCAACCTGGAAGGAACCTAGCCATATGGTCACTTGAGTCTGACGATGCTCTCTACCGCTCAAGTTGACACATGGCACCGAGTGAAGGGACATCGAATTACCAAACTAAGCGAAGAGCAAGGGTATGCGAGAAAGCTTAGTAAGTCTGGAACAATTGGAGTGCATCCTACATCGCACTCTGGGTGGCCATGCAGGTTAACAGACCTAGAGGATTGACAGGAACACTTGGGTAGTGTATTGATCGGGTTGTTGGAAATTAATCCAGGTCAGAGGCTCGCAGCGGAAGCGATTTGGCGATCGAAAGACCGTTGATGGTGCACGTTACACTATTTAAACTTTCATAGAAACTAATCTACATATGTGTGCATGTGTATGCACGAGAATCGAAAACCCCTAACGGCAATCTAGCGTAATGATTAACTAGCATGCATGCAAATCATAATGCTCGCTAGATCTACATGTTAGATTACACATACCTTTCGTACGGATCTTTTAACCGCGGAGAATTGTCTTCTTTGTCGATGGAGACGGAAGATCGTTCGCGAAGATGCCGATGGTACGAATGGAGATGTTGCCTTCTTGTTCACCCGATCTCACACGATGCACGGAACGTCGCTCTCGGATCTCTGAGTGCCTCCGAAGAACGACCCTTCTCCTTCTTCAGAACTCCGCGCGAGGAAGACGAAGTATCAAGCGGGAAACGGGAGATTGATTAGAGAGAGAACTAGAGAGATGATGGGAGAGGGGGGTTCGGTTTCTTTGGCTCATAGGGCCGGCGCCCCATAGGTCCATTTATAGGGCCGGCCTACCCCCTTGGATAAGGATCCAAGGGGATAAAGACCTCCCACAATTATCTCTCCATTATCTCCCTTTTATCTCTCGTTGTATTTATCCGTTTTCCCACTTTTTAGGGCTCGATCTTAACCGTTTTATCGCCCTATCCCTATCTATATGGCCGGCCCTATAGATGAGAGATTCTTATCCCTACATCATAGGGCCGGCCCTAGCAAGGTGCCTCACTACTAGGGTCGGCCAACAGTGAGGTCCGGCAGAGTGAGGTTTTTACCAAAACGCCCCGACGCCTCATTTTGACCATTTCTAGCGTGCGATACCTAGCGGCCACTTCTTAAGTGATCTTTACTAGTTACCTACTATTAACTGAGGCCACCGGAGGGTGCCTCTAGCAAAGTCAACTAGTCAACTCGCAACATACCCCGATGCATCGCACCTATGCAGCGAAGTTCACTTATGGCTAGGGATTACTACATGCGACTCTGCACTAGTCTCGGGCTCAACCCTTAGTACTCGTATGTAGTTACGCATCTACCGTGCTCTAGTGGCAATCACACACGGAGCGTATACTTCTTTCTTCCTCCTAATGCTTATGGTGTTCTGAGGAGATAGTTCAAGAACCGTACATAATGTTGATAAGGTGGAACCATCAGGGACCGGGGTTCATGGCTTCCAACTCAAGCTCGATCGACACACTACCCGAGTGTACCATCGATCCTCTGAGCTCGAGTTAACCTGTATAGCCACCCAGAGTGTGACGCAGGCTGCACTCCAATTCACCCAGACTTACTATGTTCTCCATCATACCCCTGCTCTCCGCTTAGTTGTGGTAAACCCGCTGTCCCTCCACTTGATGCCATGATTCACTTCGAGCGGTGAAGACTACCGTCAGACTCGAATGATCATATGACATGGTTCCTTCCAGGTTGACCTATACATCGTACCTCTGATTACCCCGTCGAGTAATCAAACTCGGTCAACAGTCAAACTGATGACCACCAGGTCTGGGTTTGGTACAGTGTAAGTCACACCAAGGAACGCACCTCCCATCAGGGGTGTGGATGGCCTGCAGGAGTGACACGCTAATGCAACGCCAGCCGGGTAACCCAGTACACCGTGGTTTGGGATCACTACATATGGATCCTCACACATTGGTGCGCCAAAGCACCACGCAACTGGTTAGTCCATCAGACGTGGTTCCTCAGGGTTTAGGACCGTTCTACCCTAAGCAGAAACACAGCTTAGTATACCAGTGTCTGCTCACTGATCTGTACACCGTGTTAGTTCCGTTCAGCCACAGACACTGTGCCTGGTGATGACCATGGTGAAGACATCCCATGAACTGTCATCGCCAACAGCTTACCATGATGAGGCGACCAACCTGATCATAGCTGCGAACTTATTTAGGTTATACGGGACCAATCCACTTAGTCTTCAACTCAGTGGACTACCATATAACCATGGCTCTCTGTTCCCTAAAGAACACGTAACTAAGTTACGCACCTATATGCATCTCATATATTAATAACTATCAATCTTTATTAGACTAAAACATAAAGTTTTACAAGCTTAGAACACATCAATCCTAACAATCTCCCACTTGGTCTAGCGAAGCAAAACGGTTTTGACTCCCATCGCGTCCACATGTCGCTCGAATGCCTTGGTAGGTATTGCCTTTGTGAAAGGATCAGCAACATTATCTGTAGATGCAATCTGTGTCATCGCTACTCGCCCTTGCTTTTGAAACTGCCGAATCAAATGGAACTTGCGCTCAATGTGCTTCCCCTTTTGGTGATGTCTTGACTCCTTTGCTTGTGCTACCGCCCTACTATTGTCGCAGTAAAGCACAATAGGTAACTGGGCCTCTGGTACGCACCCCAAATCCATAAGGAATTTCTTGAGCCATACCGCCTCTTTGGCTGCCTCGCACGCTGCAACGTACTCAGCCTCTGTGGTAGAGTCTGCGATGCATTTCTGCTTCACACTCTGCCAACTAACCGCTGCTCCTCCTAGCATAAACACAAAACCTAATGTCGACTTTCTGGATTCCAAATCTGACATAAAATCAGAATCTGTATATCCAATCGGCGTCAGTTCTTGTCTAGTGTAAACCAACTCATAGTCCCTTGTTCTACGAAGGTACTTGAGTATACACTTCACAGCTGTCCAGTGATCTGGACCCGGATTCGACTGAAACCGACCCATCATTCCTACTGCGAAACAGATATCAGGCCTTGTACAATGCATAGCATACATTAGACTACCTAATGCCGAAGCATAAGGTATCTTCTGCATTTCTGCTCTCTCCTCAGGTGTCTTAGGACATTGATCCTTAGACAGTTTTACGCCTTGTCTAAATGCCACAAAACCCTTCTTGGAGTTTTGCATGTCAAATCTAGCCATAACCTTATCTATATACGCAGCCTGTGATAGCGAGAGAATCCTGTTCTGGCGATCACGTGTTACCTTGATCCCCAAAACATAACTCGCTTCACCCAGGTCTTTCATATCGAACTGTGTTGACAACCAGACCTTTACCGTTGACAATGTTCCTATATCATTCCCAATGAGTAGAATATTGTCTACGTAAAGTATCAAATAAATCACTGTAGTCTTATCATTCCTCTTGTATACACATGGTTCATCCTCGTTTTGAGTAAATCCATATGACTGGATTGCCTGATCAAAACGGATGTTCCAACTTCTAGATGCTTGCTTTAGTCCATAAATGGACTTCTGCAACTTGCAAACTAGATGTTCCTGACCCTCTGACTCAAAACCTGGTGGCTGCATCATATAAATGTCTTATTCCAAATTCCCGTTAAGGAATGCTGTCTTGACATCCATTTGCCAGATCTCACAGTCATAATGGGCTGCAATGGATAGGAGGATCCGAATAGACTTTATCATAGCTACCGGCGAGAAGGTTTCGTCAAAGTCGATTCCTTCTCTCTGGGTATAACCCTTGGCAACTAATCTAGCTTTATAAGTCTCAATTGTTCCATCAGATCCTCTCTTCCTTTTATACACCCACTTACACCCAATAGGTTTAATATTGGATGATGGTGTAACAAGAGTCCAGACAGCGTTATGGGACATTGATGCAATTTCTGCCTCCATAGCCTTTTGCCAGTCAGAGCTGTCAGAAGCTCCCACTGCCTTATCATAGCTCAGTGGGTCATCCTCCTGACCCTCTGGATCAACCAATAAGGTTTCTCCATAGTATCTGTCAGGAGCTCTGATGTTTCTCCCACTGCGACGAGGTGGTGGTGGTGTTACAGGATTAATAGGTTTTACAGTATCTGGTATATTATTATCTGTAATGTCAGCTCCCACTATGCTTTTGGATGCGCTATCTGTACTAGTACCCAGCAGTTCATCCAGAACTACCTTACTAGTAGGCTTGTGGTCCACAATATAATCCTGTTCTAGGAAATAGGCGTTCGTAGAAACGATAACCTTCTTTTCCTCAGGATCATAAAATAGACCACCTTTGGTCTCCTTAGAATACCCTACAAATAAGCATACTCTGGTTTTAGATTCCATCTTTTCCCTCTTATCCCTTCGCACATGTGCAGGGCATCCCCATATTCTGAAATGCTGTAGCAATGGCTTTCGCTTTGACCACAGTTCTCTAGGGATCTGAGGCACTGACTTAGACGGAACGTGATTCAGAATATAAACTGTTGTTTGTAGGGCATATCCCCAAAAGGTCATTGGTAAACTGGCGTAACTCATCATGCTACGAACCATGTCCAACAAGGTTCGATTCCTTCTCTCGGAAACTCCATTCTGTTGTGGGGTACCTGGAGCAGTTAACTGGGATTTTATCCCATGCTCCACCAAATACTCTAGGAACTCGTCAGATAGGTATTCACCTCCTCGATCAGATCGAAGGGTTTTTATACATTTACCTGTCTGCTTTTCTACTTCAGCCCTGAACTCTTTGAACATGTCAAAGGATTCCGACTTCCGATGCATCAGGTAAATGTAACCATATCTTGAGTAATCATCAATGAAAGTGATGAAGTACTCATGGCCTCCTATCGCCTTGACATTCATGGGTCCACACACATCTGAATGGATTAACTCTAATACCTCAGTAGCTCTTACTCCTTTGCCTTTAAAGGACCTCTTGGTCATCTTGCCTTCCAGGCAGGATTCACAGGTGGGAAGGATCTCCGTAGGATCTGTTTCCAGAAGCCCGGCCTTCACCATTCTATGGATCATGTCTAAGGCAATATGCCCAACTCGTAAGTGCCATAGGTGGGTTAAATTTTCCGAAGGATTCTTACGCTTAGATGAATTAACATTAAATGCTGAAGTTATTATGTTATTCTTTTCAAATTTAGGACTTACAACATAGAGATGATTCTGAACCATTCTTCTTATTATAAAAGTTCCATTCAGTTTAAACGACACACCAGAAGCATCAAAATAAACTGAATAACCTTCATTAACTAAAGAAGAAACAGAAATTAAGTTACGTCTCAAGGACGGTACATAAAAGACATCTCTAAGAGTCAAAGTCTTATTATTCGAAAAACTAAGATTAACGTCTCCAATAGCTTCAGCAGCAGCCACGGCCTCAGTTCCCATGCTCAAGGTCACCTCTCCATCAAGCAATCTTCTGCTTTCCCGAAACCCCTGAAGAGAGTTACGGGCATGGTTAGTGGATCCAGAATCCACAATCCAACTAGCAGAAGTACTATTACTTGAAAGAAATGATTCAACAACTAAGAGTTGTAGATTACCTTCACCAGCATTCTGAGGCTTCTTGCAGTCCTTCTTCCAATGACCCTTCTGGCCACACCGGAAGCACTTCGTGCCTGGTTTCTTTGATTCTCCGGACCCAGAGGCCCCAGCAGAGTCCTGCACAGGCAGTGACGTAGGTTTCCTTTTATGTTTCTTGCCTTGAGGTTTACCAGGCTTCTTGAAGGATCTGCGTTGCACGTGAAGTGCTTCGCCCTTCTGCTTGAAGCCATCCTCAGCTGCCTGGAGAGCTCCCAGAAGCTCTGCATTTGTCATAGCCAATTTGTTCAAATTAAAGTTGGTGACAAAGCCTTCAAAGGCTCCAGACAGTGACGAGAGGAAGATGTCTGTCATCACCTCGCCTTCTAGCACAATATCCATGGTAGCTAGTTCGTTCTGGAACCCAAACATTTTCATCATGTGTTCCCGAACCAGTGTCCCATTGGACATCTTAGTGCCGACGAGTTTCTTGATGGTAAGGTATCGCGTAACGCGATTGTGACCTTCAAACATCTCCTTCAGATACAACATCATGTCAGAAGCGTCGGGCATCTCCTCGACTTGCTTCTGCAGAGTTGTTTGCAAGGATGCTATAATATAGCATTTACATATTTCATTAGATTCCTTCCAGTCAGTGAATGCCTTTAACTGTGCCTCTGTGGCATTGGGTCCTGACAAATCTGGCTCAGGGTCATTCAGGGCTGTCATATGTTTACCAATCCTTAGGACCAGATACAGGTTGCGCTTCCAGTCCTCGTAGTTGGGACCAGTAAGTTTGTGGTCATTTAGGATAGCGGACAGGGGGTCTAACTTAGTCATCTGAAAATAAAGATTGAATAATGAGTATGCATAAAAACTTATTTTATGGATTTTTAAAACAAGCTAATTATATCCATATATCGACGCTACCCTCAAGCGAAGCCATCTCTATGGATTAATTAACCATGTATGTAAGATCTCGGAATCAACTGTACCTGCCCTTGGGGGCATCATACAGCGTCAATCCGCTTACATGGGCCTTTTCCTTGACCCTATCCAAATCTGCCAACTAAGGATTCTGATGGACCATGGTTATCTTTCGGCCAGTACTACGTGATCACCGTTGTCTTCGCAACGAATACCTCACGTGTACTTAGGATGCTTACCCACGAGCCTAAGCAATTACGACACAGGAGTTCATGCGGCCCCCACTAGGGTGGGATAAAAAGCCCTTCTCTCCTGGCCTCGTAATCGCCATATCCTTAGGGAGGTCATTAAGTAATTTGGCATGGAAACACACAGCTCCCACCCTAGGGGGTGTGAAGTTATGCATCCCCACCCAAACACAAAACGACTGGCCGTGGAGGCCAGAGGATCTCTAAAAGTCCTCTCTTACATCCCTTATTATGTATGAGGGTTATTTTGCGAGTATGAATTTATGCAAATGCAAAGGTAGCGACCTCCTAAATACTAGACCCTGGTCACACCATGCTCCCACTAGCGTTCAAGCCCTTCGCCTAGCATTAATCATTCTCGGAATATCATAGTCCCTGCCTCAAGTGGATTTCTCCATTCAAGGGTCACATTACATATTCCAAGAATATCGATGCTTTGCAAAATTGGTTATCACGCTAATGCTCTGGAGCTAATCCTAGAGTCAGACTCACTGGAAAGGACTCCCACTAGTCATGGCGCCTTGATTATAGATTTGACAATTGATGTTCAATGGATCTCCATCTCATCTTTGATTTCGATGCTGGCCAAATAGGCACACCCGACTAGTCGGGTGCTGACCTAATGGTGGCATAACCATATGTGATGGGATCCCACTAATATCAAAAGTTAAATAGATAATAGGCGTCATCTAGCGGGATCCTAACCTCAAACAGTCGCTTGGACCGGAGGGGAAAGGCATCCCTCTGAAAACAGATAATCACATTATCTCATCGGGGTTCGATATGAAACATAAAGAACTAATTAAAGAAAGCAACCATTAAAACTGAATTAAGTTCAGGGTCCGACCCCTGAACCTAATTAGCACAGCACAGGCCTCTAGCTTTCTTCGCAAGGTTCCTCGGTCCGGCTCCTCCGTCGCGCTCGCGAACACTTTGCCGGATCGTTTTCATCCTCCAGGGTTCCGCTCACGCTCCCGATGGTGGATTTCTTTGGCACATCTTTCTTCTCGATCTGTAACCGAAAATTCTAGTACGCTTCGAGCAAGTGCTCGCTCGTACACAATTTCCTAGAAAGAAGAGAAAACACACCTAGAAAAAGGCTATGGGAAACCGAGGATGGTC
This sequence comes from Chamaelirium japonicum, assembly GCA_947650365.1. Classification (NCBI taxonomy): domain Eukaryota; kingdom Viridiplantae; phylum Streptophyta; class Magnoliopsida; order Liliales; family Melanthiaceae; genus Chamaelirium; species Chamaelirium japonicum. Next base: position 15,627,364 of record OX393556.1, on the reverse strand, counting down.
AACCCCCATCACTCGCCCAATCTACGGCTCAATTACAAATCCACACATAGAAAGCAAATCCAGACAATTGCTAACTCGGGGTCCGACCCCCGGTAGCAAGCACAAAGCATAGATCTAGATTTTTTATAGCGGCGCCCTGCAAGAATGATTAATAGAACAAGCACAATCTATACTTATGCATGATCTAAGCGTAAGAACCCCGATGATCTCACGCATTCATCATGCGCACACATGTTGGTTTCATGAAAAAACGTGAAACGCACACCACTAATGCGGCTCTGATACCAATTGTTGTAAGTTAATCCGGGTCAGAGGCTCGCAACGGAAGCGATTTGGCGGTCGAAAGACCGTTGATGGTGCATGTTACACTATTTAAACTTTCATAGAAACTAATCTACATATGTGTGCATGTGTATGCACGAGAATCGAAAACCCCTAACGGCAATCTAGCGTAATGATTAACTAGCATGCATGCAAATCATAATGCTCGCTAGATCTACATGTTAGATTACACATACCTTTCGTACGGATCTTTTAACCGCGGAGAATTGTCTTCTTTATCGATGGAGACGGAAGATCGTTCGCGAAGATACCGATGGTTTGAATGGAGATGTTGCCTTCTTATTCACCCGATCTCACACGATGCATGGAACGTCGCTCTCGGATCTCTGAGTGCCTTCGAAGAACGACCCTTCTCCTTCTTCAGAACTCCGCGCGAGGAAGATGAAGTATCAAGCGGGAAACGGGAGATTGATTAGAGAGAGAACTAGAGAGATGATGGGAGAGGGGGGTTCGGTTTTTTTGGCTCATGGGGCCGGCACCCCATAGGTCCATTTATAGGGCCGGCCTTCCCCCTTGGATAAGGATCCAAGGGGATAAAGACCTCCCACAATTATCTCTCCATTATCTCCCTTTTATCTCTCGTTGTATTTATCCGTTTTCCCACTTTTTAGGGCTCGATCTTAACCGTTTTATCGCCCTATCCCTATCTATATGGCCGGCCCTATAGATGAGGGATTCTTATCCCTACATCATAGGGCCGGCCCTAGCAAGGTGCCTCACTACTAGGGTCGGCCAACAGTGAGGTCCGGCAGAGTGAGGTTTTTACCAAAACGCCCCGACGTCTCATTTTGACAATTTCTAGCGTGCGATACCTAGCGGCCACTTCTTAAGTGATCTTTACTAGTTACCTACTATTAACTGAGGCCACCGGAGGGTGCCTCTAGCAAAGTCAACTAGTCAACTCGCAACATACCCCGATGCATCGCACCTATGCAGCGAAGTTCACTTATGGCTAGGGATTACTATATGCGACTCTGCACTAGTCTCGGGCTCAACCCTTAGTACTCGTATGTAGTTACGCATCTACCGTGCTCTAGTGGCAAGCACACACGGAGCGTATACTTCTTTCTTCCTCCTAATGCTTATGGTGTTCCGAGGAGATGGTTCAAGAACCGTACATAATGTTGATAAGGTAGAACCATCAGGGACCAGGGTTCATGGCTTCCAACTCAAGCTCGATCGACACACTACCCGAGTGTACCATCGATCCTCTGAGCTCGAGTTAACCTGCGTAGCCACCCAGAGTGCGACGCAGGCTACACTCCAATTCACCCAGACTTACTATGTTCTCCATCATACCCCTGCTCTCTGCTTAGTTGTGGTAAACCCGCTGTCCCTCCACTTGATGCCATGATTCACTTCGAGCGGTGAAGACTACCGTCAGACTCGAATGATCATATGACATGGTTTCTTCCAGGTTGACCTATACATCGTATCTCTGATTACCCCGTCGAGTAATCGAACCCGGTCAACAGTCAAACTGATGACCACCAGGCCTGGGTTTGGTACAGTGTAAGTCACACCAAGGAACGCACCTCCCATCAGGGGTATGGATGGTCTGCAGGAGTGACACGCTAATGCAACGCCAGCCGGGTAACCCAGTATACCGTGGTTTTGGATCACTGCATATGGATCCTCACACATTGGTGCGCCAAAGCACCACACAACTGGTTAGTCCATCAGACGTGGTTCCTCAGGGTTTAGGACCGTTCTACCCTAAGCAGAAACACGGCTTAGTGTACTAGTGTCTGCTCACTGATCTGTACACCGTGTTAGTTTTGTTCAGCCACAGACACTGTGCCTGGTGATGACCATGGTGAAGACATCCCATGAACTGTCATCGCCAACAGCTTACCATGATGAGGCGACCAACCTGATCATAGCTGCGAACTTATTTAGGTTATACGGAACCAATCCACTTAGTCTTCAACTCAGTGGACTACCATATAACCATGGCTCTCTGTTCCCTAAAGAACACATAACTATGTTACGCACCTATATGCATCTCATATATTAATAACTATCAATCTTTATTAGACTAAAACATAAAGTTTTACAAGCTTAGAACACATCAATCCTAACACGGGTCCGGTTGGAATCCATGAATCCTAGTCCCTGAAGGTTCTACCTTATCCATGATCATTACGGATCATTACTTTCTCCTTGTCTCACAGCACAATATGAGTTGAAGAAATAATGCCTTAATCGTCTTGTGTTCCATGAGTGCATTACACTAGGGCATGGTGGTTGCACATGACTAAGTGTGTTCACTAGGGGGCAACCCCAGAGTAGTGTAGGGATACACGTTGTTGCCATAATGCCATGGGAGGTCATTCCGTGTGTGCGTGTCGCACTAGAACGCGGTATGTGTGTGTAATGATTTTTACTATAGGGGCACCCCATATTTTACTAAGGGCACCCCAGTAAATAGTAAAAACACTATTTATCACTCCACGGTATGTTAAATAGGTACGGATAAGGTGCCCTAAGTATTAGAGAACTTTATCATGCACGGAGATGTACCATATATGCTCCTATATGAAGTGAATGGCCACTAGAGGCATGGGGGGTATTTTGGTCATTTCAAAATGTCTCGCATGCCCTAGTGGCCACCCCCCTCATTAGGGAAAATATGTATAGCCATCAAATCCATATTTAAAGGGATTAATTTAGATTTGAAATGATTTGAATCTATTCCCTTTAATTGCAAAACCTAATATGATAACTATACATAAGTGGGCATTTAATTCTGAGGATTAATGAGAGAGAAAGAGGGGGGAACGGTTCATATGGACAAGGAGAGAGGGGGGAACGGTTCATATGGACAAGGAGAGAAGGGGGAACGGTTTTCAAGGTATTTTAGGTAAGGAAAACCGAGCCTCTTAGATTTTTCAGAGAAAGGTCAATCCCCCTCTCCCTTTGTGCGTGGAGTGTTCGGTTTTGGCCTTCCTCTCTCTCTTGGGCACTTATCTCTCTCACTCTTGGGTGTGAAGAGAAAATCCTCTTCATCTCATCTTTTATCCTCATAGAGTGTGTGTGATATAGAAGAAAAGAAAGCTTGCACTCCAAAGCACTCAGAGATTGGAGTGCAAGGATCCGGGTCGATTCGCGAGATCGGGTATACCCGAAGAAGAACGAGGCTTCTCCCACTCACGTGGATACTTCTGTCATCATCAACTTGGAAGATTAACATCACGGTGCTAAATCCCACACGGAGGTATAATAAACTGAACCCTTGATCTTTTGAATTGCATGTATAATATTTATGGTGTGTTTCGATAGATGACCATATGGGTTCGTTTACATTTCGTTTCAATCTTGCGCATATGATTGCTTCTTAAGAAATTTTTTAAAAAGTATCGCACACCGTATCGATCCTATGATCGAGTCTGGCTTCCGTTGTGCCTTCGACATCATTTCCAACACAATATATGGCCCATCCCATCGGGAGCGGAGCTTTCCAAAGAATATTTTAAGCCTGGAGTTGAAGAGCCATACCTTTTGACATGGGGTGAACGTCTTGCACACTATTAACTTATCGTGAAGGGCTTTCATTTGCTGCTTGTAAAGTTTGGCATTCTCATAAGATTCGTGTCGTAGCTCTTCCAACTCGCTTAGTTGAAGTTTATATTGATCTCCAACGTTCTTCATATCGAAGTTGAAGGCTTTGATGGCCCAATAGGCATGATGTTCAAGCTCAACATGCAAGTGGAAGGCTTTGCCGAAAATAATCTATATGGTGACATGTCGATTGGTGTTTTAAAAGAGGTGCGATAAGCCCAAAGGGCATCATTCAGCCTTGTAGACAAGTCTTTATGGTCGGGGCGGACTGTCTTCTCGAGAATTCGTTTGATCTCTCAATTGGACACTTCAACCTAGCTGCTTGTCTGAGGATGGTAAGGGGTGGCTACTTTATGCATAATGTTATATTTACGAACAAGAAATTTGAATGCTCTGTTACATAAATGGCTTCCACTATCGCTAATAATTGTTCATGGAGTGCCAAAACAAGTAAAGATGTAGTCTTTAAGGAATTGGACAACCACTTTATGGTCATTAGTTTTTGTGGCGGCCGCTTCCACCTGTGGGTGCAAATTTTAGCAGAAGTATACCAACTACCGCGGGACCCATCGGCCCTGCCTGGTGGGCCCACGAAGACTATCACGGGACCCACCGGCCCTGCCTGGTGGGCCCACGAAGACTACCACGGGACCCACTGGCCCTGCCTGGTGGGCCCACGAAGACTACCACGGGACCCACCAGCCCTGCCTGGTGGGCCCACGAAGACTACCACGGGACCCACCGGCCCTGCCTGGTGGGCCCACGAAGACTACCACGGGACCCACCGGCCCTGCCTGGTGGGCCCACGAAGACTACCACGGGACCCACCGGCCCTGCCTGGTGGGCCCACGAAGACTACCACGGGACCCACCGGCCCTGCCTGGTGGGACCACGAAGACTACCACGGGACCCACCGGCCCTGCCTGGTGGGCCCACGAGGGCCACCGCGGGACCCATCGGCCCTGTCCGATAGGCCCACGAGCCTGTAGAAACCCCCAAAAGACGGCAGCGGAGCCCACCAGCTTTACCTGGAGGATCCCCAGATACGACAGCAAAAACCGCCATTTGCCCCGGAATTCCTCCCCGGGAATCCTATAAATAGCAGAGCCTTCGAATGTAAAAGGATCGAATCTGAGATCGAACTCTCAGTTCTAAAAAACCAGAGCTCTGGGATTTCCAACTTCCCATCTTCCACCTCTCTTTGATCTTCTTTTTCTCTCGAAGAGATTAGAGTTTTCAGTGATACTCGGCCTGTCGAGATCACTTCAACATAAGTGTTAGTGAATTCGGGTTGCTCCCTATAGCACGGAGACGTAGGCTTCGGCTGAACTCCGAGATCACATCTCTTGTGTCAAACTCTCTCTCTGATTGCCTCTCTGTTTACATATCGAAAGAGGTAACTTCAACTCCAATTGACAGATTGATCAACGATCTTCAACTCGAACCTTCAATTGACTGGTGCTGCGAGAGTCTTCGGGTCGGCACGAAGATTTTCCCCCACAGTTTGGCGCCGTCTGTGGGATCCGATCAAAAAGTCCAACTCTCCGTTACTACTTGATCGGTTGAACCTACAACTGATCTTGATAGTCAAACTTCCTCGCCCTCTCGGTTGATCAGACAACTGAACGGCACTCTCGTTGCACCTTTCGCTCTCTGAATGGCGAGGACGAAACATCAAGGTCAACCAGAAGGAAGTAACACTCAACAACAAGCTCGTCCTGAGACTCATTCAATGAGTCAAAGGCTCAACTTCGGACAGCCCCTTGCTGTTCCTGAGATGGGGGTTCGTTCAGGGAGTGGCAAGTCTGTCGATCGACCTATCGCCCACCCCGCGCGACAGTCGATTGGGCAAACAACACCCACTCCTGCTGAAGACCCTCCGTCGACCTACCAAATTTTTGCAGTCGACTTCCAATTGCTCCAATTGGCGAAGCAGAACGCCACCCTCACTGCTGAGAGGGATGCTCTGAAGAAAGCAGCTTCCGAGGCTGGGATCGCTCTACCTATTCCCCCTGCAAGCGAGAGGGTCGATCTTCCACGACATTCAATCCACTCCGAACAACGGAGGTCAATGGGTACTACTGCCCTCGAGAGGATTCGACGTGATCCAACCCCCTCTGCTGCCCCCTGGAAGCAGAGTGTTTGGGATCGCCTCGAAGATGAGTCATCCCAATCTTCTTCTGGCCGCAACTGCGACAAGAGAATACCTTCGAAGCTCAACATACCAAGGAGGCATCAGATGAAAGGTGCTCCTTCAAAGAGTCGAGTTTCCCCTTCCATCCCACTTCAGCGTGGGTTTGAATCGGACCTCCGACATCGACTTCAACCGGCAAATACTTCGATGCCTGAGCAAGACCTTGCGATCTTGCCTCTTGACCCACCTCTAGGTCGAGGACATGGTCGCAGGGATGGCTATTCTTCTGCCGGACCTCTACATCGAAGTCTCTTTGAGACAACATTCCCAAGAGGATGGAGAACTCCTGTCCTCCCCAAATTCAACTGCGTCCGAGGAGATCCTACTCTCCACATTCTCGCATTCAAGCAAGCTTTAACACCGCACGAAGAAGAAAACAATGTGCTCTGCCGCACCTTCGCAGGAAGTCTCGATGAGCCATCGCTCGACTGGTATCACAATCTCCGAGCTGGGTCTATTACCCAGTTTGATGTTTTAGCTAAACTCTTCGTGCAGCATTATCAGCTCAATCTAAAGCCCGAGAAGAAGCTCGACTCTCTATATCGGCTAAGGATGGGTGCTGACGAGACTCTCCGAAGTTTCACTAGGAGGTTTCGCAACGAGCATGCTGCCCTCTCTGGAAGACATCTGGATGATGAAGCCATTATGTTGGCTTTCCAGAACGCTCTCCGCTTCGATCTACACATCTACAACGACTTCATCCGTAATCCCCCTCCTTCTCTGGGTGCTATGTTCGATCGAATCCAGAGAGAGATCGAGGTCGAAGACGATCAAGTCGCTCGTAAAGGGCGAGAAACAAAACGAAGGCCTGCGGAAAGAGAAGCTCCTAAGTATGCCGCCAAGGCTCACAACGCTGAGGCAGCAGCCCCTCCAGCCAACAAACGATCAAAGAATGATGGGCGTCGATCTCCAACGAAGACCACTTTCACCGAGTGGAATATGCCGGTCGAACAGATACTCGACCGCATTCAACATGAAGAGTTCGTTCGGAGGCCCAACCCTCTTCAGCCAAACTCGAAATTTACAGCTGATAAAACAGTATATTATGACTTCCACCGAAGTCACGGCCACTCCACCGATCGGTGTTTTCGGCTGAAGTTTCATCTTGAAGACCTATTGCGAGAAGGCCATCTTCAAGAATTCGTCAAAGGCGGACATGATCAACGCCGAGCCTCTGCAAAGGGGAAAGAAGTATGTTGGGTACACCAAATCTCCTCCAACCGGCAACCAATCTCTGTGAAAGCCAATATCTTTGGCATTCACGGATCATTGCACAATCAATCAATAACCGGGAAAGAAGTGGATCGACAAGTTCGACGCATCTTCCATGTTCGTGCTGCAGCAAACAAGGAAGACACTTGGATCGAGAAGCCCATTGAAGGTTTGGCTTGGCCCTCTATCGTCTTCAATGACGTAGATCTTCAAGGAGTTCACACTCCCCATTGAGACCCTCTTGTCTTGAAACTCCTCATCGACGGAAGCACTGTCAACCGGATCCTCATTGACACCGGAAGCTCCATCGACATTATGTTCTCAGACTGCTTCAAACGTCTAGGACATAAGTATCAAAGCCTCGACGTCGTCCCGACCGTGATCACCGGCTTCAACGGCGAACAAAGCATCACGGTGGGCGAGTCCAGATTTACCATCGACCTCAGCCGAGAGACTCGAGTCTCGGTGAGGTTTGCAATCGTCGAAGGAATGTCTAGCTACAACGCCATTCTTGGGCGGCCATTCCTCCACCAGATCAATGCCATCTCCTCTTCTTATCACCAACTTCTCAAGTTTGCAACAGGAGAAGGCATCGTCTGCATTCGAGGTGATCAACAAGCTGGAAGGTCTTGTGAGGCTGCTGCGGCTAAAACAGATCGAAAAATCAACATTGCTCCTCCAAAGCGGCCACGAGATGAAGCTGGTCCCTCTTCCTAATAGCAATCAAAGGAGATTCCGCTGACCGAACCTCCACCAATCGAATGGGAAACATCACCTTCAATTGAAGAAATCATCCCTATCAACATTGGCAGTGGAGATCTCCCTCGACAAACATTTATTGGTACCGGTCTTAGCGACGCAGAAGCGCAAGACTTGGTATCCTTCCTCCAGTCCAATATCGACGTCTTCGCCTGGTGTTTCGAAGACATGCCTGGTATCAATCCGGATGATGCTTGTCACCGACTTGCAATCAAAGAAGAAGTGAAACCTGTCAAGCAAAAGCCACGCACCATCCGGCCAGAGCTGCAAGTTGCTGTTTAAGAAGAAATCACCAAGCTACTCGCAGCAGGCTTCATCCGAGAAGTAGAGTATCCTACCTGGATCTCTAACATAGTTGCTGTTCCAAAGAAGAATGAGAAAGTCAGAGTCTGCATCGACTTCACCAACCTCAACAAGGCTTGCCCCAAAGACCCATTCCCCATGCCAAGAATCGATAGACTCGTCGATGCCACTGCTGGCCACGAGCTATTGTCTTTCATGGATGGGTATTCTGGATACAATCAAATTCCACTTCATACAAACGATCAAGAGAAGACTTGCTTCGTGACTAGCCGAGGTCTCTACTGCTACAACGTAATGCCATTCGGCCTCAAAAATGCTGGTTCCACCTATCAACGGTTAGTCACAAAAATGTTCGAAGATCAGATCGGCCGCAACGTCGAAGTCTATGTCGATGATCTCCTCACCAAGAGTTCCATTCGGAGCAAGCATCTTTCTGATCTGGCAGAAACCTTTCAAGTTCTTCGAAAATATCGTATGAAGCTCAATCCAGCCAAGTGCGCTTTCGGAGTTCAATCTGGCAAATTCCTGGGTCATCTTGTGACCAGGAGGGGTATTGAAGCCAATCCTGATCAAATTCGAGCTATCCTCGACATGCCATCACCTACCAATCGAAAGGAAGTGCAGCGCCTCACTGGAAGACTTGCTGCCCTCAATCGGTTCATCTCAAAGTCTTCTGATAAATATAAACCTCTCTTCGACAAACTACGAAAGGCGGATACTTCAGGGTGGAGTCCAATTTGTGAAGAAGCATTTCAAAGCATCAAGAAATATCTGGTGCAAGCTCTTATCTTGACGGCTCCACTTCCACAAGAAGACTTATGGCTCTATCTCGCCGTAACCAATCAAGCAATCAGTGCAGTCTTAGTCAGTAGAAGAGAAGGCTTCGAGCATCCAGTCTATTATATCAGTCACACTCTTCTCCCGGCTGAAACTCGCTATTCAAAAACTGAGAAAGTCATCCTAGCCTTACTCACTGCATCGCGTCGCCTTCAACCATACTTCGTCTCTCACCAGATCACTGTCATTTCAGAACATTCGCTCAAAGATATCATTGACAAAGCTGGTCGAGCTGGTCGAATGACCAAATGGGTGATCGAAATGAGTTCCCTGGGGATTCAGTTCGAATCTCGCACTTCTATCAAAGGTCAAGCTATTGCTGATTTTCTAGCTGATTTTCCAGTTGAAGACCCCATTACTTGGGAAGAAGATGTCGATATGCGCTTGGAAGATGAGGACAATACTCCGATCAACCTTGCAACAAAAATTGATCCAAATCTCGAAGCTACTGCTGCAACTCCTCCATGGAAACTTTATACTGATGGAGCTTCAAGTTCGATCGGTTCGGGAACTGGGATAGTCTTGGTGTCCCCCGAACTTGATCATCTCCAGAAAGCCACTCTCCTCGGATTCACTGCCACCAACAACGAAGCCGAATACGAAGCACTCATTTCTGGACTCGAGATGGCGAAATCCCTGGGGGTAGATCGAATTATCGTCTACAGTGACTCCCAATTGATCATAAGGCAAATCAATGGAGAGTACACAGCTCGCGAAGAAAGAATGCAACTCTACTTGGCCTTAGTACGACATCTTCAACAACGTTTTATTGCCGCTGAATTCATTCAAATCCCCAGAGCAGAGAACCGAGAAGCAGATGCCTTAGCCAATGCTGCCTCAGTTCTTGGAGACTCACTCGGAGGAAGGCAAATACAGATCGATTATCAAGAAGTGTCCAAGACCACCCCCGATCAACAGATCCTTACTACTACAAAAGAATCTGGGGGTGGAGATCAGCTTGAAGACTGGAGACGATTAATTTTCGATTTCTTCAAGCGTGGCAAAATGCCGGAAGATCCAAATCAAGCCCGAAGAGTTCAAAGGAAGCTCCCATGCTACATTCTACAAGGAGAAGATCTATATTTCAAATCTCACAACGGGATGTTGCTCAAGTGCCTTGGTCCCGAGCAAGCACTGGCAATCCTAATTGATATCCACTCTGGAACTTGTGGGAATCATTCGGGAGGAAGATCTCTTGAAGCCAAGACAAAACTACAAGGGTACTACTGGCCAACAATGGCAAGGGATGCTCAACAAGTTGTTCAAAGATGTGAGCCATGCCAAAGACACGCTCGAGCTATTCATCTCCTTGCAGATGAGCTTCATCAACTATCAAGTCCCTGGCCATTCCATCAATGGGGGTTAGATTTCTTGGGTCCTTTCCCTCCAACTCCAAGCAAGAAGAAGTATCTACTGCTGGCCACGGATTATTTCACCAAATGGGTTGAAGCTGTGCCCCTCTTCCGAGAGACTGACGACGAAGTGATCAAATTCATTCGGCGCAACATCTTCTTAAGGTTTGGTACACCTCAAATTCTTGTTGCTGACAATGGAGCTCAGTTTGACTCCGACAAGTTTCGAGAGTTCTGTCTCAACAACGGTATCAAGCTATTCTATTCAACTCCAAGATATCCTCAATGCAATGGCCAAGCTGAAGCCTCAAATAGAGCCATACTTGGTATACTCAAGAAGAAACTCAACGACAAGAAAGGATTGTGGGAGCAAGTCCTACCTGAAGTTCTTTGGGGGTATCGCACAACTCCGAGAAGATCAACAGGGTTCTCACCCTTTCGTCTAGCATATGGATCAGAAGCAGTACTCCCAACAGAATATATATCAAGTACTTTGAAGACCAAAGCAGTTGAAGAAGGAATCAATGAAGAACTTCGGATCAATGATCTAGACTTCTCCGAAGAATTACGAGATCAAGCATCACTTCGTGTGGCCAAGTACCAACAGAAGATCAAAAGAGCCGACAAGAAAATCTATAAGAGACAGTTCCCAGTGGGCAGCCTAGTTCTCAGAGCAGTTTTCTACAACACCAAAGAGCACAGCAGTGGGAAGCTTGCTCCCAACTGGGAAGGTCCATATATCGTTGAATCAGTAGGAGGCAAAGGTTCTTACAGACTGGTCACACCAGAAGGAGATAGATTGCCTCGAGCTTGGAATTCCAGACACCTCAAGATGTTCTACCCATGATGTAAATTCTGTGATGAATAAAATTCTCTTTCAGATGTCCAAATGTGCAAGTGTTCAGCTTTTCAATTCAAGTTCTAAAGCAGCTTCAAATTCAAGTTACCAGGTCTTTTAACAAGTTTGGGTGTTAGAGTTGCGACTCAACCCCTTACTAGCAAATGTTAAACTGACCTTCAAGTTTCAATGTTCAAATTCAATCAATTTCGATATCGTCTAACAAGTTTGGGTGCTTGAGTTGCGACTCAACCCCTCACATTCAAGTGTTACACGAATTCAAGTTTCAATTTTCAAGTTGCAATAAGTTTGGGTGCTTGAGTTGCGACTCAACCCCTTACATACAAGTGTTGCATAGATTCAAATTCAAATTTCAAGGTAAACAAGTTTGGGTAATCAAGTTGCGACTCGATCCCTTACATTCAAAAGATTGTATCTATGCTAATGCTATCCAGAACATAAGATTCAAAGACATTCAACTCAAGAGACATCCAAATTTTAAACACCAAAGAGATTTCTATTATAATAAAAAATGTGACAAGTACAGGAGCGAGCTATTACATATCAAGAGTTTACAAGCACAACAACTGAAAGGAAGAAAAAGTCTCAAGGCTTGGCCACACTCTGCGCACGCGACTTCTCCCCCTCAGATCCAGCACGAGCTTTGCTCGCCGCTGATGCCTTGGAGGATCGGACACTGGCAACATGGGCCCTGAGTGCTTCTGCCGCCTTTTCAGCTGTTTCCCTGTAGCTCTGGCACTCACTCCGCATATGCTCCAGCTCCTTCTTATGAGTCTCTGCTGAAGCAGCAAGTTGAGCCTCCAGCTCCTTTATTCGAGCAGCACGATCGAAGCCCAAGTTCTCGATCCTGAAGAATCGTTTCTTCAGATCTTTAAGCTCGTGACCCCGGGCCTCGTATCCATTCTGCCAGCCCTTGCTCTCCAACTTTTCCTTGCGAAGGGCCTCGGTCTTGGCCTTCAATGCCTCCTTCTTTGAGGATAGAGCCTCCCTCAGCTTATCCCTCTCCTCGCTTACGACCTCCAGTGCGGCAGCTAAGCGGGAGACTTCAGCTGAAGCTTCTTTTGCTCCCGCCTTCATGGAAAGCTTGGTCGCGACATTCAAAACTGCTGAATTCTGCAAAACGAACAAAAGAGTTAGAATTATTCTGAAGATGCAATTCAGATAATCGGTCGAGCAGATGCACTTACCACCAGTTCGAGCCTGTCGAAAGCTTCATCCAGAGTAGCCCCTGGAAGATTGCAGAGTTTCTGGATCATGGAGGTGGGGTGGTTGATGTCAATATCACCCAAACTCTTCATCTTCGGGGTCGAGCCAATAGGCGCACCTGCAATCAACACGAAAGGTCAAAGTGTTAGATTATTTCCAATCTTCAGAGGCAAGAAAATCAAGGCAAGTTAGTACAATTACCTGAGGCTTCAACCCTTGGCTCCTTACCCTTTCGGCGATCGGAACCACCCTGAGGGGTCGTTTTCTCCTGAGTAGGAGCCGGCGTTGGCTGAGGTTGAGTAGCTCCATCGCCCACACGACTTTCCCTCTCCAAATGGATAGGGGAGGGAGCATCCCGGGGAGGTGAGACTCTTTCTTCCTGGGGCCCGCCTGGCTGGACGAGTCCCGCCACCATAGCAGCCACCTCCTCAGCCAGAGACCGAGAGGGGGGCGGGGGTTGTTCAACTTCGATACCCCCGCTCGTGGTTGCTCCTTCGAGGCGGGGTACTTCAGGTGGAATTTGATCGAGGGGTGTGGGGTTGCTTCCAACCCCACCACTCCTCGACAACTTAATTTTGAAGCGCAGCGGCTTCTTCAATTCATCAAACTTGTAGGTGGGAACCGCCTTTGGGCCATCACCTTCTATGTCGAGAATTTCCTCCATTTGACGGGCTTTAACCTCGTCAATGGGAATAGGAATCGAGTCTTCCCCTGTTGCACCACCAGTGGGGGTGGGAGGAATTTCTTCCTCACCACCCCCATTCTCACCATCTCCACCAGAAGGGGTGGAAGACAGATCATCCTCGCCGCTCCCTTCCTCGTCCTCGTCACTACCACTGTTGTCGTGGCTGACATTTTCAGTCTCTTCATCTTCCTCGACGCTCCCCTTTTTCTCCTTTTCTTCTTCATCTTCAATTTTCTTCCCTTGGCCTTCATCTTCCTTTTGCTTGATGAGGGTCTTTCTTCTCTTCTTCACTGGGCCTCTTTGGATCACCAGCTTCTCATCCACGGTAGGCAATCGGCGCCTTGCAGTATAGATTTTCTTCTCGGCCCGAACCTTCCGAATAATTTTACCCGAATGGGGGTCCTCCTCATAGTCAGAGTATAGGACTTCATTGTCCTCATATCTATCCTTTGATCGGTGGAGGAGATTGGCCTTGCCATATCTCACGGGGCAGTTGGAGAACTGCTTCCACGACCTGGTTCCACAGGTCAACTCCAGAAATAAGTTATCGATTGCTCCAGCCCTCTCGGAGGTCCAGGCAAAGATGCCTCCCTCGCTGTACATCTTCACTGCGTCATGCACTTCACCTCGGGGGGTATCGGGCACTGAGATGGGTGTCCATGCGCCGGTAACAGAGATAGGCCAATCTGTATACAACTTGTCCGAAGGGACTGTATCAGTTAGCGGGCGCAGTGGAGACACACCGGTCAAATTGTAGAATGGGCTGTCCTTTCTGTAAGCCCATCGATAGTGGAAGAAGAAGTATCCAAGCTCGATCCGAGCGTCTTCACCTTCCGGGATGCTGGAGTAGCACGCCTTCAAGTCCTCTTGAAAATCCGACTCCACGCGGCAGAATGCGTAGATAATTCGCCAGGCGTTTCCAGTGACCTGCCCCGGGCAAAGGCCAGAAGTGTTCAGTAATCTTGCCGCAAAGGGTGGCAACGGTAGACGCAGACCGCTGTTGAGTTGGCCGATGGTTACGATGGTTCCCATGACCTTCTCATTGCTAGCAAAGCTGGTGAAGACGGTCTTCTTGTCAATGCCGAATGCAGTCTGAATGCTGGGGAGCGAAGGTTGCACCCTTCCTTCGGTGAAGAAAGAGAGCAATGTCTGCCACTTCTTCCTCTTTGAATCTGTGAACTCGCCACCAGTATTGTATACATACTCAGTTTCCTCTGACAGAGACATGAGCGGGCCCGGAACGAACTGTACTTTAGGGATATGCTCTGGCCTCGATGGCGCTGAAGCAAACCCTACTCCCTGGTGTCTTTTTCCCAGCTGCCCCAGTTCGGCAAGCACAGCCTTGCCCTTGCCGCGGCCGCCCTTCGGAGAGGATGGAACCTCAACAATCTCTTTCCCTTTCCTCTTCGAAGGGACCCCGCCTGACTTCTTCGAGCTTCCAGAAGATGCCATCTGATCGATCGAGCAAAAGCAGAAATCGGGAGCAAAAAGTCTGGACTTCGAAAAAATTTTGAAGCGTGAGGCAAAAATGACAGCCAGTGAAACTCATATACCCAGGGTAAAACAGGTACGCAAATCGAGAAGACACGTGTCTTCACCATATCAAATCGCGTGTTTTTGTAGGAACACGTGGCATCCATCCTTAGCAGGCGCAAAATCAGGCGAACCGTCGGACCAGACGAAACGTCGGACCACCGGTCCACGTGAACCAAACGGTCCAAGCGAGTCACCGGTCTGAGTAAACCGGACCGCCGGTCAAAAGCCTCATTCAAACCAACCAAAGACTCAACACAGGAAAGATCAAACTCCATCAATGTTCAAAACTCTGCCAGAAGATCGAAGAACGGAACAGTTATGAAACCCTCTCTAAGGGCAGGTTCAAAACTTTCAACTAATCTGTCAAATTTCTACTGGATCTAGCAAAAAACCAAGGTTTTTTGCCGATCACTCGAACCTTGACCGGATATTTTTTAACCGATCGGTCAAACTTGACCGATCGGCTAAAATCATTCGATCGGTCAATTTTCTACAGGATCTGACAAAAAACCAAGGCTTTTTGCCGATCACTCGAACCTTGACCGGATATTTTTTAACCGATCGGTCAAACTTGACCGATCGGCTAAAATCATTCGATCGGTCAATTTTCTACAGGATCTGGCAAAAAACCAAGGCTTTTTGCCGATCACTCGAACCTTGACCGGATATTTTTTAACCGATCGGTCAAACTTGACCGATCGGCTAAAATCATTCGATCGGTCAAATTTCTACTGGATCTGGCAAAAAACCAAGGTTTTTTGCCGATCACTCAAACCTTGACCGGATATTTTTTAACCGATCGATCAAAATTGACCGATCGGCTAAAATCATTCGATCGGTCAAATTTCTACTGGATCTGGCAAAAAACCAAGGTTTTTTGCCGATCACTCGAACCTTGACCGGATATTTTTTAACCGATCGGTCAAACTTGACCGATCGGCTAAAATCATTTGATCGGTCAAATTTCTACTGGATCTGGCAAAAAACCAAGGTTTTTTGCCGATCACTCGAACCTTGACCGGATATTTTTTAACCGATCGGTCAAACTTGACCGATCAGCTAAAATCATTCGATCGGTCAAATTTCTACTGAATCTGGCAAAAAACCAAGGTTTTTTGCCGATCACTCGAACCTTGACCGGATATTTTTTAACCGATCGGTCAAACTTAACCGATCGGCTAAAATCATTCGATCGGTCAAATTTCTACTGGATCTGGCAAAAAACCAAGGTTTTTTGCCGATCACTCGAACCTTGACCGGATATTTTTTAACCGATCGGTCAAACTTGACCGATCGGCTAAAATCATTCGATCGGTCAAATTTCTACTGGATCTGGCAAAAAACCAAGGTTTTTTGCCGATCACTCAAACCTTGATCGGATAATTTTTACCGATCGGACAAACTTGTCCGATCGGAAAAAATCATTCGATCGGTCAAAATTCCTACTGGATCGGTCAAAAAACCATGTTTTTTGACCGATCACCCTATTCTTGACCGGTTGAATTTTGACCGATCGGTCAAAATTTGACCGATCGGTCAAATATGACCGATCGGTCAAAAATTAACCGATCGGTCAAATTTCAACCGATCGGTCAAATTTCCTACTGGATCGGTCAAAAAACCCTGTTCTTTGACCGATCACCCGATTCTTGACCGGTTGAATTTTGACCGATCGGTCAAAATTTGACCGATCGGTCAAAATTGACCGATCGGTCAAAATTGACCGATCAATCAAAATTGACCGGTTAGTCCTTTTTTATGCTAACACTCGACAAGCTTCTTCATGCCTTTTGCGACAGGGGATTGCTATTTTTTGCACCAAATCCAAGCCAGCCAGAACAAACTCTAGCTAACTTGGAGGGGGTAACTGTGGGTGCAAATTTTGGCAGAAGTATACCAACTACCGCGGGACCCATCGGCCCTGCCTGGTGGGCCCACGAAGACTACCACGGGACCCACCGGCCCTGCCTGGTGGGCCCACGAAGACTACCACGGGACCTACCGGCCCTGCCTGGTGGGCCCACGAAGACTACCACGGGACCCACCAGCCCTGCCTGGTGGGCCCACGAAGACTACCACGGGACCCACCGGCCCTGCCTGGTGGGACCACGAAGACTACCACGGGACCCACCGACCCTGCCTGGTGGGCCCACGAAGACTACCTCGGGACCCACCGGCCCTGCCTGGTGGGCCCACGAAGACTACCACGGGACCCACCGGCCCTGCCTGGTGGGCCCACGAAGACTACCACGGGACCCACCGGCCCTGCCTGGTGGGACCACGAAGACTACCACGGGATCCACCGGCCCTGCCTGGTGGGCCCACGAGGGCCACCGCGGGACCCATCGGCCCTATCCGATAGGCCCACGAGCCTGTAGAAACCCCCAAAAGACGGCAGCGGAGCCCACCAGCTTTACCTGGAGGATCCCCAGATACGACAGCAAAAACCGCCATTTGCCCCGGAATTCCTCCCCGGGAATCCTATAAATAGCAGAGCCTTCGAATGTAAAAGGATCGAATCTGAGATCGAACTCTCAGTTCTAAAAAACCAGAGCTCTGGGATTTCCAACTTCCCATCTTCCACCTCTCTTTGATCTTCTTTTTCTCTCGAAGAGATTAGAGTTTTCAGTGATACTCGGCCTGTCGAGATCACTTCAACATAAGTGTTAGTGAATTCGGGTTGCTCCCTATAGCACGGAGACGTAGGCTTCGGCTGAACTCCGAGATCACATCTCTTGTGTCAAACTCTCTCTCTCTGATTGCCTCTCTGTTTACATATCGAAAGAGGTAACTTCAACTCCAATTGACAGATTGATCAACGATCTTCAACTTGAACCTTCAATTGACTGGTGCTGCGAGAGTCTTCGGGTCGGCACGAAGATTTTCCCCCACACCACCTATTTAGAGACGTAGTCCACAGCTACGAGAATGTAGGTGAAGCCGAACGATAGTGGGAATGGGCCCATGAAGTCAATGCCCCAAACGTCAAATATTTCAATTATGAGAATTGGGTTAAGAGGCATCAAATTTCGACGGGAGATTGTACCCATTCGTTGACATCGGTCGCACGATTTACAACATTGGTGGGCATATTTAAAGAGGGTCGGTCAGTAGAAACCACTTTGTAAGACGTTGCTTGCGGTCTTCTTGCCACCAAAATGTCCTCCGCATGCCTGAGAGTGGCAAAAATCAAGAATACTATAATGTTCGCTCTCAGGAACACATTGATGGATCATTAGATCGGGACAAAATTTGAATAATTCAGGATCGTCCCAAAAGAAGTATCGGACTTGGGAGAAGAAACGGTCTCGTTCTCTCTTGTTCCAGTGAAATGGGATTTTTCCTATGGCGAGATAGTTTATGATATGGGCGAACCAAGGTTAGGCTCTTGAAACCTTGAACAATTGCTCGTTAGGGAACGAGTCATTGATAGGAGTGGTGTCGATTGAAAGTTTTGGTGTAATACGTGACAAGTGATCTGCCATGATGGTTTCAGTACCCTTCCGGTCTTTGATTTCATAATCAAACTCCTGGAGTAACAGAATCCATCGGATCAGCCGAGGCTTGGCTTCTTTCTTATTGATCGAGGAGGTATCGCAGAGTAGCGTGGTCTGAGAAGACAATGACTTTAGACCCTAAAAGGTAGGATCTAAATTTATCAAGAGCAAACACTACATCTAGGAATTCTTTTTCTGTAGTGGTATTATTTAGCTATGCTCCTTGGAGGGTCTTACTTGCATAATAGATGGCGTTGGATGCTCGACCCGTCTTCTGACCTAGAACAGCTCCGATGGCAATATCCGAGGCGTCACACATGATTTTGAATGACTGCGACTAATCTGGTGAAACTAGTATCGGTGCACTGGATAGGGCAGATCGAAGTTTTTTGAACGCTCCTAGGCAAGTTGTATCAAAATTGAAAGGTACATCTTTGGCTAGTAGGTTGCACATTGGTTGTGCAACCTTGTTGAAGTCCTTAATAAATCATTTATAAAATCCAGCATGCCCTAGAAAGGCTTGAATATGTATCACCGTCTGTGGCGGTGGTAATGTTTCAATCAGATCGGCTTTTGCTTTATCTACCTCAATACCTCTATGAGAGACAATGTGCCCGAGGACGATACCTTCTTGAATGATGAAGTGGCTTTTCTCCTAACTGAGTATGAGGTTCGTCTCTTCGCAACGTTGAAGTACTAGATCTAAGTTGCCAAGGCACTGGTTGAATGATGGCCCAAAGATAGAAAAGTCGCCCATGAAGATTTCAAGGAATTTTTCCATTATATCTGAGAAGATAGACATCATGAATCTTTGAAAAGTCATGGGTGCATTACAGAGTCCAAATGGTATTCGTCTATATGCGAAGGCACCAAAGGGGCATGTGAACGTGGTCTTCTCTTGATCATCTAGGAATACAGGTATTTGGTTGTATCCCGAATAACCATCAAGAAAGCAGTAGTACTGTTGTCCTGTGACCCGTTCTAAGATTTGATTTGAAATGGAAGTGGAAAATGATCTTTACGAGTGGTGGCATTAAGTTTTTACTAATCAATGCAAACTCGCCATCCAATTGTGGTCTGTGTGGGCACGAGTTCTTCCTTGGGATTTTTCACAACCGTGATCCCTGATTTCTTGGGAACCACTTGCGTTGGGCTCAACTATTTACTATCATAGATAGGGTAAATTATTCCGGCATCGAACAATTTAATTACCTCCTTAAGCACGACTTCCTTCATGTTAGGATTCAACCACCGATGTAATTCATGCATGGGCTTGGTTTCTTCTTCTAGGTGAATGTGATGCATACAATAGAAGGGTCAATCCCCTTGAGATCAACTACTGACCATCCGATTGCCTTTTTGTGCTTTCTTAAGAGGTCCATGAGGCAGTCTTCTTGGTCTTTCTATAAGTTAGAGGAGATAATGATTGGGAGGGAATCTCCAGATCCTAAGAAGGTGTATTTAAGGGTAGCAGAAAGTTGTTTAAGTTCCAGAGTTGGGGGTGATACAATTGAGGGAAGGCAAGTATTGCTAGAAGGTGTTGGAAGTTTTTCAAATTTGGCTCTCCATGAGGGGCTATATAGCGAGTTTGTGGAGTCCAAGGACACAATTCTTTCTCCATATTATCCTTCAGACTAAGGTTAGACTCGCCAACGTGGGATAGGCAAGCTTCCAGGGGTCTTTGACTAGGATATAAGGTACCGCCTCTTCAACTAATTCATCAAAGGTACGTCCATAACTCACCTGTGATAATTAATGCAGGCATTTGCTGTCACAAGGAAAGGACGACCGAGAATGATTGGGATTTGACGAGAGGGATTTCTGACAGGCTCCATGTCAAAAACTAGAAAGTCCACCAGGAAGTAGAATTTATCTAGTTTAATTAGAACATCTTCAATGATTCCCCGGGGTGTTTAAACAGATCGATCGGCTAGCTGCAAGGTAACGGTCATCGGTTGCAACTCTCATAGTTCAAGTTTCTCATAAACGAAGTAGGGTAGTAAGTTGACACTGGCCCCCAAGATCCAATAGTGCTCAGTCAATGAAGTAATCTCCAATGACATAAGAGATTGTAGGTGTGCCCGGATCCTTGAGTTTAGGGGGTGTATCTTTCATGAAGAGTGAGCTGACTTGCTCTGTAAGAAGGACCTTTTTGGACACAGTTGATTTAGATTTGCGCTTATAGGTACGTGCACATATCCTTAAGAAATTTAGCATAAACAGGGATATGCTTAATCGCCTACAACAAGGGTAAGTTGATTTTTACTTGTTGGACGGTGTCCATAATGTCCTCTATGGCTGCTCCTTTCTTTTCTGCTGAAATTGGATTTTTGAGGCTTTGAGGAAAGGGAGCCCGTAGGGTATAAGGTTCATAGATTGGTTTTGGTTCTAAGGTACTCTGGATTGGTTGCATTTCGATAGGGGTTTCAGAGAAGGGTTCTAGAGCAGATTTCTGGTTTGGTCGGTCGACTTTGTTATCCACGATTCTACCGCTTCTGAAGGCTGTGACACCCTTAGATTGTTCATGGTAGGTAGTATCGTGGACTTCGTCAACTTGATTCTGGCTCCTAGGGTTTGGAACTGGTTGGTTATGAAGTTTTCCTTCTTCTCTGCGATTTAGCGTATTTGCCAGATGTCCCATCTAGGATTCTAGTTTTGAAATTGATTGGGTGTGGGAGTGTAGTAGTTGAGTATTAGCTTCAAGATTTTGTAGAGCTCCCAGCACCTTATCTTTGAAGGTTGGGTTCCTATGGTTAGATGAGTTTGGGTTTTAGTATTGTGGTTGGGGTGGTCGATAAGATTGGTTCTGAGTTGGAAATGGTGGTCTGGGGTTTTGCGGACAGAAGGGGGCATGAGCTAGGGGTTTCCAAGAGAAGTTGGGATGATTCCTCCATCCAGGGTTATAGGTTTGAGAGTATGAATTGCTGTTTTGATAAGCTCTTGCACGAATTCTGGGTATTGGGATGCCAGAGTGCATACGCTAATATGGTGATTAGGCATGGTGCATAAGACATATATCTCATGTTTAGGTGGAGATTCAAGCGTCTGGTTTGTGAAGGATGGTGGCATTCCGATGGATAAAAGTTGGTCTAATTTTCTAGTCAGAGTGTCAACCTTGGTAGAGACATCTGTTGAGCTAGAGAGCTTGAACAAACTTTCCATTTTGGCAGTGGTTGAAAGGTTTGCTCTGGTATCTCTACCGGATGAAGCATGTTGGAGGAAATTATCCATAAGATTCTCAAAAAGTTCCTATGCTTCTTCCTCGTTTTTAGCATAAAAGTGCCTCCATATGCCGTGTCGATGACATGGTGGTTGTTATCGATCAGTTCATTATAGAAGTTTTGGACGATCTGTCATTGTGGTATGGCATGGTGGGTGTATTTTCTAAGAAGATCCTTAAGTCATTCCCATGTTTTATGAATTTGCTCACCATCCAACTGGGAAAACCTAGTGATAGCCCTCCTATATTGGTTGGTTTTATCGATCGGGAAGTACTTTTTAAGGAATTCTTATTGTAATTGCACCCAGGTGGTTATGGTAGCATTTCCTAAAGTTTGAAGCCAATGCTTGGCCTTATCCTTAAGCGAGAAAGGAAACAGTCGTAGCTTTGTAGCTTCGTCATCTAGAGTTTGCAGCATAAAGGTTGTGCAAAGCTCTAAAAATTCATCTAGGTGTTTGTATGGGTCTTCGTTAGAAAGTCCATGAAAAGATGGTAACATATTTATTATAATAGACTTGATCTCAAAGTTTCTTGCCAGAGCGACAAGGAGTCTTATGCACAAAGGTGAAGTGTAAGTTGTAGGTGTAAAGTGTACACTAAGAGTTCAGGGTCCTCAGGGGCCTCCTGTGCCTCCCACGCATTCCATCGTGCTGGGTCTTCAACGTTGCCTGCCATTGTTGGAGAGCAAAGGTTTTTACGAGAGGATCAGAATCTAACGGAATTAGATGTGATCTAAACGAGCGACGTCCAAGCATGCACTACTAAGAGTGCGATAAGTAAGAAAGAAAAACTAAGGCATGATTAACTAGAGCTATGCTTGTTTTTAATGTGGATGGCAGCAACGCACATAAACTTTCCCGGTTTATGTGCCGAGCTTTCCCAAGTAGGCACAGGTCAAATATTTTTTTTAATTATATATATATATATATATATATATATATATATATATATATATATATATATATATATATATATATATATATATATATAAAAGAGAAAGATAAGGACTGAAAGTAAGGACTAAAAAGAAAATAAAGATCAGGGGTACTTACCTGGAGGAGAGGTGATTAGTTCCTATCTTTTGCGAATAAGGTACCTGAAAAAGAAAAGAGAGATAGATTAGGTGCTAAAATTAAGGAGAGTCCTAAGAGATTAACTCCTAAACTTATTCTTAAGTTACCATTAGCAATCCTCGGCAACGGTGCCAAAAATTTATGATCGTTTTCGATCACACCGGTATCTTATATCCAAATCGTTTGCAGTAAGGGCTAATACCGGTATCGTATTACGGGGATTGCGAATTGGTAACTATAGTCTAATTCCAACAGTTAAAGCAATTAGGGAGAAAGAGTTGTTTGATGATTATGGTCTTAATTAAAATTACTAAAAAGCGATTAAAGTAGATGAGGAAAATCAGAAAGAGAGAGAGAGAGAGAGTCTAGGTCAGAGAATCCATTACTAGCCACAATCTAGTCTACCTATGCTAACTAGGGTTTGTTCCTTCAAAAGGGGTGTTTCAATCCATTACAATAGAAATTGCAATGGATTTCAACAAAGATTATCATATTCAACAACATGAGTTATGTCATACCCCGGATCCGACTACACGGGTAACCAGTCAAACGCGGGGATGATGGGGTTTTAAGGATAAGTCAGGGTTATAAGGTCTCGAGGTTGATTTTATTATTTTATTATTTATTACTAATTTATCATGAACTACTTACTAGATGATGAGAGACGGCTTTAAGGAGAAGCCTACCAATAGCTTGGCCTTGAGGAAAGACCTACTGGGCATAAAGCTTTGAGGAGAAGCTTACCAGGGAAACATTATTGATTCTGGTATTATTTAGAGCATCTAAAATATAGTTTCACAGTTATTACATAATCAACTGGAAATAACACAAAAACTAACTAACAACTCTATTATCCTTCTCTCTCAACCGCTAAACTCCTCTAGGAAGCACCTGAGAAGGGTCTACGGTACTTGAAAAGAGTGTGCAATAATGGGGTTAGTTTACAAAAGTAAACTCAGTGAATAATTAACCCTAAACTAGTTAGGGTAAACTATAGTCGTATCCCGCCCTCCTAGAAGTCTACACGGGCGACAACACATAAATACATATATTGCAAGTAAGGTAGTTTAACTAGCTAATACGGCAGTTCTACTATATTACAACTACAACTAGTAAATGTAAGACAAGTAATCATCCAGATTAAAAAGTATGCACTAATCACCGAAGTTAGTTCTATCTACTCCTAAAGTGAACCGACAATTTTTTATCTGAGTCTGCCAACAGAAACCTGGGTCCAAGTATACATGGAGAGCCATAAATACTCATATGGCCATAAGGGGGCTTGGTCTTTCACCACGGGGCACTTTCACCCACCTTGCTTTTCGGGGTCATTACCCAGGGGTGGACTACTAGGCCACTAGGGGCTTTACCGCCTGCCCATCCTTGTGACCCTACCTACTTGATTTGGATTATGCATAGGCAATGGTTCACCTCCCATCCTGTGCACTCGGGTCCCCTACCCATACCCATGAGTAGTGAGTCTTCCCTCTGGGAAGAGAATCTTGATTGAGGAAGTACAACCATCGGTCTCTCCACTGAGACCACCAGCCTCGTTGATCAGTAGCAACTGGACTGCACCATGAGACCCATGGTCACCAAACACAGTCATTCAATAGAATATCAATAATTAATCAGTACGAGTATCTACTTGTTTGTATGCATCCTAGTGTGAATCTAGGTCAGCTATCAAAATATTACATGATTATTCAGAGGCAAGGGATAGTATGCCCACCTCCCACATGTAGTATCGGTTTCCCGCCTGCATGCATTGGATATATTATGCCACATACGATTTTATTAATTATTTTATAGATACAACTACAATATACTCTAACCAGAATAGAATTAATCATATTTACTTGGAGAATAACTCGGTGGTCCACGCTCCTCACGCCTATCGGTCCGGTATACCGTCAAAGGAGAAACTGACCACCATGGTTTAAAATATATAAGTTGTTACATCTATGAATTACTCAAACTAGGAGTCCAAATAGGTTGGTCTAGGAATAAGGGATCCATTGGATCCGAT
Source organism: Chamaelirium japonicum (assembly GCA_947650365.1). NCBI lineage: Eukaryota > Viridiplantae > Streptophyta > Magnoliopsida > Liliales > Melanthiaceae > Chamaelirium > Chamaelirium japonicum. The sequence continues at coordinate 15,602,699 of OX393556.1, read as the reverse complement.
CTCGCTCAAATCCGACTTCGGTCGAAGGTTTTAGGGTTGAACCGGTATAAACCAGTCCACAGTCAGTTCAATAGGGTAGAAGGGTCCCTAGGTTCCCAAACTAGGTTCAATACATCGACATTGAAGATCTGAACACGATGCCACCAATTTCATCCAATTCTGAGATCGAACACGGAATTGGCGGTCAAACCACGGTGTACCGATTAGATTGGGCCCATGGCTGAAAAAGGATCCTAGATAGTAAAATCACTATACTAAATCTAGTTCAACACGTGGGGCTCTCTGAGTCGGTCGAAACACCGCTAGTTTTGTCCAATTCTGAGATCGAACGGAGAAATAGCGGCTGAACCAATATCTGTTGGTTCGCAGGTCTGGTTTAAGTGAACCAGGCCGGTTCACTGTACTGGGTCGGGCCAGCAGAGCAGTCAGGTTGGGTCTAGGTGGTCGGGTCAGGTCTACGGTTGATGGCTCGGGTCTGCAGTGCATAAGGCGAGTCAGGTCTGCAGTGCATAAGGCGGGTCGGGCCTGATTTTTGTTAATGGGTTTGGGTTCAAATAATCCCAACTTAACAACAATTCAGAAAATTTCTCCCACATCCATTTCTTCTCCATCAAACATAAAACAGAGGAATGGGTTCTCTTGGAACCCATGGCTATGGCACTCATTTTCTGACCGTGAGCTACTGGAAACGTGCATGGATTTGCACTTCTCGCGATCGATGAGGCCATCGGTGGCATTGGAGATGGCCGGAGTGTGGTCCCAATCCGAGTTTGGCCGTGGGCAAGGAATTGAGGAGGGAAAGTTGGAGAAGGGTTGGGTCACGGAGGAGGAAAGGAGGAGAAGGGCTGACCTTGGTTCGGTGCTCGCCGGAGTCGGGGGAGGAGGCGAGGCCACTACTCCACTCTTTCTAGTTCTCTCTCTTGATCTCTCTGCTCACTCTCTCTCTCTATCTCTATCTCTAAATATAAGTATTATTTCGTTCTTTCTCTCTCTCTTGATTTTGCCGTTCTTTCCCTCTTTCTCTTGGTTCTTCATAAAGAGGGGAAGGGTTGTTATGGTGGTAAAGAGAGTTGAGAGATCATGTTCTTAAGGCTATCAGGTTGTTAAGGATTTTAACTCCTAGTAAAGAGGAGGGAATAAAGGAATAAAATATCCAGGTGTATCATCTTAACTTTTTCCATTTCTTCCCTTTTGAAATTAGAATTTTAAATCCAAAGGAGAGAGATCTAAGAAACTTGAATCCAGCTACAAGGTTAGGAGGCAGGTCCTAGAGATGGCCGGGCTTGGTCCGGGTCCTTGAACTAGGCTTGGTTGGAACCCGGGTGCGATTCGTATACCTACCGGGTTGAAAAGGATAATTAGCCATAACTCACAAACTGGAGGTCAGAATAGAGTCTGAGAGGATTCGTTGGAAAGATCTCATTGATGCGAACGCGTCGGCACTAGGTACACAATTTTTTGACTTATTGATCTCTCGAAAAGAAAGAAATACTCTAAAAATTAAAATAGTAATAACTCATTATCTAGGTGTCGAATCGACTACAGCTTAGGCTCGTTGTAAAGCTCTCTCAGAGTCCCACCCAACGTATCCATCCTTCCTACGATCTGATCACTCAAACTCCTTTGTTAAACAAAACAATATTAAAGGCGGCTCATTATCGATATTTTAGGGTATAACTAATGAACTGCCGAAACTAGCTACGCATACATCTAATTGCTGCACAGGATGCACCATTGTGACGTGTTCAAAGCCATAGAGAAAGTGAAAAACATTTCATGGGTTTACAACTTATTCTTCCAGAACAAGCCCAGAGAAAAAGTCTGACTAAAAATTATGAAAATGCCCAAGGAAAACTTTTATTATTCCCAAATCTAACAACATAGGTGTTACAAGTTATCTTCGGTCGGCACGATCTGCCCTTTAGGGGCACAGACTATCTCCCCTTGGTATAACTCATCTCATCGAGGATAAATAATTAAAATAAAGAATTTCTCTCACCACGTATATAGCATGCACCATCTTAGTTTAGCACGGTCCATCTTTTCAAGGCACGGACCGTCTTCCTAGATATGGTGCATCTCTTGTGAGATGAGAAGAGAAATTAATATGTAGAAAGACAAGTGAATTCGGTCCATCCGACGATATAGATCATCATTGAGGCATTTAGAATCTAGGAAAAAGAATTACAGATCATAATCATTAAAATACTTATCAAGCCAATCCCCAAACAAAAGGTTCAAAATCCTAATTAAACATAAGAAAAACTAAAGCATGGCTAGGGCTTCATCCGAAGCCCTAGAGAAGGACTAGCCGCTCATGGTAGGGATGACGGCGAGAATGTTGATAGAGAGCGAGCATGGATCCATGGCGGCAACTCTTCTTCTTCGCTTGATCTTCCTTCGGAGATGATGACTTCCGAGCTCCCCGTTTGGCTTAGAGGACGACTCGGACCATGACTTGCAAAATTCCTCCATTCCTTTATGCGAAATGTGGTTAAATAGGGCTCCCAACGTATATGGTTCGTAATTCTCCCGTAGCAATCTTGGGCCGTCCGATCTAGGGCGTCGCAGGGCTGGATGGGCACTTCCAATCGATCGGGCCTCGTGGCCGATCAATCTGGAATTGAAAACCTTCTGTCTGCGGTACAGGCCTTCTCCGATCGATCGGGTCTCGCAGCTGATCGATCGAAGATGGCAAATCTTCTATTTGCGGACTGTGGGACATGTGGTTGCCTTTGAAAATTGTCCCTCTGGATGTTGCTATTAGTAATCTTGTATGCTGGTTGCTTTTTGATGTGTTCTTCGCTCTTCGGAGTGCTTTCCTGTAAATCGCATCGATACAGATAATCAGATCAATTGAAGTCATAACTTCTATGATTTATAAAAGATTAATATCTAAGATAAGGCACTTTTATGCGCGGATCACACCCGCTCGCACATTGAAGAAGGTATTTGAACGTTTGAATAGCCGCCAATTTTTTAGAATCGACAAAGCCAGAGCATTGAAACGATCCGAAGCATCGGAAGGAAGAAGATCTAACGGTCAAGAGGTCGATTGCCTCGACAGCCGAGCTTCATTTTTAAGAGTGATGCGATCGTAGCCCCCAACACTGATGCATGGAACAAGCAGTAATGATCGCTCGTTGCATCCACGAGCCAAAAGATGGACTAGGAACACGTGGCGAAACCCAAACAAAGGAGGCTTTCGGCCCATGGTCTAAAGACCAAGGACCGAAAGGGGGCTTTTGTCCCACGCCCACCAGATGATGACACGTGCATAGCTGGAGCACCTGGCTTGGTCCAGCATGGGGACCCAATGGGCCCAGTAGGCCTAACTGGGTCCAGATCGACCATACCCGGTCTGTGCGCCACGCCATCAGCAGAAAACTGAGTCAAGGCGGGAGATCAAGGAAGCTCGGGCTCCTCAGCAAAAACCAGGTTGGGGAGGAAGTTGACCAGGTCGTGCACCTGACTCGACTACCCGGACAAACAAAGGGCCCGACCTGATCGGTACCAGAGGACCGCCATTAAGTGAGGAAAGATCAGAGGGTACTATAACGGTTGGGATGCACGCCAGGTGGGCCATCTCGAGGATATCTCGCCCGATGGGATCGTGGGTTACCCGCGATGAGTTGTAACACCTACAATCCATGGGAGAATAGAAGGAAAGGTTTGAATGACGTTCGATCAAAGGGGATCTGCCATAACTAACCTGAGATCATTGGAGGATAGACCACAATGATTGCACTCACGTAAGCCTGCAAACGAAACCCCGCCCCTTCATGGGCAGGTAAGCAATTCAAACCCTAGAGAAGCAATTTCTCGCTCCCGAATTCGTGAGGACATTCGGTAGTGATTCCTTTCCCTGACTTGAACGTTGGAGGGGCCTAGGCTCGAAGGTGTGCCTCGGTCTTTTTGTAGGTTCTAGCGAGAAGGCGGATGATAATGTAGCTTTTTGCATAGTCGTTATAGTAAAGCTATTATAAAAATCAATACCTGCAATTACAATTCAGAGAATTTTAAAGTATAGGGCATATAAAGGATCGAATCACACGTAAGTACCATGCCTCAAGGAGAGAAACCACAAGTGAAGCTAGATTAAATTTAAGGGAGTTTGTATTTTTATCGTCTTGTAAATGATTTCTTTTAGAAAATAAAAACAGAAAGCTAATAATTTAAATTAAAAATGGACTAGAAATAAATCCACTTAAGAGAGGGATTGATAAACCATGGTATAGTGCCAACTTCTCTTGCAATGTTACTCTCGTTTATCCAAACTTGAGAACGGAAGTTTTACCAACTCAAGCGGAAGATTTAGAGTGAAAGCCCACTTTATCCAATTTTATTATATAATAATCTCACAATCTTAATAACAAAATTCTTCTTATGGTGCAGAAGTACAACTTGTCCAATTGTGAGAATTTATATAGAAAAAAATAGATAAAAAATTAAATAATAGTTTACCTACTTAATCAATGATTAACTGTCGGAGTGTGAAGTATCATCCGAATCCCAATTGATGGAAATACGGGTGAGATTCTTCTCTGTTTAGAATTGAAAGCAATTGTATTAAGAAACTTAGACATTTAAAAGCGAACAAGAGCAATATGCAAGAGAAGAATCTACTACTTACCATGGCATCGAATCCCTCACCCTGGCGGGAGGGAGTTTAATCGGCCATGGTGTAGGTCATGGTGCAAGTACGAATAAAATAAACAAAATAAAACAATGCAAACAAAAGAATAATATATACGAACAAAGTGAAAATAATTTAATTGAAATAAATAATACAATGACACCCAACTATTGTTGAGATGGTCATGCCTCACACGGATTAGTCCTACATCGGTAATGGGAGCGGGTGATGGACCGTTTATATACCCACTTGGACCTCCCTTTACAAGCCGATTTTGTGAGGAGGTAGGTATCCAAGGTTGGGTTCTTCACATGATATCAGAGCCGAACCCGCTCCGGGATCTCCTCCCGATAGTGCCCTTGCCACGCGTGTCCCGCATGAGGGGGGATATTGAGATGGTCATGCCTCACACGGATTAGTGCCACATCGGTAATGGGAGCGGGTGATGGACTATTTATATACCCACTTGGACCTCCCCTTACAAGACGGTTTTGTGAGGAGGTGGGTATCCAAGGTTGGGTTCTTCACAACTATTTCAAAAACTTCATTCATAAAATTACAGCATTACAATACACTTGCACTCGCTTCGCACCCGCTCTACAAACAAAATTGATGTAAGGTCTCCCCTCCCTGGTGGGAGGGGGTTGGTTTTTATTTTTCAGCCTACCATGGTAATTTAGAGAGAGAAAGCTTGGGGGAGAAGGAAAAGGTAGGAGGGAGACATTGAAGAGATGGAGAGGTTACGAGAGATGAATCGGACGACAGGCTGGGTCTCCGTTGGGTAGTTTAGGAAAGAGATAGAGAGAGGATCGGATGGCTGTTGGGTTTTACAGAGAGAGAGAATGAAATGGTACAGAAGAGATCACAACAAAAGGGGAAGAGATGCCAGGCTGGGTCGCGCGAGGGTATCGCGACCTTCATGGGTTGCAAGGGACGGTTGTAATGGCTTTAAGAGATAGAGAGAGAAAGGATCAGATGAAGGGAGAGAGAGACATGAATAAAGAGAGATATGATCGGGTGACTGTTTTGGGATGGGAGAAGAGATAAAATGGGAAGAGATCAATAGAGATTTAGAGAGTGAGACAGACTCGATCAGGGATAGAATTAAAGAGAGATAAGATCTTGATGAGAGAGAAATGAGGGATGATCGCACGAAAAATAGGAAGAAAGAGGATCACGAGGGGTCTCGGACGGGACTGGGTTCACGGATGGCTGTGATAGTGCATGAGAGAATCCGAGAGAAAATCCCGAAGGAAGAGATCACAGGAGGTGTGCGATCAGATCTTGCATGGTTTCAGTTAGGATTTGATTAGATAAGGAAGGGTTTTAAGGAAAGATCGTGAGGCTGGGATCTTGAGGAATCTTTAATGAGATTACAAGTTAATTGTGCATGTTTAACAGTTTTGGAATGCAATTTAGAGAGAGAAAGAGTGTGCATTCATAGCTTTAATGGGGAGATGATCGATGGCTTTTGGTTGTTTAAAGAGAGAGAGAGAGAGAAGGATGCAGCTATGCATGGATTGGTTAAGGAGAAATAAGAGAAGATCGGGATTGAGAGAATGCAAACATCACAACTAGTATTTTAATAACTGCATTAATTCTGCATAGCCAACCATAATTTGCACCATTCCCTTAACATCCAACGGGTAGTGGATTTAAGATTAGCACCCCATTTCTCCCAATGGCATTAAGTGCTCATAATTCCATTCAAACCCAGCTACAATAAATAGCTCATTCACCACTATGGAAGGTGTGGACCTGGGAGTGCATGGGTTGAATGAGGTGCTGGACTAAATCTTGGGTGTATTATGGGAATGAATGGGTTTCCATGCATGGCATGGGTAGGGTTAGGAGTTGGGATTTTTAGAGAGAGAGATCAGAAAAGAGAGACGTTTGATGAGAGAAGGAAATCTGAATGAGGGAAAGAAGGATAGGATCTCGAGTTAAGAAAGAATTGGGTATGACGGAGTTTATGCATGCGTGCAAGAGTTGTTGCAATGGGTGAACGGGCGGTTGTGATTTAATTAGTTAAGAAGAAAGGGTCAGGTGCATTCATGGTTGAGATGAAGGTCGAAGTGAGAAGAGTGGGGCATGATGCTAGGTGGCTAAGTGGTTGGGTGAGAGGTTTGAGACTATTTAGAATTAAGAGAGAAAAAATGAAAATGAAATAGAACGAAGAGAAGGGAGGAGAGAGAAAAGGCGGCCAATCGGATAAGGTGCACCATGTATAAGGTTCAAAGCCAGTTCATTGTGCCCAAGTCTTGCACTTTTTAGTGCTTCACTTCTGAGCTATGTGTATGGCGGTCTTGCCAAGAGCCTCTTTTGCGAGCTTCGATAATTTGCATCTTCTTCCAAGTTAGTTCCTCAGCTTGTCGTTAACATGCGCTATAAGTCTAACACCGAAGCCTTGTGATGATGTTCACTATATAGTCTCGCTCCACTGTAACTACACGTGTTGAGGGAGAGTTCCATTTACTGCAAAATATAAATAAAAAGACAGTTTTAGTTCCTTATCGTGAAAAGCAATATAAAGGATAATTGTTTATCAGGCTTTATAATTTTCATGATGATAATATATGAATTCAAAGCAATATGTCAATATATTCGCATGAAAATATGCTATGCAATGATGAAATGAAAATAATATGTTTTACATGTATTATGAAAGTTTTATGTAGAAAATCAATGATAATGTAATAGTGATTTAAGAGAGAAAATGCAATTTTCATGACTCAACAGCGGCGGAGGCGCGGTCGAAGCTCTGTTTGACAATCGGGTGTGCCAAGGAGAATCCACATTTTTCTCCCCACAGAGGCTACTAAAGGGGGCAACTTATTGGCTTATGCAAGGAGAGAAAGACATAAGGGGGGGCGGCCTACAACTTGCTTACGCAAGGTGTAGGGGTTAGTCCCTATATAAGGACATTAGGAGAGAGAGGGCCGACCCTAACAAGCTTGTCTGATCCCCTGTCTTCTTGTTCTCCTCTCTCATCTCTCTTTCTAGTTGCGCGTGAGGTTGGACTTCACATTGGCTTCCCCACATGGTGATCTGTATATGGAGAAGGGTTGTTTTTCGAAGATACTCAGAAATCCGACAACGTTGTGCCGTGCATCATATAAGATCAGGTGAATGAAGAAGACTTCAACTCTCGCATACTGTCATTGGTTTTTTCGCGAGCGATCGTCAATCTTCACCGACAAAAAGGTTAATTCTCCATGGTTAAAAGATCTGCATGAAGGTATGCAACACTCTAACGCATAGATCTAACGTAGATTCAAATTGCATGCATACTGGATATTCCCTTCGCTAGATTGCTGTTAGGGTGCTCGATTCATGTGCATATATGTGCAAGTACATGTAGATTAGTTTCATTGAAAGTTTAAATCGTGGAACGCACACCATTTATGGTCTTTCGACCAGTAAATTGCTTCCGTTGCAGGCCTTTACCATATGTTATTTTTCAACAATTGGTATCAGAGCTATATTATTGGTGTGCGTTTCATGACTTTTCATGAAATCATCATGTGCACGTATAGTGAGTGCTACCTATAATCGGGGTTCCTACTCTTAGATCATACATATATATATATATATATATATATATATATATATATATATATATATATATATATATATATATATATATATATATATATATATATATATATATATATATATATATTATTTGTTCTATGAATCTTACTTGCAGGGAGCCACTATTAAAATAATCTAAATGTGTGATTGCTTGCTATCGGGGGTCGGACCCCATGCTGTCATATGTTTGGATATGCTCTTTGTGTGTGTGGATAGATTTAAGAGTCGTAGTCTGCTGAGAGGTAGATGTTGACCATCATCAATTTCTAGGCTTTTTGCTAGGCATATTTCTCTTTATTTTCTAAGAAATATATACAGACGAGTACTTGCTTGAAGCGTACTAGAACGTTTTTGGTCACAGATTGAGAAGGAAAACTTACCGCAGAGATCTACCATCGGGAGGACGAGCAAAGCCCTAAAGGACGATGGCTATCCGACAAAGTGTTCATGAGGGCAACTAAGCAGCCGAACCGAAAAACCTAGCGAAGGAATATAGAGAATCTACGCTATGCTAGTCAGGTTCAAGGATCGAACTCTAAACTTGATTCAGTTCTTTGGTTGCTTTCTTTATCGTTCTTTATGTTTCATATCAAACCAAAATAAGATAATTTGATTATCTATGTTCTAGAGGGATGCCTTTACCCTCGGGTCCAAACGACCTTGTTAGGATATGATTCCACTAATGATGCTTATTATTTAATTAATTTTTGATGATAGTGTGAACTCATCACATTCGATTATGTCACCATTAGGACGATGCCTAACTTGTCGAGCATCACGTTTTGGCCAGCATCGAAACCAATAATGAAACGAAGATCTACTATGATATCAAATGTCAAGTTTATAAGCAAGGCGCTATGGTAATGGGGGGGGAGCACACACACCCACACACACAAACAGAGCCCTCTCTCACGTGTTATGATAGGTGGACGTCTTTTGAAGTGCCTTAATTCTTCTCCCGTGTGTGTAAATGCGGCTCTTTCTTATAAATCCTATTAAAACCTACTATAAAGATGATAAATATCCTTTCAATGACATTTAATGGTTATTTGATATTAATTATAAAAATTATTTGTACTATGTTTCTCTCTCAACCAATTATTAATTTAAATCATTTAATGGTAATTCGACCTCTAGATTAATTTTTGAATTATTATAGTCAAACGGGAATCTCTTGGTTTCACAAACGACTAATCTAGCTTAAAAATTTTATTTTGTGCGACATCGCGTGCTTGCAAGTGAACTTTGTTTGACTGTAGTATTGCTTCATATTTAAAATTCGGATTATTAGTCAGTAATCTGATCGAAACTTGTATTTCAAAATATTTGTTTGACGTTTTTCTGAACCTTGCATCATATATCAAGTTCGCATTACTGTCCTGCAACATTTGACTTTAGCTTTTACTTCCCTAACCGATCAAGGTATTATCAGGCATGGTTGGGGCCCAAAATCTAACCGTTGGGAGGAAATTGAGGTTGAGCATATGCCTCTTTTGCTATTGCCTAGTCCGGAGCCATCTCTTTTTTTTTTTTTTGATAAATTGATGAGGGGGACCACCATCGGATCCCCAAAAAGTCGCCACATGCCGTCGAAGCAATACAAACCACCGCTAGACGGGAAGAAGCGCCATCGACGCACCACCAAGAAGCCCCCATTCGAAGACTAAAAAAGAAAATAAATTGAGCCACACTCCGGCAAAAAGGGTGACGCCACACTCGACGGGAAACCCCTTTAAGCCAAACAGCGAAACCCTAAAAAAAAACAAACCAAAACCTTACGACCACCGCCATCTCCAACCGGCTAGCTAACAAGGAGGAGCCGCTCATCGATCACTGAACTGATGTCAAACCACCACCATTGCCACAACCCGTCGGGAGCTGCTCGCCGGTTAGAGGAGGCAATTGGACATCCACGGACGGAGAAACCTCGAAGACGGGGCTAGATTCGATCATCCATTTGCCCCTGGCGAGAGGCCTGGCCCTGATGCCAAGAGATGGCCGCCAATGAGCAGAGGGAGAGTGGTGCGACTCCGGCATGACGAGTACAAAATGCAAGCCACCAAAGAAAGTTCCTATGTACACAAGGATGTAAGGGGAGCCAAATCCCAACCCTCAAATACCTCAGAACCAAGTCCTGGTCTCCCTGGAGCTGTCGACGACGGCCAAAGAGGCCAAGATCCCGAGTGACAAAACCCTAAACCCTAGAGGGAAAAGAAGAAAGAGTCGTTGGCGCTCCACTATGCCAATAAGAGCCATCTTATTGGTATAGTGGACATGATATAGATGGTTGCGGGATAGGCTAGGTCCAATCCAAACTTGACATACAATTTGCCTTTTGGATCAGTTTGTGTAAGTTTTCCTCCGATTCTCAAACCTCCAGACGGTATAAGGCGAAATCATTCTCATAGTCGAATCTTCATGCTCGAACCACATGACTCCATCATATCATCATATCTTTCGAAATTCACAACTTTGCTGATGCTCGGACATCAGTGCACAAAAACATGACAACTCCAGTTTTGTTGATCCCCATCTCGGCCCGCGCTTGAGCCCAACAACTTGGGTGTGGGCTGGACCTAACCGGGGATCAGGTGGTGGTCTAGTTTCTACATAGGATACCCTACCTATTAGGGGTGGCAATGGGTCGGGTCGGGTTCAGGTCGGGTTGAGACATAGGTATAAGGGCAAAACATCCAACCCGAACCTAACCCGTTTAATAAATGGGTCAAAAATTTAAACCCAAACCCGACCCGCCTAATAAACTGGTTGACTCGACCCGACCCGTTTAACCCGTTTACTAAACAAGTCGGGTCGGGTTGGGTCAACAGAACCCATGTAAACATGTCAAGTTGGGTCAGACGGGTCGGATTGGAGCGGGTTGGGTCGGGTTGGCTCGGGTCGGGTCGGGTCGGGTTCGGGTTAACCGACCCATTTGGTAAACGGGTCAAGTCGGGTCAATCGGGTTATAAGTACAAACCCGAACCCGACCCATTACATAAACGGGTCAATCGGGTCGACCTGTTTATGACCCGAACCCGTTTAGACCAAGCCCAAACCCGCTAACTTCGGGTCGGGTTTGGATCGGGTTGGCGGGTCGGGTCAAGGATTACCACCCCTACTATTTATGGACATGATGGATCTTGAAGCTTCGTACCCAACCATAACCTGAACCTGTCCAATAAACATAGGTAAGGTCCAAACACACTTTAAATCCCATCTCGGCTTGCCAAATGCCCTCTGATATGTTGGGTGTGTGTTTTAAAACCACACAAAAACCTTGGGTTTTAGTCCCATATCGGTAAGGGGAGAAATCCCTTACCACCTTATAAAGGATTGCCCACTTCCCCCCACTAGTCATCACACTAGAGGAAGGGCTCCACTAGCTCACACATGCGCGCGCGTGCCGGGCCGGGCCGGGCCGGGCTTGGGCATAGGCATGGGCGGCGCGTGTGTGTGCGCCCACGGACCCGGACACGATAGCACCTCCGAAATGGGCTGGTCCACACCTGCCCTATTTTTGTTTTTTGCTTTTAAGTCCTCCACTATTTATGAAATTCCTTTTTGGCTACTAGCCGTTTTGCATGCGAGCCGTTACGAGACTGCTCTCTGCGAGCTGCACCTGCCCTCTTTCAGCCTCCCATTAACAGCCCGAGGCCTATATAAGGTCCGGTGCAGCCATGGGATGAGTACAGTCCGAATATCAGAATTCCTCCCTGCTTTCTGCCTCTCTCTCTCTCTCCCATTCTCTTGTGTCGTGGTGCTGTGGTGCTGCCTCTTTGCTCCGAAGAGACTCCCTCTCTCGGACCAAAGCTTTGCTGCGGTGCTGCCTCCCGGCCTCGAGAAGATCGTCATCGAGTCGCTGGGTTCCTGAAAGTTCACGAGGTTCGCAAAGCCTTCTTGAAGTCGTGCCGACGAGAAGGAGGTCGCCTGACCGGGGTTGTCGTATCTCCGAGAACCATTGCCACGAGACCCACACAAGGGGGGCAATAAGATTCTTGGGACAGTGCCTAGCACGCTTCGACCACAGGCCAGAGTTTCTAACTCTTCTTTAGTCCTAATATTAGATCTAAAATAATCGACTTGCATCTAATAGAGAAATCTAAATAATTAGATAGATTTTAGATAGATTATTTATTCCTTTTAGAAAAGTTCGGCAAGGTGAATGACGGTTCCATAGAACCCGCTCTGCCTTGGCAAACAATTTCTAAAAGAAATTTGTGACTTGTCCTTGTTTGCAAAAATAACATTTGCTAATCAATTTTAATCTTAAGAATTTGTTTAATCCCTAAATTTGCTAGTTTAGAACGATTAAATTTCCAACAATCCAAGAATCTTATTGTTATAATTTAATCGTTCATAAGTTATTTTCTTTGTAACGTGCACACTAATCATCTGTTAGCCTACGTGATCATCTATTAGACGTTATTCCGTGCTACCTATTAGTTGCTACTAGTTACAAAACTATTTTCTACAAAAGTAAATTAGAAGCATAGATTATAGAAAAGACTAAAAGTCGTCATTGGAATATTCCACTGCCTACGGTGTCTAGAAAGGCTTGTCAAACCGGCATTAAATTGCCCAAGGTAGCTTGGTATTTGAGCGAGCCTAGTGCTCCACCTCCTACCTGGAGTCCATCTGGCCGTTAGGATTTGGAAGTTTCATTTGGACTTCTAAAAGTCGAATCTATCTAAGTGTCCTTTAAATTTGACAAAAGTTATTTTTCAATCCTCATATTTCAACTCCTTACTTTGGTCCAAAATGGCCTCACCAAACCGTGAAACCCTTAGTGCCAAACCCGAGAAGTTTGACGGGTCTAACTTCAAGAGGTGGCAAAACCAGATGCGATTCTGGCTAACCACACTTGGGTTACTGTCAGCCATAGGTGAAACTACACCAGGAGTATCCAATGGGTCTAGCCAAACTCGTCGTACCCGAGCCTCCACTTCCCAACCTGAATCCGAACCAACTTCTGGTACTCCCACTAGGACCCCAGAAGAAATCAACTACCATGGCATTCATAGGATCCTAGGGGCCTTATCTGATAGACTATATGATATCTACTATACTATTCAAAACCCTAAGGACCTATGTGATACCCTAGAGCATAAGTATGGCCTAGATGATGCTGGAGTAAAACGCTTCAAAGCGTCTGACTTCAATAACTTCAAAATGGTTGACTCCAAACCCATGAATGATCAAATTCATGAGTTTGAGAACCTAGTCCAACATCTGAAGACTAATGGTTCCACCCTTGATGAAACCTTCCAAATAGCTTGCCTTATAGATAAACTACCTGTTTCTTGGTCTGAGTTCTCTAAGCACCTAAGCCATACCCAAGGTGACCTAACCCTAACTCAAGTTCTAAACTCAATTAGAATTGAGGAGCAACATAGGCTCAGGGAAAAGGGATCCTCTGAATCCAAACCCAAGGTCAACAACATAGAGGGTCAACCGTCTAAGCCATTCCAAAAACCTAGACACAAGTTTCAGAAGAAACCCTTCCACCCTAAGCCTAAGCCATATACCAAGAAGCCTTACCATAGCAACCATAACCCAAACCATCCCAAGGACCAAAAGAAGGAAGGAGTACGCTGCTGCTATGTCTACGGTCGGACCAATCACATGGCCAACCAATGCTTCTACAAGAAGACAGCACCACCTCCAAATCCAAGAAGGAATGGTCAAATGCCACCCGGCTCCCAAGTCAACATGGTGACCTCTGGAGCTGGCTCTTCTGGGACCGCTTTCAGGTCTGTTCTCTTCACCCCTGAAGTTAACATGACCTTTCAAGCATTTGATTGGTGGATTGACACAAGAGCTAACATTCATGTTTGCTCTGATCAATCTTTATTTTCCACCTATCAGGTCTCAGGTGGAGGAGCTGTAAGCATGGGGAACAATGCTGAGGCTCGTGTGCTAGGGATAGGACGGATCAACCTGAAGCTGACGTCAGAGAAGACCCTAATCCTGTGCGGAGTCCACCACGTTCCGGAGATTAGGAGGAATTTAATTAGTGGGTCTTTATTAGTCCAACAGGGCTATAAGCTTGTATTTGAGTCCAATAAGGTTGTAATCACCAAGGGAATGAATTTTATTGGAAAAGGATTTCTATGTGATGGTTTGTTTAAATTGAATGTATTCAATCCTTCTTATACTATTTTAAATATTGAGTATTCGGTCACTTGGCACCATAGACTAGGTCATGTAAATTATAATTCTATTAAGAAACTCATGACCCTAAACATCATTCTCAAATCCGATACTAGGAATCTCGACAAGTGCGAGATATGCGTAGAAGCGAAACAACCTAAGAAATCCTTTAAAACCATCGATCGAGACTCCCAAATACTTAAATTAATTCACAGCGATGTCTGTGATTCTGGGAGAACCTCGAGAGGTGGCAATAGATATTTTGTAACGTTCATAGATGACGCTTCAAAATATTGCCACCTATACCTTATTAAAACTAAGGATGAAGTACTCAGTAAATTTAAAATTTACAAAGCTCTGGTTGAAAACCAATTAGACGAAACCATTAAGATCCTTAGGTCAGACTGAGGAGGGGAGTACACCTCAAATGAATTAAGTGAGTACTGTGATGACTATGGAATACTCCATGAAGTCACAGCTCCTTACACTCCCCAATCCAACGGTGTAGCGGAGAGGAAAAACAGGACCCTAATGAACATGGTCAATTCCATGTTACTAAGCTCTGGAGCGCCAGAGAACTTGTGGGGGGAAGCCCTAATGACGGCCTGTTTTATCCTTAACCGCATTCCTTTCAAACACAATGACTTAACCCCATACGAAGTATGGAAACATAGAAAACCTAACTTAGAATATTTAAAAGTGTGGGGGTGCCTAGCTAAGGTAAAAATCCCCGATAACAAAAGAAAGAAGATAGGACCTAAGACTGTAGATGCCATCTTTATTGGCTACGCTTCAGATAGTAACGCTAATCGATTTTTAGTGTTTAACTCTGAAATAAGTGAAATAGCCAATAACACCATAATCGAAGCTAGAGATGCCTCATACTTCAAAAATATCTTCCCTTATAAGACTAGGATCAACACTAGGATTAATACTAATAACCAGGCCTCCAGTTCTAATCAGGTGACTCAGATCGAACCTGAAGTCCAATTAGAACCTGAAGACCAGATTGAATCGGTAACCCAAATCAAACCTAGGAGGAGTAAACGTGCCCGTGTATAGAAAGTCTTTGATGACTTCTATGCACTTATGGTGGAGAACTCTCCCTCCACCTATACAGATGCAATGAAGTCCATAGACTCACCTTTTTAGAAAGAAGCCATAGATAACGAGATCCAATCCATACTTCAAAACCATACCTGGGAACTCACCAATTTACCTCCTGGTTGTAAAACCATAGGATGTAAATGGGTGTTTAAGAAAAAGCTTAGACCCGACGGTGCCATAGATAAATTTAAGGCACGATTTGTAGCCAAGGGCTTTACCCAAAAACCTGGGGTAGACTACTTTGATGTCTACTCACCTGTCGCTAGGATAACCACGATTAGGATCCTCATCGCCTTAGCTTCAATCTATAAGCTAGTCATACATCAAATGGATGTTAAGACTGCTTTCTTGAATGGCGACCTTAATGAGGAAATATACATGGACCAACCCGAGGGATTTACTGCACCTGGACAAGAGGGAAAGGTGTGTAAGTTAATTTGATCCCTCTATGGACTTAAACAAGCTCCAAAACAATGGCACATGAAATTCGATGAAGTTATCTTATCCTATGGATTTGATATCAACACAACGGATGAATGTGTATACCATAAAGTAGATGGTAATAATGTTGTCATCTTGTGTCTGTATATTGACGATATTCTAATATTCGGTTCAAACATACAAATCATAAATGATATCAAACACTTTTTGTCCCAAAACTTTGACATGAAAGATCTAGGACAAGCCGACGTTATTTTAAACACTAAGATCATTAGGAAGGAAAATGGTTTAGTGTTATCCCAATCCCACTATGTCGAGAAAATCCTTAAGAAATTTTACGACCCCGATTGCCAACCGGTATCCACACCATATGATCCAAATACCCATCTGACAAAGAACACTGGACTTCCTAGACTACAGAGCGAGTATGCTCAAATCATAGGATCACTAGGTTTTCTAGCAAACTATACTCGACCCGATATCGCTTACGCGGTAAATAGACTTAGTCGTTATACGTCTAACCCGAATTTGTCCCATTGGAATGCATTAGAAAGAGTTTTTAGATACCTTAAGGGAACCATATCATACAGTCTCCACTATAGTGGATATCCAGCTGTATTAGAGGGATACTCTGATGCTAACTGGATTAGTGACTCAATAGATATTAAGTCCACAACCGGATATGTATTCCTACTAGGAGGTGGAGCCATATCTTAAAGATCCACCAAATAAACCGTTATAGCTAGGAGTACTATGGAATCAGAAATGATAGCGCTAGATAACAGAATGGCTTCGAGATCTTCTATATGAGATCCCATTGATAGAAAAGCCTTTACCGGCTATATCTATCCATTATGATTGTCGATCAGCTATTGCTAAATGTAATCAAGAAAATGCTGATGTGAAAATAAATCGACATCTGAAAGTGAGACATAGATCTCTCAGATATAAGATGAAAAATCAAATAATTGCCCTAGACTTTGTTAGATCCGAAAAGAATTTGGCGGATCATCTAACTAAGGGCCTCTCTAGGACAGTGGTCTTAGAATCGTCGAGGGGGATGGGATTAAGCCCATAAGAAAAATCACCGTAGTGGAAACCCAACCTCACGGAGGTTCAATGGGTAGAAACAAACTGTAGTAGTAATTGAAAATGAGGAGCACTAAATATTGCTCCCGTCCCTATGACGTCAGTACTTATTAAAAGCAAGGGGTAGGATGAGTTTAAAACTCTTAATAAGTCCAAGACCCATGAGGCGGGGTGTCGCCTTGCTCACACCCCTATTAGGACTTACCTATATGTATGTCGTTGTGAGGCCGCAACTCTGGGACCAGGGCTGCTCCCTAGAAACATACAAGAAAAGATATCTGCGCAAGGCCATTAATAGCGCAACCCGCTTAGAACCATCGAAAACTGTACTACGTGTACTACTTGTAGAAACCCGATAAATGAGACTGTTCAAGGCGTAGTCCACCAAGTCCTCACGGATGTATACAACTGTACTAAGTGGAGGTTCAAACCGGAAGGTACCTACACCTACTGCGTAGTATAAGGAATCCAGCAAAGTCTTTTTACTTTATATTTTGAATTTTTTACTTATTTAATATTTAGTGGTTTTAAACACATGTGGGGGATTGTTGGGTGTGTGTTTTAAAACCACACAAAAACCTTGGGTTTTAGTCCCATATCGGTAAGGGGAGAAATCCCTTACCACCTTATAAAGGATTGCCCACTTCCCCCCACTAGTCATCACACTAGAGGAAGGGCTCCACTAGCTCACACACGCGCGTGCGTGCGTGCCGTGCCGAGCCGAGCCGGGCCGGGCTTGGGCTTGGGCATGGGCATGGGCATGGGCATGGGCGGCGCGTGTGTGTGCGCCCACGGACCCAGACACGATAGCACCTCCGAAATGGGCTGGTCCGCACCTGCCCTATGACTGCTCTCTGCGAGCTGTAACGTGCGAGGTTAATGGGCTTAATCGCAGCCCATTAACCGCTCCCCTCTTTCAGCCTCCCATTAACAGCCCAAGGCCTATATAAGGTCCGGTGCAGCCATGGGATGAGTACAGTCCGAATATCGGAATTCCTCCCTGCTTTCTGCCTCTCTCTCTCCCATTCTCTTGTGTCGTGGAGCTGTGGTGCTGCCTCTTTGCTCCGAAGAGACTCCCTCTCTCGGACCAAAGCTTTGCTGCGGTGCTGCCTCCCGGCCTCGAGAAGATCGTCATCGAGTCGCTGGGTTCCTGAAAGTTCACGAGGTTCGCAAAGCCTTCTTGAAGTCGTGCCGACGAGAAGGAGGTCGCCTGACCGGGGTTGTCGTATCTCCGAGAACCATTGCCACGAGACCCACACGAGGGGGGCAATAAGATTCTTGGGACAGTGCCTAGCACGCTTCGACCACAGGCCAGAGTTTCTAACTCTTCTTTAGTCCTAATATTAGATCTAAAATAATCGACTTGCATCTAATAGAGAAATCTAAATAATTAGATAGATTTTAGATAGATTATTTCTTCCTTTTAGAAAATTTCGGCAAGGTGAATGACGGTTCCATAGAACCCGCTCTGCCTTGGCAAACAATTTCTAAAAGAAATTTGTGACTTGTCCTTGTTTGCAAAAATAACATTTGCTAATCAATTTTAATCTTAAGAATTTGTTTAATCCCTAAATTTGCTAGTTTAGAACGATTAAATTTCCAACATGATACAGGCATGATCTAATTCAACTATGCAAGTGAATACGTCAAAGAAAAAAAAAAACTATACAGCCCCCACTTTGTCTTCTAGTATTAGGCCGCCCTTACAGGTGAATCTCACTCAGCCACGACTGATAGATAAAGGGACGGCTATGATTAGGTGTTAGATAGGTGATAGCTCGATTGGTAAGAAGTATGTAACATCTGAGCGCTAATAAATGCTACGGTATATTTCCTTCTGCACTTAAATGGCAGACCTTTCTGTTGTCTTTGTGGCAAGTTTTCGTACATATGGGGTTATTAAAAAAGATAAATGGTATTTGAACATACTACGGGACAACCTCTTGTAGACAACCCGATATGGTGTGAGGGCGTCAGCCGGCCCCCACACCACCTATGGGTTCTCCGCAAGATTGTTCCGTTCAAATGGCATTACTCGTTAAAAAACCAGGGCTTGGATGCTTGGTCCATTCAATTATTTTTTCTCGACATATCTTAAAATCAGACTTGTCAAAACCTCTAAGACTTATTCAAGATCTATGCTGTGCTTTACTCACTCAGCTGTGATATTTGGAGAACATTTCTACTACCCGGTTCATTAGCTCCGCTTGCTTACAGCTCAATCATGAAGTGTCACATCGTCCATTAGAAAGGACATAACGGAAAAGTATAATTTCCATTATGCCCTTTCTTTTGAACGACATGGCACTCTAAGAGACCATCAGACGTCCACCTAGGGTTCATCCCATGACCCCCTAGATTAATACTCTCACCGTTAAGATGCATAAAAAATAAGATGGACGGTGGAGATGAGTTCGGTATGTACCAAATTCTTCAATTCCGTTCCCTAACGAACCGATTTCTTTTCCAAAAATAGAAATCAATGGGAGACGGTAATTAAGCATGACTACCATCTGACGTGGCAAGTCTTGTGACGAACCAGTGTGCTGTCATTTTTATCCTATCCTCTTCCCCGTTGATCTTCTCCACCCTACATGATTTGCCTTACAGCCCAATCGTGGTGTGCCACGTCGTCCAAAAAAAAAAAATCCATAATGAGGGTAGCAATGTGTAGCGTATCAGTTAACCCTCTTGCCCCCTTTAAATACTCGCCCCATTCCCTCTCTCTCTCTCTCTCTTCCTCCATTCTTACCGCTACTCCGCATTCTCAGGTTGTCAGCGGCCGTCTGGATAAAAATCCCAAATTTAGGTATCTGTCCTCTATCCAATTCCCTTCACGGCTTGTAGCATTTTTGTATTCCAAATCTCTCTCTCTCTCTCTTTATAGATCTGAGATCCCCAGATCTCTATTTTTCTACCTATATGTTGTGAATTATCTCAAAAAAAAAATTTATGTTGATCTCAGATCTTTACTCCTTGGTTGCATCTTTGAAGATCTTGAGAGACCTTTTTTCATTTTTGCTGTAATCTCTTATAGAATTCTCAATAATTTCATCAATTTAAGTTTATTTTGATGTTACATCAGTTTTTTATTAATGATGATAGATCCCGACATGAGATCTTTCTGTCTGTGGGATATGATGATGAAATGTGTCTCTGTTGATACATCAAGCCTTTAATCAGCGTCTTTTATTGCTTTTCCTCCTTTCCCAATTTGAATTACTGAAGTTGGATTCTCATTTCTCATACATTTGTTTTGGGATCGTTTCGTAGTTTCTCGTGGTGAAGGTCGGCGTTTTCCCCTGTTCTTTTGGTGGGGTTCACATAGATTAGTGCCTATTTTCCTTTCACATATAAAAAGGATTATATGAGAGTGTTGTTTCATTTCAGCTCTTTGGATTATAATTTGTGCCACTCGGATGAATGCAATTCCCGATAGGGGTGCACATGGTTCGGTTCGGTCTGGTTCTGGGATGAACCGGGAACCGAACTGGTCCCAACGGTTCTCGTAAATTTGAAACCGGAACTGGATCGTTGGGAGCATGAAACCGGACTGGACTGAACCATATAAAACCGGTTCGGTTCCAACGGTTATAAAGTTTGCAGAGATGCTCACGTGTGCACAGGGTTCCTCTTGGCAATTAATACTTTGCAACGACGACTTTATGGTATCTAACATGCCAAATCGAGTAGCACAGTTCACAAGCACATTCACTAATTTGCCTTGACAAAATATACCCGACTCGTGAATGCATAATGACTCCACTCGTGAACAAGATTCAAAATCGCGGTATCGATCGGCCCTGAACCGGCCAGTACGTATCGGTACCGGCCGATACGGACCGATACCGGTTGAGAAAAAAAAAAAAAAATTTGTCGCTATCGGTCCGTACCGGCGGTACCGGTCTAAACAAACCGATACGGACCGGTACGTATCGGTACTGGCTGGTACGGGCCAGGTATCGGGATCGGGTACAGTATCGGTCTCGAACCGGGCAAAACCGATACGTATCGGCCGATATGTACCAGTATCGGTCGAGATTTCAAACTCTGCTTGTGAATGCATTATGCATATACAGTCCATCACCCGTATTGGACCAATGGATCCGACCCGTGAATTCATTATGCATAATATGCCATAACGGTTTTGGTTCGGTTCAGATATTCGACACCCTAAATCAGAAACCGAACCGGTCCCTAATGGTTCTGCACTTTGGGAACTAGAATTGAACAGGTCTGCATGAAACCGAGCCAAACCGTACGGTCCAGACCAGTTTGGTTTGGTTCTTCGGTTCCACCGGTTTTTTGTTCACCCCCTAATTCCCGATATCAAGTATTGCATTTGGCCCTCTTTGTTGAGACTCTTTCCTAGTCTAGCGAAATCTTGGAGTGCTGCTCTCTAGTTTCATGATCTTAAATTGTGTAATAAACAAGTCAAGTCTACCTACCTCTCAATTGGTCTTGTAGGTTTCCTAGCATTGCCCATCTCTTGCCAGGTTGGCTTGGTCATGTTCTTGGCACCCTACATTATAGGGTTGGTGTCTGGTTGATAACCAATTTGACAATTCTTGTCAATCTTCCCTCTAGTCTACCTCATCTTGATGCGCTATGACTTGCATAAGTTTTGATCGCAAAAACCTTTATAGTTTATATTGTCGAATCTTTTTTTTATGTGATGTTTGTTGCATTTTTTATATTGTTACAAATAAAGCCGAGTGTAATTAATAACTATATTCTTTTATGTAAATAGATAAAGTTCTATTTGTAGTGGATTTTTCACATTATTTTTAGACCTACCCATGAATGCAACAGGATGATGCTGTGTGGTGCACATAGACATCCTAAGGTTACAATGAATTGCTAACTGTAATCTAGCATGACGCTGATGTGTGATAACCCAAAAACTGCAAAAATTGTGCAATATGTGACTAAATATGTTTTTATATTAGTGACCTGATAAACTACAATCGAAGATGCTACACTTCCTTTACTTTGTTTAGAATGGAAGTCATAGAAAGAAGTATTACCATAGGATTTTACATAGATTTTTCTTGGAACGATCTTTGTTATCTAATGTCTATTATATAACGTTTCTTTCAGCTTGCATGAGTTGGATGAGTAGCAACATTAAAGTTATAAATCATTAGACTCAAATCACAATTGGCAAATAATGAAGCAGAAATCTGCCACATGCATTGCATGGTATCCAACATCTGTATACGGTGAAGTTCTTGTAGCTTACACATTTCTGAAGATTCTTCCCACTTTGTCATTGACACTTGAGCCTCTTCCACCACCTTTCCCGCTCACCTCAGTCACTCCGCATGTTTCTAGTGACTCTTTCAGGGACCCCTCTCCTCCTCTCATGTAATCCTCTCATCTTCGAGTTGTTTCCCCTCTTTCCCAGGTCTACATTTGTCAGCACACTCCTATTCCTCTTCTATACTCTCCTTTGATAGAGGTTGGTTGCTCTTGTACTCTTAGTGCTCTTAATACCTCTAGTACTCCACCTAGTGGACCTAGCTACTCTCCGATGGTCAAGGATCTGTTCTCATTACTGCGATACCCTCAGCGCGAGCACTGCCCGCCTGATCGCTTTAGCTT
This sequence comes from Chamaelirium japonicum, assembly GCA_947650365.1. Taxonomy (NCBI): domain Eukaryota; kingdom Viridiplantae; phylum Streptophyta; class Magnoliopsida; order Liliales; family Melanthiaceae; genus Chamaelirium; species Chamaelirium japonicum. The sequence goes on along the minus strand of OX393556.1, from coordinate 15,580,078 downwards.
TGCCTTTGGGTCGCATGACCACTTTGGCTTTGCCACTATCATCTCTTACTCACTCCAGTTCATCGTCTTTCTTACTGCTCTTTACTCTGACTAGGAGCCCCGATCCTACTGCAATGCCGTGTAGTCCCCTCAGTGGCGGCTGGTCGTGGCAGAAGAGTTTCAGGCCTTCGAGCAGACTCAGATTTGAGACATCCCACTCCTTGTTGGAGTTGAGGCTGTTAGCTGCAAATGGGCCTATAAGGTCAAGTGGCGACCCGATTGATCCATTGAGCAGCACAAGGGTCAGTTGGTGACACACGTTTTTACTCAAGAGTACATGATAGCTTATGAGGAGACATTCGCGCCTGTGGCTCAAATGACCATGATCAGTGCCCTTCTAGTGTTTGCAACCGTTCGCCACTGGCCTCTTTTCCAGATGGACGTGAAGAAAGCCTTTCTTCAGAATGACCTTTCAAAGGTTGTCCACATGCAGCCTCCTCTTAGCATGTGCACTCTTCCTTAGCACATCTGTCGTCATAACTGAGCTATTTACGGGCTTAAGCAGGCCTCTCATGCCTAGTTTGAGTGCTTTAGACTAGCAGTCATCGATGCCGGTTTTGTTAAGAGCTCGTAGGACCACTCTCTGTTTGTACGGCATCAGTGACATAAAAAAAGGAAGGGTTAAAGCTTAGAACATGAAGTGCTGAACATGAAGTTTTATAGTGGCTGTTGTTGGAACTTTTGGGACGTATATTCTCCATAGTTCTTCCTCATCAGAAGTTTGTTTTTAGAGGGGCTATAGTAGGAACTCGAGTACTTATTGGCACTCTTTCATCATTTCACAGTGTAGGTGCTATAAACTATAACCTATTCTGATTTGAACGTTATAAAGATTTGATCATGGGATAAAAGTTGATTTCTTTTCTTCCCATTGAAGTGCAACTATTTCTTCTAAAATTAGCAAAACAAAAAATGTAGTCACTTTGCTCGAATTAGTGCTGTAAGAATATGGAATGACTCACGAAATGTTCTAAAAACTTTATATAATTATATGTGCATTGGATCCATGGCCATTAATTGCCACAGCTAAGGGCTGCTGCAGAGTCCTAAGTTCTTGACTTTTGAAAATCTTAAAATTAACCATAATTGAACATAAAACAAGTAAGAGGTCAATTTGATATTCAAATTATATGGTTTTTGATCATTTTCTTCATTGCAGTTGCTTCATGGTTGGTAGGATGGAAGGTACTGGCGGCTAAATTATTGAATTTTTGTGGTCTTCTCTGGTATTTAAGATACTCTCTCTCTCTCTCTCTCTCTCTCTCTCTCTCTCTCTCTCTCTCTCTCTCTCTCTCTCTCTCTCTCCTGATTTATGTGACATTCTATTTTGGACACTGCTTAGATATTGGGGCCATGCACCGAAAAGAGAACCGTTCTGACTGCTTGAAGCTGGAGCTCAGTGTCTTCCTATCACTCAGGAGAATCCTTTTGAAGCACATCAGCTCTGGAATGGCATTTGAACCAGTCCAATCAAAATCCGGGACACTAGTGAGATCGACATCTTGTATCAACCATTTGGTGGCATCTTTCAAGCCCTGGTCTCTTAGAATTCCCATCAGCGATGGTTATCACGAATCACTATGCTTAGTTTTCTGTCATTTATGATCTTTTTCACAATACCAGCAAGTCTTTCCAGTTACCAAAGCAACAGATTTGGGAGCACAATGCATTCATTGCAACTTCTTTAACGTCAGACTTTAGCAATGCCTTACTTAGGTGGTACTAGAAAACGGTTTGCTGAACCTGAGATGTGTTTCTCCACTATACTCAAAAATGATTCAGCTACCAGTTCGAAGTCCTGTACTCGGCAAACCTTACACGCACCGCCCGACTTATACTGCCCTATTTTACCTGGGTTGCCTGATGATGTGGCAAAGTTCTGCCTTGCTCTCATTCCGCGGTGTTACTTCCCTGTTATTGGTACTGTCTGCAAGAAATGGAGGTCATTCATCCAAAGCAAGGAGTTCATCACTGTAAGGAAGGAGGCTGGAACGCTCGAGGAGTGGCTCTATGTTTTGACTTGTGACACTGAAGGAAAGGGAAGCCACTGGGAGATCTTAGGCTACTTGGGGGACAAAAAACAGCTGGTCCCACCAATGCCCGGCCCACTGAAAGCTGGGTGTGGAGTTGTTGTTCTAGATGGAAAGCTTTTGATCATGGCTGGTTATTCAGTGGATGTTGGGATTCACTGTGTTTCTGCTGATGTTTATCAGTATGATTCTCGGCTTAACAGGTTTGTGACCATGATTCCTTTTTAATTTATGAATACTCTACTTATTGATGGATTGTACTTGTTAGAATATTGGGGTCTGGCTGTTTCTGAAGCAAATGCGACTTCCTTTCGATTATTATACTTAAACTTACTATTGATTGTACTCACATTCGCTTCTACTTCTTGAATTCTCTTCTACTCGTTGAAGAATTAGGATTGAGCTAATCAATAGGATTGCTTGTCATGGTTTGCAACTCTGAAAAAAAATCTATGATTCTATATTGTTGTTTTCTACGGAAGATCGATATTGTTGTTTTTATAGTTTCTGTTATTTCTGAGGTGTTTATAATGTGTCCCCATATAGCTACAATTTCTGGCTGGAGGTTTGTTTTAAGACCTCTGTTAAGTGGGAAAAAAAATATTCTCATCCTTCACTAAGGGTGCGTTTGGTGTTGGTTTCGGATGCCTCGTTTTGGTCAAAACCGGTTCCACTTGCCAAAGTGGTTTTGATATAAGACATTGTGTGCGTTTGTGATCCAATTAGAAAGTTGATTTTCCAAAACTAAAAATCACCAAAACCCAAATGCAGAAATTTTTTGCTTTTGGATTCTTGAGGCAAGGTCGCAAAATGGTAATTAAGAGAGAATATTGTTAATAAACTATAAATTGTAGAGAAACTATTGTAAAGAGAGAAAATGATGCAAGACGAAATAGGGATCCCACGGAATCATGGGAAACACCCTCTAAACATGCCAAAGAGAAGGAAAGCAAAGAAAGATACAAACTATTTAATCAATAAAGCTTTGTGGAAGTAATCAAATGTCATCGTGCGAATCTGCGGATCAATGTACAGAAGGGAGACAAAGAAACAACGATGTATGCCTAAAGGGTGCCCACAATAAAAACTTGGGGTGCCCTCAGTTTACTTTGTGGGCTGGTGTGCCTTGTGGGGTGGCTTGCTAGACCTAGAGTGCTCCAGATGTTGAAGCATTCACGTTGGGTGGCAATCTGCACGCCGTACGAAAGTGTTGCTTTCATGTGAAAACAAAAGAACAAATGGACTTTGTTTTCTCGTGTAAACCTGGGGTGGGGGGACTTCTTTCACATGAAAAACCAGAGGAGATGGCGGGGCTTCTCTTCTATTTCTCCATATGCTTATATTTTTCTTCTTCTTTGCTTCTTTTTCTTCTCAGAGAGAAAGTGTTCTAGAAAAAGAGTGTCGTTGTAGAGAGGATGTTATAGATTTAATGTTTTCAAGAATTTTTTAGTTGGAGTAAATAACTACAGACTGGTTTTGGGTTCAAAACTAGTTTTATTGCCAAATGCTCAAATTAGATTATTCTAGAACTGATTCTAGATAAGCTAAAACTGGTTCTGCTTAGGGATGGGACTTGGGCTGGTTAAAGGGTCTGCCCATGCCCAACCCGACCTACATATACCTCAACCCGTTTTGCCCCGTGGAACCTGCGGAACTCATGGAAGTCCAACCCATGCCTGCTCGTTTGGGTTTCTCGGGTTGCTCGGGGTGACCAATTTGCAAAAAAAATGGTAGGGTTGCCCAATTAGAAATGCTTTGAAACTGTTAGGAGACGACGGCTAGGGTTTGGAGAGGAACAGAATGATTCCATTGAGGGACTCAAGCCCAATATATGTACAGTAAACCCGACCCGACTATACAGTAAACCCGACCCATTACATTTACATTAACACTCCCCCTCAAACTCACGGTGGATCATGAACCGAGAGTTTGCCTAGAAAATGCCTGAAGCGAGCAGTCGTCAGTGGCTTCGTCAGAAAATCAGCAGTCTGCTCCGATGAGGGAATGAAAGGCAGGGAGATGGTGTGATCGATAAACGCCTGGCGAACATAATGACAATCAACTTCAATATGCTTTGTTCGCTCATGGAAGACCGGATTGCTAGCAATCTGAATAGCACTCCGGTTGTCACAGAAGAGAGGGGTGGGCCCGGATATCACCACTCCCAAGTCAAGCAGAAGACGACGAAGCCAGACAATCTCGGCGGTGGTGGAAGCCATAGCCCTGTATTCGGCTTTGGTGCTGGAGCGAGCAACAGACTCCTGCTTCTTGCTGCGCCACGAAATCAGTGAGTCACCCAGAAACACACAGTATCCTGTAGTAGATCGACGAGTGTCTGCATCTCCTGCCCAATCTGCATCTGAGTAGGCGCGTAGCACCAACGGAGAGGTAGAGGGAAACAGTAGTGAACGGGTGATGGTGCCCCGGAGGTAGCGGATAATCCGGAGAACAGCTGCATGGTGTACTGACCGTGGAGCCTGAACAAACTGACTGACAATGCCAACAGCATGGGCAATGTCTGGCCGGGTCATGGTAAGATAGACAAGCATCTCAACCAACCTCTGGTAGCGGGAGACGTCCTGGAGCGGCTCACCATCTGTAGCGAGAAGCTTCAAATTGAGCTCCATGGGTGTGTCAGCAGTACGTGTGTCAGTAAGCGCAGCATCAGCAAGGATGTCGGAGATATACTTCTGCTGTGAGACCAACAGACCACGGGATGACCTGGCAATCTCAAGGCCCAGAAAGTAGCGAAGAGAGCCCAGATCTTTCATCTCAAACTGACTCTGGAGGTGCCGCTGGAGAGAGGCGATGGTGGCACTGTCATCCCCAGTGATGATCATATCATCCACATAGAGGAGAAGAACTGCAATGCCCTGACTGGAGGAGCGAGTGAACAAGGCATAGTCGGAGTGACGCTCAACAAACCCGGCGGCCAGAACTGCACTGCGAAATCGCTCAAACCAGGCACGAGGGGCCTGCTTGAGCCCATAGATGGCTCGGCGCAACCGACACACGTGCCCTGGAGGAACTGAAGTGCCCGGAGGAGGAGCCATGTAGACTTCCTCGGAGAGATCACCGTGGAGAAACGCATTGGTGACATCCATCTGATGGAGAGGCCACCCTCGAGCAGCTGCCACAGATAAGAGGGTGCGCACAGTAGTCATCCGAGCAACCGGAGCAAACGTCTCCTCGTAGTCAATCCCATACTCCTGGGAGAAGCCACGAGCAACGAGGCGAGCCTTGTGCCGCTCAATGGATCCATCAGGCCGAGTCTTGACCTTGAATATCCACTTGCAGCTAACAGGCACCACCCCGGAGGGACAAGGCACCAACTCCCAGGTCTGGGTCCGCTGAAAAGTCTCAAGCTCAACTGACATGGCCTGCCGCCACTCTGGATGTAACGCTGCCTCACGGTACGATCGGGGCTCCCGATGGGTGTGTATAGCAGTAAGAAAGGCATGAAAGGATGGTGAATAGGAGACACTAGCAGAGTAGCCAGAAGAGTCAGGAGAGTCAGAGGGAGAAACAGAGTAGCCAAACCTGTCAGGAGAGTAGTCGTATCTGGCAGGAGGGTGATGTTCGCGCGCTGGGTAGCGCCGAACAGGAGCAGGATCCACGACCGAGGAGGAGGGGGCAGCAGCATCAGGCGAGGGAGTACCAGTGTGAATCGACGCTGGAGGAGGAGCTGCAGACCGACGAACATAGACACGAGTAACAGGTGGTAGTGGAGGTGGCGAGGGAGACGGAGGAGGTGGTGGTGGTGGTGGTGGTGGTGGTGGTGGAGGTGGAGTAGGCGTGGATGGGGCAACAGAAATCGGGGGTAGAACAGGGATGTGGAGATGTGAGGAGGGCGAGGAGGATGACGCAGGAGACAAGGAAAGATCCCGAGACTCAGGGGAAAAGTACGGGACATCCTCAACAAAGGAGACGTGACGGGAGACACGGATCCGACGAGCTAAGGGATCATAGCAGCGATACCCCTTGTACTCCCGACTGAGTCCCAAGTGAACACACCGAACAGACCTCGCAGAGAGTTTGGTGCGCTCATGGGGAGGAAGAAGAACGAAGCACGTGCAGCCAAACGTGCGAAGAAGAGAGTAGTCAGGTGGACTGGAGTGAAGGCGTTCGTAAGGGGTGGCACCGGACAGAGCAGACGACGGAGTGATATTGATAAGGTGGACAGCCGTCATGACAGCTTCAGCCCAGTAGGAGTGAGGAACAGACGCAGAGAGAAGCAGGGCTCGTGCAGTCTCAAGGACATGACGATGCTTGCGTTCGGCAACGCCGTTCTGCTCATGGGTGTGAGGACAAGACTGCTGGTGAAGAGTGCCGTGAGACTGAAGGATCTCACGCATCTCAGAGGAGAGATACTCCTTGGCACAATCAGACCGAAAGGTCTTGATGCGCCGACCAAACTGAGTGTGGATCATAGCAGTAAATCTCCTATAGATGTCAGGAATTTCAGATCGATGACGCATAAGATAGACCCAGGTGCACCTAGAATAGTCATCAATAAAACACACATAATACATATAACCCGATAGAGATGCAACAGGAACATGATCCCAAATATCCGAATGAACTAAATCAAATAAAGCAACAGACTGGGAAGTACTAGCAGAAAAAGGAAGAGCTGATGCTTTGCCAGTCGACAACCCGTACAAACGGAGAGAGGGGAGAAAGACGCTCGACCCAAAGCGCCCGACCGGAATACGCTTTTGAGTCGATCACTCGATATATGACCTAACCTTCTGTGCCACAGGTCGGCATCAGAGGTGACAGACATGACAGACGCAACTGAAGACACATAGAGATGGTCCAACTGGTAGAGTCCTCCTGCCCTACGGCCCAGCCCAATCCTCTGACCCGTCCGCGAATCCTGCACAACACAAACAGAAGGGGTGAAGGTGACAGTCAGGCCAGAGTCGCAAAGAGAACTGATAGAAATCAAATTAATATTAAGACGGGGGGCATGATGGACATGAGATAGGGTCAGGCGACCAGAAGGGTCAGAGGTGGTGGTGATGGAGCCACATTGCGGAATAGGGACGAGAGTCCCATCCGTAGTGCGAACCTCCTGGTGGGTGGTAATGGGAGAGCAGTCCGTGAGGACAGTAGAGTCAAAAGTGAGGTGACAGGAGGCACCCGAATCGAAGATCCATGGAGCAGTAGTACCAGATGTGGCAGACAAGCCGTGCGCAGTCGTGGAGCCGGTGGAGGCTAGGTGGCGAAGAAGGAGCTCCTCGAGGCGCTGAAGGCGGTCCGGCTCAGACGGAGAAGGTGCTGTGGTAGCAGTGGGGAGCGTCGAGGCCTCTACAGTAGCCGCTGCACCACCAAAGTGGCGGAAGGAAGACGAACCACGTCCTCGGCCTCGTCCACCTCGACCGCCGCGTCGATCGTCGCGAGAGGTCGAAGACCAGCGGGGGGATCTCTCATCCGGACCCCAGCGGGGGTTGTGTGGAGGACGTGCAGGGCACTCGCGCTTTATGTGGCCGGGCTCCTTGCAGTAGTGACAAAAAACAGCCTCATCAGAGAACCCGGCTGCCAGGACAGTGTCGGAGCTGGGAGCAAGTGGAGGAGGACGAGCGCCCTGAGTCTGAAGGCGGGTCTCCTCGTCGACCAAAGCGAGTAGAGCATCCTCTAGCCGAGGGAGTGGCTCACGGTGCAGGAGCTGGGCAGCTATGAGAGCAAATTCCGGCCGAAGCGCGGCCAGGAACTGGTGCAGGTGGCCCTCGTCAAGGAAGCGCTGGAAATCCCGGGAGCGAGGACAGGCACACCGCTCCAGGATCAGTGAGTCCAGCTCATGCCAATAGGCACTCATCTGACTAAAGAAATCCTGAATGGTGCGCTCCCCCTGACGGGCCGACTGTGAGTCACAGATGAGCTGATGCCTGCGGGCGCCTCCGCGCGGGAGAAAGCGGTCCCGGAGATACTCCCACATCGCGCGCGCTGTCGGAAGGCGGCCGATGGGAGCAAGGAGTGGACGAGCAACAGAGGCCAGAAGGTACGCCCGGATGGCCTGATCGTGGCGGCGCCACGTAAGAGCAGCAACGGTGGTGGCCGTGGTAGCAGTCGCAGCAGAAGACGCTGCACTGCTGGAGACAGATGAGGAACCGGAGTAGTCAGGGGGAGGAGTATCCTCGCCGGTGAGATGACCCCACAGATCCCGACTGGAGAGATCGGCCTCGACGGTGAGAGACCAGTCAGGCCAGGCGCTGGCCGATGACAACTGAAAAGAGATCGCCTTCAGCGGCGGAGATATCGCAACGACGGACGGTACGGCTGGAGAAGCCATGGAGAAGGCTCAACAGAGGGCTGGAGGTATGGAAGGGAGGGGTGCGGGCAGATGTCTGGTGTGGCAGAGGGGGCCGGGAGGGGCTGCGGGTGGTGCAGAGGGGGTCGGAGAGGGCTGCGAGTGGGCGGAGGGGGCTGCTGATGGTGCGGGTGGGGTCAGAGGGGGCTGCCGGAGGTGCCGGAGGGGGTCGGGAGAGGCTGCAGGTGGTGCGAAGAGGCTGCGGGTGGTGCAGAGGGGGTCGAAGAGGGCTGCGGGTGGTGCGGAAGGGGCGGAGGGGGCTGCTGATGGTGCGGGTGGGGTCGGAGGGGGCGGAGGGGGGCTACTGGTGGTGCGGGTGGGGTCGGAGGAGGCGGCGGATGGTGCGGAGGGAGGCGGAGAGGGCTGCTGGTGGTGCGGTTGGGGTCGGAGGGGGGCTGCGGGTGGGCGGAGCAGAGGAAGGGGGGCCGGAGGGGGCTGCCGGAGGTGCGGAGGGGCTGCGGGTGGTGCGGAGCAGAGGAAGGGGGGCCGGAGGGGGCTGCCGGAGATGCGGAGGGGCTGCGGGTGGTGCGGAGCAGAGGAAGGGGGGCCGGAGGGGGTTGCCGGAGGTGCTGCCGTCGCGCGGGAAACCCTAGAGCTCTGATACCATGTTAGGAGACGACGGCTAGGGTTTGGAGAGGAACAGAATGATTCCATTGAGGGACTCAAGCCCAATATATGTACAGTAAACCCGACCCATTACATTTACATTAACAGAAACATATGTAGATGGGGAAAAAATTACAAAATTAAGAGCTCAAAACCATTTAATTGAAAATGAAGCATACTAAGTTAGATCTAAGTTAAATCTTTGTTGAATTCTGTGTTCTAACTTTAGTAACTCAAGTTATGCATAATCTTTGCTAGTAATACATTTGTGTATTCAACAAAATCATATTTGAAATTGCAATGACAGTTCATCAAATCTATAATAACAAAGTTGATACATGAAAGTGCAAGGTTAAAGTACTTGAGAAGTATAGGTTGGGCACTGTTCTTGGGTTCCTCGGGTTGGGTATGACCGGTGCCCAACCCCATCCAAATTGAAATCGGGTTGATCTTTTTTTGTCCAAATCCGTTCAAGTTTTTAACCAGCCTTGTTGTCCATGCTTGTCCATTCTTCGGGTTGGGCGGGTCGGATCCGCCCAAGTCCCACTCCTAGTTCTGCATAAAACTTTGGTTTATAGTATTCCAAAATCAAAACCTGAAATTTCAAAGCTAATGCCAAAACATCCTAAGTTTTGCTTGGATCTCACATGCAAAATTCCTCTATGCATGATTTAATGCCTGTCTAATTAATTGTTTTGTGCTTAAAATTAGCTTACCTAATTGTGCCGATGCATCGTTACTCCAATTGCAGATGGAGCAAGCTAGCCAAGATGAACATCCCTCGCCGCGATTTCGCCTGTGCTGAAGTTGATGGCATAGTTTATGCTGTCGGTGGCTACGGCCCCAATGGCAATAGCCTATCAAGCGCCGAAATTTATAACCCAGACAATAATGAATGGACCTTGATTGAAAGTCTTCGTCGGCCTAGGTGGGGCTGCTTTGCTTGCAGCTTCGAGGGCAAGCTCTATGTCATGGGAGGCCGCTCGACGTTCACGATTGGGAATTCGAGGTTCGTGGATGTGTACGACCCCGAGCGCCACTCGTGGTGCGAGATGAAGAATGGGTGCGTCATGGTCACCGCACACGCCGTGCTTGGCGAGCGGCTGCTCTGCATGGAGTGGAAACACCAGCGGATGCTGGCTATATTTAATCCTGCGGACAACTCGTGGCAGAAGGTTATGGTGCCGCTCAGTGGGAGCTCAGCCATAGGGTTTCGCTTCGGGGTACTCAACGGCAAGCTCCTGCTCTTCTCGCTGGAGGACGTGCCGGGGTACCATACGCTGCTGTATGATCCGCAGGCGCCGCCTGGCTCGCAATGGCAGACGTCGTCGCTAAAGCCTTCTGGCGTGTGTTTGTGCACCGTGACGATCAAGGCTTGAAGGCTCAAAGATCTATGTTTCTTGGTTGGTTTGTTTTTAAAATGCAGGTGAGACTAGAGCCTACACATGCCTGTGCTCTTGTAAGGTGACTGGATTATAATTCCTGAACTGTTTCCTGGCTTGATAATCAGCTGAATGGTAGTGACTGATAGTCTGTGTAGGAGTGGTACTGCATTGCCTCAGAGTTGTTTAAACAGTAAATTGGGAGTTGTTTTATTTATATAGTTTTATTATTATTATTGTCTATCAACCCATCTTGATAATAAGAATGATCACTTTTAGATGATAATATCATGCCCCCATTCACTTCATCGATGTAACATAAAGGGTTGGGCATGTCTTTGGGACCGGCCTCTCGGACCGGTTTATCTTTTTTATCGTATTATTTAATTATTTTTGTCCTATTTAGATAGAAAAATATTAGATTTGCTGTCCAAGTCACTTTTTAGATTTTTTAAAGTCCTACATAGGTTGTGGATGATCGTTGATGTAACCTAGCCTGTTATATAATGGTTTGGGTAATATTTTTTTCTATTATACAATGATACATAAAAAAAAAAAAAAAAAAATATATATATATATATATATATATATATATATATATATATATATAGAGAGAGAGAGAGAGAGAGAGAGAGAGAGAGAGAGAGAGAGAGGAATGTTACAGTGAGCTATGAGCTACGGAAGGAGAAAATGAGCTATGATCATTTTGACCACCTTAGATGTTTTGGAATTTCGTGAAAATTGGTGGGTGTGTTGTCTAGGGTAACATGATCATCCTCATCAATTTTTAAGGAATTCCAAAACTTCTAAGGTCATCAAACGCTAGAAGCCTTATCTACCGTCCTAGTAACCGTTAATTTTGCTTCTATCATTTGATGACCCTAAAAGTTTTGGAATTCCTTGAAAATTGGTGAGGATGATCATGTTACCGTAGAAAACACACCCATCAATTTTCACGAAATTTCAAAACTTCTAGGATAGTCAAAATGATCGTAGCTCATTTTCTCCTTCCGTAGCTCATAGCTCACTGTAACATTCCTCTCTCTCTCTCTCTCTCTCTCTCTCTCTCTCTCTCTCTATATATATATATATATATATATATATATATATATATATATATATATATAGGGGAGGGATACTCTTACTCATGGCCACTTACTTATAGAGATACCTATGATCCTGACCCTTTGTTCGGATCTGACCTACGGCCAAGATTAGAGTATCGGAGAGGAGAATAAGAGAGTCTCTCGTTTTGTGGACCACCAAACGACAAAAGAATAAAATATCTCGGGCTCTCCCCCCTCTTCACCCCTGACCCCCTTTCTTCATCTCGTCTCTCCCCTATCTTCACCTCGGACCCCCTTTCTTCACTCCCTCTCCGATCGCTCGCAACCACCCCGTCTCTCCCCCCCTCTCTTCACCCCCGACCCCCTTTCTTCACCCCAATTGCTCGCAACCACCCCATCATCGACGCCTCACCTCCTACCAAGATCTGATCACCTCCTCTTCAGCGACGACTTAATCGACGCCGCACCTGCTACCAAGATCCGATCAGCTCCTCTTCGGCGACGACTGAATCGACGCCGCACCTCCTACCAAGATCCGATCAGCTCCTCTTCGGCGATGACTGAATCGACACCGCACCTCCTCTTCGGCAACGACTGAATCGACGCCGCACCTCCTCTTCGGCGATGACTGAATCGATGTCGCACCTCCTACCAAGATCCGATCAGTTCCTCTTCGGCGATGACTGAATCGACGCCGTATCTCCTACCAAGATCCGATCAACTCCTCTTCGGCGACGACTGATCGCAGCTGGGACGAAACCCGACGGATGATTCACCAAGCCTCTAATCGGAGTAACGAAAATGGAGCTATCGACGTGGAGGAGCCCTTCTTTTTCGCGATTCCCTTCGTTGATGGCTAAGATGAAACCTAGCCAAAGAGGAAGAAGACTCCAGCAAAGGCAGGTCGACACGAGGTAGCCCTTCTTCTTCTTGATTCTCTTCGAATAGGAGCAGACGGTTGGGACGAAACCCGACCAGAGAGGAAGAAGACCCCATCGCAGGTAGGTCCACTCCTCTTTCTTTTCTACCCCGATTCTCTCTGTGATTGGAGAGTAGTAGGCAACGTCTGGGATGAAATCCGACCAGAGATGAAGAGCACCCCAGAGCATGTCGGCTGCATGAATTTTTAATATCCTTTGATCTACTGCAGGAATTTTTTAATATCCTTTGATCTGTTAGGATTTTTTTATATACTCTGAAAGTAGTCCATCAGCTGTGTCTGATCAAAATTGGGTTTCAATGAAGGGAAAGTACTCAATCAGTGCTTCAATTGTGAAGAACCACTAAGGGGATTTCGTTTTCTTCTATGATTTTTTTGTTTGTGTGCATTTGTGGATGATTTAAAAGATAAGATCTGATATAGTGATAGCTAAGAATGGAATTCCATTTCAATAATGTGGGTGTCTTCATTGTTTTGTGATGTCAAATTGTTAAGATAGACTGTTCTTATGTGCTTTGATAATTTATTTGAAATATTTTGTTTAATTTGTAATTACTTGGTTATTATGCTATAATTCTAATAAAATATATGGAGGAATGTTGTAAAATGTCTATTATCTTATAAAAGTTATCCTAAAGGATAGAACTTGTTATTAGCTCTTAACCATGCATGGATATGTTTTTTCCATTGTGATTATTTTTGTGGTTTTTCTTTAGACAGTGTAACCATGAGCTCGACGACATACCCGGATTTCACATGTCCATGTGGTGCTAGTTTTTGTAAGATAAGGACATCTCGCACATCAAAGAATCCGGGAAGATTGTTTTATACATGTCCAATACCAGAGGTATATCATACTTTACGTTGAATAATATATGTGCCTTTCGAATAAAATATCGGTTTGTAGCGTCTATTTATTGGTAATACTTGATTGCAGGGCAATCGATGTAAGTTTTTTATGTGGTGTGATCAAATTCAAAATATGATCATACATAAATGCACATGTGAGGAGACGATACACCGCTTGGAGGCCGAGGTCGAGGGGTTGAAGGGGAAACTGCAAGAGTGTCATATGGTGATGGAAAAAATGCGACGAAAAATGCTTGATGGAGCGATGAATAATTTGTCTTTACTTCAAGATTTGTCTTCGTTAGAGTTGGCTGATTAAAAATGATGTTGCAACGTCTTTCGGAATTTGGGTATGGGGTGCCATGAATAGATCCCCCTTATTTCTGTATGAAAATTATATATTTTTAAATAATTATTAACCACACTTGTAGAGCTTTCTTGCCATCGGTTGGACGGCTGTGATGAATCAGGGTACGCCACCTGTATGGTCAGGGACGCCTTATTGGATCATATATTTCTCATTAACAATTTGGTTGGCATTCAGTGCAACCAATCTCACTCTGTGGGTGATTGGATCCACCCCTCTCCCTCTTGTCTCGGGAGTAAACTGATAATAACAAAGTTTGTGTTTGTCCTTTATCTTAATATTTAATCCACTCCTGACTACTCTTTTAATTTCCTATATATTCTACATCATTAGTGGTCTGGTAACAAATTAATTAACAAACACCGACCGATCGAATTAATTAACTCTTGTTGTATTCTGATTTATGCATGCACCTAACACCTAGCTAGCCTGCATGCACCATTTGGATTTTTACCATCCAATTCCAATTGGTTATAAGCTGCCCGCCATGCATCTTCATATTAATTCTTCCATGATTGGCTATTCGTTGATTTATATCCCTTGGAGAATCAAACTCCATTATATATATACATGACAAAACCCGGCTAATACATATATATGTTATTGATCTTGACAAAATCATCTTCAACTCCTCTAACTGTATATGCCCATTTGTATACTATTTGGATCCAAAATTTGATTCAAAAATTGATTACAAAATGGATTAAAAATAGAATCTGTGGCATTCAATCAACATTTCATGATCCATAATAATCCGGGGGGGGGGGGGGGGGGCGATAGCCCCATCTCTCTCTCTTCCAACCAGGCATACTCCTCACCGTCGTCAAGCACCATAGCCCCATCACCTGCAGTAGAAGTAAACTTGATGGGATCAATCGCAAGAATGTGGAGTTGTCAGGCTTAAACCAAAGTGCATCTATTTTATGTATTTGAACTCCTGCTACAATCCACGAGGGCAGAGAGATCATACAGAAGTTTCGGAACAATGAGCGGCCATGATCAGCACACTGGAATGACTGACGAAGAAAGATTCACAGAGCAAGTCCCAAATAGATAGGGATGATTCTTGATGAATGATGCTGTGAGACAGGTACAAAAAGAAACTATGAACGAAAAATGGTAAGTTAAATCATTTCATTTCATTTGGGAAATGGTTTCTTAGGTTATGCTTCAAATAATAGCCAGTGTTGGGTTTAGAACCAACACTGTGATTCCAATGCTAAGAAGGTACACACTCATCATCATCAAGATAGCTTGATAAGGGTAGGTATGAATAAAAGACATTTCCTGGCCTCCTTACCTTAACATGATATTCAAAGGTTATCCTCTCAAGGAAAGGTGCGCGGGGGGAAAATGGCTAGTTGCTGCAGGAACATCTCAATTATTGTGAATGAAAATTACAATACAGTATAAAATAAGAAAGAATATTGTGATGGGTATGACACCAAAAATTTAAAATCAATTTCCGAGTCGCTTTTTAACAGAAACAGACACTAGTCACAAAGGTGGATGCCCCACATATCATTGTTTAGGTAAGTAGAATCTTTATCGAAAGCTGATAAAATGTGTTTGAATCAAACATACCAGAAGAACTCGCATATGGGAAATCAGTGTAATAGGTGCAATGCCTCCCTTAGTCCCTTCGGAATCAGAATAAGGGGGACCGAGCACATCCAGCACCGCACAAGGGGTCCTTGCAGTAAAACAGTGCATGTTGCCACCAGCAGCATAATACATTATGGAGGTCTCACATGGCGCCTTAAATACGGTATTGGTATTTACCTTATCCAACCGTCGTCCTACACTTTGAACTGTCACAATAATAAAGTATTTAAGAGTCTAGAGATATGAAAAGAGCAAAAAGAAATGAATATTAATAATTCACCACAAAATCGTGGGGCCAACAAGAAGCTTGCTGAAGATGGTCAAATCTGGGTGATTATGAAGCAGAATGGCACATGATGGAGGCAAGCAGAAGATTCCAATCTGCACAGATGCATTAGCAAATTGAGTATTGTGGATTCACATTCTGGTGTATTACAGCCAACTATGGTGAAGTGGCAGTCTAGAGAATGCATGATACCGAGAATTTAGGACTGTCGTAAATGTGCAAGTATGTTATTGGAGGAGCTCCACTAGAATCGATATTTGCAAAAAATGGCAGCTTCAGAGTAAGAAATTATTATCTTACACTGTTGCAATTTGCAAATCTAAGAGAAAGAATTTCAAGACTAAGGTAAACACAAAAGTTTATATGTCGTTACTTAATACTTTCCACTACGCATCTCCTGTAAGGCACATCTGTAATAGTTAATTTTAATTACTCCAACCACCATCAACGTCGCTTTCTAAATTCATCAATGCATCATCCATGCCTGAGAAAAAAAGATCAATATTATAATGTAGCATAATAAACCAAAACTATTTGATAAAAAATAAGTAATAAGTAAAATAGTAGTAAGTAAAGGTTTGTTGCCATACTTGGTTCACTAGCTTCCACTCTACTTTTTTTTGGGTGGACAGGACAATTACGACTATCATGCCCTTGACCTCCGCATTGTTTACATTTTCTTGATTTTTTTGATGCTATCTCGACGCTACTCTTCCACCTGCTAGTTTCAGTTCTCTTTCTGCCCTTTGTTTGAGATATATGTGGATCTAAAAGTTTATCTTGTGTTGTGGATCCCAATGTGGATGTCTGAGTAGTATCAATATATATCGAACCTTCACCTCCTTCTTTCAGAGTTTTATTTCTATTTTCATTTTTAAGCAACTCTTGCTTAATCAATAAAACCTTTTTGAAACCCTCATCAATTATCTCCATCACAATCTTGTATGCCTCCTCTGATTTTCCGGCCATACACGCCAACTGGGTTGACCGACGACATATATGGCTAATTCGCATAGCTTTTAACCCCATATGATGATCTAGCAAGAGTACTGCATGTTCACTCACCATATCTCTTCTATTTGCTTCTTTTGCCCACCTTTTGAGTATAAAATGGGGGGGTATCTCATCTATGTCAAGACGATCGAAGAGTTTTAATATATATCTGCAAATTATTCCCATAAACTCAAAGTGCTGACATCCGCATTTTGCATCTTTTGTTTGCAAATTAAATTTTACATTGAACCCTTCAGGTAGGCCAAACTTTGTCGTAACATTAAAGATGCACCATTCACCGTCAATTGCATGTTCACCTACTTTAAAACGACATACTTGATCAAACTCATATCGGAATTTGTCAAATATATTTCTTGTGTAGATAGTAGAGGCATGGTTCAATATCAGACTAATTGTATTCAAAATCCACTTCTTATATATAGAGATGTAGTCTTCTTTCCTTTCTCTTGTATAAATTTTATCCAAAGCTTGTTCATACTGTGTTACAAAATCTTTCAGATTAGTTTGAGACGAAACAAATCCATAAAAAAAGGAGTTAATGCTCTCACTTCTACCAGTTGTATTCATTCCAGCAAAAAAGGTGCTTCGACTGTACGTCGGTACCCACATATGTCAAATTTCATAGAGACTCTTGAGCCAATCATTCTCGGCTAAATCAAATTCCAATATCATAGAATACCATTGGTTTTCAAACTCCTCACTTGTGTATGTATGATGAATACAATTTTTCATTGTTTGCTTGAACTTTGACTTCTTGAAATACACATGTGCAAGTTTCTCCGGAAATTTCTTTTGGATATGCCATTGGCAATAACGATGACGCGATTCGGGAAAGACCTTTGCTATAGCACTTCCAATAGCTAAGTCTTGGTCTGTTATTATACACAACGGATGTCTTCCTTCCATGGCCTCTAACCATTTTTGAAAAAGCCATATAAAAGTCATCTCGGATTCATCTTGCAATAGTGCACAACTGAACAATATTGATTGTGAGTGATGATTTACTCCTGTGAAGGGAGCAAACAGCATACTGTACTTGTTTGTCCGATAAGTGGTATCAAATGCAACCACATCTCCAAATTGCTCGTACACTATTCTTGATCGTGCATCCACCTAGAAAAAATTTATAGCTCGAGTATTTTCATTGCATTGAATAGCATAGAAAAAGTGTGGATTCTCGACCTGTTTCTTGCTAAAAAATGTAACAACTGCATTTGCGTCTCCAGATTCCAAGTCTTTATGTCTGACCGATTTCAGGTGATTCCAACAATCCCTGTCGTCAAAACCTACGGCTGAATAACCGCCACCAAAAATAGATGGTAGCTTTCCTACTTGCAAATTCTCTCTGTTAAAACATTCGGTCAAATCTTTTGCTGCATCGGGCATACATCTATTTGACCTCATATGAATCATCTTACTAGGAGTGATCAATGCATGATTATAGTCATCACTAAAGCCTATAATTTGCCACTGAGTTGTCTCCTTAATATTCGCCACACGCATATAAGCATTGCAACCGCCTCTGACTGTCGAATGACTTCTTCTGATAATACATTTTTCATTATGGTCCACGCCTTCTTCCGATGAATTCCCTCACATGAGCAAACAAACTTGGCACAAGTGATTACATCCCCACGCCGCCCTTTATTTGTTGACCGAGTACGAATCGTATACCCTTTTTGACGACCAAATTGTATATAATATTCCTTTGCTTCTTTCAAAAAATTAAACAACATCCCTATGAACGGTTTGCTTATATCCCTGCAGTCCTTCGAACTTTGAACTATATCTTGATTTTTTATAGCCTCACATGAAGTTCCATCACTATAGCATTCTGTTGTCGGATCGATGGCGGCCGCTAGATCATCATGAGAATTGCTTCTAAGGAAATGATAAAAGACATAAGATCAAAGTGATGGCATTTGATAAAAAAACTGTAATATGACAAAATAATTTAGTGAAAAAAAATTCAAGAAAAGTGACTACAAAATGAATACCTTCCTTCTTCTGTCATTTCTATCAAAATCACACTTGTTGAAGATTTCCGATTTAGATTATGGCACCACTGTCACGAAACAACATAATATAGAAAAATAAAATCAGACCTAACAACCAGATGATATTTCTATACAATAACAAGTAACAAGATGTGCATGCGGGCACAATAACAACCATATGACACTTTAGAATGCTCAAAGAGAATGACATTGAGAAGATAAAATGGACACTCTGAGAATCATGGTGATGGAAGTATATTAACAATCATATTTTTTTAATAAACAGATATTAGAGATGGTGCAATAGATCAAAAGATATTAAAAAATTCCTGCAGCAGATCAAAGGATATTAAAAATTCATGCAGCCAACATGCTCTGGGGTGTTCTTTCTCTCTGGTCGGATTTCATCCCAGTCTTCGCCTGCTACTCTCCAATCACAGAGAGAATGGGGGTAGAAAAGAAAGGGGAGGGGACCTACCTGCGATGGGGTCTTCTTCCTCTCTGGTCGGGTTTCGTCCCAACCGTCTGCTCCTATCCGAAGAGAATCGAGGAGAAGAAGGGCTACCTCGTGTCGACCTACCTTTGCTGGAGTCTTCTTCCTCGCTGGCTAGGTTTCGTTTTAGCCATCGACGAAGGGAATCGCGAAGAAGAAGGGCTCCTCCACGTCGACAGCTCTATTTTCGTTACTCCGATTAGAGGCTTGGTGGATCATCCGTCGGGTTTCGTCCCAGCTGCGATCAGTCGTCGTTGCCGAAGAGGAGCTGATCGGATCTTGGTAGGAGGTGCAGCGTCGATTCAGTCGTCGCTGAAGAGGAGGTGCGGCGTCGATTCAGTTGTCGCCGAAGAGGAGCAGATCGGATCTTGGTAGGAGGTGCGGCGTCGATTTAGTCGTCGCCAAAGATCGCCAAAGAGGAGCTGATCGGATCTTGGTAGGAGGTGCGGCGTCAATTCAGTCGTCGCCGAAGAGGAGCTGATCGGATCTTGGTAGCAGGTGCGGCGTCGATTTAGTCGTCGCCGAAGAGGAGGTGATCAGATCTTGGTAGGAGGTGCGGCATCGATGATGGCGTGGTTGCGAGCGATCGGGGTGAAGAAAGGGGGTCGGGGGTGAAGAGAGGGGGGGAGAGACGGGGTGGTTGCGAGCGATCGGAGAGGGAGTGAAGAAAGGGGGTCGGGGGTGAAGATAGGGGAGAGACGAGATGAAGAAAGGGGGTCAGGGGTGAAGAGGGGGGAGTGCACGAGATATTTTATTCTTTTGTCGTTTGGTGGTACACAAAACGAGAGACACTTATTCTCCTCTCCGATACTCTAATCTTGGTCGTAGGTCAGATCCGAACAAAGGGTCAGAATCATAGGTAACTCTATAAGTAAGTGGCCATAAGTAAGAGTATCCCTCTCCTATATATATATATATATATATATATATATATATATATATAGGGGCATGCTATGCTGCGGCATGCGGTGCGTGCGGCATCGCACCGCAGCCGTGTGATGCACTGCTGCGTGCATCGCATGCACGCAGCGCGTGCATCACACGGCTGCAGTGCAATGCCGCACGCACCGCATGCCGCATTCAAGCATTTCAAGCATTTCTATATATATATATATATATATATATATATATATATATATATATATATATATATATATATATATATATATATATATATATATATATATATATTGGGTTACTTGCGAGCTTCGTCTAGAATTTTCTAGATTGGAATCCATTAGAAGTGGATTCCTCGAATTTGATGGACTCTGGATCTCCACCTTGATATCTCGTTCAACCCTAATTGTAGTGTTGAACAAGCCAAGAAGAAGAAAACAAGAAAAAGAGAAGGAAAAAAAAAACGGCACAAGAGGAAGGAGAAGCCCGACTCTTCTCTTCCCTCTGTCTTTCTCCCTTTCTTTCTCTCTCCCCACAAGAACCAGCCACCGACCTCCCCTGTTTTTGTCCCCCCCACCCCCCCTCCTCCTTTTCCTCATTGTAGAAACATAATGAACAAAATTCTTTAATCCCGTCTCTTCATGTTTTACAAGAAAATCTTTCATATTTTTAATTTTATCTAACTTAACTATGATGTCTAGAACTTAAATATCCAAATTAAAACACAAATGTATTGTGCCTAGTCAATGAAATTATCAATATTTTAATTTTGAATATATTGAATGATATGTCTCTTTGGTTGCAGCTTATATGGAAACAAGTGTGAAACCAGGGTGAGCTCTAATATCCATACAACTGCTTTGGGCAGCTGGTAGTGGTACCGCTCCTAGTGAGCTTTCACCAAGGTTGATACGGGCTCCCCACTCGGTGTGGGGCTCCCACTGGATAGTGTGGCGAATTCATGGGGGACTAAGTGGGCCCTTCCTTTCGCTCGGTGTCTCGCTCCTGCTCGATAGTGAGTATACTTTTTGTGAGCCACAGTGTGTCCTTCTCTGGGGCTGTGTAGTTGTACACCTTTGTAATGACTCATGGGTCTAGCTAGGGCCCCACTATTTAAAGCCCCCCCCCCCCCCCCCCCCCCCCCAACAACAAAAAGGAGGGGGGTTATTAGCTTTGGATCCCTCTAACCAACCCAACATTAGGATAAACGCGTGAAACTTTCATTAGAGTTTCAACCCCTCTAACGAACCAACATTAGGATAACCCCTTCCTTTTTTTTTTTAAATCTCAAGACCACCCTCACCTCCTCTCCTCTCTCGACCAACCATGGCAGAGGGTCGCCAGGTCCGACGGAGGCGGATGCGGCCACGAGCAGCGGTCGAGTGGCGGAGGCGAAGGTAACAACGATGGCGGGGGGTTCAAGTTAGGTTTAGGATTGCGATTTCTAGGTCTAGGGTTCATCCCATGGCATGTAGTTCTTACGTTAGGGAGATCGGTTAGATCCTGCAGGGGGGGGGGGGGGGGGCGGGGGGGGGGGGGGGGGGGGGGGGTTTGGTTAGGTCCGGTGACGGTGACAGGGGGTTCGGTTAGGTCCGGCAGTGGCGGGGTGGGATTCAATTAGGTCTGGCGGCGACAAGGTGAGGTTCGATCCAGCGGTGATGGTGGCAGGGGCAGTGTGATGAGAGGTATTTTCATCCACAGGGGTCTGAGTTTAAATGAAAAGGTTGTCGGAACTTCAGCGCGAAACCATCTTCTAAGATAGGATTTAGACTCATTACCAAAAAAAAAGGGGAAAGTTAGCAGTTGGTCCCCCACAAGAAAGCCTTTTTAGTCTGAAGGACACCCAAAAGTTGGTTTGAGTTGGGGTTCTTGATTTTTTAGACGATCTTGATAATTCTACTTCCTTCTGTCTATTATATTTTTTTATCTTCTCGTTAAATCTTTGTTGGTGTCGAATCCTTAATAAAGGAAACATATATATTTTTTATCTTCTTAATGATCGTCTCAACACATTTCAAATGACAAAAACATTTTTAGAGAGAGAGAGAGAGAGACAGAGAGAGAGAGAGAGAGAGGACACTGAGTATAGCCTGGATCTGTAATTTTTCTTCTCCCCACTTTGTGGATTCCTAATAAAATCTTACTTATCGTTAAAAAAAAAAGAGAGTGAGAGAGAGAGATGGCCGGTTTGGATATGCACCAAATCCAGGATTTTGAGATTCTTAGAGCTTAGAATCTCTAAAAAAGATGGAGAGCATGTTTGGATACAATTGGATCGTAAAAAATGTTTCTTAGAGAACCCAAAACATACTTTTAGGAGCCATTTTTTCGGAATCCAAAATCGTGGCTCTGGAGCCCTGGGCTCCAAGAATCCCAGAATCAAAATCCTATCAATACAGTGCCTAAATAGCAACGTCAGAGAGTCCTTAATTGGCATCATCTATCTGCTTCATTTTTTAACTGAATACAAAGTGGAACTACAATTGAGTCCAGGTGTCTATTTGATATAGAACTAGTAGTGAACCCGTGCCATGCATGGGATGAAATTAAAAAATAAAAGTTTTGTAACATAGAACTAATTGAGCAAAAGACACGTCATTTCTAGGTGCAAAATCTGGCTAACGCCTAAAGGTAGGACCCGCAGTCCTGCCTGGGGTCCACGGAGACGACAGTGGGACCCGTAGCCCTAACTGGGGCCCACGGAGATGACAATGGCACCCACAGCCCTGCCTAGGGCCCACGGAGATGATAGTGGGATCCGCAGCCCTATTTGGGGCCCACGGAGATAATAGTGGGACCCGCAGACCTACTTGGGACTCACACATACTATCTAGGGTCTAGTAAATCCCCCCGGGTATTTACCAAAACCCCCGATATTTTCAAATCTCTATAAATAGCAGATCCTGTAAATATTTTGGACCGGAATTCATTATTACCAACTCCACTTTTAGTTTTCCATAGCTCCTTGAGCCTTCTGACAATCAGACTCCAGTCAAGCCTATTCCACCCTCTGTCTACCTATACAAGCACTCCTCGACCTATCAAGAGTAGCTCTACTTCTTCAGAGATAGTGGATTTAAAAGTTACGTTTTACTGCACGGAGACATAGGCTTCGGCCGAACTCCGTCATCACATCATTTGTCAACTCTTTCTCTCTCTCTCTCTCTCTCTCTCTCTCTCTCTCTCTCTCTCCCTCTATTGTTCTGCACCCTTCTTCTTTCTACAGTCAACAGCGTTAGCGCGACAACTCAACACTCCACAGTGCACCTTTCCATCCAAGCTCTACCCTTCAATCGACTATTGGAGGGGGACTGTACGACGGTCATAATCCTCCCCCATAGTTTGACACCGTCTATGGGATCTCTCCCTATCGACTAGCGACCTCCGTGTTTTCTAGCTCTTGCAACTATCGATTGCTCGAGCAATCCGTTTGTCTCCATCGCTACGTCATAATAGAAAAGACACGACCCGTGGACCAGCTAAAGGGAAGTAACATGCATCCAGACATTCAACATCCAATGACTCGCTCAACAGGCGCAACCTTGGCAGTCTCCTCAGCTAGCCGACGCTACTCCTCAACGTCAGAGGAAAGTGCATGTCTTGCCTGTTGGACCCTCATGCGACATATCAGATCACGACAGAGAACTTCCAACTCCTCACTCTCATGAAGCAGAACGCTGCTTTTATGTTTGAGAGGGACTCTCTCCGACAGATCGTCGTCAAAGCAGAAGTTGACTTCCCACGGTCAGCCGCTGGCATCAGCGACGCAGCAGGCGTCTGCCGACCACTTGACCCGTCCCCCGCTCCTTCCAGATGATCCATCGTCGACGCTTCTTGACGGTCCCTCAAGCCTTCTTCGAGGGGACCCTCACCTCTCCCTCCTAGATAGATAGTCTGGGAGTGTTTCGACGAGTCAACTCATTAACCCGAATCTCTCGGTTCTGAATCATCCTTCGACCCTCACTGTCAGAGGGAGGTTCGGAACGGAGGACATCGCTCCAAAACTCGGCCGCATCTCAACAAGGACCAAACTCTGGTAGAGCATTGCCAGGAAATGAGGGTTTCTGAGTCCCACCTTCCTCCCATTCCTTCGAGATGCCTCTCCAACCAACGAGGCGAACGTAGGAATGACCATGCCTCCAAAGGGCCACTTCATCGATAAATTCTTTGAGCTCAGTTTCCTCGAAGCTGGCCACTTTCCCCAAGTTCAACTGTCTAATGGGAGATCCGACGCTACACGTCCTCGCCTTCAAACAGGCGTTGACGTCGCACAACCATGACAACCAGGTTTTATGCCACACTTTTACTAGTAGCCTGGATGACATATCATTAGACTGATATCACAATCTCCTTACACGCTCTGTCAGCCTATTCAGGGACCTGGTGGACCTCTTTATCTAGCACTACCAACTGGACCTCAAGCCGAAGAAGAAACTAGACTCCCTCTACCGATTACGGATGGGCTCGGATGAAACCCTCTGAGAATTTACTTGGAGGTTCTGGAATGAGCATGCAGCGCTCTCCAGACGTCACCTCGACGACGAAGCAATCATGCTAGCATTCTAGAACGCCCTGCTCTTCAATCTCCACATCTACAATGACCTCATCCGCAATCCTCCTACCTCCCTCGGAACACTCTTCAATCGGATCCAGCAAGAAATCGAAGTTGAGGATGATCAAGTTGCTCACAAAGGTTGTGACCTCAAGAAGTGCTCTTCGGATAAGGAGCCGACAACACTGACTGCCCGAGCTCTCAATGCTCAGGCTAAGAAAAGAGAGTCCTCCAAAAAGCCGCGACGGGCAGGAGATAGACCCACGAAACCTCGGAGACCATGTTTACTGACTGGAACCTGCCTATTGACATCAAACTTGAATAGATCCAACATAAGAACTGCCTTAGGAGGCCCAACTCTCTTGAGTCTGGCACAAAACAGACGCAGCACAAGTCGATCTACTGCGACTTCCACTGGTGCCATGGCCATCCTACCATTCGATGCTTTAGCCTGAAATACCACTTGGAGGACCTTCTACAGGAAGGCCATCTCTAGAAGTTCAAGACCGATGCTCACAGAACAAACGATTCACTTCCTTCTCCCTCTCCTCAGAGGGACAAGGTGACGTGTTGGATCTGCTTGTTCATGCATCAATCGATCTCCATCATCGTTCCAATGAAGGTCTACGGTATCCATGGTAACCTCCTGTGGGCACCGAAATTAGTTCACGAGTCGAACCTGACCCGCATGCGAAACTAGGCCCACACACAACGGACCACATGCAAACTTGGCCCACACACAACGGCCTGCATACAAACTTGGCCCGCATACAACGGCCCGTATGTGAAACTTAGCCTGCATACAACTGCCCGCATGTGTAACTCGACTAACACATACCGGACTTGACTCAAGCAAACCCATACAAGTGGGTCCACCGGCCCCTCTCTTGGAAACCATGCCCCTCCCCATGGGGAGGTGTGGTCGGCCATGAAGAAAAAGAAAAAAAAAAGAAAAGAAAAGAAAAGAAAAGAAAAAAAAATATTAACCGCCTCTATGTGGGGGGAAGTGGCATGGACGTCTACACAACCGTAGATCCACGACGATCCCTCGATTCGATGGACAAGATAACGTCTTGTCGCCATGCAATCGGAAGGTGCAAAGATAGCTCGAATCCCAAAAGATCAAGCCACATCTTGTCAATAACTATCCCCACAAAATAAGGAAACAAATCAAGGTCGTTTTCCCCAAAAGAGAACAATATCTTGTATGGGGGGAGATATTGGATTGATGGACAAAATCACAGCCATATCTCTCCCAACCTCCCCCCTTTGCCTATAAATAGAAGGGGTGGGGGAAGGCATCAATGGTCGGAAACTAAATATGTGAAGGCTCTGCAAAGAAAGAGCCTCGCTCTCGACGACCCAAGGCTTTACGAGGCATGGCAAGTGCGTCCAACGGGAATGCTTAGCCCATCAAAGTCCTCATCGACGTGAAGGCCTCGCACACGAAGATCAAAGCTTCAACTCCTCGCACAAAGAAGAAAGCTTGGAGATGAAGGCCCGGAGTTGACATCACCCCGTCGTCTCCAACAATCTTCATCAACTCCAAAGATGCCAAAAGCAAAGGTCGAAGAAAAAAATCAAAGTCGGCATCACCCTGTCGTCTTCAACAAAGCTTTGACTCCTCGCACGAAGAAGAAAGCTTGGAGAAGAAGCTGCCCGAAGTCGGCATCACCCCGTCATCTCTAATCATCTTAACTCCGAAGACGCCACAAGCAAAAATCGGAGAAGAAGATTGAAGCGGCGCCACATCCGTCGTCTTCAACAAACATCCGCTCCATTGACGAAGAAGAAAGCTTGGAGAAGGATACTCGACACAACGCTACATCCGTCACCTTCAACAATGCCTTCAACTCCGATAAATCCAAATACGCCCAGAGAAGAAGCCGACGCTACACCCGTCGCATGGAGATCGATGCTATACCCGTCGTCTTCATCAATAAAAGTCGATGCTACAATCATCGCACGGAGATCGGTGCTATACCCACCATCTTCAAAAGAAGCCTTCAACTCTGATCACGCCAAAGAAACCCGAATAAGAAGAGAAGTCAAAGTCAACGCCACAATCGTCGCCACCGAAATAAAACCAGAAGAATAAAGAAGACTTGAAGATATCCATCATCATTCAAGGTCAAGATCAAGCCAAAGCCAAAAGCAAAAGCTCAAAACCAAAGCCATGCAAAGCAAGAGCAACACCCACGCTAAAGTCACGCACGTGCTGAAGCCAAGCAACTACGAAGGATCACAAGCAAAGAAATGCACTTTCTAGCCGATACAACGCGAAGTCCGAAAGAACGAAAGCACCGCAAGCCTCTACGCCTTCTACGTTCAAAAGCTATACGCCAAAGCCAGAGCTACACTAAAGCAATGCTGGAGCCAGACACAAGAAGCTAAAGTCAAAGCTAAAGCTAATCCAGAACCAGATGCCAGAAGCCAAAAGCCAAAGCCAAAGCAAAGCAAAAGTTACGCCTGCGCTAAAGCCATGCACGTGCTGAAGCCAAGCAACTACGAAGGATCACGAGCAAAGTAACACACTTTCTAGCCGATACGATGCAAAGTCTGGAAGAACAAAAGAACCGCAAGCCTCTACCCCTTCTACGTTCAAGTGCTAAATGCGAAAGCTACGCTGACGCCAGAGCAACACTAAAGCAAAGCCAGAGCTAGACGCCAGAAGCCAAAGCCGAAGGTGAAAGCAAGATCGATGCTGTGAAACCGATGATCGAGGACGTCGAGGTCTAGCAAGAGCCGAGGAAGACACGAAGATCGAGCAAACGACACCAAAAGCCCCCTATCCGAGAAAGCGTGAAGCACGGAAGGCAAAAACACAAAGGCAAAAACATTTGACCTCTCAAGAAACCCAAAACCTTGCTAAGACCTCTGTCCTGGGCAATCCCTTCAGAGCTCTCGCACGAAGTAACGTGGAGACACTGATCAAAGGGACCCTCCAGAGGATCTCTCCCACAATCTCCTGATCAAATCTTCGCCGCACCCGGCTCACGACGCCCGAGTCCCTGGGTCCCAGTCTTGTAATCTTTATGTGTTCGAAATAAAGATGACCCAAATCTTTTTTTTGCGCATACACCTCCATCATCAAACTCCAACTCGGAAGGAGGTGGAGCAGCAAGTACGACGTGTCTATCATATGCGCATTGTCGCTCAAGTCGAAGAGTCTTGGATTGAGAAGTCCGTCAGAGGCCTCCCTTGGCCAGCAATCGTCTTCACCGACCAGGACCTCAATAGAGTGTGCACTCCATATCGTGACCCCCTGGTCCTTCGACTCATTATCGATGGAAGCTTTGTCAACGGGATACTCATCGACACCGACAGCTCCATCGACATCATGTTCTCTGACTGATTCAAGCATCTCGCCCACAAATACGAGAGCCTTGACGTAGTACTGACCGTCATCACCGACTTCAACGGGGAGCAAAGGATGACGATGGGAGAGGCAAGGTTCACACTCGATCTCAGTAGAGAGATGTGAGTATCAGTTTGCTTTGCTGTCATCGAGGGAACATCGAATTACAACGCCATTTTGGGTAGACCCTTCCTCAATCAGATTAACATATATCGTCTCCTCCTCTAATCATCAACTCCTCAAGTTTCCAACCAGAAAGAGCATCAGGTGTATAAGAGGTAGTCAATAGATAGGCAGATCATGTGAGGCTGCAGCTGCACGGATTTGACCAACGTCAAATGCTACGCCGACAAAGCGTTTGATCGACAAAGCTGGTTCCTCGACCAGATAGCAATCAATGGAGCCTCCACTGCCAGAGCCTATATCGACGGAGTGGGAGGCTCTACCTTCAATTATTGAACTTCAAATTATGGGGGAGGATTTTAGCCGTCGTACGTAACCCTCCTCCAATAGTCGAGTGAAGGTTTTACCCTTCAGGATGTGGTGCTCTTCGAAGTACTGAGGTGTGACTTGCTGGGCTGTCACACAAGCAATGTAGAGTAGAAAGGTAGAGAAAGAGATGACACAAAATGTGATAATGGAGTTCGGCCAAAGCCTACGTCTCCGTGCGGTAAGATGCAACTTTTTAATCCACTATCTCTGAGTTAAAAGTAGAGCTACTCTCGACAGGCCGAGGTGTGCTTCTTTTAAATAGATAAAGGGTGGAGAAGGAGTCTGAAAACCAGAAAACTCGAAGAGCTCTGGAAAACAGGAAGTGGGATTCTGGTCAGGATTTTTGATCCGGAATATTTTTTAGGGTTAGCTATATATAGAGTTTGGTTTATCTAGGAAATATATTAGGAATATTCCCAGAAGTATCTGGGATTTGGTAAATATCCGGGGGGATTTACTAGACCCTAGATAGTGCAATTAAGCCCCAGGCAGAGTTGCGGGTCCCATCGTCGTGCTTGTGGGCCCTATGCAGGGCTGCGAGTCCCACTGTCATGCTCGTGGGCCCCAGGCAGGGCTGTGGGTCCCACTGTTGTGCTCGTGGGACCTAGGTAGGGCTGTGGGTCCTACTATAGAGCGTTAGCCAGATTTTGCACCAATAGTTATCCTCTCTCAGCTAGGTAGGTGCTAATCTAGTTGGGTGGGTCTTCCTGATGCAAAAACCAATCGCTCATCTACCGACCCCCTGTCCGGGGTCGACCGTCCATCTGTCGACCCGCTGCACGGGGCCGACTGTTGCACCTGCAGACCCCCTGCCAGGGGCCGGTCGGGTGAGCGTCACCCGTTGAGCGGGGCCGACCGCTGCGCCCGTCGACCCCCTGCCAGAGGCCGACCGGGTGCGTGTCTGCTAACCTGCTGCACGGGGCCGACCATCATCTGTCTGCCTACCCACTGCGAGGGGCCAACCATCGTCCATCTACTGACCCCCTGCTAAGGGTCGATCGTTGTCCATTTGCCGACCTGCTGCGCGGGGCTGACCATTGCGCCCGCCAACCCCCTACCAGGGGCTGACCAAGTGAGCGTCTGCCGACCCGTTGAGTAGGGCTGACCGTTGCGCCCGTCGACCCACTGCCAGAGGCCGACCGGGTATGTGTCTGTCGACCCGCTGCACATGGTTGACCGTCGTCTGTCTGCCAACTCCCTGCCAGGGGCTAACCATCATCCGTCTGCCGACCCCCTGTCCGGGAGCCACGTACGACGAGAGGTAGCGGTTGCATCCGGGATCAGAATCCGCTAATTTCAGAGCTAGTGCGATCCTTGCATGACCCTCTGCAAGGGAGGGCATAGACGAGGGAAGAACACGGTCTAGAAGGCCATCGTATCACGATAGGAAAACGGGATAAAAGGCGAGTTAAAAATCCAAATTGCGGAGGGAAAATGGTGCAAAATCGTGAAATCACTATAGCAACAGACAATTCATTATGCGCAATGCCAACTAAAACGAAGAAAAAACGAAGATGAGTCCATTCGTCTTCATAAAGAGTATCCATTCGGTAATTGAAACTCCTGCTACAGTGAAATCACTATAGCAACAGACAATTCATTATGCACAATGCCAACTAGTGAATGGATCCTCTTTCTGGAGACGAATGGATACTCTTTCTGTAGCACTTGAGGGGGTAAATAAGGACAAGGGACTTGCTGTAGCACGTCATGTTTGGGAGGGACTTGGTGCAATATCGAAACAATATCTGTCCTTTAGCTAATATAGCATCTGATAAAAGGACTTAAGGATAAGTCTCCCTTTTTTTTTCATTGTTTGCATAAAGTTCTCCATCCTTGTAGGAGTCGAGAAGCATATAGAAACGATATGTATCAAGATATTTTCTTATGGCGGCGGAATAGTGCCCGGTTTGTGAGATACTTATGTAAGGTCTGTCTTTGGATGTGTAGAAGCATAACCAGTTGGGGGTAATGTGTGATAAGTTCCTCTAACTAATTGAATTTAGTGATAAAGACAACCAATATCATTTATTAGCATTAAGTCCTCCTGCTAGAAAAAAGTTTTAATTACCCTTGCGACTAGCTGTGCCTGTGAGCAAGACCCTACATGCAACTGTACGTGTGGGCACTGGTTTGAGCCTAACAAAAGCATTGTAGCAAAAAGAGTAATGATCTTCGGAAATTGTTATTCTTTTGGCCCGGCAGTGGCCAGCCGCCCACCACCTTCTGTAGTTGTGGTGGCGATGGCGGTGACATTAGAGGCATGGCGCGGCTTTCATGTTAGCGTGCTGTGTGTGTGCCAACAAGCGGAAGCCGGAAAAAAAACCTTTGGCATCAACTTTACCAGTTAATTCAACTATGTGGGCAAAAAACTGACTAGAACTAAAAAGCACGGAATAGATCTAGCTGTCGATCAAGATTTAAAGAGAGAGAATTAAAATAGAGCCCCCTCTCTCCCACATGTGAATACAGCTCTCTTAATCCTATTAAAAACCAACTATAAAGATTTTAAAAACCTAATATAAAAATGATAACTACCTATTCAATGGCATTTAATGACTATTTGATGGTAATTAATATTTTTTTTTAAGGTTAAGTAGTTCTCTTTGTCTAACAAGTGAATCACACCCCGAAGGCGGTTGTCTGAGTGCTGACAGGCACAAGCATTTACTAGTGGTCAACAAAGCAAGAGTTCACTCACCCAGTAGCATTTCTCCAATCTTGAATGGCTCCCATCTACTACATCTTATTTACATACAGCAAACTGTCACCAAATTAATGGAAAAAAACCCCAAAACTTGGTGCTTCTCTATATGCAAAGAACTGGAACTTTCCTTCTGACCTAGGGTTTCGTCGATCCGATCTTGGCCTCCTCGGATGCCGGTGACGGCTCCAGGGAGGCCAGGACCTCGTGGTGGGTAGTCTACAAGGATGGGATATGGCCCTCTCTCCTTTCCCTTGTAGATAGGGGCTACTCCGGGCAGCCGGCTTTTTGTGCTCGTCTCGACAGCGTTGCGTGGCGACCCTCTATTGGGCGGTGGCCTCCACTCGGCGTCGGGAGCACGAATATCGCCGGAGGGTTAGATCTAGCCCTGGTCCTTGTTGGAGTCGAAGGTTTTCTAGATCTCGAAGGCGCGTGGGTCCCGTTGCTGTAGTGGCTGTGGCATTCGCCAACGAAAGGGTAGGGCTACTGCGACTCCCTCATCTTGGCCGGGGCTGCCGGAGTTGATGGCGGTGGATCACCTGGTGTTTTGGTTATATTTTGTGTTTTGTTTTGTTTTCCTACTTTAGTTCTTCCTTTGTTTTGAGAGCTGCGATGTCTTCATCGGTGAGCGGAGTTGTGTATTTAATCGGTTGTGTGTTGATGAGCATTGGTGTTGACAACTTCCCCCGCCTGGTGGCGGTCTTGTTCCCGTCAGTGGTGTCGGTGGTATCCGCCAGCTGGTGGGTTTGCAGTGTTTGCGCTGGCATGTGGCACCTCTTGGAGATCAGGTTGTGATCTCCCCTTTGATGAATACCAAAAAAAAAAAAAAGAACTGGAACTTTGCTATAAAGAAAACAGTGAAGAACTCTTGCAAAGAAAGCTCCTGTCTGTCGAGGGGGAATAACTCAATGCAGATGGGTGACCAATGTCCACATGGCCTCATGATAGATTCAGCATGTCACTAACATCAAAACAAGCAGTGGGAGAAAAACTCAAAAATCTAGAAGCGTGCTCTACCCCAATGTTGGAATTGTTTTTTTAACTTTGAGGTAGAAGTTCTGGGAGTGCGCAACTCACTCCAGAGTTAACATTAGCATCTTGGCTTGTTATCATTCCTATATCAAGATCTGAGTGCCAACCAAGCTTTAGTCTTTCTGGAGCTTGATGCTGGCTCTTTCAGTGTAATTTGTTGGCGAGAGTAGCAGGCTCTTGCTTCGTTAGCTCTTCATTGTTCGCTTACCACTACTACCATCCTCCACCATGTCTGTACCCTCGGGCATTATGATCTCCATGTCCCGGCTGTCCCTCTTCAATACATTCCCCAACCTGGCAATCGCTTCCGTTTGCTCCTGTAGGACCTGATGGGGCACATAGTGGAGATATAAGATAACTGGGGGATGGGTGGTGACCCATTTAGCTGCAGATATCTGGCTGAGTGCTCAACCGGGCTTTTCTTTACCTCGTGCATGTCGGCGAGGCTTTGCTCGTCAATCTTGGCCGACATCGGAAGGTACACAGAACCGCCACCGCCGCCAACATTTGCCTGCACACGGGCTACGTTGAGCAGATTATGAACCCTCCTGGATAATTCCGCTCCTGATCCTTTCAGCTGGAATGCCACACAGCAGCCATTTTATAATAGAGAAAGAGAGCTACAGAGAGGAAAAAGAGCAAAGCAAGAGAGTAGATAGGGACTGACCTGTTTTGATAACACAGCCAATTTCTGAGCTAGCTCAACTTCACCTTTCGTCAACGGCATCCGAAAACCCTTGCCTTCCAAGGCCTCCACTATTCTCATCACCTGTTGCATGGTGGGGAAAAAGTGGGGGATTTGCCTCCTCAAATACATCGACGATCGATGACATTGTTCCCTGGCATCCATGATGTAGAAATAAAAACACAGATGTTGAAAGACCTTCATACCCTCAGAAGACGCCTTTGAAGACCTTGTTCGTTCTGTTTGAGCCTCTGGACCCATGGAATAGTGTCACTTTGGAAATGCCTTAGAAGCTGCAGGGTTGGAAGGCATTTCTAGGATGACAACAGAAGAAAAATTGTTGATGATGATAGTAGTGACTTCGGTTGGAGAAACAGTACCATTTTAATGTTAGCTTGTGTCAGCCGCAGCCTCTCAGTGTCTGAAATGATTGCTTCATCCTGAAGCTGCAATAACACAGAAACAATGAGCCATTTGACAAAGCGAGTTTAATGCATTTTTTGTTGGGAGTTGAGTAGGAATACGTCTACTATGCTAGGCCTGGCAATTTTGGACCCGACATGGTAGACCCGACACAAACCGACACGAAATTAGCATGTCTAGGTTTGGGTTAAACGGTTCGGGTCATAAACGGATCGACACGATTAACCCGTTTAATAAATGGGTCAGGTCCGGGTTTAGGGTCTAGACACGGTAGACCCGAGAAGACCCGTTTAAAATTCAATGGGTCGGGTCGTGTCGGGTCCGATCTACCCACAATCCGATAATGTAGTATACAGGATAATATTGTAGTATGCAGTGTTCAAAAACACGGAACTCGGACTCGACTCGAAAGTGCACCGAGTCGAGTAACTCGAAACTTGACTTGGACAACTCGGTAATTATATATATATATATATATATATATATATATATATATATATATATATATATATATATATATATATATGTGTGTGTGTGTGTGTGTGTGTGTGTGTGTGTTTAAAACTCAAAATAGTAAATAGCCCAAGTCGGATCGAGTCGGCTTGAGTCATAGCCCATTTGAGTTTCAGTCTGAGTCGACTCGATTTTAGGCCGAGTCGAGTTGACTCGGGCGACTCGAGTCGAGTCGGATCGACTTTTGGTATTGTGGTAGTATGTAGTACCAACGGGTCTTATCACGTCAGGTCGAATCGAGTCGGATTGGGTTGGGTCGGATCGGGTCAACTGAATAGACCCGTGTGGTAAACGGGTCTACCAATTTATAAGTGGGTCGGGTACAGGTTTAGGCTCTAGACACGATTAGTTAAACGGGCTGGGTCCGGGTCTAGGGGTTTTGGACACGACCTGAAACTAGACACGACCCAACACGACCCATTGCCACCCCTATACTATGCTTTTGACATTAGATTCACAGCTTGTTCAGCTACACTGATTTTTAGCTAACCATGATGCAATGCTAAGTTAAGATGGATAATATACTTATTTGATTGAGAACTATGTGGCTCAACAAAACACAGCATGATAGAGTTTAACAAACATTGTCTCAGCCCAACTCCATAGTAGCTAAGCCAAATCATCTTAGATGAGTCAAAGGTATGGTGTTAACAAGCATATTTCAAAAATCCAAAGTAGTACGACACAGAGCCAAATGTCCTGAATTTCCATTATTACGGATACTTTAACAAGTTGGTCAAGCCATATGCCTGTTTATGCAATCCCGTCATTTAGTACAGCTCAGCAGGGATCAAATATAGTGATTCATACTTTTTCAGTTAATGACTTGAAACATCAGATTTA
The DNA here is from genome assembly GCA_947650365.1 of Chamaelirium japonicum. Lineage (NCBI taxonomy): Eukaryota > Viridiplantae > Streptophyta > Magnoliopsida > Liliales > Melanthiaceae > Chamaelirium > Chamaelirium japonicum. The sequence goes on along the minus strand of OX393556.1, from coordinate 15,545,591 downwards.
ACACACATTTAACATTATTTACCATAAATGGCCTGAATGGATTTTTCTTCAGTTGATACAATAACCTCACACAGTACTAGATGACCATAAAAGGTTAAATTTAAAATGGCAACCACGACTGAAATCTCAGCCGTTCAAACCTTGCCACCCACATCCCCCCTGCATCCCTTGCTCCCACACACCCAATTCCCCACCCCACCCCACCCCACCGCCCCGCCCAGCCAATACAACACACCCACAACTACCTTTTCCTTGTCCAAAATTTCCAGCCCATCTCTGTTGATTAATTTTAGTAGCTACCATATTTCATCAAAATCACAGTGTATTCAATCCTGTCACTCAATGTTTGTTAAATTTGAATTCCTGCATCAAAAAAATTGATTGAATGAAACAACTAGTCTAATCTGTATAGTGTTAATATATTTCTAGAGACTAGTATTAGTTTATACATATACTAGATAGACGCTTCCACATAATTTTCCGAGAGCTCCGCTTGCTAGCTCCCACACCCGTTTGGCATTCAGGCAACAGATCTTATTATAAATTCAATATTCCAGAATGTAAATTTATGTTACAGGACACCAGTGTCCAATAAAAAATTCAATAATAGACATACACCTCGTGTCGACATACAGTGGTCACATGGGACACCATGACTGGCTCTTAAAATATGTACCCTTAAACCAAAAACCTAACAAATACAGTGCTCCACACAGTTTAAAGCCGATGTTAGGTGAAAATGTCTCCATGCCTTAATGTCTGTGCCAACATCATCTTATTAACATTTTTATGTTTAGCTCTTTCAAGCATTGCTTGTCAGTGTCACTTAATAAGCACAAAATAAAATGTTACAAGTCATATATGTAAACTAGGTACAAACCACATGCAGATGCACGGACAAACAGCTAAGATGTTTGTAGCAAATGCGCTACAAAACAAACAATTTTCGGAGTACTGTAGCACCTACAGTACCCCCACAAATGTATAGAAGCAAAGGGGCTCTGCCGCTCTTTCATACAAGGCATCTAGATACGTCTCAACGTGACACAACCTGTCTGAAATACTCCCGTTTCAGTATTGTAGTATTTGATAAGTCAAGAATTGTTACTGCATGGTGATATATTGGTCAATGTATACAAGGAATAGCCTAGGAGGTCATCTAGGTGTTTTCTAGACCCATCCGCATAGGCTAGGAGGGCGTGAGATGAAAGAACAAGAGGAAGAAGAGAACTTCGGCGATCAAGTATATCTTTCCTTGAATGGTGAGACAATGACAGAGAGGAGATGCCCTGTTAAATATAATGTTCAAGGACAAGGATGACGAAGAATGATTATACTTTTTCTTTTGTCAAATGTGGGCTTGGAGTTGTGGACATAATTGTTTCTGTAATGGTCTTAATAATCTTTTTTCCATTTTGTTCAAGATGAATAGTGATTGATTCACAATCTACCCTTTGATGGTACTTTTTTCATGGTGCACTTTTTTTGTATATAATTTCTTGGTATCCTATATCTTTATAAAGTTTAAAGCACTACCACCTTCTTGACCTTGACAAACTTTTTCTCTGTCCAACCCCAAAGTAGCTAAGCCAAATCATGTTAGATAAGTCACAGGTCTGGTGTTAACAAGCATCTTTCCAAAGTAGCACAACACAGGGCCAAATGTTCAGAATTTTCATTATTGCGTCAACTTTAACAGGTCGATCAAGTCATATGCCTGTTTATGCAATCCACTCATTTAGTACAGCTCAACAGAGATCAAATTTAGTGATTCAACATTTTTCAGTTAATGACTTCAAACATCACTCGATCTAACACCTATTTACCATTATTTGATATAATTTCCCTGAATAGGTTTTTCTTCAGTTGATACAATAGCCTCGCACAGAACTAGATGACCATACAAGGGCAACTTTAAAATCTCTCCCCCCCACCCCACACACACACACACATACACACCCACACCTACCTTTTCCTTCTCCAAATTCTCCAGCCCATATTCGCCGATTAATTTTAGTATATACCATATTTCATCAAAATCATGTAGTGTATTTCAATCGAATCACTCAAAGTTTGTTAAATTTGAATTCCTGCATCAAAGAAATTGTTTGAATGAAACAACTAATCAGTATACTGTTAATATATTTCTAGAGACTAGCATTAGTTTATACATATACTAGATAGACGCTTCCACATAATTATCCGAGAGCTCCGCTTGCAAGCTCCCACACCAGTTCGGTATTCAGGCAACAAATCTTATTATTAATTCTATATTCCAATATGTAAATCTATGTTACATGGACACCCGTGTCTAATAAAACATTCAATAATCGACGTACACCTCGTGTCGACATGCAGTGGTCACATGAGACACCATGTCTGGCTCTTAAAATATGTACCCTTAAACAAAAATCAGAACAAATACAACGCCTTCATGCAGTTTAAAGGCCATGTTCAGTGCAAAATGTCTACATGCCTTGATGTCTGCCAATGTCTTCTTATTAACATTTTCATGCGTAGGTCTTTATAGAATTGTAAGTGACTAATATGTTTGTAGCACATGCCCTACAAAACAAACTATTTTTGGAGTACTGTAGCAACAACAATACCCCCACAAATGCATAGAAACAGGGGGGCTCTGCCGCTTTTTCTGACAAGGCATCTAAATAGGTCTCAATGTGGCACAACCCGACTAAAAGACTCCCGTTTTAATATTGTAGTATTCACTGTTGTCAAGGCGCGGGCCTAGGCGCGCACTAGGCGCCCGGAGACAGCTAGGCCCTAGTGCGCCCAGGCACACCTAACTAAGCGGCGGCCTAGGCACACGCCTAGTTTTAGACAATGATTTTTGTTTTTTTTTTTAAGTAAAACCCAACCCGCCCCCATCTTCTTTGTTCATTTTGTTGTTGTATACTTGTTTATGCTATGTGTTCATTGTGTTGTATGCATTTGATTAGAATATGCTCAATTTAATGTTAGCAAGTGTTTGTATTTTTTTTGTTCCTTTTATTGTTTACTTGTTTATACTATATATGTGTCATTGTGTTGCATGCATTTGACTATAATATGTTCAATTTCATGTTAGTAAGGTGTTATATTGCTTCCTATTACATATATACCTGCAAGTATAGCCTATACATATATACCCGTGCCTGGAGAATGCCTATGTACATAAGGTCACGCCTATGCACACAAGGCCACGCCTAGTCCTAGGCTCCCTCCGGGCGCCTAGCCTCGCCTTGACGCCTTGACAACTATGGTAGTATTCGATAAGTCAAGATTCGTTATTGCATGGTAATATATTGGTCAATGTAGCAAAGGAATAGCCTAGGAGCTCTTCTAGGCGTTTTCGAGACCCAACCGCTTAGGTAGTAAGGAGGGCGTGAGATGAAAGAAGAAGTGAACATTGGCGATCATGTATATCTTTCCTTGATGGGGTGGCAATGACATATAGGAGAGGCTCTGCCGCTCTGTTGCATATAATGTTCAAGGATGATGAAGAGTGATTATACTTTTTCTTTTGTCAAATGTGGGTGTGGAGTTGTGGACATAATTGTTTATGTTAATGGTACTAATAATCTATTTCCATTTTGTTTAAGATGAATAGTGATTGATTCGTAAACTATCTATCGATGGTACTTTTTTTAATGGTGCACTATCTTTTTATATATAATTTCCTAGTATCCTATATCTTTAAGCACCATCCAAAAGTTAAACTGCATTCATTTTTATAAATTAGGACCCAAAAACTTGAAACAAATAATGTAATGCTTATTTATAATTGTTTTGAGAGCAGTGATACTGACATGTCTCTACAACCAAGGTCGAATGCTCAGATCGCGAGCCAACATCATTAGTTTCAGGCATTAGCGACTACTTCGACTTCACAGAACTCAAGGTTAAGGTCTTTCGTAGTCGGGAGATTTGACGTGGGAGCATCTGATGGTTTAGGATTTTTAAAAATATTTTTGAATTAAATAATTATTTTATTTAAATATTAATATTTTTGGAATATAATATTAATATTTAAATAAAATATTAATTTGATACGAAAATAATTTATTTTTGGATTAATTAATAAGGGTATTTCTAAGGGGGACTTGGTGAAAAACCCTTTTCAGAAGATGCTTTTAAGCTCCAATCCCTATAATGTTCTGGTTTGAGCTCAAAAGTCAAATCCAACACAAAAAGAAACTTTGACATTAAAGCCTTGTTGACCTGTTCAACCCCTATCAAATGACTAAAATGTCACTTTCATTACCCCTTTGTAGCAACCAAATTTATACTCTACTAACCCGAATTGATACTCTAGAATATGCTACAGTGATTCTGGAGTATCAATTCAGACAATAGAGTATCATTTCAGTTGCTATTCCCAAATCATTGTAGTTGCACTATAACTGCTATAGCGAAATCACTATAGCAATCGAATTTATACTCTGCTAACACAAATTGATACTCCATTCGAGACAACAGTATAAATTTGGTTGCTACAGTAAAAGCGTTGTAGCAACCAAATTTATACTCTGCTAACCCAAATTGATACTCCATTCGAGCTGCTACAGAGAAATCATTATAACAACCGAATTTATACTCTGCTAACTCGAATTGAGACTCCATTCGAGTTGCTACAATGAAATCACTATAGCAACCGAATTTATACTCTTCTAACTTGAATTGATACTCCATCGGGATAACGGAGTATCACTGTAGTTGCTACAGTGAAATCATTGTAGCAAATCGAATTGATACTCTATTGCCCAGATTTAATACTCGGGAATAATTACTGCTACAGTGAAATCACTGTAGCAGCTACAGTGTTTTGGGCTTACTATTGGGATTTCATTGTACAACGCATGTTGAAAAAAAGCATGTACAGTGGTTTGTACTCACTGTACAGCAGCTATAGGCGTAAAATGGCCATTTAAAACAAAAAGAGTGAGGGAGGGGCTTAATGCTCTACGCAAAAGGTAGAGAGGTTTATCCAACTACAGGGGTAGTTGTAGTGGCCTTAGACTAATAACTCCTATTTCTAAATATAGGTTTTTAGGTAAGATTTGATTACATTCAAATCTTTTTAAATTAGGAGGTGTTATCTTTAGTTGTTAAGATTAGGTTAGATTCAAATTCTTTTGAATTAGGACGAGTTATCTTTTTTAGATGTTAACATTTGATTATAATCAAATCTATCATTTTTTTTTTGTTATCTCTTTCCTTTTTAAATTTGGTTTGATTTAAAAAAGATTTATTTTAGGTAGTCGTTATCTTTTATAATTTTCTTTTGGAAGTATATTTCTTTATTTTCTATTTAAAGAGGTCTTTGCCTCTCATTGTAACCATGATATGAATAAATGAAAAGAAATTTTCTTGTGAGCATTTGTGATATTGAATTGGATCGAATAGAGGTAAATCCCTCGAATCCGGTGGACTCCGTGTCTTCTCCCCCATCTTTCCCCCCCCCCCCCTATTTCTTTCTTCGTTAAAAGGTTTTCTTCTTACCCCTTCATTTCTTTCATGTTTCATCGTTAAAAGCTTTTATTTGGTATCATCCGAGGGTGTTTAGTTGATTTCTTAAGGCCCGCATACCTCGCCCCTCATCATTATGGTTATTGTTTATTTTATAATTTTGATAAATATTGAAGAGGTGAGTTTTTTTACTTTCCATACCAAGAAGAAGAATAGGCTTGAGCAAAAGAGGGTTAATGATCCAATATTTATAATAAAGCAATGTTTGCGAGAAATGTTCAAAGCAAAAAAGGAGAAGCCGAGTGCATATGATCCCATATGCTTTGATGACATAGATTTGGATTCATAATAGTTGACAGAGCCACCATCAGATGAATTGGTCCGTTAAGGATATGATCTCACATGGGACAATGTAGGTGTTGCTATAGGATCTTGAGAAGTCCTCGGCCCACTAGAAGTAGTTCAAGAAGTCGCACCTCACAAAATGTTGAAATGCAAGAACCTGAATAGGAAGATTCCGAAGATACAGACGAAGAAGACGAGTATCTAGAAGAAGAAGACTCGGAAGATGACGAAGATGTCATGGTCACGGCAATGCAGACAAAGGCGTAGGACCATTGAGCAACGGTGTTACTGGATCATTCCTTGGAGACACTGATTTAATAATTGATCAAATAGTGAGAATTTAGGGAGTGGGATTTTGGATTTTGAGTTTTCAAAATGATGGATTTGAAATTGTAATATGTTTGTTTTTCCATGATTAAATGTTTTTTAAATTTGATGCATTTCTGTCGTCTCTTGCCTGATTGGCTAGCCATGTGGGGCTTGCATTTGCTGAGTTTCCACTGATATTATAATTCATAGTAGCAATCAAATTAGACAAATGAGCTTATGACTTTCTTTTTCATTAGGGACATAAGAAAATCCCAACACAACAAAACCCTTTGAGTCGTCCACACGCAACAATCTGATAGAAGAAAAGAGAAATAAGATTCTCCTATAGTAGAACAAAGAGAGAAGGAAAGCACATACATAATAAACCGATAAGTTACTTGGAGTGAAGTTCAGGCTCTACCGTTTGATAACTTCATGTCTATCTGCTTGCAAATCAAGTTGATTGTGTTGTTTTGTATGAATATTAAAGACATTGGTATGTTATCTCTACTGAAATGCAGACCACACGTGAATTCTATATTAATGAGAACTTCATTTCAATATCCATGTACAGATGCGCATTGCATATTCTATATTACTTCTATTGTATTGTATGTACATATATTATACATATGAATCCTCTACATAATATATATTATATACCAAATAAGGTCGTGCCTAGGCTCGCCTTAGCAAATTGAGTGGTCCTTGACAACCTTGCAAGAGACCGTTCGGAACGTGAAGTCCTCACTAGCGGCTAAGAAGCACTGACACTGGTACGGGGACTCGGGTACGACACGACACGGGTTCACCGACACGGCAAATCCTAAAAAATGAGGACACGGGTACGGCGGGGACACGGCAAAATAAATGAATATTTTTAAATTTATATTTTATGTATGTTTGCAATTCATATATATTTCAATAACCGAAAAAGCCTCATAGAAAACAACTAAAATAAAAATTTAATACATATTGAATCGCTATCGTTAGTTACATCCAGCCCGATCGGTAAATCGCAAACATCTCTAAATGGTATGGAAAATAACGGTTGTGTTTCAGTTTTGACTTCAACCTATCTGAAACCTCAGAGGGTAAGATAAGTTAAAGTCAAACCTGAATCGTAACCGTCCATCATAACCATCCTGACAAGTGAATCACACTCAGGCCCAAATGGCATGCAAAAGAATGGCTGCGATTCAGTTTTGGCTTTAACCTATCTGATTCTCTGAGGTTATAATCTCAGAGGATCAAATAGGTTGAAGCCAAAATTGAATCACCATAGCTTGTAACCCGACCCTATATCGAACAATCCATCAACCCGCAGTGTCCCGAGTGTCCGAGGAGTGTCCGAGGAGTGTCCGGCGAGTGTCCGAGGAGTGTCTGACCGTGTCCGGCTCCCAGAAGCACGTAGGACACGGCACATGCGTGTCCGGTGCGTGTCCGGCGAGTGTCCGACAAGTGTCGGTGTCCGACACGTGTCTGACACGGGTACGGGAGGCCTGGGGAAGTGTCCATGCTTCATAGACTAGCGGGCTCAAGGTGCCCGTCTTGGACTCAACAAATTCCCCCAAGGTTGGGTTCATGGGAGGGGACCACCGATCGTGGAGAGGATGCCACCCACTTGCTGCTAATGCATCCATGTGGCGACATAGGGTGGATTTTTAATGCACTCATAGGGTGGGAGGGGACCACCGATCGTGGTGAGGATGCCACCCACTTGCTGCTAATGCATCCATGTGGGCAACGTAGGATGGATTTTTTTATGCACTCATAGGGATGCCCATTGTCACTTGTGTCAGTCCTAGGGTTCTTAAATTAAAATCAATAAGATAAATCATAATTTCTAGGATAGGTGTTCATGAAACCAACCATGTATCCCTCGTGTATGACAAACATAGCAAATTCAATCTCTCTAAAGTGGTGAGATGTATCCAAAACAATCGGGTTAAACAGGTAAAGTCGACCAGCAAAAATGTTAGCATATGTAAAGAAAAACAATGGTAAAAAGATTACAATTGTTTTCAAATAGTTTTTCATGAATTTCACTTGCTTTTTCCAAATGTTTTTTAACACTACTTCCGTTTCCCGCATTAGAAACAATCAAAATACACTCTAAAAGCAGCAACCAGAGATATATTTAGGTTCCTAGATATAAAAGTTGTGAATGTACAAGCACAAAAATCAACTAACTCATGAAATTATGTAATGCATGTCTAACCATATGCTAGCCTTATATTGGCATCGTAAGATGATAAGAGTACTACGCTTAGCTAACGAGGTAAAAAGCCACTATTAGACAAGCAAGAGCATACAAGAAAGAAACATAATGCCCCTTGGTTATGGAATGCATTCAAGTTGTTCCTAAGAGACTGGATGGCATCATGCCCACCAGTTATGTCGAAAATTCTCTTCACATCTCAATGATCTATTATAATGTTCGAAAACAACGCTGATCGTCACTACAAAGCTATAACAAATTTAACATATAGAAAGAGCATCATAACATCCTGCAAGAAAAGTAAAACTGAACAAAATGGCACCTTGAGCCGATTAGAGAGATCCTTGAAGCCCTGAACAAGCTGAGGCCACAGCCTCTCACGGTCCGAACTAATCATCCCCTCTAGCTTCCCCATAGCCTCCGCCCACATGATCTGCTGACCTCAAGCTATAAGCCCAATTCAAATCCAAAAACCAGGGAAATCCCGACAACAATGCCAAAAGAGCCACATTGAGAAAGTAACAGACTAAAAGAAATGCCAAGAACTCACATCCGATGCACCCACTGGCTTCACTCGAGCTGCTGGATCAGTCACGCTGAACAACAAATGCTGAAAAAAAAACACAAATAAATAAACAAAACTGGAAAATCCCAAAACCCCAGAAAATGGATATAGCCCTTAAATTTGAAATTTCTAAGCAGGGAAGCAGGGAAAAGGGGGGAAGAATCAGACCCTGAAATTGTACTTAGGGTTCCCGGGCTCCTCCTTGTACGCATCTACAATCGCCTAATCACAGACACAAGTATTAGAAGGATTAAGCTATGAATCTAGGGTTTCAGGGTACGGGGTGCGGATTCACAGACCAGGATGTCACGATCAGCGGGAGAGAGGGGGAGAGGGGCTGCAGGGGCCATCTGGGTGGTGATCTGACCATTTCCGAACGGGGATGGTGACGGTTGGAATCCGAAAGACGGCGTCGGCTGCTGCTGCTGCTGCGGCTGCTGGAACGGGGAGAAGGGAGTTTGCTGCTGCGGCTGCTGTAAGAAAGAAGATCCAGAACCGAAGACCGACGGAGTCCCGAACCCCGGAGTGGACGAGGGTGTCCCGAACCCCGGAGTCGCCGACGGGATTCCAAACGCGGACGGTGGGGTGGCAAACGCCGGGGAGGAGGATGGGGTTCCGAACCCGAACAACGGCGTGGACGACGGGGTCCCGAAGGCGGAATTGGAGGATGGGGTCCCGAACGACGGAGTCCCGAAGGGATTGGACGACGACGTCCCGAAAGCAGGCGCCGACGACGGGGTACCGAACATCGTTCCCCGTTTGCTGCTTTGTCAATCCCTGCGGAATAGGACGGTTAGACCGCCGCCGTTGGTCGCAGTGAGGCGGAGAAGTTTACCCCTCCCATTGCCGGCGACTCCGGTGTGTTCTGAATTCTCAGGCCAGGGGTTTTGAAGTAGGGGTGTCAGTTCCTTCTCCTTGGGTTTAGATATATACAGCCCGCAATTTACCTTAAGCAGCTCCTGTCTAGAGAAAACCCTCGTTTCGTCCAAAAGCAACCCAAGATTTGCACAGCATCCAAATGTTCCATGATTTAGTACCAAAAAAAAAAAATTGTTCCATGATTGATGCCATTGGTTTCAAATTTCAATGACATTGCAATTTGTACCCCCTACTAATTATAAGTGTCCCCAACTTAACAAAGAAATTAAATATCGAATGTGTCTCTGAGGCGTGTTGGTCCCCCGTTCCTCCTCCTTTTTATGGAGATGTGCCAATTATTTTCTGACCGAAAAGTGTGTTGGTCGCACTCGATCGGATGTCTGGAACTATTCAGTGAAGAGCGACTGCACAATTATGCACCATGTCTGTCAAAAGCGGCTGACACATCTACAAAAATGAGGAGGAAGAAGGAGAAGGGAGTAGGAGGAGGAAGATGAAGAAGGTTGGGAAGAGGAGGAAGAAGAAGGTTGGGACGGAGAAGAAAGGAGGATCGAGGAGGAGGAAGATGAGCGAGGAGGTGAGGAAGATGAAGAAAGGGAGGAGGAGGAGGAGGAAAGGGAGAGGAGGGCAGAGGAGGAAGTGGAGAGGAGTAGGAAGAAGAAATGACAGAGAAGGAAGAAGGAGGAGGGGAAAGGAGGAGGGAAAAGAGGAGGATGAGGAGGAAAAGGAGAGGAGGGCGGATGTGGCGGCAGTCGGAGTGGGAGGAGGTTGAGGGGAGTACGAAAGTTTTCCAGGACAGATCCTCTCTAACAACAAGCTAAGTGCGAATGCCATACATCATTATATAACTAAATTGATAGGCACTTATTGATAGCAAATATTTTTGTCTCTCTCGTTCTCAAGGATACATGCAAATATGCAATAGACTAAGGGTGTAAACATGCAAAACTCTAGCCTAGCATAGATCATAGTATAAAAAAATAACACGGAGATTTTGTACAAGGAAACCCAACTAAGAAAAACCTCGATGAGCAAGCTTGAACTCAACTAATTCACTATGATTTGAAATTCAACAGTTCGGAACATTACCCAGTAGATAGAGACTGATGCACCACTCTCACGTCATCTTGTCACGTTGCTCTTTCATTACCGATATGGCAATATTACCCACAAACCGATCACTGGCGAAATAACTTACCTCAAGGATGCACACACTAAAAAAGGGTTGCAATTGGATATGACCCACATGTTGCCCTCAGCCGGATACCGATAAGTTAGCTCTTTGGAAATTACCCACCGAAGAGTAAATATCCCGCAAGAGAAAACAAAACAATGAAAGGGCTATGCAAATCAATGATACAGAGAGAGGAAGCTCTTTACCTCATGGATTTAATCCGAGATTCAATCACAAGAGGAATCGAGCTGCCATACAAGAAGGAAGGGCTAGGCTTTCCAATTTGGAGCTCTCTAAGAAAATCCTAAATTCTCTCTACAATCTTGACCTAATATTCTCATAGAAGCACTATTTATAGTAAGGTTTAGTCTCCTCGTCGTCACCCATTAGATTAGGACCGGCGAGGGCCGGCTGCCTGGTAGGCAGCTAACCAGAAGGAGGGAACCACACATACAGATGACAGTCACCATTTCCAAAGGAGAAGCTAGTTCAGTCAAAAATCAGAAACTGGTTATGCTTCAACACATCCAAAGAAAGACCTTACATAAGTACCTCACAAACCGAGCACAATTCCGCCATAAGAAAATATCTTGATACATGTTTCGATATGCTTCTGGACTCCTATAAGGATAAAGAAATATCTGCAAAAAAAAAAAAAAAGACACAGAACTCAACGAGTATTAACACAAAACACCTCCAGTGTTCTCTCTAGTCAGATTTCTGAGCATTCTCGCATTTTTCGCCACCATTCATCATGGAAGACAACTGCAGCTTGGAGAAAACATATAATCCAACTCAACTTGGGTTGCTCAGGTTGTACCAAAATGGTCTTACATAGTAGAGATTTTATCAGCCGCTTCAGCGCTCAGGACTCATCTTTGGCTTCCTCTTATCACTGAAGCCAAGGCTCGGAATGAAGTTCGGCAAGCAACAATGCTTTGTCTTCCTCATCTTCTCTTTGCTGAGATTGGGATCTCCAACTGGAGTCGCCTCGCTACTGTAGATGGGGCTAGCCCCAGAGAGATAGGAGGTTCCATGCAACGGCTTCGGAGGTAGGTCGGTGCCAAGTTTGTAAGTGTCGGGCTTTCCATTAATTCCAACCTTGCCGCCAACGGAATTTAGCCCTTCTCTCACTTCACTCTGCAGCTTCTCTTCAAGGAGGTCAGAAAGTTTCTTCTTCCTCTCAGTTGGAGAAGGTTCAGATTCAGTGTCGGCGAAGTAGGTTCTGCTTGGTTGAGGTGTCGCCGGGTTGCTGAACTGATAGTTTGGAGTACTACCTCGCGAAGGAGTAAAATCTGCATAGAAGAGAGACCATGTAGTTGGCGAGAATGTTCTCCTTAAAATTGAAATCATTATGTCCCTATGCGTAGTTAAGATGATCTTACCTCCATTGACACTGTAGAAATCTTCACAATCAGAATCTAACCATGCCCGTGAGTCGAAGAAGGTTTCCTCTTTATTGCCTGTTAAGCCACACATATGACCATTTACCAAGGTTAGAAGTTGTAACAGGAAGCATAATTGCAAGTAAGATTAGAAGATGCAACAGTCAAAGTGTCGAAAAGAACAAATTATATCTGCATGCTGAGTCAAATCTATGTCCTTCCACACAAGGATTGTGATAAGTATCCAAGCTTACAATCACCAATTATCAAGAATGATACGGGTATCGTTTTTGTGACGAACCCAACCTTGGATGTCCCCCTCCTCACAAAACCGGCTTGTAAGGGGAGGTCCAAGGTGGGTATATAAGTAGCTCATCCCCCTCTCCCATTACCGATGTGGGACTAAGCCCGTGTGAGGCATGACCATCTCAACACACGTGAGCTCATTCCACGCGTGTCCCGCGTGAGGGGGTGTGTTGAGATGGTCATGCCTCACACGGGCTTAGTCCCACATCGGTAATGGGAGAGGGGGATGAGCTACTTATATACCCACCTTGGACCTCCCCTTACAAGCCGGTTTTGTGAGGAGGGGGACATCCAAGGTTGGGTTCGTCACATGGTATCAGAGCCGAACCCCCGATCCGGGAGCTCCTCCCGATTGTGCCCATTCCACGCGTGTCCCGCGTGAGGGGGTGTGTTGAGATGGTCATGCCTCACACGGGCTTAGTCCCACATCGGTAATGGGAGAGGGGGATGAGCTACTTATATACCCACCTTGGACCTCCCCTTACAAGCCGGTTTTGTGAGAAGGGGGACATCCAAGGTTGGGTTCGTCACATGGTATCAGAGCCAAACCCGCTCCGGGAGCTCCTCCCGATTGTGCCCTTGCCACGCGTGTCCCGCGTGAGGGGGGGTGTTGAGATGGTCATGCCTCACACGGGTTAGTCCCACATCGGTAATGGGAGCGGGTGATGAGCTACTTATATACCCTCCTTGGACCTCCCCTTACAAGCCGGTTTTGTGAGGAGGGGGACATCCAAGGTTGGGTTCGTCACAGTTTTATATTCACCTAGAACCAGTGAGATTAGTCGCATAACGGACTTGAACAAATTTGCATCCTTTCCTAACAAATTAGTGATTCACTCCTAGAAGCAAAAGAAAGCAACTAGAAAGGGCACGGGCACCTTTACATATATATATATATATATATATATATATATATATATATGAGGAATGATAAAATGCGGCATGCAGTGCGTGCGGTGTCGCATCGTAGCCGTCTGATGCACCCGCTGCATGCATCGCACGCACGCAGCGGTGCATCAGATGGAGAGAGAGAGAGAGAGAGAGAGAAGGAGAGAGAGAGAGAGAGGGAGAGGGAGAGAGGTGTAAAACTAGATCGAAAGACAACAATAAACATTTTGATAAGTTATGCTCAATTGTAATTGAACATGAATATAAAAGCATCATATATCATCGACATAGATCCATCATGCCATGTTGGAAGAAAATTTACCACATGCCATACAATTTTTACGTATTAGAAATTTAGAACTATACATGCGTTTGTCGGTATCTAAATCTCTCATGTTGAAACCAATAACGATGTCAGACAACTGAAAGTAAATCACAACCATGGAAAAGAAGAAGCTTTGTGTAGGAACATGACGACGAACATGGGAGACTAACAAAATGATAGGGCTTCTATGCTTTACTGATAGCCAACCTCTCCTATTCTCCCTCCCCTCCTTTTTTTTCTCTTTGGATCACACACATTTGTATTAAGAGGGAGAAGGAAAAGAGGAAAGGGAAAGTGGCCAAACGAGTGTGCTCCTATAGGATTGTCATAGGGGTTGGGTAAGGATTTGGGTGAGATAGGAGGGCGGCAAGAGCTACCAAAAACAAATGTAATTGGTGCGGTTCTGTTAGGAGATAACGGCTAGGGTTTGGAGAGAATGCAATAATCTTCATTGAGGGACTAAGTCCAATATATATAAACATAGAACCCGACCCGATTGTACATATAATCCGACCCAATTGTACATTAACATTAAACTCCCCCTCAAACTCACGGTGGATCATGAACCGAGAGTTTGCTGATAAAATGCCGAAAGCGCGCAATAGTTAGGGGCTTTGTGAGGAAGTCAGCAGTCTGCTCCATCGAGTGAATGAACGGTAAAGAGATAGTGTGGGTGAAAAACTCCTAACGAACATAGTGACAGTCAACCTCAATGTATTTGATGCGCTCATGAAAGACCGGGTTGCTAGCAATCTGAATAGCACTCCGGTTGTCACAAAAGAGAGGAGTAGGCTCCGAGATCACAACGCCCAAGTCGAGAAGAAGGCAGTGTAGCCAAACAATATATGCGATGGTGGAAGCCATAGCCCTGTATTCGACTTCGGTGCTGGAGCGACCGAAAGATTCCTGTTTCTTACTATGCCAAGAAATGAGGGAGTCACCAAGGAACACACAATAGTCAATAGTAGAACGGCGAGTAGCAACATCTCCTGTCCAATCTGCATCGGAGTAAGTACGCAGCACCAGCGAAAGAAACAGAGGGAAAAAACAGTGAACCGGTGATAGTGCCTCATAGATAAAGGATGATCCAATGGACCGCTGCATAGTGAACAGAGCGAGGAGCTTGAACGAACTGGCTGACAATACCAACAGCATGAGCAATGTCCGGCCTAGTCATGGTGAGATAAATCAGCATCCCAACCAACCGCTGGTACCGGCAGACATCCTAGAGAGGCTCACCATCTGTAGAAATGATCTTTAAGTTGAGCCCCATTGGTGTATCAGCAGTGCGAGAATCAGTGAGAGCAATATCGGCAAAAATATCGGAGATGTACTTCTGCTGGGAGTCAATAATCCACGAACTGATTGGGTAATCTCAAAGCAACGAAAATAACGAAGAGGGCCCGGATCTTTCATCTCGAACTGACTCTGGAGGTGACGCATGGTGGCACTATAGTCTCCGGTGATGATCATATCATCCACATACAAAAGTAAAATAGTAATACTCTGACTAGAGGAGCAGATGAACAGGGCATAGTTAGAGTGTCGCTCTACAAACTCAGCTGCCAGAACTGCACTGCAGAATCGTTCAAACCAACATGTGGAGCCTGCTTAAGCCCATAGATGGCCCGACACAGATAACAGACATGATCAGAAAGAGCAGAGACGCATGGCGGAGGAGCCATGTACACCTCCTCTGAAAGGTTACCGTGGAGAAAAGCAATAATGACGCCCATCTGATGGAGAGGCAACCCTCGAGCAGCTGCCACAGCTAAAAGGGTACGAACGGTGGTCATCCAAGCAACTGGAGGAAACGTCTCCTCGTAGTTAATCCCATACTCCTGGGAAAAGCCACGAGCAACAAAGCAAGACTTGTGCCGCTCAATGGAACCATCAGGTCAAGTCTTGACCTTGAAGATCCATTTGCAACTGACAGGCACCACGTTAGAGGGACAAGAAACCAAGTACCACATCTGAGTCCGCTGAAATGCCTCAAGCTCCACTGTTATGGTCTGTCGCCACTCTGGATACAAAACTATCTCACGGTACGACTGGAGCTCCCGGTGGGTATGGAGAGCAGTGAGAAAGGTCTGATAGGACGGAGAATAGAAAGCAACAGCAGAGTGTCCAGAGATGTTAGGAGAGAAAGAGGTAAAAGCAGAGTAACCAAACATGTCCAGAGAGTAGTCATATCAGTCAAGATAGTAATGTTCGCGCGCAGAGTAGCGCCGAACAGAACCAGATCCGCGATCGGAAAGGTGGAAGCAACTACAAGCAGAGAAGTACTAGTGGAGACAGTTTCGGTGAGAGGTACTGTGGAGCGACGAACGTAGACACGCGTGACAGGCGGGGGGGTGAAGGTGGCGGGGGCGGTGGAGGAGGCGGGGAAGGTGGAGGGGACGGGGTAGGTGGCGGTGGAGGTGATAAAGACAGGGAAGGAGAGGAAGGTGGGTGAGACGGAGGGAGACGGTGAGAGTAACGAAATGGAAAGGAGTGGTGGTGGCGGAGACTGAGATAAAAGAGGTGGGAAAAGACCTAGCGAGTCAGTGGAGAAGAATGTAACATCCTCAACAAAGGAAACATGGAGAGAGACACTAATTCAACGAGCTAATGGATCATAGCACCGAAACCCTTTGTGCTTCCGACTAAGACTCAAGTGAACACATTTGACAGACCTGGTGGAAAGGGAAGGGAAGGCCGGTGGTGGGGAGGAGAGGCCGGTGGTGGGGATCGGGTGGAGAGGGGGGAGCCGAGTGGGGTTCAGGAAGGAGTGAGGAGGCCAGTGGTTGGGATCGGGTGGAAAGGGGAGGCCGGTAGTGGAGATCGGGTGAAGAGGGTGAGGTCGGGTGTTGATCGGAAGGAGAGGGGAGGCCGGTGGAGGAGGCCGGTGCCAGTGGAGGGGATCGGGCGGGGTTCGGCATGGAGAGGAGAAGAGGGGAGGCCGGAGGAGGAGATCGGTGCCGGAGGAGTCACCTTCACCACGGAGAAACCCTAGAGTTCTGATACCATGTTAGAAGATAACGGCTAGGGTTTGGAGATAATGCAATAATCTTCATTGAGAGACTAAGCCTAATATATATATACAACATAGAAGCCGACCCAACTGTACATAGAATCCAACCCATCTGTACATTAACATTAATAGATTCAAAATACAGGACAAAAATTAATACTACGTTAATATAAACATGACCCTATTTAAATAATTATAAACATGACCCTATTTACACAAAATCTAAATAGGATAATTCCCTCTACATATTCATGTCTATGGCTAGCCCATAGACAACATTTGGCTACTGCCTAACCCAAACTAGCCCTAATATGGACTTCTGAGACAAGTATAACATGATCAGAACACTTAGATAATTGATTGATATAAACAAAAGCATTTGGAAAAAACATATTCATGAATAAACTACCTATGCATCCATACTAGTAGGAAATCACTTGATCAAAACTTCGTCAACAATTGATTTGAAATTTCTACAATTCCTGCTAAATCAGTAAGGATGTATGCCAATAGTAGATTTCCATGTTAGACACCAAACCCCTATCTAATGCATACAATGGCAACCCACTTGGCTCCACATTCGTAACCAAGGATTGAGAATTCAGGTTTGGACCGGGCCAAAAACAAATGGCATCGACCGTTTCAACCAAAGTATAAAAAATGAAAAAAAAATCGAAATTTCAAGGCTAACTCAATTGATCTGGGTTTGATTTGACCGGTTTGTGTATCATTCAGGTATGACTCAGCCGACTTGGGCTTAATTCGACCGATTCAGCCAAAATTGGGGTTGATTCTGATGAGCCTAAATCCAAACTGGTTTGTTGAATTGGTTCGGACGAACCCCATAATCATGTTTGTAATCCTGCTGACCGTCGTGGTGGTTGACCTCAAAGTTACCAGGATAATTTTGTCAGCAGGGATAATATCCTTAGATTGAGGGATAATATCCTTAGATTGAGTGATATGACCATATGTGTTTTTTGAAGCAGACTCATTGCATATGTTGTTCAATATATCTAGTGATACAACCATTTATTGGTAAGGTTCTCCCAAACTAATGACTTCTGGCTAGTCACTCCCTAATCAGATCACTAAAGATCAGCAGCAACTATATAAGTTGATGTGGACTCGGCCATAGATATGAAATAATTACAGGTCAGGATATGGTAAATCCAGCTAGTGATAAAAGTCTTACTATTTGCCCAATAATAAAGAACACATGTGTACTGTTTTATAAAACATAATCATTAAATTTTAAAATAAGAATAAATATACCCATTTATGTAATGTAACATTGTGATCAATGATTCACAATATCAATCTCAAATAGTTCCGAGGGCATATAAAGTTCACCACACTCACTTGTACCCAAAATTATTTGGGAATATATCTAAGCCCCATGGAAAGTGCATGTCTGAAGCTGCAATATACATAGCCTCAGGTAGAATTAGGGAATCGTTGTTCCACGGTCCACACTAATCAATTGCTAGCTATGTTCAAGGTGCAAAGGTAATAGGAGAAAAGCTATTTGGGATTCGCTTCACAATCAGTGTACCTGGTTATCTATTTTCCCATCACCATAAACAAGCATGTAATCTCCAGTACACCGAAGGTTATTAAAGTTGTCTTTAACCAGCACTGATGAGCCTTTCTTGGATTGCTGTGAAATTGTGAAACGATACCAATAGAAAAATAAATGCCTGGTCGTCTATATTCAATACGAAGTACAACAAGTTTCCTACATCTGTTGCTTAAGATATTTTCTCAATGAATCTGCCTCTTCACACTTTAGTCAACAAAATCATGGGCTTACTCGTCCATAGTGAAAAGATGTAGAATCTATACTACTTTTATAAAGCCGAGGCCTTTGGTGCCTTGTGGCATCCTCCCCATTCCCCCCACCCTCTCCCATCTCTTTCTCACTCCCCCTTTAATTTTTTTAATTAAACATCCACTCTCTCTCTCTCTCCACACACACACACAATGGGGAGCTGAATTCCATGCCAGGTGTGCGATCCATTCGAGCGGCATCGCAACTGTCCATGCACTGCACGGGATCAGTACTAGTCTTATCTATGTGTGAGGCTTGAGTCAACAAAATAAGTTTCTCGCTTCATTCCGAGCAACTAATTCCAAAAACATAAGAAGCACCATCTAAATCCCTTACGCCAAAAAGAAAAATGATCTAAAGTTCCAAAGTTGACATGGTGGCATAATCATTGTCAATAAAGAGCACATCATCATACAACACAAGAAATAGGGTGACAGAATCGATGATCTTCCTATAAACGCTAAGTTAAATTACGGAAAAAATTGTATACTTTGATCGTGAGATCAAAAAACTTGTTCCAACTTCTAAGTCTAAATGCCTGCTTGAGACTGCAAATTTGTTAAGGTTACAAACAATATGTTCAACCTTCAATTTGGCTTGTTAAAATGTCTTAAAAAATAATCCCTAATCCATTTGAAATTGTAGAAAACTAAATCCTTATCAACTTCAACATGGCAATAAGTGAAAAAATTTCCTCGTAATTAATGCCATTTATCTGAGTATTGCCCTCCGATATATATCAAGCCTTAAAAGTCTCAATACAACCATCTGCAATTTTCTTTCTTATACACCCTACCCCTTAAGGTGGATCTGCAATAGCCCAGTCATCAATTACATACTTCGACTTCATCTCATACTCCATGGCCTCAATCCACCTATTAGAGATACTTGCATAGTTGCATGTATTAGGATATACATCATTCCTTTGTGTATGGGACTCATACCCTCTTGTACATAAATTGGGTTCTTGCCCTAATAAGAAGACATTCCTTCTCCCCCCAAACCCTAGCTCTCTCTCTCTCTCTCTCTCTCTCTCTCTCTCTCTCTCTCTCTCTCTCTCTCTCTCTCCCCTAGGGTTATTGGTGATATGGTATCAAAGCGAGGATCGTTGAGATCCTCTCTGGTTGATCTACCCTCTAGTCAATAGCGACCAATCCTCTACCATCTCCGATCTTCGTCATTTGAGCCGTCCCCCGCTTGCGACGGCCTATCCTCCGTCGACCGATCCCTCCTGCTCCACTCGTGATCTCTACAGACCAACCCTCCTCCGCATGCCGATGTGCAAATGCTGGTCACTGCTCCACTAGTGCTCTCTCTAAAGGCAAGATCTGGTTGCTTCGCGGCGAGATCTGCTCGACCCCTGTTCAATGTCAGCTCCACCGATCCTCCTCTCCGATCTCGTAGATCGCCAATCGTCGAGATCCTCTTCGAATTCCTCAGCTCCACCGAGATCTCTTCGATGAGGTGATATCTAAGATCGAGCTACCTCTGCGCTCTCTCCAGCCAGATCCTAGCTCCGAGCTTCCTCTCCGACGCTAGCTCCACCTATCCTCCTCTCTGAAATCCTCAGTTCCACTGAGGTCTCTTCGACGAGGTGAGATATGAGATCAAGCACCCAGTGGCTTAAAAATATCTATTATAAGCCTATTTATAGGCATCCCCTATGATGAAAAATATCAATAAAGATTATAAATGACAAATTGTTTGTTTCCTGCTAATGAGATTCAACTTCCTCCCTCGTTAGTGCCAACTCCAGCAAACCCTAGATGCCAACTCCTAGCGATCTCTTTTTTCTCTTTCTCTCTCTCTCTCTCTAAAGTTCTCGTATAAGGTGACGATCGAGTGGAAATTTGCGGGATTTGTAGCCATACTACATTAGTTGTACTTGCCAGCTAGCCAAGCAGCGACAATAAAACACTAGCTTGTATACCACTCCTAAAGTTAGTTGGCATCTAAAATGAAGGAATATTTTTGAAATATTCCTTCATTCAGCTGTTATTTTATTAATCTAAAGGGGTAATAACCGATTTACCATGGTTTTAATTACTTAAATTGACATATCTTTATTGAACATGAACTTAATCCAAAACAAACATAAACATAACCCGAATCTAACTTGGACCTAATCCGAAGAATTTTCACATTGGAGGGGTATTTACATAATTTAGGTAAAATATTAAGGATGAAATCAAAAATATTCTCTCGTTTTGAATGTCAGCTAACTACAGGGGTCAATATGTAATATTTGAATGAGTTGAGGAGTTTATATGTAAATATCACTTTCTAAGGGATTTATATGTAAATAGAGAAGATTGTAGGGGTTGATTTGTACAAAATCCAAAAAAAATTACAAAAAAGTTTCAAATGTGAGCTGATTTTATAACAAGAAAGAAAACCATAACATTAATGCTAAATAAGAATTGGACAACCTATGCAGAAATTTATGAAGGCCTAATCGAACTATTGTGAAATCTCAGTATACCTTCCAAAATATCACTTATAATTACAAGCTTGTCCCATCAATTTGTGGCCGGCTTTATAAATCCTTCTTCCCTTATCATTCCAGCTAGGGGCTATATCTCATTCATATGTACTTAAAGAATACAATATGCCATCCAACACGTAAATTATTAAAATACAAATATCTTAATATACAAAACTTATTTGTTGGTTCATAAGAATAAAAAAGATTCCTCCGAGAAATCATATTGAATACCCATACTATGATATTGATCAGCATCGGTAAGTTGTTTAAAAACCACTTCCTCCCATGTCCAAGAGATTTTAGCTTAAATGGACAAGACATTAAATGCTATGACCTTTAATTTTCTATTCTTGTCGATTAATATCGTTGGAACAGACAATATATTCTAGAAAGGCCTGGAAAAGAGCCTAGCACTTTTTCTGTCTTCTTGGTTTTGGTTTTTCTAGAAAGGAGCCACCATTTTTTAGTAAATGATAAATTCTATCCAATGAATTTCCTACCACATGGATAGGTGATGGTCCGAAAAATGTAAGTTCAAGATGATCAAGTACGTCGCAATTGAGTCCACATGACTGATGGTATAAACAAGGGACTGATAAATGATGTAACATTCATTTAATCCAACTGAGCATGTACTCCCAACTCTATTAGTTTGAGAAAACAGAATTTGGTATATAAATATGATTCATACAGATATCTAAACTGATGAAACAAAGATAAATTTTCAAGAAAACATTAATCAATACCAATATGAGCCAAGATCAAACGGTCCAAAAGTTAATCGATTGAGACAAGTGAAGCAAGAAACCCCAACGATCAAATATGTACATCAAGACTTGTTCTAAAGCTCACAAATGACAACGAAAACAGTGCAGCGAAAAAGAACAGTAACATGTCTAGGCACCCAACCGGAGAAGATTCAAGAGCCAGGGAATATGCCTCTATTTAGTAACAGCCCTCGAGAAGGCATATAATAACTAATGAGTAGTAGTTATCCTAAATCAATATCGGTTGACTTGCAATCTTGGTAAGTCCTCATTTGTCCAAATTTTTCAATAAAAGTAATACAACTTCATGATAGCATAAAACATCAATTCACAGTTGCACAAAGATATAGGTTCCTCCCATCGATAAGTTTCATTTCTAATTATTTCACCAAATTCTCTGAAACCAACTACACAACAATACATTCATAGAAAACCAATAGAATTAAGTCCATATGTTCTTACCCTTTTATTCAACAAGAAAAACTCAAAATGATACATCACTCTATCCGATCAATTTCCAGCTACAATGCCAAATTTCCCTTCACACCAACAAAATTCCAATGAGATTCTATAGATAATTTTGTTCCTTAATAAACTTAGATGATACATCAGCATCAACCAAATACAAGTAACTCCATCAACCCTCAATTTCCATCACCAAAACAATACCCATTAAAACCCATTAACCTAAAACTATATCCAATCAATTGCACCCTATAATTCCAAATTTCCATTCACACTTCCAAAGTACTCAAACCTAGAAATTTCACCCTATAATCAATTTTACCCAAAAAAGATTTTATATCTACTTTCCATTTTTTTTTAGAAATTATCTATTTTCCATTCTTAATAAACTCAGACCAGAAATCAGAATCAACCAAATACCAGCAACTCCACCAACCCTCAATTTTCATCAAAACCCATTAACCCAAAACTATATCCAATCAATTGCACCCTATAATCCTAAATTTCCATTCACACCTCCAGGTACTCAATCCCAGAAATTCCACCCTTTCAGGCAATGGCCCAATTCAGACTCGGACTAAACCCTCGGGGCGTGAAGCCCGACCCACTCGGAATTCCCCACCGCACTCCTAGGTAAATCAAGGGGGGGAGGGGAGAAGTCGAACACACAACCTCCTCACCCAAGTCTCAGTTGCTTGCCAACTCTATTTTCCATTCTTATAATAAACTTAAACAAGAGATCAGCATCCATCAACCAAATATGAGCAATTCTACCAACTCAAAATTCCCATCAACAAAGCAATACCATCTAAACCAATTAGTCCAAAAGAAACAAAAATAAAAACCAATACAGGAACAGATCAAACCGTAGTCCATGGGTTGACTCTTGTAATCGAATTCTGCAACTGGGTTTCCCCAATTCACAGGCTTCTCCTCGGGTGGCTGCGACCAAGTGAACAGCCTCTTGGCCTGGGAGACTATGCTCAAGCGAAACCTCATGGCGGAATCTGGGTTTCTGTGGGCCGAGGCACAGAAGCTCTAGCTCATCCACCGATTTGCAGACAGAACCAAAGAAAAGGTAAGGAAAAGAGATGACAGAACAAACGGAGAGAGTGAAGTAGAGAGAGAAAAAGGTCGAGGGCTTTACTTGTGGTTATAACTCAGACCCAAGATCCCATGACTAGGAACAAGAAGACCATTTTCATGGCCGAGCCTCAGAAACCACACACAGATAGAGAGAGAGAGAGAGAGAGAGGTTTGGAGTTACTGGAGAATGGTGGGGTTTCAGAAATAATTATTCCTTAGAATGAAAGATCAGGTGGGGACTGGTCCTGAATGGGCTAGAAAGCATGTTAGAGTGGGCCCACAAGAGATTAATTGAGTTGAGTAATTAACATGTGAACTAAAGTTGGAAGAATTAAATGCTGGATTTCCTTTGAATTTTTTGTTATAAAAGAAGCTTGGACTTTTCAGTTGTTAGTGAGTTGGTATCACATTATTTTATACTTCCAAACTGTTTCATTTTTGGGGTTTTTTGCAAATTGACCCTAACAAATTATTCTAATCACATATTAGCATCTACGAGTCTTATATTTGTATATATATCCTCTAAAACATATAAAGTTGTGCGCGGTCACCTCTTTGGTTAGCTACCGTCTCCAAAAGACAAATGCACACATGATATTCAATTTTGATTGTTAGGTGTAAACGTGGAGGGTCATCGGAATTGACAGATGGTGTGGAGAGCTGTTGTGGAGGGCTGGATGAGCATGGGGGGAGACCGGAGTGGAGTTAGAGTTAGAGTACTCGCACTAAAATGAACTGGAGTTAGCCGATCCATGTGGCAAATCACTCTTTGACCATGTGTAAAATATTGATCATTTGGACCTCATGTTGGAAGTTCGCCGTGGTAAGTCACTTTTTGTTGATGGATAGTATCAAAGGGGGGAATATGCACAAAGTTTATATGTTTTTGGTGGGTTGAGTCATTCAAATTGTTCTTGTTCGATCGGATGACTTTGGACTTTTGATATAGGGCATTCGAACAAGTGTATGGATAGTCTAGACCCGCTCAGGGATTTCTTGAGTCCGACATTTGAACGACTGTTCGGACTGTGGAGTAAGGCGTCTGAACACTCGTTTGGGTGATTTACTCTAGGTGTGGGCTGAACCTGCTCAAAGATAGTTTTGGCTCACTTAGAGGGGTCTAACCCCTTTCAAATTGAATAAAACTTGGCTTGGGTCAACTGGGTTAACCCTACGGTATATAAGCTTTTTTTGTTTTTTTGAGAGGTAAATGTATATAAGCCTGTTTTCACTTGTGATGGGTGGTGGAAGCTTAGAGGAGAAAAAAGAAAAAGTTCTTACTTAGAGAATTCTCTCTTTCTTTCTCCCTTCAAGTCGATTCCCCACGATATCTTTCTCTTAGGCTTGTAGGTAACTCCCCCATGTTTAGCTTTAATCTATTTGATTTCTTGCTTATGATTGTGATTTTCTATCGGTTTTTCTATGTGTGTGTGTGTGTTGGGTGGGGGGGGGGGGGGGGGGGGGGGTCAGGGTAAAGACTCCCCACAAGATCAGAGTATATCTTTATTGGGAGTAACTTCTTTTCTTGCTCTTTTTTCCTTGCTCTTCTCTCCTTCTTGAAGTAGATACGAGTTGATGGTGATCAATGAAGACGTTAAGGCTGTAGAACTTGGACTCTTTCTAGACTATGAATCTTAAGTAGAAGTGCTGGAAGGGTTGAGGCTCCTAGAATGGATGCCCTCATTGTTGTGGCTCTTATATCTTGAGCATGGATTTTTTGTATTAAAATTAATAAAGATAACTTTGGTTATTGCTTTTGTTGCTGGATATTTTTCGTTGGCTCGTGCAGTTGTTCTGCAAGACAGAGAAAGTGTGAGAATGGATGGCTCTCTTAGGAGCGCAAACCCTCCGACGCTCAAGTCAGTGAAGGTTCGGAAAAGGGAGAGCTAAAGTCGTTAGAAAGGGTCAGGGCTTTTGAGTTTCGAACCTATACTTTGGAGCCGAGGCTTGTACCTTTATAGACTTTCTGTAGACCGTCAGAGTTTGACACGTGGCGGTGTCTTCCCGCACCTTCTATGCCCCCATGTGCCAGCCCACATGGGTCTCTGGTGACCCTTGTCGTTTAACTTGTCAGGCGGTGGTAAAGGGAGATGTACCGGTCTTGTCCTTGCCATGTGGAGATTCTGGAAAGCTCTAGTCTGGGAGGTCCCAAACCGACTTTTGCAGGCTTCTTTGGTCCGCAGGTGCCCACGTAGCTCTATAAGGGTGGCGACACCTGTCAATTTAGTCCTGCCTTGCTGTGGGTGACCTCTACGGAAAAGAGGGCAGGCTCATTGGGGGGTTGCACGGTCAAACGAGCTTCTGGTCAGGGGGGAGACCTTCTGACCTTCTCTATCCAGTTGCTTTGCCTACTATCAACGGGTGAACGGTGGAAAGGAGGGTAGGCTCCCCATCTGTTGCTCCGCCTACTTCTCCCTATTGATAATGGGCGAGCTTCTGAGCGAGCTCAGGGTCAGCCCTGGGCTGGCTGTGAGCCACGGCCACAGGCGGTCTCTATCCGAGGGACACAATGATCCGCCACTGTAAGCTCCGAACGGGCTACGAGCACCAGCCAATGGCGACCTCTTTCCACGTGCGAGCTGATCGCGATGGTCGGAGCAAACTGTGGGTATTTGTAGATATCATTCTAAGTATTCTATTAGCAAAATGGGCTATAATCGGCGATCGAGATACTCTCTCCAGCCAGCGAGCTGCGTAGAGAGCTTAGACTCGCAGTGCCTCGTGAATGAGGCCTCGAGGAAGATGTCGCTCTGTCCAAGGGACGTAACGATCCGCTATTAAGCTTCGGGCGGGCTACGAGCACCAGCCGCAGGGCGACCTCTTCCGCGTGTGAGCTAATCGCATACGGCCAGGGTCAGCCCTGGGCAGGCTGTGAGCCACGAACCACTACCGCAAACTCCGGACGGGCTACGAGCACCAGTCGCGGGGCAACCTCTTCCACGTGCGAGCTAGTCATAGGCAGTTAAGGTCAGCCCCAAGCAGGTTGTGAGCCACGAACAACTCCTGTAAACTCCGGGCGGGCTACAAACCCCAGCCGCAGGTGACCTCTACCACGGGCGAGCTGGTCGCGCGTGGCCAAGGCCAGCCCTGGGTGGGCTGTAAGCCACGGCCTCAAGCGGCCTTTGTCCAAGGGACACAACGATCCGCTACTACAAGCCCTGGGTGGGCTATGAGCCCTAGCCACTGGGCAACCTCTACCACGTGCGAGCTGGTCGCATGTGGTCAAGGTCAGCCCTGGGCGGGCTATGAGCAACGCCACAGGGGGCCTCTGTCCAAGGGACGCAACGATCCGCTATTTGCAAGCTCTGAACGAGCTCCTAGGAAGTGTAACCTGGGGCAAATTCCTTCTGTATCTCGAAAACAACTTCTTTCTTCTGGTAAGCCCACCGCTCCACCATTTTGGCCGCCCCTTGGTCTGGCTGTAGCCGCTGAGCTGACGATATTTTTCGGGACCATCATTACCCCATCCTAAGGAAGTGGCTAGGACTTAGCCCCGCTCACTCAGGAGTCCAGCAAGGTTGCTCCCGCTTAGATTGGCGATCCATGTAGCCATTGCATGACTGGGTCAGCTCCAAACGTGCCGTGCATCACGAACCCCTACTGTAAGCTCCGGGCGGGCTACGAGCACCAGCCGCGGGCGACTTCATGCGCGCGTGAGCTGGTCGCACGCGTCCAGGGTCAGCTCCGGGTGGGCTGTGAGCGCAAGTCGCATGCCGCCTCTATTGTCTCTTAGCGTCCAACTCCCGCTAGATTCTTGCCATCTCCAAGGCAATGTATCGCAGTCGATCCTCTTGATTTGAATCCAACGACTTACTGGAAATGAGAGATCTGATCGCATGCAGCCACGGTGGGTCCTGGACAGGCTATCAACCACGGGGGGTCTCCTTCAGGTGCGCAGGGAGCTTGAACTTGCAGCACTTTATGAAGGAGACCTCGAGGGCGATGCTGCTCTGTCCAAGGGACACAGCGATCCGCTATTGCAAGCTTCGGGTGGGCTACGAGCACCAGCCGTGGGGCAACCTCTTCCGCATGCGCCCAGGGTCAGCTCCAAGTGGGCTGCGATCACCAGCAAGGCTTCAGGAGCTTCGAGTGACCTGACCAGCCGCGATCTACTCATCGAGTATGAGGTCGCTTCGGCAAAGATCCGTATCTACGTCCGTCGTATCGCCTTAAATGCAACGCAGGATCAGGACCCAAGGAGCAAGATCTCATGATGAGATCTCAGGTGTCGATACGCCACGTGTCACCCCGTGGTTGGTCAGGGGACCGACAGAGGGGACATTACTGGCACCGTCCCAGTCTTCGTCCACCCGTGTGGATACGCATCGCACTCTGACAGGGAGGTCAAATCCATCGCATCGGCCACTGTGCCAGTCGCATCGACCGCTGCTGTGCCGCCTCGCTCGCCACGCCCGATCATTTAATGCCGCTCGATTCTCTCGCCTTCCATGCGTCTATAAATGGGGTTGGTGTGGGTTCCTACCCCCCTTTACTGTCAAAATAGCTCTCCCTAGCATTCCTTCCCTTTCTTTAAATGGCGACCTCTGCCTCTGCTGCCGTTCTAGTCGTCCACGCCCAAGGAGGCGAAGCCTCAGAGCCCAACCACGAGACGACGGTGGTCTGGCCCAAAGACCCCATCGGTCTGCCGGTGGGCGACAGTATTAGGGCGGCCATAAACTTCCCCGACCAGATCCTCATCACCGAGATACAACTCTCGAGGAGGCCGTCCAAGGGCACAGTGGTCTCTGTGGGGCTGCTGTGGTCCAGGCTAAGGCTCCCCTTGAGCCATCTCGCTGGGGAGTTTCTGGAGCTGACGAGACTATGCCCTGCCTAGCTCACCGAAAATTCCTGGGGCGTGTCATTCGGGCTCTCCCAGCTCTAGGCCGCTCTCAAGGTGAGGATCCCTTTGAGCTACCAGCTCAAGAAGTGGTTCCTCAAGCCGGGTCGGTCTACAGCAACGTGGGCTGTGGGGTCTTCTACTTCGTCGGGAGGCCGGGCGAGGTCCTCCCCTTCACGACGATCAAGAGCAAGGATCGGTACTAGAAGGACTACCACTTTGTCGCCGTGGGGGGGTGGCAAGATGCTTTAGCGTGGTTCCCTCCCACTGGGTACCCCCATCCAATCCATCTTTCGAGAGATCACCTTCTACCGGACCGGAAAGAAGAAGTGCATCGATCCCTCAAGGGAACGATCACTCGACGAGGCCATCCTCCAATACTTAGGAGGGTGGACTCCCAAGAAAATAAATGCCCCGGACTTTGCCTTCCAACTGAAGGACGGGAAGACGGGCGCCATTCTGCTCAACAGAAGATCGACCGGAAGAAGAAGACCGTTCCCCCGCCCCAGTTGGGGGGTCGACAGGGGAGCAGGGGTCTAGGGCGACAACCCCTGGAAGAAGGCCGGAAGGAAGCGAGCCTCCCCCATCCGCTATGACGACCCCGACACCCTGGAGATGCTCAGCCAGGGAGAAACTGTTCCACCTCCGCCACTTCCTTGCCAGGACTCCGGCCCAAGTCAGTAATCAGCTCCTCCTCCCATTATCAAACGCAAGTTACATTTTCTTGAGCCCGACAACCTGGACGTCGAGCTCTTACCGACCATGGCAGAGGTCGAGTCTAGAATGGCTCGTATACTTATGGAAAATTTTCCTGGTGACCTTTCAGTCCCACTTCACGTGGCGGTGATGACCCCAGAGATAGAGGCCTAGGGGAGGAAGAAGAAAAAGCCTGCGCAGCCCTCTGCTCCGGGACCCCAAATCGGCACTAGGGGTGCCGCCCCAGTCCGCCTGGCGCACGAGGCTTTCTTGAGTGCGCAAGTGGAGCGACAGCGGTAAAAAGCTATCCAAGAGGCGGATCTAGATTCAGAGATTGAGTAGACGACCTCCGACGATGAGGGGGCCCAACAGCCTACCACCTCCTCCTCAAGCGGCCTCCTGTGACGCTTCCCATGATGAGCGGCCCCCCGTCTCACCTTACTCTGCTTCGACGGTAGGGACGGAGGCTCTGTTGGGCGATGTTCTACCGCCAACCCCATGTGACGTCGACCTGGGGGGAGGCAAGCTAGGAACTCCCACCACCTTGGCTGGGATGAAGGTCCAGCCAGGTGGAGTTCCGCCGTCGTCCCCCGGGGCAGACGCCCCAAGGGGAAGCGAGCTGGGAGCTCCCACCTCGGCTGTGATCCCCTCCTCCTTTTCTCAGCCCAACCCTGTTCCACCCAGCTCCCCGGCAAAGCCGGAGCTGACCGCGATGGGTTCCCAGGGGGACTTGGTATACAAGCCCCCCTACATGGTTGAAATCGACGCCGAGTCCTCGAGTTCGGACTCGGGGTCCTCGAGCCCGGAGAACGAGCCCGAGGGGGTGGAGGCGAGCCACCCCAGTCTGAAGGGTGGTGAAGGCCGCGCTTCAGGCACTCCTCCTCCGACCCCGACGACTATGACATCGGCCCCCAACCTGACCATCGACCCAGGCCCCAGCGGGTCAGGCGATCAGGAGGCCGCCCATTCCTCGGCAGAGGAAGGAAGGCCACCATATTATATGCGGAAGATCTTCGGCCCAACATCTTTGCCCGTGCTCCGTTTGCTGCGATCTGCGACTAGCTCGCAGAGGTAATACACTCGCTTTACTCTTGGCCTTGTAATTCTATTCCCTGGTTACTCACCCCACCTCTTTCCTAGGCGGAGAAGAAAAGCCAAGCCCTGGCCGAGGAGATCGCCACCGCGAAGAGAACCCTCATCTCCTTATTTGACGACTCGCTACGTGGGTCTAAACGCAAGGTGGATGAGCACATCCACCGGCTCCAGCGGGCAGATCGCTCCGTGGAGCTAAGGTCGGAGGTGGAGGAACTATGCCAGTGGGTCGCTACCCTGGTTTCGGGGTTGGCGACTGTCGAGGAAGCACACCTCTATTCTGCCTCCCAGCTACAGGAGGCAAAGGTGGGCCAGGAGGAAGCGAGGGCGGCCAAGGAGGCAGCCCAGAATGAGGTGGCTTAACTTCAGAGCGAGGTAACTTCCCTGAAGGCAGAGATCGCCGCAATGAAGGAAATGCATGCCAAAGGCCTCCAAGTCCAGCAGAGCCGCCTCTAAGCCCAGCTAGATGACCTCCTCAAGAAAGGCGCCGCAGGTGCTGTCGAAAAGTACAAGACCGAGAGGTCGAAGAAGAGGCGTCGTGGAGGTGACATCGGGGCAGATACGAGCAAGCCCTGAGCTCGCCTATCCCTTTCCATGTAACCTTGCCTCAATGTAATCATATTCAGAAAGGAAATGATATCTTCTTTAGCTCGCCTCTACGTGTTGCTCTTTCTCTATGTCTATAAGTTCACTTTTGAAGCTGTTCAGCGATCTCGAGGGTCGTATCCCGGGCGAGGCAGCTAATCCGTCTTAAGAAAGTTCCGATCTAAAAAAGATGCAAGCGAAAAACATGATATGCACGACAAAACCCAATATGACCTCTGAGCTCGGAAAACCATTCAAAATTTAAATCGGATAATTCGAAAACTTCCTAAGCCCGGAGGTTCAAAAACTTTATTTCAAAAAATTAAAGTTCTAGCTGCCCCTTGCTCAGTTAATTAACCTCTGAGGCCTTGGTTACTGGACATGCCCTTAGCTTGATTTGGCGGTCTCGCATTTTCCTACGATTTCACCAAGTCCGAGCTTCGAGGGGTTACCAAGGGATGTTTAGGTCGCCCGAAGGGGTGGTCGCCCATTTAAGTCCCCCTAGATCACCCAGGATGCTTCCGATCATGGCGTGTGAACGCGAAGGACCCCGGTCATGTTTAAAGTCCCCTAGACAGCGGACTATCCTGGCGATCTCAAGGCCGTTCGAGACGGCCACTAAGAACCCCAGTCTTGTTTTAAGGCCCCACGACAGCGGACTGTACCTTGACGGTGCCGCGTGCGAACTGACTGCATGCGAGCTATTCCTTAATTGCTGTACTTGCATGCTTGGTTGCGTGAGAACCCATAACGATCTTTGCCGAGATCATACTCTAAAAAGTGATTCATCTTAAACTCAAAATGTCCTTTTATTCTCAAAACATGATTTATAGGAGGGCGCCTACGCGCTATGTGTGGGGGATGATCTTCGTGCCGATCCGAAGACTCTGCCCAACTAGTCAATCGAGTTGAGTCGAAGGACTTTGATCGAACTATCGTCTGGAAGGTAGGTTTGAAGGTTGTTGTCTTGGAACCTTCGAGTTAAAGCTTGCTATATGGAAACATAATGAAGATCGACACAAGGTATGATCTCGGAGTTCAGCCGAAGCCTACGTCTCCGTGCTATAGGGAGCAACCCGAATTCACTAACACTCTGATCTAAGTAACCTCGACAGGCCGAGTGTCACTGGTCTCTTCGAAAAGAAGATCGAAGGGAATGGAATATCGAGAGGCTAGGATGTCAGAGCTCTGGGTATTTGAGATTCTCTCTGGTTTTTAGGATCTCTGAAACTGATTTCAGATTTCGATCCTTTTACATTTGAAGAGTCTGCTATTTATAGAAATCTTTGGGAGGAAATCTGGGGTAAATGGCGGTTTCTGCCGTTGTATCTGGGGATTCCCCAGGCAGGGCTGGTGGGTCCCGCTGTCATTTCTGTGGACCCTCCAGGCAGGGCTGGTGGGTTCCGCTGTCGTCTCTGTGGACCTTCCAGGCAGGACTTGTGGGTCCCGCGGTTACCTCCGTGGACCCTCTAAGCAGGGCTGGTGGGTCCCGATGTTGTCTCCATGGACCCTCCAGATAGGGCTGGTGGGTCCCGCTGTCATCTCTGTGGACCCTCCAAGCAGGGCTAGTGGGTCCCATTGTCATCTCTGTGGACCTTACAGGCATGGCTGGTGGGTTCCGATGTGGTCTTTGCGGACCCTCTAAGCAGGGCTGGTGGGTTTCAATGTCGTCTTCGTGGACCCTCCAGGCAGGGCTGGTGGGTCCCGCGGCTGTCTCTGTGGACCCCGCAGGCAGAGCCGGTGGATCCCGCTGTTGTCTTTGCGGACCCCCAGGCAGGGTTGGTGGGTCCCATGGTTGCCTCTGTGGACCCCGCAGGCAGGGCCAGTGGGTTCTGTTGTTATCTCTGCGGGCCCCGCAGGCAGGGCTGGTGGGTCCAGCTGTTCGTGAAGCCTCCAGTCAAAACTTGCACCCACAGTTACCCCCTCCAAGTTAGCTAAGGGTCATGCTCGCTGACTTGGACCCCAAGTGCAAAATCCAATCCCCCTGCCAAGGGTTGGCGATGTTGAGGTCTTGTAGATCATTGTTGAGTGAGAGGACCCCCGATATCTGTAGAGAAGATAAACTCATCGATAGATTGATTGCAATAGATAAGATAAATCCGTCCGGTCTGTCAAATCTGGCCGATCGATCGATTTTGATCGATTGGTCATTTTTGATCGATCGATTGAATTTGACCGATCGGTCAATTTTGACCGATCGGTTAATTTTGACCGATCGGTTGAGTTTGACCAATCGATTGAATTTGTCTGATCGGTTGAATTTGACCGATCGGTCAAATCCAACCATTAGAGGTTGAGGCGATCGGTGGAAAATACATAATTTTTTTTTTTGCCATATCTAGTAGAAAATCGACCGATCGGTTGAATTTATCCGATAGGTCAAAATTGTCCGATCGGACATTTTGACCGATCGGTCAAATTCAACCTGTGGGAGTTGAGGCGATCGGGCAAAAAACATGGATTTTTGTTAGATCTAGTAGAAAATCGACCGATTAGTTGAATTTATCCGATCGATCAAAAGTGTCCGATCGGTCAAAATTGTCCGATCGGTCAAAATTGTCCGATCGGACAATTTTGACCGATCGGTTAAATTCAACTGGTGGGAGTTGAGGCGATCGGGTAAAAAACATGGTTTTTTGTCAGATCTAGTAGAAAATCAACCGATCAGTCGAATTTGTCCGATCGGTCAAATTCAACCGGTGGGAGTTGAGGCGATCGGGCAATAAACACGGTTTTTTGCGAGATCTAGTAGAAAATTGACTGATCGGTCGAATTTGCCCGATTGGTCAAACGTGTCCGATTGGTTAAATTCAACCGGTGGGAGTTGAGGCGATTGGGCAAAAAACACGGTTTTTTGCCAGATCTAATAGAAAATCGACTGATCGGTCGAATTTGTCAGTCAAATTCAACCCGTGGGAGTTGAGGCGATTGGGCAAAAAACACGATTTTTTGCCAGATCTAGTAGAAAATCGATCGATCGGTCGAATTTGTCCGATCGGACAATTTTGACCGATCGATCAAATTCAGTAGGTGGGGTTTGAATCGATCGGGCAAAAAATATGATTTTTTGCCGGATCCAGTAGAAAATTGACCAATCGGTCGAATTTGTCCGATAGATCAAAATTGTCCGATCGGACAATTTTGATCGATCGGTCAAATTCAACTGGTGGGAGTTGAGGCGACCGGGCAAAAAATACAGTTTTTTGCCAGATCTAGTAGAAAATTGACTGATCGGTCGAATTTGTCCGATCGGTCAAAATTATCCGATCGGACAATTTTGACCGATCGATCAAATTCAACCGGTGGGAGTTGAAGCGATCGGGCAAAAAACATAGTTTTTTGCCGGATCCAGTAGAAAATCAACCGATCGATTGAATTTGTCCGATCGGTCAAAAGTGTCCGATCGGTTAAATTCAACCAGTGAGAGTTGAGGCGATCGGGCAAAAAACACGGCTTTTTGCCAGATCTAGTAGAAAATCGACCGATCGGTCGAATTTGTCCGATCGGTCAAAATTGTCTGATCGGACAATTTTGACCGATCGGTCAAATTCGACCGATGGGAGTTGAGGCGATCTGGCAAAAAGCATGTTTTTTGCCAAATTCTTTGGTAATTTGCCCGATCGTCTGCCTATCGAACGGGCGAAGTCTTGTAAGGCGATCAGTCAAAGTTGACCGATCGGTCCATGAAGTGGAGTTGATGTTCTGCGGCTTGGTGCTTCATTTAGGCGACGCTTCGCCTGGTCCGTCGTTTCGTCTGGCCCGACACTTCGCCTGGTCTGACATTTCGCCTGGTCCGACGCTTCGCCTGGTTTACGCCACATGGCATTTGATCTGGAGGTACCACGTGGCATGTTTGAAAAGACGGTAGCAATTTCGAGGGGCCATGTGGCACTTCGTTTTTCCCGCTAATTGTTCTGGGCCTATAAGTTCCGCTCTGAGGCTCATTTTTCTCCCTATGCTGTCAAATTTTTTTCTGAGTTCCCGGCTTTTGCTCCCGAATTCTCTGCTTTCTATTCTGCGTTCTTTCGATCGGTTGCAATGGCATCTTCTGGCAGTGTGAAGAACATCATCCCATCAAAGATGAGGGCTTCGTAGAAGGGGAAGGAGAAGGCAGAGATTTCGCCCAAGGTTACTGGTAGAGGCAAGGGCAAAGGTGCTCTTGGTGTCCTCGGCAAGAGGCACTTAGGAGTGGGGTTTGCTTCTGCGCCTTCCCGACCGGAGCATATCCCCAAGGTTGATTTTGTGCTGGGGCCATTAAGGTCGTTGGAGGAGGAGCCAGTGTTCGCGTTTGGCACTGGTAAGAAGACCACTGAAGCCAAAGGGCCAAGTGGGAGAAGCTGCTCAGCTGCTTCACTAAAGGCGCCTACCGTCCTACCCTCGCTGGAGTGCAATCCGCTTTCGGGATCGACAAGCGGATTGTCTTCACTGAGGTGGCCAGCAGGGAGCAGGTCATGGGGACGATAGTCACGATCGGTCAACTGAACTACGGATTGCGTCTGCCTTTGCATATGTTTGCTGCTCGAGTGTTGAACACTTTGGGCCTCTGCCCTGGGCAACTGACGGGGAACGCGTGGAGGATCATCTACACATTCTGTCGGGTGGAGTTTGACCACCAAGAGGAGCTGAGAGCCTGCTACTCCAGCGTTCCTGAAGGTAAACCGGCCTGGATAGAGTTGGGCTATTTCTTCTACCATTACAAGTGGGTGTCAAGGAAGGATAGCCCATTCTTCAATCTCCACGGCATCTCTGCCCTCTGCCCGATCTCCGATACAGTCCCATCCGACAAGCTGTACATGGACTGGCCAATCTCCATCTGGGGAGCGTGGACTCCCTTCTCTGTGCCTGAGACTCCTCGTATTCAGGTACATAAGGAGGTTGAGAAATACGCCCCTGGAGGGGAGCTGTGTTGGTCGTCCGATCAGGTCGGGGCGATTGACAATCTGTTTCTGAAGTTGACCTGCGGCACCCGATCGTGGAAGCAGTTTTCAAACATCCCGGTCCGGTACGGCAATGCCAATTTGATGCACCAGCTAATAGTTCGATATGATGACAATGATGCCTTGGACTTCGACTACAAGGAGGATCCGGAGACGGGCAGATTGGTCTGATACATCAGGGCCGAGAAGAAGTTATACGGGGCGAGGCGACGCTCGGGCTTGACTGAGGAGAAGTTGGTGATGAACAAGCATGGCAAGGTCAAGAAGTAAAGGGTGCTGAAGGAGGTGGAGAAGGAGAAGAAAAAGGAAGAAGAAGAAGAGAAAGGTGGAGGTGATGGAGGAGAAGAAGAAGAAGGTGGAAGTGAAGGAGGAGAAGAAGAAGAAAGTGGGAGTGAAGAAAAAGAAGAAGAAGATGATGATGATGATAAAGAAGAAGAAAAAAGAAGAGAGGAAGAAGAAAAGGAGGAGGGAGGAGGTGACGGAGGAGGCGATGAGGTTCCTCCTACACCTCTCGAGACTGAAAAGGTCCCTCCTATCGACAAGGCTAAGGCCCATCGAATGGTGGATGTCATAGACATGGTGGGTGATGGCAAGAAGGTACCACCCGCCTATAACTTCAAGACTTTGACGCACCCCATGCGCATCAAAATCAGGTACTCGGGGAGCAATGGGGTTGGTAGCAACCCAACGCCCCTCGTACAAGTACCCCCGGGTGGCATTCGCCAGGAGGGGGCCTCGACGAGTGGGGGGATGGAAGTCGAGGGGCCAAAATCTGTGCCTCGACTGACCGCTGCCTAGATGGCGGAAGAAGATGCCACACTCGTGGCCTCCCTATAGGGGGCTGGTGAGCAGCGTGAGGAAGGGGAGATCTCTCCTCTTCGAGACATTCCTTTTCCTTTACGAAGGGAGGAAGGAAGTCATGGGGAGGTTGAGACGCCCCAACCGATCCTTGTTGCATCCCCCGTGAAGGAGAGGTCGACCCCTAGGGCTAAGAGCTCCGATCGGGGGTTGGGTCAGGCAGAAACATCCCGGGGGGGGCCTCTACAGGTATGTTTTCACTAACTCTGTACTATCTCTTCATCGTATTCGAAGTTTGA
Source organism: Chamaelirium japonicum (assembly GCA_947650365.1). Lineage (NCBI taxonomy): Eukaryota > Viridiplantae > Streptophyta > Magnoliopsida > Liliales > Melanthiaceae > Chamaelirium > Chamaelirium japonicum. The sequence goes on along the minus strand of OX393556.1, from coordinate 15,508,837 downwards.
AATGATTGAGTTTTTGCTGTCTGCAGATGTGCCTTTCAGCCCTCCTCCGGTAATGAGGGATTTCGGTGAGGTTGACATCAACCATCCGACGAGGATGCTAAGAAAGTTGTGCAACCTTCCGGACATGCCCCTGGAAGAAGCCTTCAACAGGTTTGAAGTTGTGGTAAGTGCATCGATTTTGACTTGAGCTTTGAATTGTAATTCTTAGATATGCTTCTGCCTTGTTCTTCGTTGTTTGCAAAACTCGGCCTTGTTGAAGATCAACAGCAGGCTCTTCAGGAGAGCCGATGAGTGGGGGGCTTCGACAGAAGTCGCACGCTTGAACGCCCTCCTGGAGGCCTCGAATGAGGAGGAGCAATTGCGGGCAGCTCTATCTGCCAGCAAGAAGGCTGTTCGCAAGGAGCAGCAGGAGAAGAAGAACTTGAATGCCTCCTATGTCAATTTGGACAAGGAGTTCCACGACTTGAAGAACATGTTCTTCAAGATGGAGACTTCTGCCTTCAATCGATTGACGGAGATGAAGGAGTTGAAGGCTGAGTTTGCTGCGAAGGAGGCAGATTTCGCGGCCAAGGAGGAGGCTTATAGGAAGGAGCTGGAGCATATGCGTGTTGACAGCGAGAGCTACAGGTCAACTGCGGAGAAGACAATGGAGGCCCTCAGGCAGGCTCACGCTAGCGGCATCCATTCTTCCAAGGTGTCTGCGGTGAGCAGGTCTCACGGTAGGTCTGAGGGAGATAAGTCGCGTGCTCAAAGTGTAGCGAAACCTTGATGTACTCTTTTTCTTTCTTTGCATTTATAACTTGTATCCTCGAAAACTTGTACCTGCAAAGTTTTGAGTAATAGAAAAGATTTGTTTTGGATGTTTAAAATGGAATGTCTTCTGGGTTGAATGTTCTGAATGTTAATGTTTTGAGAAGGATGATCGAATGAATGTTTAACATCTGCCTGTAAGGGGTCGTGTCGCAACACAAACACCCAAACTTATTAATTGATTTAGTAGTTGAGGGTTGTGCTATCTCACAACTCAAAACCATTTAATATCTGTCTGTAAGGGGTCGTGTCGCAACATGAACACCCGAACTTATTAATCAATCTGGTAGTTGAGGGTTGTGCTATCTCACAACCCGAAACCATTTAACATCTGCCTGTAAGGGGTCATGTCGCAATACGAACACTCAAACTTGTTAAATGATCTGGTAGTTGAGGGTTGTGCTGTCTCATAACCCAAAACCGTTTAACATCTGTCTGTAAGGGGTCGGTCGCAACACGAACACCCAAACTTGTTAAACGATATGGTAGTTGAGAGTTGTGCTGTCTCACAACTCCAAACTATTTATGGTTATTTGAGCGTCTAGAATTGGAATGAACAAGGGATTGACATCAAAACAAGTCTTTCATTCAATAGGGTTTACATCAAGGGTAGAACATTTTAAGATGTCTAGCATTATAAGCTCGTGGTAGTCTGTCTCCTTTTGGCGAGATCAGGCGATAGGATCCTTTGCCTCCCATGGATTCGACAATGTAAGGCCCTTCCCAGTTGGGAGCTATTTTTCCACTGCCCTGCTTCTTTGTGTTGGAGAAGACTGCTCTGAGAACTAGGCTTCCGATAGGGAAGTGCCTCTTGCTAACTTTCTGATCGTAGGCTCTTTTGATCTTCTGTTGGTAATCGACAATGCGAACGGTTGCTCGACTATGCAACTCTTCTGAGAAGTTGAGGTCATCAGTTCGGAGTTCGTCGTTTACCCCCTCTTCGATTGCTCTGGTCTTCAAAGTGTTAGAGGTGGCTTCTATTGGGAGAACTGCTTCCGATCTATAGGTCAGGCGAAAGGGTGGAAATCTAGTCGATCTTCTCAGAGTAGTTCGATAGCCCCATAAAACCTCTGGTAGGACCTTCTCCCATAATCCTATTTTGTCATCCAGCTTCTTCTTGAGTAGACTATTAGAGGATTGTCCATTACATTGAGGATACCTTGGTGTTAAGTAGAAGAGTTTGATCCCGTGGTTTAGACAGAAATCACGAAATTTGTCGGAATCGAATTGAGCCCCGTTGTCAGCAATCAGGACTTAGGGCGTGCCAAACTTGGAGAAGATGGTATGCCTGATGAACTTGATGACTTCATCATCGGTCTCTCGGAAGAGTGGCACCGCTTCCACCCACTAGGTGAAGTAATCTGTGGCTAACAACGGATATTTCTTCTTGCTTAGTAATGGTAGGAAAGGACCCAGGAAGTCAAACCCCCATTGGTGGAAGGGCTAGGGACTTGTTAACGGATAGAGTTCATCTGCTGGGAGGTGGATGGCTCGAGCGTGTCGCTGACAAGGCTCGCACCTTTGAATGACTTGGTGGTCATCTCTCGCCATAGTTGGCTAGTAGTAACCTTGAAGCTTGGTCTTGGCTTCGAGAGATCTTCCACCTGAATGATTTCTACAGGCCTCGGAGTGAATGTCAATTAGGATTGCCTTAGCTTGCAAGGGACCAACACATTTGAGCAGCATCCCACTGTGCGATCTGAAGTAGAGATCTGCTTCTTGGATACTGTAGCATGGAAGCTTCCTCTGGAGCCTTCTGGCTTGGATTGGGTTTTCTGGTCTTCTGCTTTGCTTGAAGAAGTCGAAGATTAGATGTCTCCAATCTCCGAGTTCGTGAGCCATTGTAAGACTGAAGGTTGGTTGTCTCCAACCCCCAGACCTTTCAGTTGCGGCAACGATCCGTTGCTCGATGGTAGTCTTGGGCGACTCTTGATAGTCGATCTGTATTTGCCTTTCTTCGAGCGAGTCTCTGAGCACCGAAGCAGCGTTGGCTAGGGCATCTGCCTCCCAATTTTCTACTCTCGGGATTTGGATGAATTCGATGGAAGCGAAACATTGCTAGTGATGTCGCACCAGAGTTAGATAATGTTGCATCCTTTCTTCTCGCACCGTGTACTCCCCGTTGATCTGTCTAATTATCAGCTGGGAGTCGCTGTCGATGGTGAGTCGATCTACCCCTAGAGATTCAGCAATCTCTAGTCCGGAGATGAGCGCCTTATACTCTACTTCGTTGTTAGTGGCATTAAACCCGAGAAGGATAGCCTTTTGAAGATGATCGAGCTCGGGGGATATTAAGACTATCCCAATTCCCGAACCGATCACACTTGAAGCCCCATCAGTGTAGAGCTTCCATTGGGTCGACAAGGTAGTGGGAGCCTCAAGGCTCGGAGTGAGGTTCTTCGGAAAGGGATTAAGTAGAGGTTCATCTCCATCTTCGAGGTGATGGGATCTTCAACGGGGAAGTCATCAAGGAAATCGGCAACCGCCTGCCCTTTGAGAGAAGTGCGAGGTTCGAATTGGATCCCAAGAGCACTCATCTCGATCACCCATTTCATCATTCGACCCGCTCGACCTGCCTTATCGAGGATGTCTTTGAGTGGGTGCTCTGAGACGACTGTTATCGGGTGAGCGACGAAGTAGGGTCGGAGACGTCGTGATGCCGTAAGCATGGCCAGTGTGACCTTCTCGATCTTCGAATAGCGAGTCTCTGCTGGAAGAAGGGTATGACTGATGTAGTAGACTGGATGTTCTGTGCCTCCCCTTCTGCTGACCAAGACTGCACTGATGGCTTGATTGGTCACGGCAAGATAGAGCCAGAGATCTTCTTTTGCAAGTGGAGCTGTCAAGATTGGAGCTCGCGTGAGGTAGTTCTTGACGTCTTGAAAGGCTTGTTTGTAAATCGGACTCCATCCAGAGGTGTCTGCCTTCCGTAATTTATCGAAGAGTGGCTTGCACTTGTCAAAAGATTTTGAGATGAATCGGTTGAGAGCAGCTAGTCTCCCAATGAGGCGTTGAACTTCCTTCCAATTGGTAGGTGAGGGTATATCAAGGATTGCTCGAATTTGGTCGGGGTTGGCTTCGATGCCCCTCCTGGTCACAAGGTGACCCAGGAATGTACCCGATTGAACTCCGAAGGCACACTTAGTTGGGTTGAGCTTCATGCGGCACTTTCGGAGGATTTGAAATGTGTCTGCCAGATCAGAGAGGTGGCTCTCCCGATTGGAGATTTTGGTGAGGAAATCGTCGACATAGAATTCGATATTGCGGCCGATTCGTTCTTCGAACATCTTCATAACTAGCCTTTGATAAGTTGATCCTGCGTTCTTGAGGTCGAAGGGCATTACATTGTAGCAGTAGAGGCCTCTGTCTATCACAAAGCATGTCTTCTCCCGATCGTCTGGATACAGGGGGATTTGGTTATACCCGAAGTACCCGTCCATTAGAGATAGAAGCTCGTGGCCAGCATGGCGTCAATGAGTCTTTCTATCCTTGACATGGGGAATGGGTCTTTGGGGCACGTCTTGTTTAGGTTGGTGAAGTTGATGCAGACCATGATCTTCCTATTTTCTTAGGAACTGCTACAATATTGGAGATCCAAGTAGGGTACTTTACTTCATGAATGAAGCCTGCTGCGAGTAACTTACTGATTTCCTCTTGAATTGCGGCTTGACGTTCTGGTCGGATTGCCCAAGGTTTTTGTTTAACGGGCTTTGCTCCTTCTTTGATGGCGAGTCGATGACATGCGTCATCCGGGTTGATCCCGGGCATGACTTCGAAATACCAAGCAAAGACGCCAATGTTGGACTGAAGGAAGGATACCACGTCTCGCGCTTCTACGTCGCTAAGACTGGTTCCAATGAACATCCCTCGAGGGAGATCGTCACTGCCGATGTTTATTCAAATGATTTCTTCGATTGAAGGTGAGCCCTCCCACTCGAATGATGGAGGTTCAGACAACAAGAGCTCTTTTGGTTGCTAACTTGAAGAAGGGTCACCTTTATCTCTCGGATGTTTTGGTGGTGCTAGATCTACTCGGTGATCCGCCTTTGCTGCAGCTACTTTGCAAGATCACACAGCCTGTTGATTTCCTCGAATACAGACAATACCCTCTCCTGTTGCAAACTTGAAGAGTTGATGATAGGAAGAGGAGATGGCATTGATCTGGTGGAGGAATGGTCGCCTGAGGATGATGTTGTAGTTGGACGTTCCTTCGACGATGGCGAACTTCACGGAGACTCAAGTCTCTTGACTTAGGTCTAGGGTGAATCTTGATTCACCCATGGTCATACTCTGCTCCCCGTTGAAGCCTATGATCACGGTCGGGACAACTTCGAGGCTTGAGTATTTGTGCCCCAGACGCTTGAAGCAATCTGAGAACATGATATCGATGGACCTTCCGGTGTCAATGAGAATGCGATTGAAGTGCTCCCATCGATGATGAGTCGTAGGACCAGGGAATCTCGATGCGGAGTATGGACTCCTTAAAGGTCGGAGTTGTTGAAGATGATCGATGGTTATACCTGGCCTTTGACAGGCTTCTCGACCCAACTATCTTCTTTGTTCGCTGCAGAGCGAACATTGAAGATGTGTCGCAATTACCGGTCGACCTCTTTCCCGGTAAGGATCTGGTTGTGCAATGCTCCATGGATGCCGAAGACATTGGCTCACACAGCGATAGGTGATGGACCGGTAGAGATTTGGTAGATCCAGCAAGCTTTCTTCCCCTTCGTAGAAGAAGGTTGGCGTTCATCGCGTTTGCCTTTGACGAACACTTGAAGATGGCCTTCTCACAGTAGATCTTCTAGATGATACCTTAGTCGGTAGCATCGATCGGTAGGATGGCCGTGGCTATGATAAAAATCCCAATAGACCGATCTATCAGTGGTGACCTTGGTATCCGGTTGTAGCGGGTTCGGCCTTCGAAGAAACTCTTCATATTGAATCTAATCGAGGATCTGCTCGATCGGGAGGAACCAATCTGTAAATGTCGTCTTCTTCGGAGGTGATCTACGACCTGTTGGAAATAAATCCATGGTAGAGGCCCGCAGCGGAAGCAAAGTGAAGGTCCGAGGACCGTGAGCGGTGTGCGTTACATATCAAAATTTTCATCGAAACGATCTACATATGCGTGTATGAATCTAGCATGGCAACTACGCGAACCCCTAACGACGATCTAACTCGAAAGAACAATCTAGCATGTATGCATGTTCTAATTATGTTAGATCTACTTGTTAGAGATCATACCTTCGTGCGGAATCTTTCACCGCGACAAATTTCTTCTTTGTCGATGGAGACGGGCTATGGATCTGCTCGACATAGCTTCGGTGCGACGGCCATAACTTTCTGCTCCGAACTCCAATTGGGCTGAAATTTGGACTGTAGGTAACCAACTTCGAGACGCAACTTTTACAACAAGTTTCACGTCGTTTGGATATCTTTAGCTCCTGGAATCGCAGAAACAACGTTGATTTTCTGTGCAGATTCTGGACAGAAAAAGGTTGCGGGAGACGCCTTCTAGTTCACCCGATCTCACACGATGCACGGCACCTCGTCGATGGATCTCTAAGTGCCTCCATACGACGAGCCTTCTCCTTCTACAAAACACCACGTGAGGAAGACGAGTCGCCATCCAATGGCGCAAGCGAGGGAGAGAGAGACGAGAGAGGAGATGCGAAGAGAGGAGAGGGGGCGGCTAGGGTTTCCCCATGCCATGGCCGGCCCTAGGGCTTGTATGGCTCTATTAATTTCGTGCACCCTCTCTCTCCTTCTCATATATAGGGCCGGCCTATTCATATGGATAAGGATAGTATGGATAAGGATGATAGATTCAAACCTTATCCCTATATATCTCTTCTTTATCTCTATCCTTTCCTTGTTTTCGAAAACGGTCAAAACCAGCCCGTTTTCTGCGCCTCATAACCGGCCCCTTCATCGGAGGCAACAACCTCCCGAAACTAATGGGGCCGGCCTTGACCAGTCTCTCAACACTTAGGGCCGGCCCCCTTAGTGCATAGTGGCGCATGGTATGACCAAAACGCCCTTATGCCACTAGTTGGCCGTTCCTCGTGTACGAGACTTTGCAAGGCACACATAAGTGAAGTGCACCAGTGATTTCACTATTCTCTGAGGTTCCCGTAGGGTGCCCCTAGTGAAGTCAACTAGTCAACTCGCAACATGTCCCGGTGCATCGCACCCATGTGGCAAAGTCCACTTATGGCAAGGAATTGCTACATGCGTCTCTGCACTAACCTAGGGTTTCCCCTTAGTGCACACACGTAGCTACGCATCTACCGAGCACTAGTGCGAAGCACTCACGGAGCGTATGCTTGGACTTCTCGCTTCCTCTAACTACGTTCTGTGTTTCGATGAGATGGTATAAGAACCGTACATAATGTTGATAAGGTGGAACCTTCAGGGACCAGGGTTCATGGCTTCCAACTCAGACTCGATCGACACACTACCCGAGTGTACCATCGATCCTCTGAGTCCGAGTTAACCTGCGTAGCCACCCAGAGTGCGACGCAGGCTGCACTCCAATCCCCCCAGACTTACTATGTTCTCCCACATACCCCTGCTCTCCGCTTAGTATGGTAAACTCGTTGTCCCTCCACTGGTGCCATGACGCAACTCGAGCGGTGGAGAATACCGTCAGACTCGAGTGCTCATATGACTCGGTTCCTTCCAGGTTGACCACATACATCGTATCTCCGATTACTCTTTCGAGCAACCGGATCCGTCACCAGTCCAACTGATGACCACCTGGCCAGGGTTTAATACGACATAGGTCAGACCAAGGAACGCACCTCCCGTTAGGGGTGTGGATAGCCTGCAGGAGTGACACGCTGATGCAACGCCAGCCGGGTAACCCAGTACACCGTGGTTTTGGATCACTGCATCCGGATCCTCACACATTGGTGCGCCAAAGCACCACACAACTGGTTAGTCCACCAGACATGGTTCCTCAGGGTTTAGGACCGTTTTACCCTAAGCAGAAACACGGTTTAGTGCACCGATGTCTGCTCATCCATCTGTGCACCGTGTTGGTTCCTTTCGGCCACAGACACTGTGCCTGGTAATGACCGTGGTGGAGACACCTATGCTCTGTCATCCCAACAGCTTATCCTGATAGGGCGACCAACCCTTATCAGAGCTGCGAACGTATTTAGGTTACATGGGACCAGTCCCTTGAGTCTCCCACTCAAGTGGATTACCATGTAGCCATGGCTCTCTGTTCTGTAATCAGAACACGTACTAAGGTACGTACCAATATGCAATCTTATACTATCAACCATACAAAGCTAAACACTAGGTTTTTACGAGCTATAGACCTCACCAATTCTAACAATCTCCCACTAGGTCTAACGAGGAATAACGGTGTTGAGCTCTGTAGCTTCTACATGCTGCCCAAAAGCCTTTGCAGGAATTCCCTAAAGGAATTGACAACATTGTCTGTAGATTCCATCTCAGTACCGCTACTTGCATTTCCTCATATAACTGTCAGATCAAGTGGAGTTTGTACTTGATGGGTTTCCCCTCACGGCGGTGCCTAGTCTCCTTGGACCTTGCTTACCGCTCTTCTGTTGTAACAACAGATAACTGAGCCTCTGGTACGCGTCCCAAGTTCTCTAAGAACTTCCTAAGCCTTACCACCTGATATACTACTTCGCACGCAACAACGTGCTAAGCATCTGTGGTAGAGTCTGTGATGCACTTGCTTCACACTCTACCAATTACCGCTTCTAATCCCAAAATAAAAATAATCCCTGAAATCAATTCTCTGAAACACACATCTGACACCAAAGTCAGATCCTGTGTGTCCAATCGATATCAGGACCTGTGAAGTGCAAGCTAACTCACAATCCTTACTTAACGAGGATTTCTGAGTATACCCTTCACATCGGTCCAAAGATCTGGACCCGGGTTCGACTGAAACCGACCCATCTTCCTGCTGCGCAATAGATATCTAGCCTCTTAAAACGAATCTGGCTAGAATCTTATCTTCATGCGTAGCCTGTGACAGCAAGAGAATCTTGCTCTGGTTGTCTCGAGTTACCTTGATTCCCAGAGCATAACTCGCCTCATTAGGGTCTTTCACATCGAATTGTGATGACTACAAACCTTTACCGTAAACAATATTCTTACATCATTTTCAATCAGTAAAATATCGTTAACGTAAAGTACTAAATACACCCTTGTAGCTATTTCACCTTTCTTGTACCAACTTGGTTTATCCTCATTCTGATCAAATCCGTGTGAGCGGATTCCCTTGATCAAAATAGACATTCCAACCTGGATGCTTGCATCAGTCCATAAATGGACCATTGCAACTTGCATTCCATATCTTCCTAACCTACTGACACAAAGCCTGGGGCTTCTCATCCATATGTCCTTTTTCAAATTCCCGTTAGGGAATAACTGTCTTGACATCCATCAACCAGATCTCCCAACTATAATGGGCTGTGATGGATTAAGAGGATCCGTTATAGACTTAGGCATAGCTACTAGTGAGATGGTTTTGACATAGTCAATCCCTTCTCCTTTGGTAACTAATCTAGCTACTTAAGTCTTAACCGGGTGCTCTTCTTATACACCTCCTACACCCTGAAGGGTGATAGTGCTATAAGTGTCAAGACTGTTCCAAGGGACATTGATGTAAGCTTGCCTCCATGGTCTTTTGTCAGTCAGAGCTGTCGGAAGCTCCTACTACTTCTTCGTAGCTCTAGGGATCATCCTCCTGAAACTCTGGATTAACTATCAAAGTTTCTCCATAGTATCTTTCAGGAGCTCTGATGGTCCCACAACGATGAGGTGGTGGTGGTACAAAGGAAGCTCCCACTACTTCTTCGTAGCTCTAAGGATCATCCTCCTGAAACTCTGGATTAACTATCAAAGTTTCTCCATAGTATCTTTCAGGAGCTCTGATGGTCCCACAACGATGAGGTGGTGGTGGTACAAAGTGAATCGTTTCTACAATACCTGGTATACTAGTTTCTTGTATCATCTACTCCCACTACGTTTTCAGATGCGCACTCTCTATCAGTACCCAGTAGTTCACCCAGAACTACCTTACCGGTAAACTTATGGTCTATAATATAATCCTGGTCTAGGTAGATGGTATTCGTAGAAACGATTACCTTCCAAACCTCAAGATTATAGAACAGTCCACCTTATGCCTCCTAAGGGTATCCTACAAACAGATATACCTGGAACTACATCTCCATCTCATCCCTCTTGTCCTTTTGCACAAGTGCAGGACAACCCTATATCTCGAGACTCTATAGTGTCAGCTTTCGCTTAGACCATAGCTCTCTATAGGTCTGGGGCACTGATCTAGATGAGAGAGAGTTTCAGATATAAGCTACTGTTTTAAGGTACAACCCCACCAAAGGGTGGGTAGTACATTTGGCAATATTCATCATACTACGGACCATGTCAAACAGGGTCTGATTCCTTCTCTCGGAGACTTCATTCTGACGTTTCATCCTAGGAGCATTTAACTGGGAGATAATCCCATGCTCCTTCAGGATCCTATAGAACCCATCCGATAGGTTCTTATTCCCTCGATTAAATCGAAAAGACTTCTATCGTCTGGACGCTCTTGGAACCATAGACGTCAAAATTAACTAACTCCCATACCTTCATGGTCCTTTTAGTTATTCTGTCTTCCAGATTACACTCATAGGTTAGAAGGATCTCCGATGATTCTGTGAACAGAAACTCGGTCTTCTGTCACCTCTGAATTTATCTGAGGCAAAATATCTAAATTAGAGGGATCACAAATGGGATAGATTCTCCGAAGGATTTAGATGAATTTAAATTAGACGCTGCAGCTGTCATGATATCTATTTCCGAATTAGGATTAAATATAAAGAGATTATTCTGATCTATTTCTCTAGTAATGAAGCTATCTATTTAGTTTAAGATACACACCTACGGTGCTGTCTAAAACTAAAAACTTCATTTACCAAAGAGGAAACAGAACTACATCTCTAAAAAACAAAATCCGTATTTCGGAAAAACTAAGACAATCATATCTAACAGCTTCCGCAGCGGCTTATGGCATCAGTACCTATGTTAGGATTCCTTCACTATAAAGTAGCCTTCTGCTTTCCTTGAATATCTGTAGACCAGAAGTCTACATTCCAAGAAGCATAAGAACTGCTACTAGATAGCGACTCAACTCCTAACATCCTGAGGTCATACTCAATCTTCAAATACCCTCTATGCTCGCCACAGCGGAAATACTTCCGTCCTTGGCGTTACCAGACTTAGGATTCCACACCAGTTTCTGCACTAGAATAGTTTTCGATCTCTTATAAGTTATTCCCTTAGGTTCTTCTAAAGAAGACCTAGGTTAAGCACTAAAGGCATTGCCTTTAATCTTGATCTCATCCTTTGTCTCTTGGAAATCTCCTTAGAAGTTCTGCGTTTATCATCTCTAACTTGTTAAAGCTAAAGTCTCTGATAACGCCTTCGAAGGTTCCAGACAAGGATGCAAGACAGACGTCTTCCACCACCTCGTCATCTGGTACCATGTCTTGGGAATCTAGTTCGTTCTGGAACTCAAAGATGTGTTCCCGAACAAGCATACCCACTGACATCTCGGTACCGACAAGTATCTTAGTGGAAAAGCGATGAGTCGACTGACTTCGCCTTCCAGACATCTAATGCAAGTAAAACTTAATTAGAGAAGACCCGGCATATCTCTGACTCGCTTCTAAAGAATTGTCCGCAAGTCTGCTATAACATAGCACTTGCACATCTCCTTAGACTCTCGCCAGTCTTCATATGCCCTAGTTAGTGCCCTAGTGATATCTGGACCCATTAGGTCTAGTACAGGGATATTTAGATTGCATGCCAATGTACATTTACTACCCTAAGCATAAGCTAAAGATTGCGCTTCCACTCTACGTAGTTAGAGACCCGATAACTGGTTCTCTTATGGGATAGCGGATAGGGGAACTATATGGTTGAATGAAAATGAATGCAAAATAACTTATTTTATGGATTTTGAAAATAAGCTAATTATATCCAAATGTCAGCGCTACCCTCACAGCGAAGACACCTCTATGGATTAATTAACCATGTATGTAAGATCTCGGAATCGACTACACCTGCCCTAGGGGGCATCATGCAGCGTCAATCCGCTTACACGGGCCTTTCCTTGACCCAGTCCAAATCTGCCAACTAAGGGCTTTGATGGACCATGGTTATCTTTTGGCCAGTGCCACGTGATCACCGTTGTCTTCGCAACGAATACCTCACGTGCACTTAGGATGCTTACCCACAAGCCTAAGCAATTACGGCACGGGAGTTCATGCGGCCCCCACTAGGGTGGGATAAAAAGCACTTCTCTCCTGGCCCCGTAACTGCCATATCCTGAAGGAGACCGCTAAGTTATCTGGCATAGAAAAACATAACCCTCACCCTAGGGGGTGTCGAGCTACGCCCTTCCACCCAGACACAGAGCAGTTGGTTGTGGAGGCCAGAGGATCTCGACGAGTCCTCTTACACATCCTTTATTATAGTTGAGGGTTATTTAATGCAAGTATGAGTGTACACTAAGGTCACGACAACCTATACACTAGACCCTGGTCATACCGTGCTCCCACTAGCATTCAAGCCTTTCGCGAAGCATTAATCGATCTTGGAATATCATAGTCCCTGCCTCGAGTGGATTTCTCCACTCAAGGGTCACATTACATATCCCAAGAACATTGATGCTTTGCAAACTTGGCTATCACGCTAATGCCCTGGAGCCTAGCCTAAGGTCAGACTGACAGGAAAGGTCTTCCACTACCATGGCGCCTTGCTTATAAATTTGACGAATGATGTTATAGTAGAATTCCAACTCATTCTAGGTTTCGATGCTTGCCAAATAGGCACACCCGACTAATCGGGTGTTGACCTAATAGGGGCATAACCAAATGTGAGGAATTCATGCTATCATCAAGGGTCAATTAAATAATAGGCGTCACTAGTGGAATCCTATCCTAATAAGGTCGCTAGAACCAGAGGGGAAAGGGCATCCCTCTAACACAGATAATCAAATTATCGCATCGGGGTTCTCTACAGAAATATAAAGAACTACTGAAAGAAACAAGCACACAACTGAATCAAGTTCAGGGTCCGACCCCTGAACCTGACTGGCACAGCGCAGACTCTCTGTCTCCTTCGCAAGGCTCCTCGATTCGGTGCAAGCCTCTGTATACGATCTCCTGACGCTTTCTGCCCTTTGCCGTCATCGTGTACGCTTCGCCGGATTGCCATCGTCCTCCAAGGTTCCGCTCATCTTCCCAGTGGTGGATCTCCACGGTAAGTTCTCATCTTCAATCTGTAACCGAAAAAGATCTAGTACGCTTCGAGCAAGTGCTCGCTCGTACACAATTTCCTAGAAAGAAAAGGAAAACAAACCTAGCAAAAGCCTGGGAATCAAGGGTGGTAAATCTTCACCTCTTGCCCGACTATGGCTCTAAAATCTATCCACACACAGAAGAAAAAATATCTAGACAAAATCGCTAACACGGGGTCCGACCCCCGGTAGCAAGCAATCACATATCCAGAATAATTTTAGAAGCGGCGCCCTGCAAGAACGATTCATAGAACATACAAAATCTACTATGCATGATCTACTCGTAGAACCCCGATGGCGGCACATACTATTCATGCGCGCACATGACGGTTTCATGAAAAAAACATGAAACGCACACCACTAGCGTGCTCTGATACCAATTGTTGGAAATAAATCCATGGTAGAGGCCCGCAGCGGAAGCAAAGTGAAGGTCCGAGGACCGTGAGCGGTGTGCGTTACATATCAAAATTTTCATCGAAACGATCTACATATGCGTGTATGAATCTAGCATGGCAACTACGCGAACCCCTAACGACGATCTAACTCGAAAGAACAATCTAGCATGTATGCATGTTCTAATTATGTTAGATCTACTTGTTAGAGATCATACCTGCGTGCGGAATCTTTCACCGCGACAAATTTCTTCTTTGTCGATGGAGACGGGCTATGGATCTGCTCGATATAGCTTCGGTGCGACGGCCATAACTTTCTGCTCCGAACTCCAATTGGGCTGAAATTTGGACTGTAGGTAACCAACTTCGAGACGCAACTTTTACAACAAGTTTCACGTCGTTTGGATATCTTTAGCTCCTGGAATCGCAGAAACAACGTTGATTTTCTGTGCAGATTCTGGACAGAAAAAGGTTGCGGGAGACGCCTTCTAGTTCACCCGATCTCACACGATGCACGGCACCTCGTCGATGGATCTCTGAGTGCCTCCATACGACGAGCCTTCTCCTTCTACAAAACACCACGTGAGGAAGACGAGTCGCCATCCAATGGCGCAAGCGAGGGAGAGAGAGACGAGAGAGGAGATGCGAAGAGAGGAGAGGGGGCGGCTAGGGTTTCCCCATGCCATGGCCGGCCCTAGGGCTTGTATGGCTCTATTAATTTCGTGCACCCTCTCTCTCCTTCTCATATATAGGGCCGGCCTATTCATATGGATAAGGATAGTATGGATAAGGATGATAGATTCAAACCTTATCCCTATATATCTCTTCTTTATCTCTATCCTTTCCTTGTTTTCGAAAACGGTCAAAACCAGCCCGTTTTCTGCGCCTCATAACCGGCCCCTTCATCGGAGGCAACAACCTCCCGAAACTAATGGGGCCGGCCTTGACCAGTCTCTCAACACTTAGGGCCGGCCCCCTTAGTGCATAGTGGCGCATGGTATGACCAAAACGCCCTTATGCCACTAGTTGGCCGTTCCTCGTGTACGAGACTTTGCAAGGCACACATAAGTGAAGTGCACCAGTGATTTCACTATTCTCTGAGGTTCCCGTAGGGTGCCCCTAGTGAAGTCAACTAGTCAACTCGCAACATGTCCCGGTGCATCGCACCCATGTGGCAAAGTCCACTTATGGCAAGGAATTGCTACATGCGTCTCTGCACTAACCTAGGGTTTCCCCTTAGTGCACACACGTAGCTACGCATCTACCGAGCACTAGTGCGAAGCACTCACGGAGCGTATGCTTGGACTTCTCGCTTCCTCTAACTACGTTCTGTGTTTCGATGAGATGGTATAAGAACCGTACATAATGTTGATAAGGTGGAACCTTCAGGGACCAGGGTTCATGGCTTCCAACTCAGACTCGATCGACACACTACCCGAGTGTACCATCGATCCTCTGAGTCCGAGTTAACCTGCGTAGCCACCCAGAGTGCGACGCAGGCTGCACTCCAATCCCCCCAGACTTACTATGTTCTCCCACATACCCCTGCTCTCCGCTTAGTATGGTAAACTCGTTGTCCCTCCACTGGTGCCATGACGCAACTCGAGCGGTGGAGAATACCGTCAGACTCGAGTGCTCATATGACTCGGTTCCTTCCAGGTTGACCACATACATCGTATCTCCGATTACTCTTTCGAGCAACCGGATCCGTCACCAGTCCAACTGATGACCACCTGGCCAGGGTTTAATACGACATAGGTCAGACCAAGGAACGCACCTCCCGTTAGGGGTGTGGATAGCCTGCAGGAGTGACACGCTGATGCAACGCCAGCCGGGTAACCCAGTACACCGTGGTTTTGGATCACTGCATCCGGATCCTCACACATTGGTGCGCCAAAGCACCACACAACTGGTTAGTCCACCAGACATGGTTCCTCAGGGTTTAGGACCGTTTTACCCTAAGCAGAAACACGGTTTAGTGCACCGATGTCTACTCATCGATCTGTGCACCGTGTTGGTTCCGTTCGGCCACAGACACTGTGCCTGGTAATGACCGTGGTGGAGACACCTACGCTCTGTCATCCCAACAGCTTATCCTGATAGGGCGACCAACCCTTATCAGAGCTGCGAACGTATTTAGGTTACATGGGACCAGTCCCTTGAGTCTCCCACTCAAGTGGATTACCATGTAGCCATGGCTCTCTGTTCTGTAATCAGAACACGTACTAAGGTACGTACCAATATGCAATCTTATACTATCAACCATACAAAGCTAAACACTAGGTTTTTACGAGCTATAGACCTCACCAATTCTAACACGACCATCGTTCCTCGGCCTCTTAGACGACGGAGGTGCCACTGCTTCTGTATTGTGGGCTTTGGCAGTATGTTTCGGTGCTTCTCTCTCAGCAGGTCGTCGTCTGGTTTCGCGTCTCTTCTGAGCAATTTGAATGTCCTTGACTTCAATCTTCCTCTGGATTCAATCAAACATCGAACCCAGGGAAGGCGGGGGATTGTGAATGAAATCGTTGTTGATATGTAGATCGAATCGGAGAGCATATTGGAAAGCCAATATGATTGCCTTGTCGTCCAAATGCCTTTCGGAGAGAGCAGCATGTTCGTTGCGAAATCTTCGCGTGAAGCTACGAAGACTCTCATCGGCTCCCATCCTCAGCCGGTAGAGGGAATCGAGTTTCTTCTCCGGCTTCAAGTTGAGTTGATGGTGCTGCACGAAGTGGTTCGTGAGCAGTCTGAACTGGGTGATAGACCCAGCCCGAAGGTTGTGGTACCAGTCGAGAGATGGTTTGTCGAGGCTTCCGGCGAAGGTTCGGTAGAGCACATTGTTCTCTTCTTCGTGCGGCGTCAGAGCTTGCTTGAACGCAAGGATGTGGAGGGTAGGATCTCCTTTGAGGCAGTTAAACTTTGGAAGAGTAGGAGTCCTCCAGCCTCTCGGGAAGGATGATTGAAATAAACTTCAATGTAGGGGTCCAGAGAAAGAGTATCCTTCTCTGTGACCATGTCCCCGACTTGTATGCAGATCGAGGGGCAAGATCGAGAGGTCTTGTCCGAGACCTTGAGTAGTTACAGGGTGGATTTGGTGACGAAGATCGATCCCAGCTTCATGTTGGAGCGAGAGAAATAGAGAAGCTCTACTCTTTGATGGCGCTTCCTTCATTCGATGTCTCACCCATAGGTTGGGTTTCGATTGTGCCTGCCTAACACAGTTGTGACCCGAGGATGATTGAGATGATTGGTCGTCGATACGATCCCAAACACTCTACTTCCATGGAGCTGCAGAGGGGGTGGGCTGTGACGAACTTTCTCGGGGGTAGCGGTGCCAATAGATCTTCGTAGCTCGGAGTGAATCAATTATCGAGGCAGATCAACTCTCTCGTTGAACGAAGGAACGGGGAGGGTAACCCCGACATCAGAAGCTGCCTTCTTGAGGGCGTCTCTTTTCGGCTGTGAGCGTGGTGTTCTGTTTAGCCAGCTGTAACAGCTGAAAGTCGAGCACCGAGATTTGGTAGGTGGATGGAGGGTCTTCAGCAGGAGTAGGGGCAGTTTGCCCGATCGACTATCGGAGAGGTGGGGGGATCAGTCGATCGACCGATCTTCTGCTTCCTGAACGAGCTCCCATCTCGGAGACAGCGAGGGGCTGCCCAAAGTTGAGTCACTGACTCATTGAGCGAGTTTCAAGTCAAGGTTGATTTTGTCGTGTGTTACTTCCCTCTGGATGATCCTGATGCCTCGTCTTCGTTATTTAGAGAAAGCAAAGGATGCAACTAGATCGTCGGTGTCCTAACGGTTGTCTGCTCAACCGAGGGGGCCGGGAAGCTTGACCATCTAGACCGGTTGTCTGCTCAATTGATCTGATATTTGTTGTAAAGCTGAACTGGCTTTTCGATCTATCCCACAAACGGTGCCAAACTGTGGGGGATGATCTTCGTGCCGATCCGAAGACTCCGCCCAACTAGTCAATCGAGTTGAGTCGAAGGACTATGATTGAACTATCGTCTGGAAGGTAGGTTTGAAGGTTGTTGTCTTGGTACCTTTGAGTTAAAGCTTGCTATATGGAAACAGAATGAAGATCGACACAAGGTATAATCTCGGAGTTCAGCCAAAGCCTACGTCTCCGTGCTATAGGGAGCAACCTGAATTCATTAACACTCTGATCTAAGTAACCTCGACAGGCCGAGTGTCACTGGTCTCTTCGAAAAGAAGATCAAAGGGAATGGAATATCAAGAGGCTAGGATGTCAGAGCTCTGGGTATTTGAGATTCACTCTGGTTTTTAGGATCTCTGAAACTGATTTCAGATTTCGATCCTTTTATATTTGAAGAGTCTGCTATTTATAGAAATCTTTGGGAGGAAATCCGGGGAAATGGCGGTTTCTGCCATTGTATCTGGGGATTCCCTAGGCAGGGCTGGTGGGTCCCGCTATCGTCTCTGTGGACCCTCAAGGCAGGGCTGGTGGGTCCCACTGTCGTATTTATGGATCTTCCAGGCAGGGCCTGTGGGTCCCGTGGTTGCCTCCGTAGACCCTCCAGGCAGGGCTAGTGGCTCCCGATGTTGTCTCCGTGGACCCTCCAGGTAGGGCTGGTAGGTCCCGCTGTCATCTCTGTGGACCCTCCAGGCAGGGCTGGTGGGTCCCGCTGTCGTCTTTGTGGACCTTACAGGCAGGGCTGGTGGGTTTCGATGTCGTCTTCGTGGACCCTCCAGGCAGGGCTTGTGGTTCCCGCGGCTGCCTCTGTGTAACCCCCAAGCAAGGCTGGTGGGTTCCGATGTCGTCTTCATGGACCCACCAGGCAGGGCTGGTGGGTCCCGTGGCTACCTCTGTGGACCCCATAGGCAGGGCCGGTGGGTCCCGATGTTGTCTCTGTGGACCCCGCAAGCAGGGCTGGTGGGTCCCGTGGCTGCCTCTGTGGACCCCACAGGCAGGGCCGGTGGGTTCCACTGTTGTCTCTACGAGCCCCGCAGGCAAGGCTGGTTGGTCCAGCTGTTCGTGAAGCCTCCGGTCAAATTTTGCACCCATACTATGCATTATACTTTTGAAGATGAAAGGCATTCCAAGGTCGCTCCAGAAGATCGCCGTCCACGGTCATCAACCGGTAGGCCCCGGATCCTCTTGCTTCGTGTACTATATAGGGGCCTTTCCAGTTTGCTGTGAGCTTTCTGGCATTAGGTTCTTGTGTGTTAGCGAACACCTTTCGCATCACCAGGTCGTCGGACTTGAATGCCCGATGGTGAACTCTCTTATCGTAAGCATGCTTTATCTCTTGTTTATGTCCGGTGAGGTGCAGGTTAGCGTGCTCCCTCCACTCTTTGAGTTGGTCAAGAGAGTCGGCGAGTAGCTCATCGTTGTCGACCTCTCTTGTGGCGAGCCTATGCTCTGTTGGCAGCTCAGCTTCTATGGGCAAGACGACCTCACACCCGTAGGTAAGGCTAAATGGTGATTCATTCGTGGAGCGACGTGGCGTAATTCGATAGGCCTACAGCACCCCGTCGAGCTCTTTTTCCTTCAGTCCTTCCTTCCCTTCCAACCTTTTCTTGAGGTTGTCCAGGATTACTCGGTTCATAGCCTCAGCTTGCCTGTTACTCTGGGGGTACCTTGGAGAGGAGAATCTTAGGTCGACTGTATATTCAATGCAAAAGCTCTTGATCAAGCGATTGTCGAACTGGCGATCATTATTGGTGATGAGTACTCGGGGTAGGCCAAACCTACAAAAAATGTTCTTCCAAAAGAAGTCCTTTACTTGCTTTTTGCCGATCTTGGCCAGTGGGACCGCTTTCATCCATTTGGTGAAGTAGTCCGTGGCTACCAAGATAAAATTTCTTTGTTGTGTTGATACGGGGAAAGGTCCCACGATGTTGAGTCCCCACTGCTGGAAAGGCCAGGGGCTTACCAAAGGGTGCAGCTCTTCTGCGGGCAAGTGGATGACGGTGGCATGCTTCTGGCACTGTACATATTTGGGCAATCTTTAGGGCGTCCTGCTCGAGCGCGGGCCACCAGTACCCCTACCTCCTCACCTTCCCGGCTAGAGACCGTCTACCAGCGTGATTGTTGAACTCGCTGAAGTGGATGCGACCTAGAACTTCATCTGCTTCTGGGGGTTCCACGCATCTGAGATTGGGCTCGCCGAAGGATTTTCTGAAGAGACGATCCCAGCGAAGGCGATATCGACCAGCTTGATTCTTTATTTGCCGGGCTTCTTCTACATCCTCAGGGAGCTTGCCTTTTTGGAGAAAACAAATGATGGGTGTGGTCCAACCGGTGAGAGCAGTACCTCAGCGGAGGTTTGGTTTATCACGCTCTCACCAAGTTGGACCCGAGGACGGTCTTGCACTTTGATAACTATCTGTGGCACTTCGAGGCCTCCTAGTAGGGAGGCTGTATTGGCTAGGGCATCTGCCCGCTTGTTGCTGGATCGGGGGATTTGCTCAAGCAAAATCATTGTGGGTGCAAATTTTGGTAAGAAGTCTACGAACCGCGGGACCCACCGGCCCTGCCTGGTGGGCCCACAAAGACTACCGTGGGACCCACCGGCCCTGCCTGGTGGGCCCACAAAGACTGCCACGGGACCCACCAGTCCTGCCTCGCGGGCCCATAGGGACTACTGCGGGACCCACCAGCCCTGCCTGGTGGGCCCATAAAGACTGTCGTGGGACCCACCAGCCCTGCCTGGCAAGCCCACAGAGGCGACAGCGGGACCCGCCAGCCATGACTGGAGAATCCCCAGATACGACAGCAAAAACCGCCATTTACCCCCAGATTTCCTCCCAGGAAATCCTATAAATAGCAGAGCTTTCACATGTAAGAGGAGGCAGTTTTCAGATCTGAGATCTGATTTCAAAAAACCAGAGCTCTGGGATTCCAGTTTTCCATCCTCCAACTCTCCTTGATCTTCTTCTTGTCTTTGAAGAGATCGGAGATACTTCAGTGATACTCGACCGGTCAAGGTCACTTCAAGCAAAGATATAGTGAATTCGGGTTGCTCCCTATAGCACGGAGACGTAGGCTTCGGCTGAACTCCGAGATCACACCTTGTGTTAACCTTCTTACTATTTACATATCGAAAGTCTTAACTCTAAGTCACCAAGACATCGATCTCCGAACCTACTTTCCAACCAACAGATCGATCAACAATCTCTGACTCAACTTCAAATCAATTGACTGGTGAGGTGAAGTCTTCGGATCGGCACGAAGATTTTTCCCCCATAGTTTGGCGCCGTCTGTGGGATCCGTCGAGAAGCCAAGTACGCTCTACAACAAGTATCAGATCGGTTGAGCAAACAACCGATTTAGATAGTCAAACTCTCCAGCCCCTTCGGTTGGGCACATAACCGTTAGGACGCCGGCAATCTGGTTGCATCTCTCGCTTTCCCTAAATGGCGAGGACAAAACACCAGGATCATCCAGAGGGAAGTAACACGCAACAAGCTCATCCGAAGACTCGTTCGATGAGTCAACGGCTCAACTTCGGGCAGCCCCTTGCTATCCCCGAAATAGGGGTTCGCTCAGGAAGCGGAAGATCGGTCGATCGACCGATCGCCCCACCTCCACGGCAGTCAATAGGGAAAACTGCCCCCACTCCAGCTGAAGATCCTCTATCCACTTATCAAATCTTGGCGGTCGACTTCCAGCTGCTGCAAATGGCTAAACAGAATTCCACCCTTACAGCTGAAAGGGACGCCCTCAAGATAGCAGCCTCTGAAGCCGGGATGGTTTTTCCCATCCCCTCGTCTAACGAGAAAGTCGATCTGCCACGATAATCAATTCACTCCGAGCTGCGGAGATCAATGGGCACCGCTGCCCTCGAGAGGATCCGTCGCAATCCAACCCCCTCTGCTGTCCCATGGAATCAGAGTGTCTGGGATTGTATAGACGATGAATCCTCTCAGTCCTCCTCGGGCTGCAACTGTGACAGGCGGACACAGTCGAAGCCCGACCTACGAAGAAAGCACCAGATGAAAGAGGCGCCCTCAAAGCGTAAAGCTTCTCCATATCTCCCACTTCAACGCGGAGCCGGAACGAATCTTCGTCATCGACTCCAACCGGCTGATACTCAAAGGCCTGAACAAGACCTTGCGATCTTGCCTCTCGACCTGCATCCCGGTCGGGGGCATAGTCGTCGGGAGGGGTACTCCTCTGCTGGGCCCCTCCATTGGAGTCTGTTTCAATCAACATTACCAAGGGGATGGAGAACCCCCACTCTCCCCAAATTCAATTGCCTCAAGGGAGATCCAACCCTCCATATACTCGCCTTCAAGCAAGCTTTGACACCGTACAAAGAAGAGAATAACATGCTCTGCCGCACCTTCGCTGAGAGCCTCGACGAGCCATCTCTCGATTGGTACCATAACCTCCGAGCTGGATCCATCACCCAGTTTGGAGTCTTGGCTAACCACTTCGTGTAGCACTATCAGCTCAACTTGAAGCTGGAGAAAAAGCTAGACTCTCTCTACAGGATAAGGATGGGTGCTGACGAGAGTCTTCACAGTTTCACGCGGAGGTTCCGCAATGAACATGCTGCTCTTTCTGGACAGCATCTGGACGATGAGGCTATTATGCTAGCCTTCCAGAATGCTCTCCGTTTTGATTTCCACATCTACAACGACTTCATTCGCAATCCTCCTCCTTCCTTAGGTTCAATGTTTGATAGAATCCAAAGAGAGATCGAGGTAGAAGATAATCAAGTCGCCCAAAAGGGCGAGAGACGAAGCGGCGACTAGTTGAAAGAGAAGCCCCGAAGTACGCTGCCAAAGCTCACAATGCAGAAGCAGTAATTCCTCCTGCACCCAAGCGGTCAAGAAACAAGGGATGCAGATCCCCTCAGAAGAAGGCTATATTCACCGATTGGACTCTACCAATCGAGCAAATCCTCGATCGAATTCAACACGAAGAGTTCCTCCGGAGGCCGAACCCTCTGCAGCCGGACACCAAAGTCACAGCAGACAAAATAGTCTACTGTGACTTTCACCGCAGCCACGGCCATCCTACCGATCGATGTTATCGATTGAGATACCATATTGAGGATTTGCTCCGAGAAGGCCACCTTCAAGATTTCGTCAAAGGCGGACCAGACCAGCGCCGACCTTCAGCGAAGGGGAAAGAAGCTTGCTGGATCCACTAGATCTCAACCAATCAATCATCTATCATAGTGCGTGCCAACGTCTTTGGCATTCACAGGTCATTGCACAACCAGGAACTGACCGGGAAAGAAGTTGATCGATAAGTTCGATGCATCTTCAATGTTCGCTCCGCAGCAAACATGGAAGATACCTGGATCGACAAGCCTGTCAAAGGCCTAGCCTGGCCCTCTATCGTTTTCAATGACGCCGATCTTCAAAGAGTTCATACTCCACATAGAGACCCCCTGGTCCTGAAGCTCATCATCGACGGCAGTACCGTCAACCGCATCCTGATTGACACCGGAAGCTCAATCGATATTATATTCTCAGACTGCATCAAACGTCTGGGACATAAATACTCGAGTCTTGAAGTCGTCCCGATGGTGATCACGGGCTTCAACGGGGAGCAGAGCATAACAATGGGCGAATCCAGATTCACCCTCGACCTCAGCCGGGAGACTCGAGTCTCGGTAAGGTTCGCAATCATCGAGGGAACATCCAACTATAACATCATTTTGGGCCGACCATTTCTCCATCAGATCAATGCCATCTCCTCTTCTTACCATCAGCTGCTAAATTTGCAACGGGAGAAGGTATTGTCTGTATCCGAGGAGATCAACAAACTGTGCAATCATGTGAAGCAGCCGCTGCAAGAACAGATCGCCGGATAAACCTCGCTGCCCCAAAGCGACCTAGAGACGAAGCTGGTCCTTCTTTGATATAGCAACCAAAGGAGATCCCACTGTCCGAACCCCCGCCGATCGAGTTTGAGGCCTCACCTTCAATCGAAGAGATCATCCCTATTAACGTCGGTAGTGGAGATTTCCCTCGAGAAACCTTCATTGGTACTGGTCTTAGCGATGCAGAAGCGCGAGACATGATATCCTTCCTTCAATCCAACATCGACGTCTTCGCCTGGTGCTTCGAAGATATGCCTGGGATCTGTTAGAATTGGTAAGGTCTATAGCTCATAAAAACCTATAGTTTAGCTATGTATGGTTGATAGCATAGGATTGCATATTGGTACGTACCTTAGTACGTGTTCTGATTACAGAATAAAGAGCCATGGCTACATGGTAATCCTTTTGAGTGTGAGACTCAAGGGACTGGTCCCATGTAACCTAAATACGTTCGCAGCTCTGATCAGGGTTGGTCGCCTTATCAAGATAAGCTGTTGGGATGACAGAGTGTGGGTATCTCCACTATGATCATTACCAGGCACAGTATCTGTGGCCGAATGGAACCAACACGGTGCACAGATCGGTGAGCAGACATCGGTGCACTAAACCGTGTTTCTGCTTAGGGTAAAATGGTCCTAAACCCTGAGGAACCATGCCTGGTGGACTAACCAGTTGTGTGGTGCTTTGGCCACCAATGTGTGAGGATTCGGATGCAGTGATCCAAAACCACGGTGTACTGGGTTACCCGGCTGGCGTTATATCAGCGTGTCACTCCTGCAGGCTATCCACACCCCTAACGGGAGGTGCGTTCCTTGGTCTGATCTACGTCATATTAAACCCTGGCCAGGTGGTCATCAGTTGGACTGATGATGGATCCGGTTGCTCGGAAGAGTAATCGGAGGTACGATGTATGTGGTCAACCTGGAAGGAACCGAGTCATATAATCACTCGAGTCTGACAGTATTCTCCACCGCTCGAGTTGCATCATGGAACTAGATGGAGGGACAGCGAGTTTACCATACTAAGCGGAGAGCAGGGGTATGAGGGAGAACATAGTAAGTCCGGGGGAATTGGAGTTTAGCCTGCGTCACACTCTGGGTGGCCACGCAGGTTAACTCGGACTCAAAGGATCAATGGTACACTCGGGAAGTGTGTCGATCGAGTCTAAGTTGGAAGCCATGAACCCTGGTCCCTGAAGGTTCCACCTTATCAAAATTATATACGGTTCTTATACTATCTCCTCGAAACATAGAACGTAGTTAGAGGAAGCGAGAAGTCCAAGCTTACGCTCCATGAGTGCTTCGCACTAGTGCACGGTAGGTGCGTAGCTATGTGTGTGCACTAAGGGGAAACCCTAGTGTGCCAGCCCACAAGGGTCTCTGGTGACCCTTATCGTTTAGCCTGCCAAGTGGTGGTAAAGGGGGATGTACCGGTCTTGTCCTTGCAAGGTGGAGATTCTAGAAAGCTCTAGTCTGGGAGGTCCCAAACCGACTTTTGCTGGCTTCCGTGGATCGCAGGCGCCCACGTAGCTCCATGGGGGTGGTAACACCTTTCAATTTAGTACTGCCTTGCTGTGGGCGACCTTTACGAAAAAGAGGGCGGGTTCTTTGGGGGGTTGCACGGTCAGACGAGCTTCTGGTCTGGGGGGAGACCTTCTGACCTTCTCTATCCAGTTGCTCCGCCTACTATCAACGGGCGAACGGTGAAAAGGAGGGTGGGCTCCCCATTCCCTGCTCCTCCTACTTCTCCCTATTGATAATGGGCGAGCTTCTGAGAGAGCTCAGGGTCATCCCTGGGCGGGCTGTGAGCCACGACCACAGGTGGTCTCTGTCCGAGGGACACAACGATCCGCTACTGCAAGCTCCGGGCGGGCTATGAGCACCAGCCACTAGCAACCTCTTTCCATATACGAGCTGATCACGATGGTCGAGACGAACTGTGGGTGTTTGTAGATATTATTCTACGTTTTCTATTAGCAAAAGGGGCTACGGGCGGCGATCGAGATACTCTCTCCAACCGGTGAGCTGCGTAGAGAGCTTAAACTCGTAGTGCCTCGTGAATGAGACCTCGAGGAAGATGTCACTCTATCCAAGGGATGCAATGATCCGCTATTAAGCTTTGGGTGGGCTACGAGCACCAGCCGTAGGGCGACCTCTTCCACGTACGAGCTAGTCGCATACGGCCAGGGTCAGCCCCGAGCAGGCTGTGAGCCACGAACCACTACCGCAAACTTTGGGCGGGCTATGAGCACTAGACACGAGGCAACCTCTTCTGCGTGCGAGCTAGTCGTAGGTAGTCAGGGTCAGCCCCGGGCGGGCTATGAGCCACGAACCACTCCTGTAAACTCCGGGCGGGCTACGAACCCCAACTACGGGCGACCTCTACCACGGGCGAGCTGGTCGTGCGTGGCGCCCTGGGCCGGCTGTGAGCCACTCATGCCTCAGGCGGCCTTTGTCCAAGGGACACAATGATCCGCTACCGCAAGTCTTAGGCGGGCTATGAGCCCTAGCCACTGGGCGACCTCTACCACGTGCGAGCTGGTCGCATGTGGTCAGGGTCAGCCCTGGGCAGGCTGTGTGCCATGCCACAAGTGGCCTCTGTCCAAGGGACGCAACGATCCGCTATTTGCAAGCTCTGAGCGGGCTCCTAGGAAGTGTTTCTGGGGCGGATTCCTTCTGTATCTCAAAAATGACTAATTTCTTCTGATGAGCCCACCGCTCCACCATTTCGACCGCCCCTTGGTCTTGCTGTGGCCGCTGAGCTGACAATATTTTTTCGGGACCATCAACTTTAATTAGAATACTGCTTTGGTATATGTTAATTCATATATAATAAAGGACCCTAGGGAACACAGTAGGCCACTGAGGTACATGGTGGGTCCATGTTTGTGAGACCCAGTGGATCGATTCTGTATAGACCTAGAATTAGTTCACAGCTTTGGTGATGCCGATCGCTTCATTGAAAATAAGTTATTGGCAGATAGAGGATGTGGTAAAGTCTCCACTACGGTAACGTGGGATTCCTATTCACCTGACTAAGCATGATGATCATGTTGAATAGAAACCAAGACAGTGCATAGATCAATATATCAGAGACTGGTGCATAAACCATCTTACTACTATAGATAATATATCCTTAACCCTGGGGATTATGCATACTAAAGCAACCAGTTGTGTAGTGCTTTGATGTGCCAATGTGTGTAGACCTTCTATAGTCCAATACCACGGTATATTGGGTTATCCAGTTGGTGCTAGAGTGGCATCCCTACAGGTTATCCAATATTCAAAGATAGATGAGTGCGTTTTGATGAGTCAATATGTCCGAACAATTAATCCGGGCCTAGTGGTTGTCAGTATGACTGATAACGTTCTGGATATTAGACATAGCACCAGAAGGTATATGGTGTTGTAGATGACAAGTCATCAAATCCTAGCCATATGATCGATCAGGTATATTGGTAATTGTTGTAGCTCGTGTGTCCTTAACATGGATTTTCTGTATTAACATTAATAAAGATGACTTTAGTTTTTGCTTTAGTTAGAATACTACTATGGTATATGATAATTCTCATATAATAAAAGGACCCTAGGGAACACAGTAGGCCACTGTGGCGCATGGAGGATCCATGCTTGGGAGACCCAGTGGACCAGTTCTGTGTAGACCTAGAACTAGTTCACAGCTTAGGTATGCCGATCGCTTCACCGAGAACAAGCTGTTGGCAAGTAGAGGATGTGGTGAAGTCTCCACCACGGGAACGTGGGATTTCCATTCACTTGACCAAGCACGATGATCGTGTTGAACAGGAACCAAGACGGTGCACAGTTCAGTGATTCAGACACTGGTGCAGAAACCGTCTTACTATTATAGATAATATGTCCTTAACCCTGAGGGACCATGCTCACTGAGCCAACCAGTTGTGTGGTGCTTTGATATGCCTGTTAGAATTGGTGAGGTCTAAAGCTCGTAAAACCTATAGTTTAGCTATGTATGGTTGATAGTATAAGATTGCATCTAGGTACGTACCTTAGTACGTGTTCTGATTACAGAACAGAGAGCCATGGCTACATGGTAATCCTCTTGAGTGGGAGACTCAAGGGACTGGTCCCATGTAACCTAAATACGTTCGCAGCTCTGATTAGGGTTGGTCGCCCTATCAGGATAAGCTGTTGGGACGACAAAGCGTGGGTGTCTCCACCACGGTCATTACCAGGCACAGTGTCTGTGGCCGAACGGAACCAACACGGTGCACAGATCGATGAGCAGACATTGGTGTACTAAACCATGTTTCTGCTTAGGGTAAAACGGTCCTAAACCCTGAGGAACCATGTCTGGTGGACTAACCAGTTGTGTGGTGCTTTGGCGCACCAATGTGTGAGGATCCGGATGCAGTGATCCAAAACCACGGTGTACTGGGTTACCCGGCTGGCGTTGCATCAGCATGTCACTCCTGCAGGCTATCCACACCCCTAACGGGAGGTGCGTTCCTTGGTTTGACCTACGTCGTATTAAACCCTGGCCAGGTGGTCATCAGTTGGACTGGTGACGGATCCGGTTGCTCGAAAGAGTAATCAGAGATACGATGTATGTGGTCAACCTGGAAGGAACCGAGTCATATGAGCACTCGAGTCTGACGGTATTCTCCACCGCTCGAGTTGCGTCATGGCACCAGTGGAGGGACAGCGAGTTTACCATACTAAGCGGAGAGCAGGGGTATGTGGGAGAACATAGTAAGTCCGGGGGGATTGGAGTGCAGCCTGCGTCGCACTCTGGGTGGCTACGCAGGTTAACTCGGACTCAGAGGATCGATGGTACACTCGGGTAGTGTGTCGATCGAGTCTGAGTTGGAAGCCATGAACCCTGGTCCCTGAAGGTTCCACCTTATCGACATTATGTATGGTTCTTATACCATCTCCTCGAAACACAGAACGTAGTTAGAGGAAGCGAGAAGTCCAAGCATACGCTCCGTGAGTGCTTCGCACTAGTGCACGGTAGATGCGTATCTACGTGTGTGCACTAAGGGGAAACCCTAGGTTAGTGCAGAGACGCATGTAGCAATTCCTTGCCATAAGTGGACTTTGCCATATGGGTGCGTTGCACCGGGACATGTTGCGAGTTGACTAGTTGACTTCACTAGGGGCACCCTACGGGAACCTCAGAGAATAGTGAAATCACTGGTGCACTTCACTTATGTGTGCCTTGCAAAGTCTCGTACACGAGGAACGGCCAACTAGTGACATAAGGGCGTTTTGGTCATACCATACGCCACTATGCACTAAGGGGGCCGGCCCAAAGTGTTGAGAGACTGGTCAAGGCCGGCCCCATTAGTTTCGGGAGGTTGTTGCCTCCGATGAAGGGGCCGGTTATGAGGCGCAGAAAACGGACTGGTTTTGACCGTTTTCGAAAACAAGGAAAGGATAGAGATAAAGAAGAGATATATAGGGATAAGGTTTGAATCTATCATCCTTATCCATACTGTCCTTATCCATATGAATAGGCCGGCCCTATATATGAGAAGGAGAGAGAGGGTGCACGAAATTAATAGAGCCATGCAAGCCCTAGGGCCGGCCATGGCATGGGGAAACCCTAGCCGCCCCCTCTCCTCTCTTCGCATCTCCTCTCTCGTCTCTCTCTCCCACGCTTGCGCCATTGGATGGCGACTCGTCTTCCTCACGTGGTATTTTGTAGAAGGAGAAGGCTCGTCGTATGGAGGCACTCAGAGATCCATCGACGAGGTGCCGTGCATCGTGTGAGATCGGGTGAACTAGAAGGAGTCTCCCGCAACCTTTTGCTGTCCAGAATCTGCACAGAAAATCAATGTTGTTTCTACGATTCCGGGAGCTACATAAGTCCAAACGACTTGAAACTTGTTGGACAAGTTGCGTCTCGAAGTTGGATACTTGCAGTCCAAATTTCAGCCCAATCGGAGTTCGGAGCAAAAAGTTATGGCCGTCGCACCGAAGCTATGTCGAGTAGATTCGTAGCCCGTCTCCATCGACAAAGAAGAAATTTGTCGCGGTGAAAGATTCCGCACGCAGGTATGACCTCTAACAAGTAGATCTAACATAATTAGAACATGCATTCATGCTAGTTTGTTCTTTCACGTTAGATCATCGTTAGGGGTTCGCGTAGTTGCCATGCTAGATTCATACACGCATATGTAGATCGTTTCGATGAAAATTTTGATATGTAACGCACACCGCTCACGGTCCTCGGACCTTCACTTTGCTTCCGCTGCGGGCCTCTACCATGGATTTATTTCCAACAATTGGTATCAGAGCATGCTAGTGGTGTGCGTTTTATGTTTTTTCATGAAACCGTCATGTGCGCGCATGAATAGTATGTGCCGCCATCGGGGTTCTACGAGTAGATCATGCATAGTATATTTTTTGTGTGTTCTATGAATCGTTCTTGCAGGGCACTGCTTTTAAAATTATTCTGGATATGTGATTGCTTGCTACCGGGGGTCGGACCCCGTGTTTGTGATTTTGTCTGGATGTTTTTTCTTCTGTGTGTGGATAGATTTTAGAGCCATAGTCGGGCAAGAGGTGAAGATTTACCACCCTTGATTCTCAGGCTTTTGCTAGGTTTGTTTTCCTTTTCTTTCTAGGAAATTGTGTACGAACGAGCACTTGCTCGAAGCGTACTAGATCTTTTTCGGTTACAGATTGAAGAGGAGGACTTACCGTGGAGATCCACCACCGGGAAGATAAGCGGAACCCTGGAGGACGATGGCGATTCGGCGAAGCGTATACAGAGGCTTGCACCGGATCGAGGAACCTTGCGAAGGAGACAGAGAGCCTGCGCTGTGCTAGTCAGGTTCAGGGGTCGGACCCTGAACTTGATTCAGTTGTGTGTGCTTGTTTCTTTCAGTAGTTCTTTATATTTCTGTAGAGAACCCCGATGCGATAATTTAATTATCTGTGTTAGAGGGATGCCCTTTCCCCTCGGGTCCTAGCGACCTTATTAGGATAGGATTCCACTAGTGACGCCTATTATTTAATTGACCCTTGATGATAGTATGAATTTCTCACATTTGGTTATGCCCCCATTAGGTCAACACCCGATTAGTCGGGTGTGCCTATTTGGCAAGCATCGAAACCTAGAATGAGTTGGAATTCTACTATGACATCATTCGTCAAATTTATAAGTAAGGCGCCATGGTAGTGGAAGACCTTTCCTGTCAGTCTGACCTTAGGCTAGGCTCCAGGGCATTAGCGTAATAGCCAAGTTTGCAAAGCATCGATGTTCTTGGGATATGTAATGTGACCCTTGAGTGGAGAAATCCACTCGAGGCAGGGACTATGATATTCCGAGATCAATTAATGCTTCGCGAAAGGCTTGAATGCTAGTGGGAGCACGGTATGACCAGGGTCTAGTGTATAGGTTGTCGTGACCTTAGTGTACACTCATACTTGCATTAAATAACCCTCAACTATAATAAGGGATGTGTAAGAGGACTCGTCGAGATCCTCTGGCCTCCACAACCAACTGCTTTGTGTCTGGGTGGAAGGGCGTAGCTCGACACCCCCTAGGGTGAGGGTTATGTTTTTCCATACCAGATAACGTAGCGGTCTCCTTCAGGATATGGCAGTTACGGGGCCAGGAGAGAAGGGCTTTTTATCCCACCCTAGTGGGGGCCGCATGAACTCCCGTGCCGTAATTGCTTAGGCTTGTGGGTAAGCATCCGAAGTACACGTGAGGTATTCGTTGCGAAGACAATGGTGATCACGTGGTACTGGCCAAAAGATAACCATGGTTCATCAAAGCCCTTAGTTGGCAGATTTGGATAGGGTCAAGGGAAAGGCCCGTGTAAGCGGATTGACGCTGCATGATGCCCCCTAGGGCAGGTGTAGCGATTCCGAGATCTTACATACATGGTTAATTAATCCATAGAGGTGTCTTCGCTGTGAGGGTAGCGCTGACATTTGGATATAATTAGCTTATTTTAAAAATCCATAAAATAAGTTATTTTGCATTCGTTTTCATTCAACCATATAGTTCCCCTATCCGCTATCCCATAAGAGAACCAGTTATCGGGTCTCTAACTATGTAGAGCGGAAGCGCTATCTTTAGCTTATGCCTAGGGTAGTAAACGTACATTGGCTACCAATCTAAATATCCCTGTACTAGACCTAGCGGGTCCAGATATCACTAGGGCACTAACTAGGGCATATGATGACTAGCAAGAATCTGAGGAGATGTGCAAGTTCTGTGTCATAGCAGACTTGCAGACAACTCCTTAGAAGCAAATCAGAGATATGCCGGGTCTTCTCAAATAAGTTTTATTTGCATAAGATGTCTGCTAGGCGAAGTCGGTAGACTCATCGCTTATCCACCAAGATGCTTGTCGGTACCAAGATGTCAGAGGGAATGCTTGTTCGGGAACACATACTTGAGTTCCAGATCGAACTAGATTCCAAAGACATGGTGCCAGATGACGAGGTGGTGGAAGACGTCTGTCTTGCATCCTTGTCTGGAACCTCGAAGGCGTTGCCAGAGACTTTAGCTTTAACAAGCTAGAGATGACAAACGCAGAACTTCTAAGGAGATTTCTAAGAGACACAGGATGGGATCAAGATTAAAGGCAAAGCCTTTAGTGCTTAACCTAGGTCTT
This sequence comes from Chamaelirium japonicum, assembly GCA_947650365.1. Taxonomy (NCBI): domain Eukaryota; kingdom Viridiplantae; phylum Streptophyta; class Magnoliopsida; order Liliales; family Melanthiaceae; genus Chamaelirium; species Chamaelirium japonicum. The sequence continues at coordinate 15,476,860 of OX393556.1, read as the reverse complement.
CTTTAGAAGAACCTAAGGGAGTAACTTATAAGAGATCAAAAACTATTCTAGTGCAGAAACTAGTGTGGACTCCTAAGTATGGTAACGCTAAGGACAGAAGTGTTTCTGTTTTGGCGACTATAAGGGGTATTTGAAGATTGAGTATGGCCTCAGGATGTTAGGAGTTGAGTCGCTATCTAGTAGCAGTTCTTATGCTTCTTGAAATGTAGACTTCGGGTCTACAGAGATTCAAGAAAAGCAGAAGGCTACTTTATAGTGAAATAATCCTAACATAGGTATTGATGCCATAAGCCGCTGCGGAAGCTGTTAGATATGAATGTCTTAGTTTTTCCGAAATATAGATTTTGTTTTTAGAGATGTAGTTCTGTTTCCTCCTTAGTAAATAAAGTTTTTTAGTTTTAGACAGCACCGTATGTGTGTATCTTAAACTGAAAAGATAGCTTCAGTACTAGAGGAATAGATCAGAATAATCTCTTTAAATTTAATCTTAATTCGGAAATAGATTTCATGACAGCTGCAACGTCAAATTTAAATTCATCTAAATCCTTCGGAGAATTTATCCCATTTGTGATCCCTCTAATTTAGATATTTTGCCTCAGATAAATTCAAAGGTGACAGAAGGCCGAGTTTCTGTTCACAGAATCATCGGAGATCCTTCTAACCTATGAGTGTAATCTGGAAGGCAGAATAACTAAAAGGACCATGAAGGTATGAGAGTTAGTTAATTTTGATGTCTATGGTTCCAAGAGCGTCCAGACGATAGAAGTCTCTTCGATTTAATCGAGGGAATGAGAACCTATCGGATGGGTTCCATAGGATCCTGAAGGAGCATGGGATTATCTCCCAGTTAAATGCTCCTAGGATGAAACGTCAGAATGAAGTCTCCAAGAGAAGGAATCAGACCCTGTTTGACATGGTCCGTAGTATGATGAATATTGCCAAATGTACTACCCACCCTTTGGTGGGGTTGTACCTTAAAACAGTAGCTTATATCTGAAACTCTCTCTCATCTAGATCAGTGCCCCAGACCTATAGAGAGCTATGGTCTAAGCGAAAGCTGACACTATAGAGTCTCGAGATATAGGGTTGTCCTGTACTTGTGCAAAAGGACAAGAGGGATGAGATGGAGATGTAGTTCCAGGTATATCTGTTTGTAGGATACCCTTAGGAGGCATAAGGTGGACTGTTCTATAATCTTGAGTTTGGAAGGTAATCGTTTCTACGAATACCATCTACCTAGACCAGGATTATATTATAGACCATAAGTTTACCGGTAAGGTAGTTCTGGGTGAACTACTGGGTACTGGTAGAGAGTGCGCATCTGAAAACGTAGTGGGAGTAGATGATACAAGAAACTAGTATACCAGGTACTGTAGAAACGATTCACTTTGTACCACCACCACCTCGTCGTTGTGGGACCATCAGAGCTCCTGAAAGATACTATGGAGAAACTTCGATAGTTAATCCAGAGTTTCAGGAGGATGATCCCTAGAGCTACAAAGAAGTAGTGGGAGCTTCCTTTGTACCACCACCACCTCGTCGTTGTGGGACCATCAGAGCTCCTGAAAGATACTATGGAGAAACTTTGATAGTTAATCCAGAGTTTCAGGAGGATCATCCCTAGAGCTACGAAGAAGTAGTCGGAGCTTCCGACAGCTCTGACTGACAAAAGACCATGGACGCAAATTTGCATCAATGTCCCTTGGAATAGTCTTGACACTTATAGCACTATCACCCTTCAGGGTGTAGAAGGTGCATTAGAAGAGCACCCGATTAAGACTTAAGTAGCTAGATTAGTTACCAAAGGAGAAGGGATTGACTATGTCAAAACCATCTCACTGGTAGCTATGCCTAAGTCTATAACGGATCCTCTTAATCCATCACAGCCCATTATAGTTGGGAGATCTGGTTGATGGATGTCAAGACAGTTATTCCCTAACGGGAATTTGAAAAAGGACATATGGATGATGTAGTCTCAGGCTTTGTGTCAGTAAATTAGGAAGATATGGAATGCAAGTTGCAACGGTCCATTTATGGACTGATGCAAGCATCCAGGTTGGAATATCTATTTTGATCAAGGGAATCCGCTCATACAGATTTGATCAGAATGAGGATAAACCAAGATGGTATAGGAAAGGTGAAATAGCTACGAGGGTATATTTAGTACTTTACGTTAACGATATTCTACTGATTGAAAATGACGTAGGAATATTGTTTACGGTAAAGGTTTGTAGTCATTACAATTCGATGTGAAAGACCCTAGTGAGGCGAGTTATGCTCTGGGAATCAAGGTAACTCTAGATAACCAGAGCAAGGTTCTCTTGCTGTCACAGGCTACGCATGAAGATAAGATTCTAGCCAGATTTGTTTTACGAGGCTAGATATCTATTGCGCAGCAGGAATGATGGGTCGGTTTCAGTTGAACCCGGGTCCAGATCTCTGGACCGATGTGAAGGGTATACTCAGAAATCCTCATTAAGTAAGGATTGTGAGTTAGCTTGCACTTCACAGATTCTGATATCGATTGGAGACACAGGATCTGACTTTTGTATCAGATGTACGTTCCAGAAAATCGATTTCAGGGATTATTTTTATCTTGGGATTAGAAGCGGTAGATGGTAGAGTGTGAAGCAAGAGTGCATCACAGACTCTACCACAGAGGCTTAGCACGTTGTTGCGTGCTAGGTAATATATCAGGTGGTAAGGCTTAGGAAGTTCTTAGAGAACTTGGGACGCCTACCAGAAGCTCAGTTATCTGTTGTTTCAACAGAAGAGCGGTAAGCAAGGTCCAAGGAGACTAGGCACCGCCGTGAGGGGAAACCCATCAAGTACAAACTCCACTTGATCTGACAGTTATAGGAGGAAATGCAAGTAGCGCTAGCGGTACTGAGGTGGAATCTACAGACAATGTTGCCAATTCCTTTAAGGAATTCCTGCAAAGGCTTTTGGGCAGCATGTAGAAGCTACAGAGCTCAACACCGTTATTCCTCGTTAGACCTAGTGGGAGATTGTTAGAATTGGTGAGGTCTAAAGCTCGTAAAACCTATAGTTTAGCTATGTATGGTTGATAGTATAAGATTGCATCTAGGTACGTACCTTAGTACGTGTTCTGATTACAGAACAGAGAGCCATGTCTACATGGTAATCCTCTTGAGTGGGAGACTCAAGGGACTGGTCCCATGTAACCTAAATACGTTCGCAGCTCTGATTAGGGTTGGTCGCCCTATCAGGATAAGCTGTTGGGATGACAAAGCGTGGGTGTCTCCACCACGGTCATTACCAGGCACAGTGTCTGTGGCCGAACGGAACCAACACGGTGCACAGATCGATGAGTAGACATCGGTGCACTAAACCGTGTTTCTGCTTAGGGTAAAACGGTCCTAAACCCTGAGGAACCATGTCTGGTGGACTAACCAGTTGTATGGTGCTTTGGCGCACCAATGTGTGAGGATCCGGATGCAGTGATCCAAAACCACGGTGTACTGGGTTACCCGGCTGGCGTTGCATCAGCATGTCACTCCTGCAGGCTATCCACACCCCTAACGGGAGGTGCGTTCCTTGGTTTGACCTACGTCGTATTAAACCCTGGCCAGGTGGTCATCAGTTGGACTGGTGACGGATCCGGTTGCTCGAAAGAGTAATCGGAGATACGATGTATGTGGTCAACCTGGAAGGAACCGAGTCATATGAGCACTCGAGTCTGACGGTATTCTCCACCGCTCGAGTTGCGTCATGGCACCAGTGGAGGGACAGCGAGTTTACCATACTAAGCGGAGAGCAGGGGTATGTGGGAGAACATAGTAAGTCCGGGGGGATTGGAGTGCAGCCTGCATCGCACTCTGGGTGGCTACGCAGGTTAACTCGGACTCAGAGGATCGATGGTACACTCGGGTAGTGTGTCGATCGAGTCTGAGTTGGAAGCCATGAACCCTGGTCCCTGAAGGTTCCACCTTATCGACATTATGTATGGTTCTTATACCATCTCCTCGAAACACAGAACGTAGTTAGAGGAAGCGAGAAGTCCAAGCATACGCTCTGTGAGTGCTTCGCACTAGTGCACGGTAGATGCGTATCTACGTGTGTGCACTAAGGGGAAACCCTAGGTTAGTGCAGAGACGCATGTAGCAATTCCTTGCCATAAGTGGACTTTGCCACATGGGTGCATTGCACCGGGACATGTTGCGAGTTGACTAGTTGACTTCACTAGGGGCACCCTACGGGAACCTCAGAGAATAGTGAAATCACTGGTGCACTTCACTTATGTGTGCCTTGCAAAGTCTCGTACACGAGGAACGGCCAACTAGTGGCATAAGGGCGTTTTGGTCATACCATGCGCCACTATGCACTAAGGGGGCTGGCCCAAAGTGTTGAGAGACTGGTCAAGGCCGGCCCCATTAGTTTCGGGAGGTTGTTGCCTCCGATGAAGGGGCCGGTTATGAGGCGCAGAAAACGGACTGGTTTTGACCGTTTTCGAAAACAAGGAAAGGATAGAGATAAAGAAGAGATATATAGGGATAAGGTTTGAATCTATCATCCTTATCCATATTGTCCTTATCCATATGAATAGGCCGGCCCTATATATGAGAAGGAGAGAGAGGGTGCACGAAATTAATAGATCCATGCAAGCCCTAGGGCCGGCCATGGCATGGGGAAACCCTAGCCGCCCCCTCTCCTCTCTTCGCATCTCCTCTCTCGTCTCTCTCTCCCTCGCTTGCGCCATTGGATGGCGACTCGTCTTCCTCACGTGGTGTTTTGTAGAAGGAGAAGGCTCGTCGTATGGAGGCACTCAGAGATCCATCGACGAGGTGCCATGCATCGTGTGAGATCGGGTGAACTAGAAGGAGTCTCCCGCAACCTTTTGCTGTCCAGAATCTGCACAGAAAATTAATGTTGTTTCTACGATTCCGGGAGCTACAGAAGTCCAAACGACTTGAAACTTGTTGGAAAAGTTGCGTCTCGAAGTTGGATACTTGCAGTCCAAATTTCAGCCCAATCGGAGTTTGGAGAAAAAAGTTATGGCCATCGCACCGAAGCTATGTCGAGTAGATCCGTAGCCCGTCTCCATCGACAAAGAAGAAATTTATCGCGGTGAAAGATTCCGCACGCAGGTATGACCTTTAACAAGTAGATCTAACATAATTAGAACATGCATTCATGCTAGTTTGTTCTTTCACGTTAGATCATCGTTAGGGGTTCGCGTAGTTGCCATGCTAGATTCATACACGCATATGTAGATCGTTTCGATGAAAATTTTGATATGTAACGCACACCGCTCACGGTCCTCAGACCTTCACTTTGCTTCCGCTGCGGGCCTCTACCATGGATTTATTTCCAACAATGCCAATGTGTGCGGACCTTCCATAGTCCAATACCATGGTACGTTTGGTTACCCGGCTGGCGCTTGAGTGATATATAATCCCTAAAGGTTATCTGACGTCCAGTATTGGATGGGTGCGGTTTGATGAGTCAATTTGTCCACACAGTTAACCCATGCCTGGTGGTTGTCAGTATGACTAACGATGTTTCGGATACTAGTCATAGCACCAGAAGGTGTGTGGTGTTATAGATGACAAGTCATCAAACCCTAGTCAGATGATCGATCGGGATCTGACGGTGCTCCCCACCGCCCGAGTCGTATCATGGCACCAGTAATAGGAGGGACTAAGGATTATCAGAGTATAGTAAAGAACAGGGTTACGAGGGAGTAACATAAGTTTAGGATCACTAGAGTTCAACTCGCGTCGCACTCTGGGTGGCTACGCAGGTTAATCGGATTAGGGCTGATTAACGGAACTTTCGGTGTGTCACCGGAACAGTTAATCAGGGATCCGGTTGGAGCTAGAGATCCTGAACCTTGAAGGTTCCACCCTGTCGTTGCGTATAGGAATTGTTCCCCGACCTAGATGGATACGTTGGATATGAAGTAGCACGATGGAGCGCAAGCCCGGAGCCAAAGAACCTAATTCACATGTGTTACGGGCCATAGGGGTATTTTGGTAAATACTGAAATATGGCTCAGAACATATTGAATATGGATCTTAGATTGAGCGGAATAATTCCAGGAGCTCACAGGCACTGACGGAACTCGATTCCGAGTAGCGCACCTCACTCAGTCTCACTTTCAGTTTTCCGCTTTTTGTGAAGGGCGTTTTCGTCCGGACTTCACGATAGACACCCGGAAGACCTAAATCCGACCCCCCCTCATCCCTATCCACCTAGGGGCCGGCCCTAGGCTCCTTGGAGCCATGGGAAACCGGCCCTATAAAGGAAATAGGGAGGAGAGGGTCGGCCCTAATGGTTCTACTCCCTCCCCTCCAAAAATCCGACCCCTAGTCCTCCTCCTTTGTGGTTTCTGTTGGGGGTAGCTGAAATCTGCCCTGGAGTTCGCACCTCCCCCCCCCCCCCCCCCCCCCGTGCTCACCAAATCACCTTGACAGGGAGCGAGATCCACATTAGGCTGAAAGGGCCTAGGCCAAGAGCACTCTTAGGAGCTCGCCTAAGCTCGATGGAGCTCGCCTGAGATCGCCCCGGAGCTCGCCAAGCTCACCCAGGAGCTCGCCTAAGCTCGCTCAGGAGCTCGCCCCGGAGCTCGCCAAGCTCACCCAGGAGCTCGCCTAAGCTCGCTCAGGAGCTCGCTCCGGAGCTCGCCAAGCTCACCCAGGAGCTCGCCTAAGCTCGCTCAGGAGCTCGCCCCGGAGTTCGCCAAGCCCGCGCGAGAACTCGCTGGCAGTGATAGCGGAAGTTAGACCGTCATGCATAACGAAGAGACCGGCATCGCGAACGACCCTAGCTCGCGCAGGAGCTCGCCCCTAGCTCGCTCAGGAGCTCGCCCAAGCTCGCCAGAATTCCCCAGTTTATCGAAGAGGTTGCTCCCGCGAGGTCCGACTCTTGATAGATGTGGAAGAGAAGGCGGAGCAATGGAGGGCGAGCTCACCTTAGCTCCCCATCGGAGGTCGCCCACAATGTATGAGAGGGTGCCAGGTGTCAAAACCCCACGGAAGCTACGTGGACAAACGTGGTCCACGGAAGCTCGCTCGAATCAGTTCGAGACCTCCCAGACTTGAACATTCCAGAATGGCCACCTGGCCACGACAAGAAAGATTCCCTCCCCCACTCAAACCGCCTGGCAGGCTTGACGACAGAATGTCAGGGCGCGAGTACCAAGGACTGTCAGACCCACGCGAGCCAGAACGTGGGGGGTCTAGAAGGCACCGAAAGAATCTCCACGTGTCGGGCCACGGTAGGCCGCCGATTGCTATAAATGCTCACCCCCAGGCTCCATAGTACAGGTTGGAAATCCTTTTTCCTTCCTCTTTGGTCCATTACAGCTCGCCGTTGTGCCACTGTGACTGACTTGAGCGTCGGAGGGTCTGCGCTCCTAAGGGAGCCAGCCGTTCTCACGTTCTCTTTTCTTTGTCTTGCAGGCAGCCCGCACGGACCAGCGAAAAATCCCCCGAACATTTGGCGCCGTCTGTGGGATCTTCGACTGGTTCCTGTGAGAACGCCCACGACCACGCGGTTGAGCGCCGTTCGCTTTTGTGACCCCAAAGATGGCTCCGGTGACAAGGGGACGCAGGCGACCGAGGACTCGTGCCAGATCTGCGCGCAGCGAGCCTCCGGTCGAGACCCCTCAGCCCCCGGTCCCGCTCAGTGACCAACTCTTGTCGGAGATATTGGCCACCCAGCGGGCGATGATGGAGGAGCTGGCATGATTGCGTCAGGCTCCGGCGGCCAGCCGGCAATCTGGGCCGGCGAAGATAGCGTCTCCGGTGCGACCACCGGCGTCAACATCGTGCCCTCCCACGATCGCTCCGGCGCGGCGGGTTTCCCATCCGGAACCCCCAGTCGGGAGAGCGGCTGCGCGAGGGGTGCCAGAAACCCCGCTCACAAGGTTGCAGAAGCTAGTCACCCAGCGATCTAGCAACCAGGCGACCTCGCGCGCGACCATTCCCTGACGCCATAGCCGGAGCGCCGATTCTGAGGGGTCGGAGGCAAGATCTCTAGAGCGGGATCGCGACCCACGCCATCGGCGACGAGGGAAAGAGCCCGCGGTGGAAATATCTTCAGGAGCTCGAGAGGCAACGGCCTCCCACAGACCAACTGACGCGCCGAAGGAATCCGTGGGTGGACAGCAAGGAGCCCGCCGAGCGGTTGCCCCCGAGGGTCGCCGCGGGGTGGGGCCGACCTCGCCACAAGGGAGCGTACGAGACCGCCTAGGACCTGCGCAGCCGCCTCTGGGAGTTCTCCCCGGGCGCTGGCGGCGACCTAGTGCGCCAGTAGATTTACTTGAAGACCTTGCCGCCCACGGAGGTAGCTCGCCTTTCACCAGCGAGGTCCACCAAGGGGGGTTTCCGCACCACTGGACCCCCCCGAAGTTTGTATTGTTCGACAGGTCACAGGATCCCGTTGACCATCTCTTGGCTTACAGAAAGCTTCTGTTTTTCCGGGACCAAGACCACGTCTTGTGCCGAGCATTCCCGAGCAGTTTGACCGGCTCGGCATTGAACTGGTTCCACAAGTTGCCGCCCGGCACGATCCCCGACTTTCCAACTCTCTCTAGGCTATTCCTGGAGCAGTATCGCTGCAATAGGCAGCCCCCGAAGAGAATCGAGTCTCTGTTTACTTTAACCATGGGAGCTCGCGAGACGCTCCGGTGCTTCGCAACGCGATTCCGGAGCGCCTACCTCGCTCTGGAAGACGCGGCGGGCCAAGATCGTACCGTGGTGAGCGCTTTCAGAAGCGCCCTCCCCGAGGGTTGCAAGCTTCATGACGCTCTAATGATCAAGGACCCTCGCACGATGGTTGAACTATTTGCCCTGGTCCAGCAACACATCAAGCTCGAAGACGCTGTGCTAGACCGAAAGGGAAAGGCAGTCGAGCAGCGACCTCCTCCGGCCCCGCGACCGCTCATTGTCAAGGCCGTGGAGAGAAGGGAGGTGCCCCTGGCGGTGGCTTTGCCCGGACCGCCCGCTGTTCCTGCTGAACAGCCCGCTGAAGCCCCCACGGCTGTCGCTGGAAGGCCGGCGAACTGGCGCCTGCCTCCAGGACCCGGGGAGCGGGACTTCACCGTGCTGACCCACTCGCCAGGACAAATCTTCCATCAGATTCGGAATGAACCTTTCTTCCAGTACCCGCCACCCCTATAGGTCGGAGAGCCTGGCTCTACCGACAACTCGCGGCGGTGCGCCTTTCATCGAAGCCCTGGGCATCACACTAACAGATGCCGGGCTCTCAAGAACCACCTCGAGGATTTGGTCACCCAGGGCCACTTGAATCAGTTTATTTCGCCTCCAAGGAGGTTCGAGGTGGTACCGGCACGGGCTCCTCGGGAGGGAGATCGCCCGGGGCCCGCTGAACCCGCCCTGCCTCCGCCTCCCCCGGGAGGACCGGCGATCTGCCATACCATTAGCGGGCGGTTGAGCGGCCCGAGATCCAGTAATGAAGCTCGCCGACGAGTCAGGGAGATGGAGCGGGCACAGAAGGTATTTTCCGTCTCGCTAACTCCTACTTTACTTCAAGCACCAAGGGTGGAAGCCCGTGATTTTCTCTAGTTTTCGGAAGATGACATGACTGGGGTCGTTACGCCCCACAATGACCCCCTCGTCATACGCCTGATGATGGCTAACATCAAGGTGAGGCGAGCTCTGGTTGATCCGGGGAGCGCCGTGGACATCCTTTTTCTGTCGGCCTACCTGCGAATGGGGTTGAGACTCGCCGACCTGTCTCCCTCAACGAGCTCCCTCAGTGGATTCACCGGTGAGGTCGCCAAAGTGGCAGGGGAGATAACCCTCACTGTGACCGCTGGCCCGGAGGCTCGCCAAGTCCGCTTCGCGGTAGTGGATGGAAGTTCCGCATTTAACGCCATCCTTGGGCGGCCTTGGCTAAGGCAAATGAATGCGGTAGCTTCACCCAACCATCAGGCCCTCAAATTCCCGACCACGAGCGGGGTTGTAGTAATTCGGGGTGATCAGGTAGCCGCTACCCGATGCGAGCAGGATGTCCTTCACCTCATGGACATGGAGGTCGCCGAGGCCAAGAGGCCCGCACCCTCCTAGCAATTACCGCCCGCTACGAGCGAGCTATTGGGGAGCCCGCTGGAGGCCTCCTCGCTTAAGTCCCCTACTCCACCCCCGGGTAGGAGCGGTGTGGACCTTAAGTTGGAGGAGGGAGGTCGCCCGACAACCCCCAAGAGAGGAAGTTTTCCAATTGCCGAACCACTTCAAGAGGTCGACATTGGCGGCAAAGAAGGGCCAAGAGTGGTTAGTCTCGGGACCTCGCTAACCAAGGGCGAGGTCCTGGCCATAACCAACTTGCTCAGGGAATACCGTGACGTATTCGCCTGGAGCTTCGCGGACATGCCAGGGATTGACCCGGAGGTCGCCTGTCATCGTCTGCACACCATGAAGGAGTTCCCGCCGGTCAAGCAGAAAGCTCGGCACATACCTGCTGCAAAGTCCGTTGCAGTGGCGGCAGAGATAGACAAGCTGGAGCGAGCCGGCTTCATCCGCGAGGCGCACTTCCCCGAGTGGATCTCCAATATCGTGGCGGTGCCAAAGAAGAGCGGAGCGATCAGGGTGTGCATCGACTTCTCCGACCTCAACAAGGCATGCCCGAAGGATAGATTTCCTCTTTCGAGAATAGGCGCACTGGTCGACGCAGCTGTCGGGTTCCAGGCCCTGTCCTTCATGGATGGATATTCTGGGTATAACCAGATACCTCTCCACGCCGACGATCAGGAGAAGACCGCCTTCTACTCCGGAGCGGGCTACCAGAAGTTGTACTGCTATCGAGTGATGCCGTTCGGACTTAAGAACGCTGGAGCGACCTACCAAAGGCTAGTCACTCAGATGTTCAAAGATCAGATCGGCAGAAACGTCGAAGTTTATGTAGACGACCTCCTGGTGAAGAGTCGGGAGAGGGAGGGGCATGTTGCCGATCTCCGCGAAACCTTCGAGGTACTGAGAAAGTACCAAATGAGGCTAAACCCGGCGAAGTGCGCATTCGGGGTGACGTCGGGGAAATTCCTCAGGTACCTGGTCACCCACAGGGGGATCGAGGCCGACCCTGGGCAAATCCGAGCACTTGTCGAGATGCCCGCGCCGAGGACCCGGCAGGAAGTCCAGAGACTGAGCGGGCGAATCGCCGCGCTCAATCGGTTCATCTCCAAATCCTCAGACAACTGCCGACCTCTTTTCGAGCTGCTACGAAAAGGAGCAAGCGTTTGTTGGGATGAGAAGTGCGAGCACGCCTTCCAAAAGATCAAGGACTACCTGGCGAGCCCACCGATCTTAGCGGCACCCAAAGAGGGCGCCGAACTCGGCGTGTACCTTGCGGTCACTGAGAATGCGGTGAGCGGGGTCCTGGTTGTGGAAGAAGCAAAGGTGGAGCGGCCTGTCTACTTTGTAAGCCACACGATGCTTCCCGCCGAGCTCCGGTATCGACCAATCGAGAAGGTCGCATTGGCCTTGGTCCTTACCGCGAGAAAGCTCCACCCCTACTTCTCGGCGCACCCTGTCAGGGTCATCACAGAGCACCCTCTAAAGAGCGCGCTCTCCAGGCCCTCAGTAGCCGGCAGGCTCTACCGTTGGTCCGCCGAGCTCGCCGCCTATGGCTTGGAGTATGTCCCGCGAGTTGCTGTCAAAGGACAGGTTCTCGCCGATTTCTTGGCGGACTTCCCCATAGAAGAACCGATCCAGTACCAGGAAGATGAGCCAACTGAGGCACACCCTGGGAAGGCGAGGTTCTTGGACAACCAAGGCGAGCTTCCTCAAACTAGGCGTTCAGAGGAGGCGGTCTGGGAATTATTCGTCGATGGATCCTCCAACGCTTCGGGGGCTGGGATCGGGGTCGCACTGATCGCCCAATCGGTACTTCTGGAAAAATCAGTCTGACTGGATTTCGCAGCTACCAACAATGAGGCGGAATATGAGGCGCTGCTGGCTGGCCTGGAGCTCGCTCAAGAGGTAGGCGCCAAACGCTTGAAGGTCTTTAGCGATTCCCAGCTAATTATTTGCCAAATCAATGGGGAGTACGCCTCTCGGGATGCACGAATGGCGGGCTATGTGGATCTGGTGAAGCACAAGGCCGCGGAGTTTGAAAAGATCTCATTTGAGCAAATTCCACGAGCCGATAATAGGCGAGCTGATGCTTTGGCAAACGCCGCCTCTTTGCTGGGAACATCAGAGGCTCGCCAGATTCTCATCGAAGTCCAAAATCAGTCTCGGCTCCAACTGATGGAGCCCGCTGTTAACCAAGTCTCCGCCGACGTACCACCCAGCGGGTGGACCGCCCCCATTCTTCGTTTTCTCCAGAAGGGCGAGCTTCCAGAGGATAGAGAGAAAGCCCGGCGAGTGGAGAAATGCGCTGGGCGCTACCTCATTCGCTGGGATCGCCTTTTTCGAAGATCTTTTTACGGGCCAAGTCTCCGTTGCGTCGAGAGCCCGGAGACTGAAGAAGTACTGAATTGTATCCACTCTGGCGAGCTGGGAAACCACGCTGGTGGGCGGTCTCTAGCTGCGAAAGTACGAAGGCAAGGATACTGGTGGCCCACTCTGGAGCAAGACGCTTTGAAGGTCGCCCAGAGGTGCATCCAGTGCCAGAAGCACGCCACCACGAACCATATGCCCGCAGAGGAACTGCATCCTCTGGCGAGCCCCTGGCCTTTCCAGCAATGGGGGTTGGACATTGTGGGACCTTTCCCTGTGTCAGCCCGGCAAAAGAAATTCATTCTAGTAGCTACGGACTACTTCACCAAATGGGTGGAAGCGGTCCCGCTAGCTAAGATAGGCGAGAAGCAGGTAAGAGACTTCCTTTGGAAGAATATCTTCTGCCGCTTTGGGCTGCCACGAGTGCTGATCACCGACAATGGTCGCCAGTTCGACAATCGCTTGATCAGAAGCTTTTGTGTTGAATATGGGGTCGACCTAAGGTTCTCATCCCCGAGGTACCCTCAAAGCAACGGGCAGGCCGAAGCGACGAATCGCGTGATCTTGGACAACCTCAAGAAGAGGCTGGAAGGGAGAAAAGGATTGTGGGGGCAGGAGCTTGATGGAGTCTTGTGGGCCTATCGCACTACTCCACGTCGCTCAACTAACGAATCCCCTTTCAGTCTCACTTTTGGTTGCGAAGCCGTGCTACCCATAGAGGCCGAGCTGCCCACTGAAAGAAGGCTTGCGTCGGCGGAGGTCGACAACGACAAGCTGCTCGTCGACTCCCTTGATCAGCTCGAAGAAAGACGAGAGTGCGCCAATCTACACCTCGCCGGATACAGACAAGAGATGAAGCGCGCCTATGACAAAAGAGTCCGCCATCGGGCATTTAAGGCCGGCGATCTGGTGATGAGAAAGGTGTTTGCAAACACGCAAGAGCCTAATGCAGGAAAGCTCGCGGCGAACTGGGAAGGCCCCTACATAATACACGAAGCAGGAAGCTCGGGGGCTTACCGGTTGATGACCGCTGGAGGCGACCTGTTAGAGCGACCTTGGAACGCTCTGCACCTTCGCAAGTTCTATGCCTAAGGAAATTTTTGTAAATTCTGAAGAAGTTATGAATGAACGATAGAGGTTTTCAACAATTGAACTAGGAAGCTCGGCGCAGACAGAGCCCGCATGATCTATAGTGTGCAGTCCGCTGTTGCGCGGACTTAAAGCAAAACCGGGATCCTCAGAGGCAGCCAGTGGGCGACCTTGAGCTTCCCGGGGTAGTCCGCCGCTGTGCGGACTTAAAGCAAGACCGGGATCCTCAGAGGCAGCCAGTGGGCGACCTTGAGCTTCCCGGGGAAGTCCGCTGCCTAGTGGACTCTAAACCTAACCAGGATCCTTCGCGTTCACCCGCCATGAACGGAAGCATCCTGGCGTTGGCAAACCCCTCAAAGGGCGAGCCCGCCGAACAGGATCATCGAGAGAAATTAACTGGGCAGGGGGCAGCTAGCACTTATTAGTTTCCTTTAAAAATAAAAATGGTTTAAGTCTCTGAGTGTAGGGAAGTTTTTGAAGTCTTTTGGTTCGCTTAAATGTTTTCCGGGCTCAGAGACTATCGAGTTTTTGCGAGCATGCCGAATTTTTCGTTTGCATATATTTTAAAATAAAAAGTTTGAATCGAATTAGCTGCCTCGCCCGGGGTATCGCTCTCGAGGTCGCTGCGAACTCCTAAAGCGGACTCATAAGCAACACAAGGAAAGGAAAAGAGACATGGAAAAGTAAGGAGCAGAGGCGAACTCAAAAGGATATGTCATTCATTATACCGAAAATGATTACAAGGGTTACAAAGATACAGCCTAGGCTGGGCCCGCGCCAGTGCCCGCGTCATCATCGCGCTTCCTCTTTTTCGACCTTTCGGCCTTGTACTTCTCGATGGCGTCAAGCGCACCTTTCCGCAGGAGCTCGTTGAGCTGCGCCTGGAGGCGGCGTTGCTGAGAGTGGAGGTCCTGGAGATGCGTTTCCCTCAGAGACGCGATCTCATCCCTAGAGGCCGCCAACTGACGTTGAAGCTCGGAGATTTCCTTCCGGGCGGCCTGCGCATCGGATAGGGCGCGGTCGCGGGCATCCTCCACCGAAGCTAGCGTGGTGGTGAAAGTGGCGTCCCGCTGGCGCAGTTCGGCGACCTCAGCATTAGAGGAGGCGACCTGCTGGCGCAGCCGGTCCACTTCAGCCCGCAGCTCGCCCGACCGGTCCATTTGGCGGATCCGATAGATGTACTCGTCTACTCTCCTCTCCGAGTCATGGAGAGTGTCATCGTAGAGGGCGACAGTATCCCCCGCGATGCCCGCGACCTCGTCGGCGAGAGCCCGGTTGACCCGCTCTGCCTGCGAAAAGGGCGAACAGTTTGAGTTAAGAGTTAGAGCAGGAGTTTGGGGACAAAGGAGAAGTGGAGGTGGTCTTACCTCGAGCAGTCGGTTGATAAGATCGATGTAGGGAGTCCGGGCGAAGATGTTGCGCCCCAGGATCTCCCGCATGAAGAAAGGGGCGCGCTCGGGGTCGCCATGGGAGGAGCCCGCATGGCTCGCCTCGGCAGGAGCAGCGGGAGGAGGCGCAGTGGTGGCAGCAACAGCGAACTCGGCCCCTTGAGCACCGGCGACCCCTTCATTAACAGGGGAAGGCACGGCGGCTCCCCCTTGTCCGGGCGGGTCCGAGGCTTCCGGGCTGGAGCACGGAAGGTCGTCCAGGATGGCTCCCAGGTCCGGAGACCAGTAGACCAACTCGCCCAGCTCTGGGAGAGGAGGAACCTCGAGAGCGCCAGGCGCGGGCTCGGACGCGGGCGCGCTGGTAGCATGCGCAGGCGCGGGCTCGAGCGTAGGCGCACTGAGGGCAGGCGCAGGCGCGAGCGCGGGCTCGGGCGCAGGTGCAGGTGCGGGCTCAGGCGCGAGCTCGGGCGCAGGCACGCTAGCAGCAGCGGGCTCGGGCGCGGGTGCAGACGCGGGCTCGGGCGCAGGCGCGCTAACAGCAGCGGGCTCGGGCGCGGATGCAGACGCGGGCTCGGGCGCAGGCGCGCTAACAGCAGCAGGCTCGGCCGTGGGTGCAGGCGCGCTAGCGGCGGAAGGCACAGGTGCGGACGTGCTGGGAGCAGGCGCGGCCGGTGTCGGCACCGAGCTCGGAGCAGGCGGAGGGTTCGTGCTCGGCGGAGCCGATCCCTCGAAGGGCGGGGGAGGTCCCGCAGTTGCAGCCGCGGGCTCTTCTTCTGAAGCTCGCTCCTCGTCGTCGGAGCTGGAGGTCGTGCTGAGATCATCGGCTGGTCCCAAGCCCGCCTCCGCGAGGGCAGCTTTCCTCCGGTCCTCGATGACTTGTTGGAAGGCTTCCCGAGCCTCCCGAACAATGTTATCCTCTCCCGACGGGCGGGCTGGAGGAGTCTTCTTCTTCTTCGACTTCTTCCGCGAAGCGCCCTCCTCTGGATTCATCACCGCAACAAACAAGGTTTTAGTCAGGTCGCCTGGGAATCCGCGCATCAGTACTTCAGCCATTGGGGACTCCACTTCCGCCATGCTGAGAAGAAGCTCGACGCGCGGATCCTCAGGCTCGACGAAGGAAATACGACGTCGCCGAGGCACCGGGACTGGGGCCCTCGAAGGAATAACAGGAAGTGTGGACGCCTGACCTGGGCCTGCTTCGCGGGCTGGTGGTGGCGGCGGCGCGACATCCTCCTTATGGAGCATCTCGAGGGTGTCCTGTCGGCGACCTGGATGGGGGAAGCCCGCCTCTTCCCCTTCTTCGCCGAGGTCCCCGCACCGGAGGTCGCGACAGCAGGCCGGGAGACCGCGACCTTCTTCCGCATCACCTTCTGCCGGGCGGTGACAGTCCCAGTCCGGAGATCCTTCCAGAGGAAGGAGAAGTCCGGTGCCAGGATCTTCTCAGGAGTCCGCCCCCCGAGGAAGTGCAAGATTGCATCGTCGAGAGATTTCTCTTGGGCTGCGGAGATACACTTTTTCCCCTTGGGGCGATACTCCGCAATCTCCTTAAACACTGGCAGAGGCGGTCTGCCGGGAAGAGAGCGGACTCCGGCGCAGGGACCTCGCCAGTTGCCCTCGACCACGAACGGGTACTCCTTCCAGTACCGGTCCTTGTTCTCGACCGCAGAGAAGGGCAGCACCTCGCCAGGGCGGCCTGAGAGGTAGAAGTGGCCGCAGTCGACATTGCTGAAGACTGTCCCCGGCTTGAGGGACCACTTCTTCAGGAGATAGGCCAGGGGGATCCTCACGTTAAGGGCTTCCTTGATCTGAGAAAGCCCGTAGAGAATCCCCCACGAGTTGCCTGGGAGCTGGGCGGGGCATAAGCCCGCCAGCTCCAGGAGCTCGCTGGCAAGGTGGTTCAGGGGCAGTCGAAGCCCTGACCATATTTGCCCCACGGAGATCGCGGTTCCGGAGAGCGGTCTCCCCGATCTCGGGAAGGGGCGAACAGCGAGCTCTAGAGGGATACCCGCCGCTGTCCGTAGACTTTCGAAGACGGGCACGCCCCCGATGTCGTTGAACCAGAGGACGGCGGGTTCCTTGGGAGGAACCTCTCTCTCGGTGCCCGGGGCGAGCACCGAGATGGGGGCGACGTTGAGAGGCTCCTCCCGAGAGGTCGCAGCAGCAGCAGCAGCGACTGAAGAAGAAGCGGCAGCAGAGGAACCCATGAGAATGAGAGGGCGCTAGCGAGCTGCGAGCTGAGAAAGTTATGGGAGAAGGGAGAGCTGTTTTCACGCAGCGGTAAAAATCGCCCCCTGTCCCCTATTTATAGGCAAGTGAGAGACAGGTGAATCGATCCGAAGTTAATGCCCAAGCACGCGCGGCGAGGCGACGTGACGGCGATCGAAGTGACAGCTCGCCCTTCGCCAAACAGGCAGTGCCACGTGGGCCACGCGTGGAAAAAGCTGCGCCGGCGCCGACACTGTCATTACTGACAAAAGAAGAGCGAATGAGGAGGAGACACGTGTCTCGCGCCGATCGGGATCTAATGATGAGATTCGCCGTATCAGCGTTGAGCCTCGCGCCGCATTTAAGGTGAAGCGACCGTTGGAGATTTGGTGCGATACCCAAGTCACAAGATCGCTCGCGGCAGGTGCCCGCAGCTCGCCCGAGGCAGACCCTGGCCGCATGTGACAAGCTCGCATCGGAAGGAGATCGCTCGTGGCTGATGCTCGGGGCCCGCCCAGCGTTTGTGAAATACTGGGAGTCAAAACTCTCGACGCAGATCGCTCGCGGCAGGTGCCCGCAGCTCGCCCGAGGCAGACCCTGGCCGCATGTGACATGCTCGCATCGGAAGGAGATCGCTCGGGGCTGATGCTCGTGGCCCGCCCAGCGTTTGAGAAGTACTGGCAGTCAAAGCTCTCGGTGCAGACTGCCCGCGGCAGGCGCCCAAGCTCGCCCGAAGCAGACCCTGACCGCATGTGAGGAGCTCGCATCGGAAGGAGATCGCTCGGGGCTGATGCTCGTGGCCCGCCCAGTGTTTGAAAAGTACTGAGAGTCAAAACTCTCAACGCAGATCGCTCGCGGCAGGTGCCCGCAGCTCGCCCGAGGCAGACCCTGGCCGCATGTGACAAGCTCGCATCGGAAGGAGATCGCTCGTGGCTGACGCTCCCGGCCCGCCCAGCGTTTGAGAAGTACTGGCAGTCAAAACTCTCGACGCAGACCGCCCGCGGCAGGCGCCCAAGCTCGCCCGAAGCAGACCCTGACCGCATATGAGGAGCTCGCATCGGAAGGAGATCGCTCGTGGCTGATGCTCGGGGCCCGCCCGGCGTTGGTGAAATACTGGCAGTCAAAGTTCTCGGCGCAGCCCGCCATCGCTACTATCTCCGCCCGAAACTGTTGCAGCAGACATTGATATCAGGCACATTACCAGGGTTAGGAGCTCGCTAAGACTCCTGAGCAAGCGTCGAGTTTCCTCGACCACTCCCTCAGGAGGGGGTAATGTTGGGGGTAGCTGAAATCTGCCCTGGAGTTCGCACCCCCCCCCCCCCCCCCCCCCCCCGTGCTTACCAAATCACCTTGACAGGGAGCGAGATCCATATTAGGCTGAAAGGGCCTAGGCCAAGAGCACTCTTAGGAGCTCGCCTAAGCTCGATGGAGCTCGCCTGAGATCGCCCCGGAGCTCGCCAAGCTCACCCAGGAGCTCGCCTAAGCTCGCTCAGGAGCTCGCCCCGGAGCTCGCCTAAGCTCGCTCAGGAGCTCGCTCCGGAGCTCGCCAAGCTCACCCAGGAGCTCGCCTAAGCTCGCTCAGGAGCTCGCCCCGGAGCTCGCCAAGCCCGCGCGAGAACTCGCTGGCAGTGATAGCGGAAGTTAGACCGTCATGCATAACGAAGAGACCGGCATCGCGAACACCCCTAGCTCGCACAGGAGCTCGCCCCTAGCTCGCTCAGGAGCTCGCCCAAGCTCGCCAGAATTCCCCAGTTTATCGAAGAGGTTGCTCCCGCGAGGTCCGACTCTTGATAGATGTGGAAGAGAAGGCGGAGCAATGGAGGGCGAGCTCACCTTAGCTCCCCATCGGAGGTCGCCCACAATGTATGAGAGGGTGCCAGGTGTCAAAACCCCACGGAAGCTACGTGGACAAACGTGGTCCACGGAAGCTCGCTCGAATCAGTTCGAGACCTCCCAGACTTGAACATTCCAGAATGGCCACCTGGCCACGACAAGAAAGATTCCCTCCCCCACTCAAACCGCCTGGCAGGCTTGACGACAGAATGTCAGGGCGCGAGTACCAAGGACTGTCAGACCCACGCGAGCCAGAACGTGGGGGGTCTAGAAGGCGCCGGAAGAATCTCCACGTGTCGGGCCACGGTAGGCCGCCGATTGCTATAAATGCTCACCCCCAGGCTCCATAGTACAGGTTGGAAATCCTTTTTCCTTCCTCTTTGGTCCATTACAGCTCGCCGTTGTGCCACTGTGACTGACTTAAGCGTCGGAGGGTCTGCGCTCCTAAGGGAGCCAGCCGTTCTCACGTTCTCTTTTCTTTGTCTTGCAGGCAGCCCGCACGGACCAGCGAAAAATCCCCCGAACAGTTTCGGCCAAGGAAAAGAGAGGAAGAAGAAGGGAGAAGGAAGAGGAAGGAAGGAGAAGGAAGAAAGGAGAAAGAGGAGGAGAAAATCTCGAGGCTCGCCATCGTCTTCGCAACGGATTCTTCCGTCGGCTCGAAATCCCTGCACTCAGAGACGGGATTTCGAGGATTCTTCAATTCGCAAAGGACAAGGTGCTATCCGACAGTTTCCCTTGCGATTCAAGTGCGGTTC
The DNA here is from genome assembly GCA_947650365.1 of Chamaelirium japonicum. Lineage (NCBI taxonomy): Eukaryota > Viridiplantae > Streptophyta > Magnoliopsida > Liliales > Melanthiaceae > Chamaelirium > Chamaelirium japonicum. The sequence goes on along the minus strand of OX393556.1, from coordinate 15,457,165 downwards.
TTCATCGTTCCGTAATCTCCAGATCATAGATCCATAAGGTATGATGAATCTAAACATCTAAGTAGATGCATGCATGTCTTCCGTAGATCGTAGTATGCCTCTAGGGTGTCCGCACATATGCTAAGATCATAGATTTGCATGTAGATTGTTTTGTATCATGAATTGTAATGAAACATACACCGTATGAGAGCACGCTTTGGTGTATGTTTCATGCATGAATTCGTGAAAACATTATGTGAATATATGATGGCATATGCTTTCGTCGGGGTTCGGCATAGATCATGCATATGGATTGTGCTATGTATCGTCTTTTTACAGGTGCCGCGCTGAATAGTAATCTGTGATTGCATGCATCCGGGGGTCGGACCCCAGATTTTATTTTGCATTGATTATTATTGTGGATTGTAAGGCTCTAGATGGGCGAGGGTGGGGGTTGACCATCCTCGGTTCCCTGGCCATGTTTCTAGGATTGTCTTCTTTTCTTTCTAGCGAAATTGTACACGAACGAGCACTTGCTCGGAGCGTGTTAGTTTTTCGATCACAGGAAGAAGGAGATGATGCTACATCCACGGTTCGGGCAAGAGGTACCATGGCGTGCAAAGACTCGGCGAAAGCGTGCACGTTGGCGATGAAGGGGATCATCGTCAGAGATCGTGCAGAACGGAAGAGCATGATATCTTGGCTGTGCTATTCAGGTTCAGGGGTTGGACCCTGGACTTGATTCAGTTTGGATGCTTTCTCTATTGTTTCTCTTTATTCAGTATTTAGAGAACCCCGATGATAATGTGATTATCATTCTTGCTTGTGAGTTAGTCTCTAGATCAGGCTTAGGGTTAGTACTAAAATTATGGATTCATCGGTGTCTCTATATGCTTCTAACACGTGCGAATCCGATGGCTAGCTAAAAGAAAAGGCGGTAACCGCCCTCGTGGTAGTTCAGGTAGCCAAGTACTGTGCACCGAGATAGACACAGTATTAGATTTATTTAGAGATAATTAACTAATGTCTCCATAAGAAGTATGATAACCCTAGTGGGATGCCCTTTCCCCACGTGGTCCTAGCGACCAAGTTAGGTTAGGATTTCACTGTGTGATACCCCTTTCTAGATGACGTTTGATGGTAGTATGAATTCATCACGATTTGGTTATGCCACCATTAGGTTGAGGTCCGGTGGAGATTGTCGGATGTCCCTATTTGGCCAGCATCGAAACCTGTAATGAGATGAGGTCTACTATGACATCAGGCATCAAATTATGAACGAGACGTCATCGTAGTGTGAATCCTTTCCACGTTGACCTTAGGCTAGGCTCCAGATCTTAGGATTATGGACAAACTAGTGAAGTATCGGGATCCTTGGAATCTATGTAATGTGATCCTTACAAGAAAGGCGAAAGCTGAGTATTCAAGGTAGGGACTATGATATTTTCCGAGGATACTAATGCTTTGCGGGAAGGTTTATAATCCTAGTGGGAGCACGGTAGACCAGGGTCTAAGTCTAGGAGGTCGTGACCTTTCTAGATATGCATAAAACCTCATAAAGAAGGGATGTGTAAGAGGTTCCCTCCAAAGGGGAGCCCCTGGCCTCCACAATCAACCGGCTAAGGGTCTGGGTGGGAGGTACGCAGTTCGATATTCCCACCGGGTGAGAGCTGTGTTTCCTTCCATGCTGGTTCGCCTAGTGGTTTCCTTCAAGACATGGAGGATGCCGGTGGCAGTGGGTGACGGTTTTATCCTGCACCGCGGGAGCCTATGAACCCCCCTGCCGATACCACCTAGATTTGTGGGAAGCATCCGAAAGTTTGTGTGAAGCCGCTGTTGCTGCGCACGCGGGTCACATAAAGCTGGCCAAAAGGAGATTGGGAGGTCTTTCAGTTTACCATGGGTAATTCTAATGAAGACTGGGTCGTAAAAACCCCGTTGGCAGAAGCGGTTGCATGCTCTCACCGAGATACTGTCTCCAATTCAGGGGCGATAGTCTCAGTGCTCCAGCCCAGGGAATTTAGATTCCTGGATGTCTCCACTTGAGGTGATAAAGACATAGCGGCTGGAGTAGACATTATCTATTTCTAAATTCTATGAAATATATTGTAGTAGACCCTAACTATTGCTTTAAACCATTATTTACAGAAATCATGACCAAGCTCGACCCCCTTGCCTCCATACTTAATGATAACAAACTTACGGGACCAAACTACGAGGACTGGAAGCGTAACCTGATGCTCGTCCTAAGGGTTGGCAAATACACAATTGCCCTAAGTACCCCTCAACCGGCCATGTCGGGACCAAGTGCAACTGAGGCCCAGTTAAAAGAATAGAAAGACTGGTTAGATGCTGATGAGATGTGCAAGTGCTACATTGTGGCATCCTTGTAGACCGTCCTTCAGAAGCAAGTCAAAGACATGACCTTTGCTTCAGACATAATGCTCTACCTGAAGGAAATGTTCGAGGGTCGTAGTCGGGTAACTTGTTACCTGACCATCAAGAAATTGATGTCCACGAAGATGGCAGAGGAGACTTCAGTTCGGGATCATATGCTGAAGTTGTTTGGCTATGTGAACGAGCTTGGTTCCTTCAATGTCATCTTGGATGCAGAGATCCAGACCGATATTTTCCTCGCGTCTCTGTCAGGAGTGTTTGAGGGCTTCGTTACCAACTTCAACCTTAACCGGTTGGAGATGTCTAACGCAGAGCTCCTAGCGGCGCTCCAGGCGGCAGAGGACGGGATGAATGCAGGAGCCCAATCCCTAAACATGGAGCGGAATTCTTCTCTGAAAGCCAATGGCAAGTTTCAGAAAAGAAAGTCTAAGAAGCCCGTGTAGATGGGTCAGGTGCAGTTGCAGGTTCCCAAGCAGAATGGTCCGGCAAAGCCCAAAGGAAAATATTTCTGATGCGGCAAGAAGGGGCACTGGAAGGGCGACTGCCGCGCGGCTCCCAAGAAGGCTGAGATAGGTATATCTCAAATCCACATAGTGGAATCTCTTGTAGCATCCAGTTGTTCTCCAGTTTCATGGATTGTGGATTCTGGTTCCACTAACCATGCTTGTAATAATTTGCACGGGTTCAAGGAGACAAAAAAACTGGGTGATGGGGAGATAATCCTAAGCATGGGAACTGAGGCCGTGGCAGAGGCTGAAGCAGTTGGAGATATCATCTTGCAGTTCTTTGATGGAAGAAGTTTATTACTTAGAGACATACTTTATGTACCGTCCTTGAGACATAATTTAATTTATATTTTCTTATTGAATAATGAAGGTTTTTCAGTTTTATTTGATGCTTCTGGTTTGTCAATTAAATTAAATAGTTTCTTTGTTTGTAAGTGAAAGATACAGAATGGTCTCTATGTAATTAACTCCAATCATAAGCCGGATAACATAACTGAAGCTTATATGATTAATTCATCTAAAAGGAAAAATCCCTCAGATAATCCAATACTTCTTTGGCATCTAAGGCTTGGACACATAGCCTCAGACAGGATTCATAGGTTGGTTAAGGTAGGACTCTTAAGTCCAAATATTTCAGAAAGCCTACCGATGTGTGAGTCTTGCCTGGAAGGCAAGATGACTAAAAGATCTTTCCGAGCCAAAGATAGCAGATCTAATGAGGTATTGGAGTTGGTACACACTGATGTATATGGGCCCATAAGTGTCCGTGCTATAGGAGGCTTCGAGTATTTCATCACCTTCACGGATGATCACTCGAGGTTTGGATACATATACCTAATGCGGTGGAAGTCTGAATCCTTTGATAAGTTCAAGGAGTTCAGAGCTGAAGCAGAAAAGCAGACGGATAGAAGTATCAAGTCTCTTCGATCGGATCGAGGAGGCGAATACTTATCGGATGAATTTATTGGGTACCTGTGTGAGCATGAGATTGTATCCCAGTTGACTGCACCAGGGACACCACAACAGAATGGTGTATCTGAGAGGAGAAACCGAACTTTGTTAGACATGGTTCGGACTATGATGAGTTATGCAACATTGCCACCTAGTTTTTGGAGATATGCCCTAGAGACGGCAGCATATACTTTGAACTTTGTTCCATTAAAGTCAGTACCCCTAACTCCTTGGGAGCTGTGGTTGAAGCAAAAGCCAAGCCTACAACACTTTAGGATTTGGGGTTGTCCAACACATGTGTGAAAGGACAAGCGAGATAAGATGGAGTCAAAAACTAAGGTATGTCTGTTCGTGGGGTATCCAAAAGGGACAAAGGGTGGTTTATTTTATGATCTTGAGGATAGAAAGGTTGTCGTCTCGATGAACGCCGTATTCCTGGAGCAGGATTATTTAATAGACCATAAGCCCACCATTAAAGTAGTTCTTGAAGAATTGCTTGGCACTGATGGGAGTACGCAGACAGAAAACGTAGTGGGAGCCGATACCACTAAGATTAACGATACTGTAGAATCGACTCATATGGAACCACCGCAGGTTCGTTGCAGTGGGAGGACCACAAGTGCTCTTGATAGATACATTGGAGAAGCCTTTATGGTTGATCTAGAGTTTCAGGAGAATGATCCTCTGAACTATGACGAAGCGATGGTATCCACTGACCATACAGCATGGCAGGAAGCCATGGAGGCAGAACTGATATCGATGTCCCAAAATTCGGTCTGGACACTTGTAACATCATCTCACAACATTAAACCTGTTGGGTGTAAGTGGGTGTACAAAAGGAAAAGAGGTCCGGATGGTACCGTTGAGACTTACAAAGCTCGACTAGTCGCTAAGGGTTATACCCAGCGAGAAGGGATCGACTATGACGAAACCTTTTCGCCAGTGGCTATGCTTAAGTCTGTCCGGATCCTCTTGTCCATTGCAGCCCATTATGATTGGGAGATCTGACAAATGGACGTCACACTACAAATAAAACAGTTATTACCGACGGACAATATCCGTCGGTAATATTAAAATTTCGTCGGTAATATTCTATAGCGACGGAAGATATTTCCGTCGCTTGCTGTCGGGAAAGAAGGCATCGGGGAAAACAATACGACGGACCAAATATTACCGTCGGTAATAATAATTAATACCGACGGTAATATTAACGCCGTCGGTAATATTTAATCAATTTAAAACTAATATAATTTAGTATTGCCGACGAAATATAAGAATCCGTCGGTAATATATAACCATTTTACCGACGGGTATATTTTATACTGTCGGTAATACTATATATATTACCGACACATATATATATTACCCGTCGGTAATAATATATATATTACCGACCAAATTCATATAACCGTCGGTAATACTATATATATTACCGACGGATATATATATTACCCGTCGGTAATAATATATATATTACCGACGGATATTATATGCCGTCGGCAAATCATTAATAATTTAAAAAAAATAAAAATATTATTACCGACGGAATAATTAATTTCCGTCGGTAATAAGTATGTTTTTTTTTTAATAAATTTACCTAAATAATGTTATTTAATTCCTGTGATTCAATACCACAATATATTACCACAATTTATCAAATATTACCACAATTTATAAAATATTACCTAAATTGATAAAAAATTACAGCAAATTATCAAATATTACCACAGTTCCCGGCCGACAATTATAGACAAGAACAAAAAATAACCATATATTACAAAATAATATTTACACAATCCAGAACTGAGAGATGATACATGTCCTATCTCAACCACCCCCGCCCGCCACCAACGCCGGTGCTCTCATCGATCCCCTGACGCCGCCCTATCGCAACCACGCCCGCCCACCACCAACGCTGGTGCTCTCATCGATCCCCTGACGCCGCCCTGCTCCTGCAATTAACATGTATTTGTTAAAAAAATGGTTTATATCTATAACTGAGTCTAAGCGTTAAAAAATGATAAGTTAGCGTGTTTCGATTTTGAAATAGGTTTGGATTCGATCCGATCGTAGAATTATCGGCATCCGATAATTCGAACTTGGAATTATTCCGTATTTCGGACTTGCGAGCGGGTTCTAATTGGATATTTGACCAATTTACGCTCCGATTCACCGATTTAGAGTCTAAGTGTTGGAAAATCATAAGTTAGCGTGTTTCGGATATGAAATAGGTTTGGATTCGATCCGATCGTCATCGGATCGGCATCCGGTAATTCGAAGTTGGAATTATTCCGTATTTCGGACTTGCGAGCGGGTTCTAATTGGATATTTGACCAATTTACGCTCCGATTCACCGATTTAGAGTCTAAGTGTTGGAAAATCATAAGTTAGCGTGTTACGGATATGAAATAGGTTTGGATTCGATCCGATCGTCATCGGCTCGGCATCCGATAATTCGAACTTGGAATTATTCTGTATTTCGGACTTGCGAGCGGGTTCTAATTGGATATTTGACCAATTTACGCTCCGATTCACCGATTTAGAGTCTAAGTGTTGGAAAATCATAAGTTAGCGTGTTTCGGATATGAAATAGGTTTGGATTCGATCCGATCGTCATCGGATCGGCATCCGGTAATTCAAAGTTGGAATTATTCCGTATTTCGGACTTGCGAGCGGGTTCTAATTGGATATTTGACCAATTTACGCTCCGATTCACCGATTTAGAGTCTAAGTGTTGGAAAATCATAAGTTAGCATGTTTCGGATATGAAATAGGTTTGGATTCGATCCGATCGTCATCGGCTCGGCATCCGATAATTCGAAGTTGGAATTATTCCGTATTTCGGACTTGAGAGCGGGTTCTAATTGGATATTTGACCAATTTACGCTCCGATTCACCGATTTAGAGTCTAAGTGTTGGAAAATCATAAGTTAGCGTGTTTCGGATATAAAATAGGTTTGGATTCGATCCGATCGTCATCGGCTCGGCATTCGATAATTCGAACTTGGAATTATTCCGTATTTCGGATTTGCGAGCGGGTTCTAATTGGATATTTGACCAATTTACGCTCCGATTCACCGATTTAGAGTCTAAGTGTTGGAAAATCATAAGTTAGCGTGTTTCGGATATGAAATAGGTTTGGATTCGATCCGATCGTCATCGGCTCGGCATCCGATAATTCGAACTTGGATTTATTCCGTATTTCGGACTTGCGAGCGGGTTCTAATTGGATATTTGACCAATTTACGCTCCGATTCACCGATTTAGAGTCTAAGTGTTGGAAAATCATAAGTTAGCGTGTTTCGGATATGAAATAGGTTTGGATTCGATCCGATCGTCATCGGATCGGCATCCGGTAATTCGAAGTTGGAATTATTCCGTATTTCGGACTTGCGAGCGGGTTCTAATTGGATATTTGACCAATTTACGCTCCGATTCACCGATTTAGAGTCTAAGTGTTGGAAAATCATAAGTTAGCGTGTTTCGGATATGAAATAGGTTTGGATTCGATCCGATCGTCATCGGCTCGGCATCCGGTAATTCGAACTTGGAATTATTCCGTATTTCGGACTTGCGAGCGGGTTCTAATTGGATATTTGACCAATTTACGCTCCGATTCACCGATTTAGAGTCTAAGTGTTGGAAAATCATAAGTTAGCGTGTTTAGGATATGAAATAGGTTTGGATTCGATCCGATCGTCATCGGATCGGCATCCGGTAATTCGAAGTTGGAATTATTCCGTATTTCGGACTTGCGAGCGGGTTCTAATTGGATATTTGACCAATTTACGCTCCGATTCACCGATTTAGAGTCTAAGTGTTGGAAAATCATAAGTTAGCGTGTTTCGGATATGAAATAGGTTTGGATTCGATCCGATCGTCATCGGCTCGGCATCCGGTAATTCGAAGTTGGAATTATTCCGTATTTCGGACTTGCGAGCGGGTTCTAATTGGATATTTGACCAATTTACGCTCCGATTCACCGATTTAGAGTCTAAGTGTTGGAAAATCATAAGTTAGCGTGTTTCGGATATAAAATAGGTTTGGATTCGATCCGATCGTCATCGGCTCGGCATCCGATAATTCGAACTTGGAATTATTCCGTATTTCGGATTTGCGAGCGGGTTCTAATTGGATATTTGACCAATTTACGCTCCGATTCATCGATTTAGAGTCTAAGTGTTGGAAAATCATAAGTTAGCGTGTTTCGGATATGAAATAGGTTTGGATTCGATCCGATCGTCATCGGCTCGGCATCCGATAATTCGAACTTGGATTTATTCCGTATTTCGGACTTGCGAGCGGGTTCTAATTGGATATTTGACCAATTTACGCTCCGATTCACCGATTTAGAGTCTAAGTGTTGGAAAATCATAAGTTAGCGTGTTTCGGATATGAAATAGGTTTGGATTCGATCCGATCGTCATCGGATCGGCATCCGGTAATTCGAAGTTGGAATTATTCCGTATTTCGGACTTGCGAGCGGGTTCTAATTGGATATTTGACCAATTTACGCTCCGATTCACCGATTTAGAGTCTAAGTGTTGGAAAATCATAAGTTAGCGTGTTTCGGATATGAAATAGGTTTGGATTCGATCCGATCGTCATCGGCTCGGCATCCGGTAATTCGAACTTGGAATTATTCCGTATTTCGGACTTGCGAGCGGGTTCTAATTGGATATTTGACCAATTTACGCTCCGATTCACCGATTTAGAGTCTAAGTGTTGGAAAATCATAAGTTAGCGTGTTTCGGATATGAAATAGGTTTGGATTCGATCCGATCGTCATCGGATCGGCATCCGGTAATTCGAAGTTGGAATTATTCCGTATTTAAAAGAAAAACAGAGGCTACATCATTACCATGAGAGAGAGAGAGACCATTTACGATTCGATTTACCGATTTATAGTCTAAGTGTTGGAAAATCATAAGTGTGATAATATGATCAAAACTCAAATTAGTAAGATTCATATTTTTTGCTAATATTATAAAGATTAGTAAGTACCTGATCATGAGGATGAGCCACCGCTAGACCGGCTTATGAATTCATTAAATTTACGCTCCAGTTCCCTGCGAGCTTCTCTTTCCTCATCGAGGGCCTTCTTCTCCGCCTCAACCCTCTGCTCGAGGGCTTGCCTCTGCTCTCGCTCCGCCTCCATCCTCTGCTCGAGGGCCTGCCTCTGCTCTCGCTCCGCGTCTAGTGCAGACTGCAGCTGAGTGATAGCACCGGTCTGGGTGTCCCGTGCCCTCGAGCGCATACCCTCTCGTCCAAAGTAGGAGGAGGGCGTGACTCCAAGGCCCGTACAGAGGACACGGCCGTGCGTGGCAGGTCTCAGCACAGTATCCATCGCTGAGTCAACAGATACTGAGCTGGAGGAGGAGCCGGCCTCGCCCGACGGGGTCACCATAAGTCGCATCCTCTCCTATATAAAAACAACCAATGATATTCAATGATATTTTATGGCATATGTATAAGAATATATTAACAGTAATTTAATTACTTATCACTTGCGAGGCAACCCTATCGTCCAGAAATGCCCCATCGATACGCCGCCTCCTAGAGGCCTCAAAAAGGTCAATCCTATTAGGCTCGTGGCCCAAGGACTGTGTCTGTTGGACATATAAAATAAATAGACGAGTTAATATAACATGTATAGAGCTTTAAATAATAACAATGTTTGTATCATTTACCAGCTGCTGGGCAAGCTGGGGCATGGAGGTCCTCCCCTTCACTGGAGCAGGTGTCGTCGAGGCACTTCTATTCTGCTTGCCTATAGCAGATTTCCTCTGTGTGAATCAATTAAATTTTGAAACATCAATACAAATTTTTAGTATAACATTAAAACAAGTACGAATCAACAAAATTATAATTATACCTGAAAGCTAGGGGTGGCCCAGTGAGCGACCAAAAACTGTAGAATGTGCAGCGGTGGTGCATCTCTCGTCCCGGCCGCAGCCTGTACCTCCTCAGCCGGCTGGCCGACCAAGTAACCGTAGAGCTGGTAGAGCTCGTGACGGTAATCCCTATACCGCTCACCCATCGTCTTCAACAAGTCCTCCCGATGGGTGTCGGTTTCCATGTTCACCCATTTAAATTTCTCCTGTAAAATCAATTTAGAAACAAGTCATTTTATCAAATCAAATTATAAAGAAGTATGATATTATTCTAAAATGCTTTAATGAAACTAACGTACCAAAAACTGCTGATACATCCTCTCCTTATAGGATGCATCAATGTTCTTCCACCCCCTTAACCCCACAATCGGGGCATTCCTCTCCTCCCGTACTATCATGCCGACCCACGTGGCGGCGTCAGAAGCGTGCTCGCCCACAAAGGTATGGCCGCTCCACTGTAGGGACAGCGGCTCGCGTAAGGCCGACAAGCGCCGGGCCGTCGTCACGCCCCGGTCGCCTACGTACCTGGTCGACACTGTAAATAAAATATACATCAGTACTGAAGAAGTATTTACAACATGTATAAAACTTTAGATCTAAACATTACCTGTGGGCGTAGACGCTGCAGCCGAGTGCTGAGCACTGCTCGAAGCTCCGGAGGCTGTGACCACAGCAGGAGCTGGTGTAGAGAGAGGAACAGCACTACCAGATCCGGACGGCTCAGCCTCGGACCCTGGGGTGGCAGCCGGAGCGCTCTGAGCTACCCCACCCCTGCCTCTGCCTCTGCCTCTACGAATATATGACCGTGATGCCATCTGAAACAATTTAATTTATATATGAAACAGTAAGATTTAAGATTTACATATGAAACAATATGAAACAGTTTGATTTACATATGAAACAGTATGATTTACATATGAAACAATATAAAACAATATGAACCCGCTCGCAATATGAAACAATATGAAACAGTTACACTCTAAATCGGTTAATCGGATCGTAAAGTGGTCAAATATCCAATTAGAACCCGCTCGCAAGTCCGAAATACGGAATATAATTCCAAGTTCGAATTATCGGATGCCGATCCGATGACGATCGGATCGAATCCAAACCTATTTTATATCCGAAACACGCTAACTTATGATTTTCCAACACTTAGACTCTAAATCGGTGAATCGGAGTGTAAATTGGTCAAATATCCAATTAGAACCCGCTCGCAAGTCCGAAATACGGAATAATTCCAACTTCGAATTATCGGATGCCGATCCGATGACGATCCGATCGAATCGAAACCTATTTCATATCCGAAACACGCTAACTTATGATTTTCCAACTCTTAGACTCTAAATCGGTGAATCGGTCGGATCGTAAATCGGTGAAACGGTATGATTTACATATGAAACGGTATGATTTACATATGAATCGGTGAAACGGTATGATTTACATATGAAACAATATGATATACATATGAAACAATATGATTTATATATGAAACAATTTGATTTAAATATGAAACAATTTGATTTACATACGGTCTAGTCATTTTCTGTCTCATCTCTGTCACTCTCATCGCTTCCCTCTTCTATTATTTGATCTGCATTCGCTGTCCAGTTTATATTGTCGACATCTTCATTTTCGTCGTGCACTGCGTCGACAATGATTATCTCATCATTCTGGTATGCATCCAAATCATCATCGACGACCCCCGCATCCTTGTCTCCCATGTCGTAAAAATCTCTGGGTGGTGACCTGACTACAATTTGCCAACCTGGAGAGGTATTATCCGGTGCATAAAATATCTGTTGCGCTTGAGAGGCAAGAATGAATGGATCTTCATATTGGGTATTCAATCTCTTGGCAGTGTTGATGCTGATAAAACCGTATTTGTCGACATTATAACCAGTCCCGCGATTATTAACATCATACCAATCGCATTTGAATAATACGATCCGATTTTAGCCAAGGAATTTAATCTCGAGAATCTCGTTGAGGACGCCGTAGAAGTCGATATTTTCTAATTCTTCTTGCTCACCGTTGATGACAACCCCACTATTTTGGGTTCTTCGTGATTTTTCACTATCTTTCGTCCGAAATCTATAACCGTTCACGATATAACCATCGTACGATATTGCGTCTTGCAAAGGACTACAAGATAAGCGCCAGAGATCCTCATTCATCAGCGGATCGTGGTTGTCGTGCAGCTCCTGTGCCTATAATAACCACACGACATTCATGATATGAACACATAATTATTGTTCGGTAATGGATGTCAATGAAATTCAGTAATGATGTGAATACTTACGTGTTTCTCGAACCACGATGGGAATTCACGATCATGAATTTGGGGAGCATTTCGAGTACCCCGATTATTAATGATGGCTTTATGCTTCCTGTTTTACCGGTTATGAATTAGATTATAATTAGCACATATACTTAATAAATGGACTGAAAGAATGAGTAAATGATCGTAAAATGCTTACTCAATGAATGGCCACACTTCATCACATTGGCGCAACACATACATATGTGCCTGTTGAATCTCATCTACAGACAATCGACGGGTTTTGCCTCCTCCTACAGGTCTACCCATTTCGGCAAATATAGACAGACCCCCATCGAAGTCTATTGGACCACCGTCATAGTTCCGCTCAAGTTGATTGAATCGCGTGTCTATACCATGTAGGTATCTTGAGCAGAATGTTAGACATTCTTCTGCTAGGTATCCTTCAGCAATTGATCCCTCCGGACGACTTTTATTACGAACATATGATTTCAATGTTCGCAAGTACCTAATTTGAGAAAAAAATATTTGGATGAATATATCAAGAACGATCAAATACATTGTGCGAATGAGACGAGACGATTACCTCTCGATAAAATACATCCACCGGTAATGAACTGGGCCGCCGAGTTTGGCCTCATTTGCCAAGTGAACGGTCAAATGCACCATGACATCAAAGAATGAAGGTGGAAATATCATCTCTAACTTGCACAATGTGAGCGCAATATCTCTCTCCATCTGTTCAAGTTGGTCCACTCTAAGTACCTTCGAGCACAACTGTCTGAAAAAAGTGCTGAGCTCAATTAACGGACCGGACACCTCTTCGGTTAAATTCCCACGTATAGCAAGAGATAACAATCGCTGCATAAGAACATGACAATCGTGGCTCTTTAATCCAGACAACTTCCGGCCGTTCTCTTGCACGCATCGTGCGATATTCGAAGAATAACCGTCTGGCGTTTTCACAGACCGTAGGAATGCATATAAGGCTGCCTTTTGCTGTGAGCTCATGGTGTAGCATGCAACTGGCAACACATACTTATCCCCAATCTCTTGGGGATGAAGTGATTTTCGGATGCCCAACTCCTTAAGATCGAGACAAGATTTAAGATTATCCTTCGTCTTACCGTCGAGATTCAGCAGTGTTCCTATAATGTTGTCACACACATTTTTCTCGATATGCATGACATCCAAGTTATGCCGCAAGAGTAGGCTGCTCCAGTACGGTAGTTTAAAGAAAATACTCTTCTTCTTCCAGTTATGCTCACGCGTAGTATCTTCATGCGTTCTCTTCTTTTTACCTTTTCCAAGTGCCACGGCATCAAGCTGATCCAATTCGCACAAGACTTCTACCCCCGAAAGCTGCTCCGGGGCCTTTGCAAGTTCCTTCTTGCCGTTGAAAGCTCTTTTGTTCTGCCTCCACTTATGGCCGTCAACAAGGAATCTTCGATGGCCCATATAACAGAACTTGCCTCCGTTCTTCAATCGTAATGAATCTGTCTCCTTATTGCATGTAGGGCACGCCAATTTTCCTTTAGTACTCCACCCGGATAAGTTGGCATATGCAGGAAAATCGTTGATGGTCCATAGAAGTGCCGCATGCATCCGAAAATTCTGGCACAATGAGGCATCATACGTATCGGCCCCAACTTCCCATAAGTCGTTCAACTCCTCAATCAACGGCTGCAAGTAAACGTCAATATCATTACCAGGCGACCTGGGTCCGGGAATGAGCAAGGAGAGCATTGTGTATGGCTTTTTTAAGCACATCCAGGGAGGCAAATTGTATGGAACTAGGACAACTGGCCAAATGCTGTACGACACACTCATATTCCCAAAGGGATTGAAGCCATCGCTAGCAAGCCCTAACCTGACGTTGCGAACTTCACATGCGAATTCAGGATATGTATGATCAAAATCTTTCCACGTCAGAGAGTCGGCCGGATGTCTCATAATCCCGTCATCTGTACGTTCTCGTGCATGCCACCTCATGTGCTCAGCAGTCTTCGATGACATAAACAACCTCTGAAGCCTGTCCCTGAGCGGGAAGTATAGGAGAACCTTTGCAGATACATTTTTCTTCCTTCGACTGGTACTAGACTCGGCATCCGTCTCTTTATATCTCGTTGCTCCGCATATGTGGCATGACCGCGCATGTTCGTACTCTTTCCGGTACAACATACAATCGTTCACGCATGCATCAATTTTCTCATAACCCAGACCGAGATCTTTAATTGTCTTCTTCGCCTCGTAGAATGATTTCGGTACTGTCTCACCCATAGGAAAAGCCTCTTTCAGCAACTCTACCAACATATTAAATAACTTATTACTCCAACCATTGAGGCACTTCAAATGAAGAAGCTTTACAGTGAAAGAGAGTTTTGAAAACTTCTCACACCCCGGGTATAGAGGTTGTTCGGCATCTTTAAGCAATCTGTAGAACTTGTCCGCTTCGATATTGGGCTGATCACCTGACGATGTTTCCGTGCCTATTCCACCTTGCAAATCATGTATCATACCCTGCATGTCATCGTCATCGTCTGTATTAATATTATCATCAGCGATCACTGTGTTTGAAGTTTCACCGTGAGCTGCCATGGGGACTGCATCTAGCTCCTCACCGTGCGAGAACCAACGGGTATAGGTAATGTCAATGCCACGCATTACCAGATCAACCTCACATTCCTCTCGAACCTTCCTAATCACCCTTCCGCAGTCTATACAGGGACACACAATTTTTCCATCAAGCGGTGCAAGACGCTCAAATGCATAATCCAGAAATTTCCTGACTCCTTCTCTGTACTCTTGGCTCATGCGATTCGAATTACGCATCCAACTCTTATCGATCGAAGACATCTTCGTCTATCTGGCTATACAACACTTGACATATAATTTCAAACAATGTTATAAGACTCCGCACAATTTCGGTTTCGGTTCCCGGGTATGGAACACCGAACCAAAACTTCTATAGGCCATCCACATCCCTAATGGATGAGTGTATTATGATGAGTAGACTAGTCACATAGTAAACCTAGGGTTGCTGGCCAGCATTTGAACTGCTGATAGTTCGAATGCTAGGCATAGCACCAAAGTTATGCGACAGTAAGTCAACAAGTCAGGGAGCCTCATCAAGTAAACACTTGGGGTCTGACGGTTCTCTCTGTCGCTCGAGTAGATTTATGGCTTTAGCATACCTCATATCACACCGAACCGACAAAAACCAACCATTTCGGTTTCGGTTTCGGTTTCGGTTTTGATTTTTCGTAAACCAAAAAAACTATAACCGATAAAACCCACACCGAAACCGACCGACAAAACCGACACTCACCCTAGTCTAAAAACTACATTTTGCCCCCCATTCCCCCATTCAATTCAGTTTTGATAGGATAAAAATCAATGTTTTAAAACACGAAAACTCGACTCGACTCGAAACCTTAATGAGTCGAGTAGACACGACAACTCGGCTAAAACCCGACAAAATTGGAGTCGGATCGAAACTCAGCCGAGTCGGATCGAAACTCGAGTTTTGGACCGAGTCGGATCGAAACTCAACCGAGTCGAGTCGACTCGGTCGAGTTTCGAGTCGACTCGGCGAGTTTTAAAACAGTGTAAAAATTACCAAATGAGGGAATTAACCACAATATATTACCACAAATATATTACCACAAATTATGGTATTGTTGTAAATCACAATATATTACCACAAGATAAAAACTACCACAATAAATTACCTAATAAAAATTACCACAATATATTACCTAAATAAATTACCACAATATATTACCACAATACCACACTATATTTAATTCCTGTGATTTTACCTAAATAAAAATTACCACAATATATTACCACAAATTAACCGAAGGGGGAAAGGGAGGAGGAGGAGGAGCTCACCAGCGATGGTCGGTAGGCCTCGAGAAGGAGGAGGATGGGTGTCGCAGTCGGTGGCGCGAGAAAGCGGAGGGGTGGCCGGAGGTGCAAGGGAGGGGATGGGTGGCCGGCCGGAGGGGGGGTTTAGATCGAGAGAGAGAGAGAGACAGGTGAGGGGAGGAAGTAGAGAGAGAGAGAGGGAAGGCTAGGGAGGCCGGGGAGGGGGGGAGGAGGCCGGGGAGAGAGAAAGAGGGCCGGGAGGCCAGGGAGGGGCGGAGGTCGGGAGGGGGATGGGTGGCCGGGAGGGGGATGGGTGGCCAGAGGGGATCGTGGGGCTGCCGGAGGGGGACGGGGTCGCCGGGGGGTCGGGTCGGTGAGAGAGAGAGAGAGATTGAGAGAGGGGCGCACGCCGGAGTCGAAACACAAAAAGAAAAGGGTGCAGGCTGGGGTGGATGAGTAAGGAGTTTTTACCGACGGAACTATAATTTTCGTCGGTATAATTACTTTATACCGACGGTATAATAATGTCCGTCGGTAAAAATCAGCGACGAAACTCAGGGTTCCATTTTTTCCAGAGGCTCGGGTTTTCACCCTGAGTTTCGTCGGGACAATTTTACCGACGGATATTTAATTACCGTCGGTATTGTACCGACGGACATATAATTGCCGTCGGTATAATTAGTTATGCCGACGGAAGTAATTAGTCCGTCGGTACAAACCGCCGACGAAACTCAGGGTTTCATTTTTTTCCAGAGGCTCGGTTTTTACCCTGAGTTTCGTCGGGTCAATTTTACCGACGGATATTTAATTACCGTCGGTATCGTACCGACGGCCATATAATCTCCGTCGGTATAATTATTTATGCCGACGGAAATATAAAGTCCGTCGGTAATAATCTCCGACGAAACTCAGGATTCTATTTTTCCCCAGAGGCTTGGTTTTTACACTGAGTTCCGTCGTGACATTTTACCGACGGTCTTTATGTAGCCGTCGGTATAAAGTATATTACCGACGGTACATATATGTACCGTCGGTATAAATAATTGTACCGACGAATACTATTTGACCGTCGGTAATAAATGTGCAAAAAAAATTTAAAAAATTGAAGTTATAATACCGACGGATATTATTGTCACCGTCGGTAAAAAGGTTATTATTACCGACGGTGATAAAAATGTCCGTCGGTAAAGCCCCTCTTTCTTGTAGTGTCAAGACCGCATTCCTCAACGGGGATTTGGAAGAAGACATCTACATATCTCAGCCTCCAGGCTTTGTCGCAAAAGGTCAGGAAGGTCTAGTGTGCAAGTTGCAAAGGTCCATTTATGGACTGAAGCAAGCATCCAGAAGTTGGAACATGCATTTTGATCAGGCTATCCAGTCTTATGGATTTGAACAGAATATGGATGAACCATGTGTTTATAAAAGGAGCGATAAGACTGCAGTAGTTTTTCTAGTGCTTTACGTGGACGATATCCTACTCATCGGAAACGATATTGGAACGTTGTCTACAGTGAAGGTGTGGTTATCCTCTCAATTTGACATGAAAGACCTGGGTGAAGCGAGTTATGTTCTGGGGATCAAGGTAACTCGAGATCGCCAGAACAAGATTATCTCACTGTCACAGTCAGCCTACATAGATACTATATTGGTCAGATTTAGTATGCACAACTCCAAGAAGGGACTGGTTCCATTCAGACATGGAATAAAGTTGTCCAAGGATCAGGGTCCTAAGACTCCTGAGGAGAGGACAGAGATGCAGAAGATACCTTATGCTTCGACAGTAGGGAGTCTGATGTATGCCATGCAGTGCACGAGACCAGATATATGCTATGCAGTAGGCATGGTGGGCAGGTATCAGTCAAATCCGGGTCCAGGGCACTAGACTGCTGTGAAAAGTATACTCAAGTATCTCCGTAGGACGAAAGATTATGAGTTAGTTTACTCTTCACAGGAACTGATGCCGATTAGATATACGGATTCTGACTTTGCGTTAGATCCGGAATCCAGGAGATCGACGTCAGGGTTTGTGTTTTTATTAGGAGGAGGAGCTGTCAGTTGGAGGAGCGTGAAGAAGGGATGCATCACGGATTCGACGATAAAGGCTGAGTACGTTGCGGCGTGCGAAGCAGCTAAGGAGGCGGTGTGGCTTAAGAACTTCCTCACGGACTTAGGATGCATACCGGGAGCTCAAGATCCTATTGTCCTTTACTGCGATAATAGTGGAGCAATAGCACAATCCAAGGAGCCAAGATATCACCAGAAGAGCAAGCATATCGAGCGGAAATACTACATTATCCGGGACTTGCAGAAGCGAGGGAAGGTTGCAGTGACTCAGGTGGTGTCTGCAGATAACATGGCGGACCCTTTCATAAAGCGTTACCGACCAAGACTTTTGAGAAGCACGTGGATGTCATGGAAGTTAAGACTGTTATTCCCCGCTAGTCCAAGTGGGAGATTGTTGTAGCTCGTGTGTCTTTAGCGTGGATTTTCTGTATTAACATTAATAAAGATGACTTTGGTTATTGCTTTAGTTAGAATACTACTATGGAATATGATCATTCTCATATAATAAAAGGACCCTAGGGAACACAGTAGGCCACTGAGGCGCATGGAGGATCCATGCTTGGGAGACCCAGTGGACCAGTTCTGTGTAGACCTAGAACTAGTTCACAGTTTAGGTATGCCGATCGCTTCACCGAGAACAAGCTGTTGGCAGATAGAGGATATGGTGAAGTCTCCACCACGGGAACGTGGGATTCCCATTCACTTAACCAAGCACGATGATCGTGTTGAACAGGAACCAAGACGGTGCAGAGTTTAATGATTCAGACACTGGTGCAGAAACTGTCTTACTACTATAGATAATCTGTCCTTAACCCTGAAGGACCATGCTCACTGGGCCAACCAGTTGTGTGGTGCTTTGATGTGCCAACGTGTGCGGACCTTCCATAGTCCAATACCATGGTACGTTAGGTTACCCGGCTGGCGCTTGAGTGACATATAATCCCTACAGGTTATCCGACATCCAGTGTTGGATGGGTGCGGTTTGATGAGTCAATCTGTCCACACAGTTAACCCAGGCCTGGTGGTTGTCAGTATGACTGACGATGTTCCGGATGCTAGGCATAACACCAAAAGGTGTGTGGTGTTATAGATGACAAGTCATCAAACCCTAGTCAGATGATCGATCGGGATCTGACGGTGCTCCCCACCGCCCGAGTCGTATCATGGCACCAGTAATAGGAGGGACTAAGGATTATCGGAGTATAGTAGAGAACAGGGTTACGAGGGAGTAACATAAGTTTAGGATCACTAGAGTTCAACTCGCGTCGCACTCTGGGTGGCTACACGGGTTAATCGGATTAGGGCTGATTAACGGAACTTTCGGTGTGTCACCGGAACAGTTAATCAGGGATCCGATTGGAGCTAGAGATCCCGAACCCTGAAGGTTCCACCCTGTCGTTGCGTATAGAAATTGTTCCCCGACCTAGTTGGATACGTTGGATGCGACGTAGCGCGATGGAGCGCAAGCCCGGAGCCAAAGAACCTAATTCACATGTGTTACGGGCCGTAGGGGTATTTTGGTAAATACTGAAATATGGCTCAGAACATATTGAATATGGATCTTAGATTGAGCGGAACAATTCCAGGAGCTCACAGGCGCTGATGGAACTCGATTCCGAGTAGCGCACATCACTCAGTCTCACTTTCAGTTTTCCGCTTTTCATGAAGGGCGTTTTCGTCCGGACTTCATGATAAACACCTGGAAGACCTAAATCCGACCCCCCCTCATCCCTATCCACCTAGGGGCCGGCCCTAGGCTCCTTGGATCCATGGGAGACCGGCCCTATAAAGGAAATAGGGAGGGGAGGTCCGGCCCTAATGGTTCTACTCCCTCCCCTCCAAAAATCCGACCCCTAGTCCTCCTCCTTTGTGGTTTCGGCCAAGGAAAAGAGAGGAAGAAGAAGGGAGAAGGAAGAGGAAGGAAGGAGAAGGAAGAAAGGAGAAAGAGAAGGAGAAAATCTCGAGGCTCACCATCGTCTTCACAACGGATTCTTCCGTCGGCTCGAAATCCCTGCACTCAGAGACGGGATTTCGAGGATTCTTCAATTCGCAAAGGACAAGGTGCTATCCGACAGTTTCCCTTGCGATTCAAGTGCGGTTCTTCATCGTTTTGTAATCTCCGGATCATAGATCCATAAGGTATGATGAATCTAAACACCTAAGTAGATGCATGTATGTCTTCCGTAGATCGTAGTATGCCTCTAGGGTGTCCGCACATATGCTAAGATCATAGATTTGTATGTAGATTGTTTTGTATCACGAATTATAATGAAACATACACCGTATGATCTTCGGATCTTTGTTTTTGCTTCCGCTGCGACTCTGATTAGCGGAACCCAATTCCAACAGTACTCCCCACCGCCTGAGTCAAACCATGGTACCAGTAATAGGAGGGACTAATGATTATCAGACTATAATAGAGAACAGGGTTATAAGGGAGTAACATAATTTTAGGATCACTAGAGTTCAACTCGCGTGCACTCTGGGTGGCTATGCGGGTTAATCGAATTAGGGTTGATTAGCAAAACTTTCGGTGTATCACTGGAATAGTTAATTAGGGATCCGGTTGTAGCTAAAGATCCTGAACCCTGAAGGTTCCACCCTATCGTGCTTATAGGGGTTTCCTAGTACGCCGTCCAGATGATGGCATGTACACAGCGGAACTATCCAGCTAGGCACAGCCCGGAGATCCAAAGAACTGGACTGGTTGGACGGGTCTGAATTGTCCAACCCGGCCTATGGGTTGCGTCCAAGCCCAGAGAAGGATCAAGCTGACTCGAGTCCCCCTGGTGGAAACCTGGTCGGGGAATAGGTCAGGCAGGTCATGGACCTATCCTGACAACCCAGATCTTTGAGAAAACCGACCTGATCGGTGACAGAGAGCCGCCCCTGGGCGACGAAAGATTGAAGGACATTCGTAACTGTTAGGAGACCTCAGCGGACTTCCAGGGGTTTGCTAGGCTGGTCGGTCCCGATGATATCTTGCCCGTTAGGATCATGGGTCATCCTTGACTAAGCAAGGGCCCATGATCTATGGAAGCATAGAATGAGAGATATGGAAAGCGCCCGATCATTTAGGATCTGTCGTAGTTATCCTGAGATTCTTGGAGGAAATCATGCACACGCATGAAGTCTATGTGGCACACATGAAGTCTATAAAAGAACCCCGCCCCTTCATGGGCAGGTAAGCAATCTTTCGCTCCTAAACCCTAAACCATGCTTGTTGTTGCTCCCTTCCCTGACTTGAGTGTCGAAGGGGCCTTGGCTCAGAGGTGAGCCTCGATCTTTTTGCAGGTACCACAAAAAGTAGGTGGAGACGATCTTGCTCCATCTGATGATTAGGTGTGGTCTGCGGGATTCCCCCCCCCCCTATATTCTCTAGCGTCGTCTATAGGATCAAAGAACTTATTCTCTCCTTAGTCTTAAAGTTCTAAGCAATGGTGACGACTCACCAAAGCAAAGACATGGCATTGGCGTCGGCCTCCTCCATGTGCGCTCCCCCTGACGACCAGACTCGCATAGGTACAGAAGAACCGAGAATGGACAGCTTAATAGAAGAAAACTGAGCCTTCCGGTAGGCGGACCAGCGGGCGCATCATGACGAGGCCCAAGGCCGATCCAAGACGCTGGCCATAAGTCGGATTCAGGAGAGGTCTTCTCGGCGTCATCATGCGCCAGAGAGAAGCCATCGAGAACCCTCTTTGGAGGCTTAGATGACCGACAGGATCGAGGATATACTGCGGGACCTGGCAGAGCAAACGAACGCTTCTACTTACCAAGCTCTCGACCTTGAAGAAAGGACGACAATGTCTAACGGTTCGTATCTGAATGTTTGGAACCGTCTCGGTCTCAAACCCACCGTCACGGTAAAGAGGTAGTTTGTGCTGGACCCAGAGGGCCATACCGATATAGCACCATTAGAGTGCTAGCTACCCACTTCCCCTATGACTAGCAGCCTCTTCGGTTTGAGAAATTCAACGGATTGGGTGACCCATGTACTCACCTCCTGGAGAACAAGAATCAGATGAACCTGTATAACTCGCTAGATGAGTTATGCAGGATGTTCCAGTAAAGACTTAATGGGCCCGTGCAGGAATGGTATTCCCAGCTGCCCGTCGGTAGCATCGACAACTTCATTGACTTAGTGCGCCAGTTCCTGAACCAGTATAGGTGCATCCAAAGGTTGCCTAAGGGAATTGATTCCATATTCAATCTTGGGATGACATCCCGTGAATCCTTGAAGGACTTCACCATCCATTTCAAGACGGAGGTCCTGGCCATTGATGACTTGACGAGCTAAGGAGCCATGGTGGCCATGGCATTCCGGAGTGATAAGATTACAGTAGTCTTTTTAGTGCTTTACGTAGATGATATCCTACTTATTGGAAACGATGTTGTAACATTGTCTACAGTGAAGGTGTGGTTGTCTTCTCAATTTGACATAAAAGATCTGGGTGAAGTGAGTTATGTTCTGGTGATCAAGGTAACTTGAGATCGCCAGAACAAGATTCTCTCGCTGTCACAGTCAGCCTACATAGATACTATCTTGGTCAGATTCAGTATGCACAACTCCAAGAAGGGACTAGTTTCATTCAGACATGGAATAAAATTGTCCAAGGATCAAGGTCCTAAGACTCCTGAGGAGAGGGCAGAGATGCAGAAGATACCTTATGCTATGGCTGTAGGGAGTCTGATGTATGCTATGTAGTGCACGAGACCAGATATCTGCTATGCAGTAGGCATGATGGGCAGGTATCAATCAAATCTGGGTCCAGGGTACTGGACTGCTGTGAAAAGTATACTCAAGTATCTCTATAGGATGAGAGATTATGAGTTAGTTTACTCTTCACAGGAACTGACGCCAATTGGATACACGGATTCTGACTTTGCAGTAGATCCAGAATCCAGGAGATCGACATTGAGGTTTGTGTTTTCATTGGGAGGAGGAGCTATCAGTTGGAGGAGCATAAAGCAGGGATGCATCGTGGATTCGACAACAGAGGCTGAGTACGTTGCGGCGTGCGAGGCATCCAAGGAGGCAGTGTGGCTCAAAAAGTTCCTCACGAACTTAGGATATGTTCTAGAAGCTCAAGATAGTATTGTCCTTTACTACGACAATAGTGGAGCAGTAGCACAATCCATGGAGCCAAGATATCACCAGAATAAAGCATATTAAGCGAAAATACTACATTATCTAGGACTTGCAGAAGCGAGGGGAGGTTGTAGTGACTCAGGTAGCGTTTGCAGATAACATGGCGGACCCTTTCACAAAGGCATTACCGACCAAGGCTTTTGAGAAGCACGTGGATGCCATGGGACTTAAGACTGTTATTCCCTGATAGGGCAAGTGGAAGATTGTTGTAGCTCGTGTGTCCTAAGCATGAATTTTCTATATTAACATTAATAAAGATGACTTTGGTTATTGCTTTAATTAGAATACTACTTTGGTGTATGTTAATTCATATATAATAAAGGACCCTAGGAAACGCAGTAGGCCACTGAGGTACATGGTGGATCCATACTTGGGAGATCCAGTGGACCGGTTCTGTGTAAACCTAGAACTAGTTCACAGCTTTGGTGATGTCGGTCGATTCACCGAGAATAAAGTGTTGGCAGGTAGAGAATGTGATGAAGTCTCCACCATGGGAACATGGGATTCCATTCACCTGACCAAGTACGATGATCGTGCTGAACAGGAACCAAGACGGTGCATAGTTCAGTGATTCAGACACTGGTGCATGAACATCTTACTATTTTAGATAATCTGTCCTTAACCCTGAGGGCCCATGTATACTAAGTTAACTAGTTATGTGGTGCTTTGATGTGACAACGTGTGCGGACCTACCATAGTCCAATACCACGGTACGTTGGGTTACCCGGCTGGCGCTTGAGTGGCATACAATACCTACAGGTTATCCGATGTCCAGTATTGGATGGGTGTGTTTTGATGAGTCAATCTGTACACACAATTAACCCAACCTGGTGGTTATCAGTATGACTGACGATGTTCCGGATACTAGGCATAGCACCAGAAGGTGTGTGGTACTATAGATGACAAGTCATCAAATCCTAATCAGATGGTCAATCGGGATCTGACGGTGCTCTCTACCGCTTGAGTCGAATCATGGCACTAGTAATATGAGGGACTAAATATTATCAGAGTATAGTAGTGAACAAGATTACGAGGAAGTAACATAAGTTTATGATCACTAAAGTTCAACTTGCGTCACACTTTGGGTGGCTATGCGGGTTAATTGGATTAGGGCTGATTAATGGAACTTTCAGTGTGTCACCAGAACAGTTAATCAGAGATCCAGTTAGAGTTAGAGATCCTGGACCCTGAAGGTTCCACTCTATCATTGCGTATAGGAATTGTTCTCCGATTTGGTTGGACACGTTGGATACGAAGTAGCACAATGGAGCGTAAGCCCGAAACTTAAGAACCTAATTCACATGTGTTAAGGGCCATAGAAGTATTTTGGTAAATACTGAAATATGACTCAGAACATATTGAATATAGATTTTAAAATAAGCGGAATAATTCCAGGAGCTTATAGACGCTGATAGAACTCGATTCAGAGTAGCGCACCTTACTCAATCGCTCTTACAATATTTCATTTTTCATGAGGGTGTTTTCGTCCAGGCTTCACGATAGATAAAGAAGAACCCTAAAAACCGCCCCCCCTCATCCCTATCTCTAGAGGGCTGGCCCTAACTTGCGTATAGCACTAGGGGCCGACCTTATAAGGGGATTAGAGAGAGAGGGGGGGTCGGCCCTAAGGCTTCCCCTCTCCAAAAACTCGACCCCCCTCTCCTCTCTCCCTCTGTGTGGTTTCGGCTAAGGAAAAAGAGAGAAAGAGAAGGAGGAAGGAACGATAAGGAAGAAGAAAGAAAGAGAAGGAGGAGATCTCGTGACTCGCTATCGTCTTCGCAACGCATTCCTCCGTCGGCTCGTAGTCCTTACGCTCAGAGATAGGACTTCGAGGATTCCTCTATTCGCAAAGGACAAGGTGCCATCCGACAGCTTTCCTTGCGATTCACGTGCAGTTCATCATCGTTCCGTTCTCTTCGGATCATAGATCCACAAGGTATGATGGTTCTAAACATCTAACTAGATGCATGCATGTCTTCCGTAGATCGTAGTATGCCTCTGGGGTGTTCGCACATATGCTAAGATTATAGATTTACATGTAGATTATTTTGTCGAATTAATTATAATAAAACATACACCATGAGATCTTTGGATCTATCTTTTGCTTTCGCTGCGACTCTGATAATAGGATTTAATTGCAACAGATATCTCTAACTGCCACAACCTCTACCACGGCCTCGGTTCTCATGCTCAGGATGATCTCTTCATCAACCAGTTTTCTTATCTCCTTGAACCTCTACAAATTATTGCAAGCATGGTTAGTGGAACCCGAATCCACAATCCATGAGACTGGAGAATTGCTGGATGCAATAAGGGATTTCACTATATGGATTTGAGATATACCTGTCTCAGCCTTCTTAGGAGCTGCACGGCAGTCACCCTTCCAATGCCCCTTCTTGCCCCATCGGATGCATTTCCTTTAGGCTTCGTCGGACCATTCTGCTTAGGAACATACAACTGTATCTAGCCCATCTTCACGGGTTTTTTAGATTTTTTTTTTAAACTTGTCTTTGGCTTTTAGAGAAGACTTTTGCTCTATGTTCAGGGATTGGGCATCTGTCTTCATCCCATCATCTGCCATCTGGAGCGTCACTAGGAGCTCTGCGTTAGTCATCTCCAACCGGTTAAGGTTAAAGTTGGTAACGAAGCCCTCAAACGTTCCTGATTGAAATGCAAGAAAAATATCGGTCTGGGTCTCTGCATTTAAGATGAATCGAAGGAACTAAGTTCATTCACATAGCCAAACAGTTTTAGCATATGATCTCGAACTAGAGTCCCCTCTGTTATCGATTTTTGTAAACCCTAATTTCTTGATTGTTATGTAACTATTCACCCGACTACAACCCTCGAACATTTTCTTTAAATAGAGCATCATGTCGGAAGCAAAGGTCATGTCTTCGACTTGCTTCTGAAGGATAGTCTGCAAGAAGGCCACAATATAACACTTGTACATCTCATCAAATTCTAGCCAGTCTTTCCATTCCTTCATCTGGACCTCGGTAGCACTTGGTCCCGGTATGGCCGGTTGAAGGGTACTTAGGGCAATCATATGCTTGCCAACTCTTAGGACGAGCATCAGGTTATGCTTCCAGTCCTCGTAGTTTGGTCCCGTTTGTTTGTTATCATTAAGGATGGAGGCAAGAGCATCGAGCTTGATCATATTTTCTGTAAACAATGGTACTAAGATAAAATTAGGGTCTACTTTAATATAGTTTATAGAATTTAAAAATAGATAATGTTTACTCTAGCTGCTATGTCTTCACCACCTCCAATGGAGACATCCAGGAATCAAAATTCCCTGGGCCCTAGTACTGAAACTATCGGCCCTGAATTGGAGATAGTATCCCAGTGGTAGTATGCAACCGCTTCTACCAATATGGTTTTTACAATCCAATCTTCATCAGAATTACTTACAACAAACTGAAAAACCTCTCAATCTCCTTTTGGCTAGCTTTATGTGACCTGTCATGCGCAGCAATGATGGCTTCACACAAGCTTTCAGATGCTTCCCATAAATTTAGGTGGTATCGGCACGGGAGTTCATAGGCTCCCGCGGTGTAGGTAAAAGCTGTCACTCACTAGCACCGACGTCCTCCATGTCCCGAAGGAAACAAATAGGCGAATCAGTATGGAAGGAAACATAGCTCTTACCCAGTGGGAATATCGAATTGCGTACCTCCTACCCAGACCCTTAGCCGGTTGATTGTGGAGGCTAGGAACTCCCCTTTGGAGGGAACCTTTTATATATCCCTTCTCTATGAGGTTTATGCATATCTAGAATGGTCACAATCTCCTAGACATAGACCTTGGTCTATCGCACTCCTACTAGGATTACAAGCCTTCCCATGAAGCATTAGTACCCTTGGAAAATATTAGACCTTACCTTGAATACTTAGTTTTTGCCTTTCTTGAAAGGATTACATTATATATATTCCAAGGATCCTGATACTTTACTAGTCTGCTTACAATCCTAAGATCTGAAGCCTAGTTTAAGGTGAACGTGGAAAGGGCTGTCACTACCATGACATCTCATTCATAATTTGATGTCTGATGTCATAGTAGATCTCATCTCATTATAGATTTCGATGCTGGCCAAATAGGGACGTCCAACAACCTCCGTCGAACCTCAACCTAATAGTGGCATAACCAAATAGTGATGAGTTCTTACTACTATCAAACATCAACTAAAAACAGATATTACTTAGTGGAATTCTAACCTAACTTGGTCGCTAGGACCATATGGGGAAATGGTATCCCACTATGGTTATTATACACTCTATGGGGTTATTATGCATCTCTTAATAATTCTAGCACTGCATCTATCTCGGTGCACAGTACTCAGCTACCTGAACTACCACGAGGACAATTACCATATTTTATTTCAGAAAGCCACCGAATTCGCACGTGTTAGAAATGTATAGAGACACCGATGATCCCATAAACTAAATATTAACCATAAGCCTGATCTAGAGACTAACTCACAAGCAAGACTGATAAACAAATTACATTGGGGTTCTTTAAATAAAAAGTAAAGAGCATAACAGAAAAAAAAAACACTCAAACTAAATCAAGTCCAGGGTTCAACCCTTAAATCTGAATAACACAGCTAAGATATCATGTTTTTCCATTATATACGATCTCCCGACAACGATCCCGATCATCGCCAACGTGCACGCTTTTGCCGGGTCCTTGAACCCTATGGTACTGCTTGCCTGAACAGTGGATGTAGCATTTTGGATCTCTCATCTCCTTCTTCTTGTCACCAAAAAATTAACATGCTCCAAATAAGTGCTCGTTTGTGTATAATTTTTAAAAGAAACAATCCTAGAAATATGGTCAGGGAACCGAGGGTGGTCAACCTCTACCCCATCCTTCTAGAGCCTTATAATTTACAAACACAATAATAATCAATCCATAAAATAAACCCTGGGTCCGACCCCCGAAGGCATGCAATCACATATTATTATTTAGCACAGCACCTGCAAGAAAATGATACATAGCATAATCCATATGCATGATCTATGCCGAACCCCGATGAAAACATATGCTATCATATTTTCACATGATGATTTTTATGAATTTATGCATGAAACATACACTGAAGCATGCTCTGATATCAATTATTGAAATTAAATCCTACTATCAGAGTCGCAGAGGAAGCAAAAGTTAGATCTGAGGATCTCATGTTGTATGTTTCATTACAGTTAATTTCATAAAACAATCTACATGCAAATCGATGATACTAGCATATATGTGGATACTCTAGAGGCATACTAGGATCTACGAAAGATATGTATGCATCTAGTTCAGTGTTTAGAATCATCATACCTATTGGATCTTTGATTCGAAGAAAATGGAACGATGGTTAATGATAAACCACACGTGAATCGAGAAGGATGATATCAGATAGCACATTGTCCTTTGCAAAGGGAGGAACCCACAGTGCTCTATCTCTAAATGCAAGGATGACGTGCAGACGAAAGATTGCACGTAGCGAAGATAGTGGAGAGCCCTGAAATATACTCCTTCTCTTTCTCTATTCTTCCTTCTCTTTCCTTCCTCCTTTTTGCTTCCTTCTTCTTCCTCTTTCTTCCTTGGCTGAAACCACAAAGAGGGCAAAAGGAGAGGGGGGGGGTGAATTTTCTAGAAAGAGGAGAGGCTAGGGCCGACCTCCTCTCCCCTTTTTTCCTCTTATAGGGCTGGCCCCCTACTCACTTCGGGGGCAGTTTTAGGGTTTTCCCTTGACACTTCTGACAAAATGCCTTTTTTATCGGGATACCACTGATAGAAAGATAGAGTAAGGTACGCTAGTCAGAATCGAGTTCCATTAGCGTCTGTGAGCTCCTGAAATTATTTTACTTATTTTAAGATCTATATTCAATATGTTCTGAGCCATATTTCAGTATTTATCAAAATACCCCTATAGACCCTTAACACATGTGAATTAAGTTCTTAGGCTACGGGTTTGCGCTCAATCGTGCTACTTCGCATCTAACGTGTCCAATTATGTCAGTGAATAATTCCTATATACAACGACATGGTAAAACCTTTATGGTTCAGGATCTCTAGCTTTAACAGGATATCTAATTAACTGTTCCGGTGACATACCGAAAGTTTCGTTAATCAGCCCTAATCCGATTAACCTGCGTAGCCACCTAGAGTGCGATGTGAGTTGAACTCTAGTGATCCTAAATTTATGTTACTCCCTCATAACCCTATTCTCCACTATACTCTGATAATATTTAGTCCCTCCTATTACTGGTGCCATGATTCAACTCGGGCAGTGGGGAGAACCGTCAGACCCGATCGATCATCTGACTAGGATTTGATGACTTGTTATCTATAACACCATATACCTTTTGATACTATGCCTAGCATCTGGAACATCATCAGTCATATTGACAACTATCAACCCTGGATTAGTTGTGTGGATAGATTGACTCATCAAAATGCACCCATCCATCACTAAAGGTCGGATAACCTTTAGGGGTTGTATGCCACTCCAGCGCTAGCCAGGTAACCCAATATACTGTGGTATTGGACTATAAAAGGTTGCATACGTTGGCACAATAAAGCACCACACAGCTGATTGACTCAATGTATATGGTCTCTCAGAGTTGAGGATAAATTATCTATAGTAGTAAGACGGTTTATGCACCAGGCTCTGATACACTGATCCGTGCACCGTCTTGGTTCCTGTTCAACACGATCATCGTGCTTGGTCAGGTGAATGAGAATTTCATATTCTTGTGGTGGAGAATTCACCACATCCTCTACCTGCTAATAGCTTATTCTTGGTGAAGCGACCGACATTACCAAAGCCGTGAACTAGTTCTAGGTCTATACAGAACCGATCTATTGGGTCTCCCAAGCATGGACCCACCATATGCCTCAATGGTCTACTGTGTTCCCTAGAGTCTTTTATTACATATGAATTAACATATACCAAAGCAGTATTCTATATAAAACAATAACCAAAGTCATCTTTATTAATGTTAATATAGAAAATCCACGCTCAAGATATAAGAGCTACAACACTCAAAGCATACTTCCTCCGAGCCTCCACCAACATTGAGTTTAAAAAAAGGAACGCAAGATCCAACACAAGAGTCCTTTGTTTAGATTTGTATTGGGTACTGTATTTCCTGCAAATATAACATGAAGGCTGATACATCGGAACACAATTGACAACACAAAACTATTGCGGATGAAAAAAAAAATGGTCTCAACATAATTACTAAAATAGCAGTATCGCGTTTCTATCAGATTCACTTTATTATGACGCAATACTTCTATGTTAATAATTGCCTTTTTTAGTATAAAAATAAAAATAATGTGTTTGGATTTTTGTTACCCTTATTAATGTAAATATGGATGCAACTTAATTGCATTCATTTTTTGATCATGCTTTTAAACACAACAACATTGTGGTTGGATTTTTGTTACCCTTGTTAATGTAAATATGAAACAATGTAGTTGTGTTCGTCTTTTGATCTTCGACACTATTGCAGTCGGACTTTCCTTACCTTTATTAACGTAAATATGGATGAAACGTAGTTACGATCAAATCTGATAATGGGTGACAGAACATAGGTAGTTTACGTCGCTAGTTGCATCTAGTTTTGTAACACAATTGCCAACGTAAGTTACTTGTGTTCTATAACTAGTCTTTTCCTCTACTGCAATATGTTTACGTTGCTAATTACGTTCAACAGTATAAAATGCAAGACCCTTGCATTCGATCTTGCATTTAACTTACTTCTATTTATGTTTATTTTATTATCCTTCATCCTCTTTATTGCTTTACCCTTATATAAGTATATTATAATTTTTAGATCCCACCTCATAAAAGAGGAAGTAATCCTCAAAGAGCAATTACTACAGGAGCAACGTCCTCATCCTGTAAAAAGTCCTGGAAAGAGAAATATAAATAAGGATGAGGCAAAACAGGATGCTCTTTAACCTAAGAAAAGGAAATGAAATGTGCATGTGGGTCCACCAATACCCATCCTTGAGTATATAGTGGTTCTATTTGTCCAGAATATATGTTCATATCTCAATAGAATTGTACAAGCTTTTAAGAAGTCCCAGCTTCGTATGAATAGGTTCAAGGAGTCATGTTTTGGATTTTTGCTTCGTGTGAAGATTGTTAAGCCAATGTTTGTCCCACAAGTTGCTTATTAGCAATGGTAATACCACATGTCCAAACTAATGGTTTAAATAGGGGGGATAAAATTAGGTTGGACACAAAGGAGTTCACCCTCATATAGGGCTGGCAATTCTGGACCCAACCCAACACAAAGTTAGCGGGTCTAGGTCTGGGTTAAAAGGATTCGGATCATAAACGGGTCGACACGATAGACCCATTTAATAAACGGGTCGGGTTCGGGTTTTGAACACGACCCAAAACTAGACACGACCCGAATCCGACCGACACGACCCATTGCCACTCCTACCATCATATTTGGGCTCAAGTATTCCCTAGGTCACGTTCCTCATATCCATGATGACGGGCCGAATGGTCATCTGAGAGTGAAATATTTTCGAACTCAAAAATTAATTTTCCAGGAAGAGCTTTGCAATAAAATGGAGGAATGTGTATGCCGTAAAGATGGCCCTGGTACTCTTTCTCGAAAGATATATCTCAGGAAAAAATGTAGATCATTTCGACAAGTTCAATAAATATCCATGGAAAAGTATGATACATGGCAACTCAATACAGATTACAGGACTATCAAAAATTTTGAGATAGGAAATGTTTCAGGGGCCGGTTTGAAGGTTAAGCGAGTATGGGTTGGGAGTCCAAAAGTTGGAACCAACTGCACAAAGATTGAAGATCGGACTCCTGACCTAAAAATATTTGTCATTGTCACTTTTAGTGAGTTCATATCTTAAATTTCTAGAAAAAAAAATAATTAAACATAACTTACTCTTTGTCATCCTTTATCTTTTAATTTTTTTTTGTGGTTGGTGAGGATGTGGAGAAGCCCTCTACTACTAGCAAGCCAAGAAGGCCCTACACAAACACATGATTCTATATGCTTTCCTTATAGCACCTACTTCAATAATTCCATAACAACTCCATGATGGAACTCCCATTTTTTAGTCTCTCTTTAATGGAGAGGAAAACTAACCCCTTTTTTATAGCCAGACGAAGGAGAAATGTATAATGTTATATATGTTAGGAAGAATTGAATTCAAATTTCACCCAGAGCACATCACAGTCACACGATGACTAGCGACACAAAAGTGATTCAGACTTCAACGAATCTTGTGCGGATGTGATGCACGCCAGGTCCACCGATCCGGGTGACCGACTGGAGGAGATTTGAACCTAGCATGATTCCATATCATGTGGATGTGTGAAACCCACTTTGGCCATCATGCATGCTACCCATCCATTGAGCCTTGGGTAGGGTCATATTTTCACTTCCCAAGGGATCACTTTCATGTCCCTAAACCTTTGGTGATGTGTGATGGTTTTGCCTGAAAATGGGGGCCCTTGTGGTTCCTTGGAACCCAAGTGGGGACCCTCTCTTTCTGTATAAGGAGAGAGGAGGGAAGCTTGGATGCATCCCAATCCATGTCCAATCCATGCCTACCAGATGGTTAGGAGATCCTCTCAAGTTGTGAGAAAGTTGGGTATGTGGGAGAGACAATCATAAGGGTTCCTCAAGCTACATTTCATTAGCTTGGGAAGGTGTTTACACTCAATATTTTACATAGTGGATTTATGCTTTCCCTTCTCATGTTTTTCTTTCATGTTAAAGGGTTTTTAGTGTAAAATCTGGTTTCTCTTTTTCTACATGGCATTTCTTTTTCTTTTTCTTTTTTTTTAATGTTCATCATATCCCATAACAACACATAGAGGAAATTGATTTGATTTTCCAACAACTCATATCAGAGCTTTGGTTCACTATTTTCATGTATTGTGACCAAGGTTCTAAAAAACGCTAGGCGCTAGTCGGGCGGTGGGGGGCCGCCTAGCGCCTAGGCGGGGCCTAGGCGGCGCCTAGGCATTTTGCCTTTTTTTAATTATTTTAATTATTATTTTGATATTATATAATATATATATATATATATATATATATATATATATATATATATATATATATATATGTTTAAAAATTAATATAAGTTCAAGATTATCCCAAACCATTATTTTAAAGAACAAGTATATAACCATAATTCAAGATTGAGTGATTAACAAGAACAAAAGCAAACATGGTCCGCCTGGCTAGCCTCAGCCCGCCTAGCCCGCCTGGTCCGCCTGGCCAGCATCAACCCGCCTGGCCCGCCTGGTCAGCCTCAGCCCGCCTGGTCCGTCTGGCCAGCCTCAGCCCGCCTAGACCGCCTAGGCGGCCGCCTAGCTCCGCCTGGGAGCTTGGTCGCTTTTCTGGAGCGCCTAGGGCCTAGGCGAGGCGGTGGGGGGCCGCCTAGCGCCTAGGCGCCGCCTAGGCGGCCACCTAGAACGCTTTTTAGAACACTGATTGTGACACATGGTTTCAAATTTTGACAAAAATAAAGAAATTTTTGTAAAATATTTCGGTTTCAGCCAGGACAGAAGCGAAATGAGGTTCAAAACCATGAGGACTATCAATTTCAGTATTTTTGATCAATTTTGGTTTCGTCTTTTCGACCTGGAACTAAAAATTTTAAAATTTCGATTGAAATTTCGGTTTATGCTTGGACAGAAACCCGGACAAGAAACCGAAATTTAAAAACCTTTTTGAGACAGAGGCATCCGCTCGTGGAGTGTGAATGATCCATTCGAATGGACATTATGGTTTTCTAGGCATGTGTAGAAGAATGTATCAATATCTCATGCCACTCCGCGGAAGGACTTATTCATTTCTTGACATAAAGGTTAAGTAAAAATGCCTTCTAAAATTCCAGACTATCACCCCTCTTTTAGTAGGATCCAATGCTTTCTCATCTCAGGTTGTTGGGTACCTTCCTTCTTGTCAGGCCACACCCCTCTTTTAACAAGCGCCCACTCGGGACGATTCATCGAGCCCCTACTCATAATTGGCATCATGCTCAACCCATATTTTGATGATCTGATCACAGCATGGTGGGCTGGATTACGCAATTTCCGCAATTCGACTCTAGCATGGTGAACAAGCTCAGATATCCACGAATGCAGATCAAGGGCTGGGAGCGGACACACTTTGGCCGCATCAAGGAGCAGAAGGTCAGATTTCTCAAGAAAATCAATGGCTTAGAAGTCTTGGCAGAATCTAGACCCCTTCTAGACTTGGAGAAAACATGCCTACGATGACTCTCCGATGATCTTCAAGCGGTACTTCTCAAGGAGGAGATCATGTGAAAGCAGCGACCTAAAGAGAGATGAGTACTTCCATTATTTTCCAATAGAAGGATTGACTTCACCCCTGTAATCACGAAGCATCAAGGGATTCATCTCATGCAAGGATGTTCTTCAAGATCCTAGTTCATGCCCTTAAGAACTTTGAATGGACCCATCTCTTGTTATATTTGGTGAGTGCAACCAATCTTGAGTGCTAAAACTCTAGCTCTTCAGGGAGAGTGCCACCAATCTAATCAAAGCGTACACCATTGTCTAGAATTAATAAGCAAACGAGTGAGTTATATGCCACTTTGGGGTGGATATTCTTACCCACCTACGCACAACTTTATCTGGTCGAAATCTATTCTAATACCCATCAAAGTACTTAAGATTGGAGACGAGACACTATCTGACTTAGAATATATCGACAATGAAAGACTGGGAATTGTTGTACAAATCGCTCACCCACTTGATAATTTATTTAAGGAGTTTGACTACTAGCAAATACTACGCATCGCATGTATCGTAAAACTACTAGTTAACACAACTTAACTCGGGCGATTTAAATAACGGTGGTGATTGTGATACTTAACTTCTGAGTAATAATCAAAGTGAAATTATGGTTGAATTTTATAGATCTAATTATAAAAAGACAAAAATCCATACACCAATTGGATGGTGGGCCCATTTGACCAATTGAAGGGTTGAAACAGGGATAAGCAACTCAAAGACCAAATCATTGTTTTCTCGTATCTTCGGCTACTCGCATCAACATAGAGCATCATAATATCATTTTACAGTAACTAAATCACATGCCACGCCCTCGAAACTACTGCGATGGGAACCAAAAGTCGGATCCAGATGAGGACCGTCATGCAGGAGTATCATTCGAGTCTAGTTCGGAATGCATCGCCTGGATGAGTATCTCTTCGATTGCATCTACAAAATATGCAAGATGGCGGCGTTTTTGGGTGTCCAAAGAGTCCGCGAGCTCCTAGTCAATCAACAATGGAGCAGGGCATCAAGTCAGGAAAGATGTCTAAAATTAATCACAAAGCTGAAGAGTACAGAATGAGAACTGATAATAGAACATGCTTGCCCCGATATAAAGAAATGTCGGGTGTGAGCTTGGCAAACAATGTGGAATCTCATTACCTTATTAGGGTGATAGAAATTTGGTTGTCATTGTAATTACCTTCACCTTGCAAAGAAAGCCTAATGAAATGCTCTTGGAATGGAAATTCGAGCTCCTTATCGACACCAAGTTCAGAGCAGAACTTGATATCGGCCAACCTTGAGGTACCCTAATGAAAGCATCGATCCCGCCCACCAAATGAGCCGTGATCATGTCATCCTTGTCTGAGTACTCAAAAAAGTGCCTGCAATAGAGAAAAAAAAAAGTTATTAAGGCTGAAAAAAGGGGAAAAAT
The DNA here is from genome assembly GCA_947650365.1 of Chamaelirium japonicum. Taxonomy (NCBI): domain Eukaryota; kingdom Viridiplantae; phylum Streptophyta; class Magnoliopsida; order Liliales; family Melanthiaceae; genus Chamaelirium; species Chamaelirium japonicum. The sequence continues at coordinate 15,421,334 of OX393556.1, read as the reverse complement.
ATGACAGGCTAATTAAAGTAATATCCCTTCTATTAATCTAGAAATTCATGAATTTCAGGAAGCTAAAGTTCGAGAAAACAGTTAAAATGCAAAACAAAGAAAAATGTAAGAAAATTGGTACAATAGACACTGGCTTGTTGAAAAACAATAATTGGAGAGGCAACACCACCAAATGACATCGGCATGTTCAATATTACTATACTTCCATACATGCCTGACCACAAAGGATCTTCAATATTACTACACTTCCATACATGCCTGACCACAAAGGATCCCACAGGTTCAGATATCGATCCAAACTACCCTACCATGTAGGGCCCACCTTCGGCCATTCTGGCACAATAATTTATCATTCAACCAGTTCATTAGCTCATATTGAGGCTACTTGTATAGTTGTATGCTTCATCTAACCTTTATTTACCACTCATAACTCTCCTAAACAACTACTAAACATCAGCTATGCAAATGTCATGTTAATATGGATCGCTCCATGATATGATGATATCACCAAGATGGATGACTGAATAACTGAAATCAATCAATGATAATCAAAGAGAAAGATCAATTAACAAACAACAATAGATAAGAGAAGCCAATCAACATTGATGAAAGTTTCATCTCCCTCCCTCCCTCCCTCTCTCTCTCTCTCTCTCTCTGACTTCCACTTGTTTTAAGATCCCTTTGCACATATCGTTTCGGAACAACTCTTGGGATCCTAAAAAAATACTAATCAATCCCTTTACAAAGCATTCATGTAGTGTTGTGTTCCATATAGATTGCAAGACTAGTATGTTTAGCGTGTTAATCTACATTTTTCCATTAACTGCTCACCTTAATTGAATATATGTTTCATGTTCCATAGTTCTACAACCACCATTTAATGTGGTATCTTGCTCTTATGGTGTAAATCTTCCTTGATTTTACATATTGAATTTAATGCCCGTACGAGACCGGATTCCCTCAAACAATGCTTGACCTTTGTCAAGATCCTCCAAACGAGTGGCAATAAAATCGATTTTATATTATGAGTGCAAGAGACAATATAAATAATAAACAGCCAATAATTTGGCATTTCATCTGCTATCTAGTGCTTGACTACATTACATGCACGAATGCACAGGGGGAACAATCTTACCTGGATTTGTTTGCATCTTTCACCAGTAAGCATCTTACAGTACACAAAAGGATGCGATATTGGACTTGCCTAACCAACCACCCCAAGGGGGAACCAATCATTGGCGCTGACAAGTGCCTGCAAGTATCATATGAAGTGGTTAAATATCAAAGAAAGAGAAAACAATTTGTTTAGATAAGTCAGTCAAGCTGATTTTGGGAAGGAAATAGCAGATCCATGCACTAGAATCAAGCAATACAAAATTTAGAATGAAAAACTTTCACAAAATCCATAGGATGTAAGAAGAAAGTTGTAAACAAGACCTGAGAGGTTCGAATATAAAAAAAAAAAATTTCACAGAAACAAGGAGTGAGAAACAAGAAAAGTTAACCATTGCTAGGTCTTCTGAATGCCACAAGGAATTTACCTATCATCTAAGAAACTAGTCAGACTGTACAATAAGCTATGCTCCAATTAGGGATATGAGCTACATACCAGAATCAAAATGTTCATTGCCAATCCCTTAAAATTTCTGTGCAGTATATAGATGATGGAAAACATGGCATGAAACATAAAACAACAGCACAAAGCTATCCTTGGTAGGCAAAGTCCTTTGTATGTGGTTCACTGCACAATTCATGGAGCCAACTAAGAACCGATTTCAAGGATATCCTTGTCGCAAATTCATAGCAACAGTCATAGCCAACAAGCCTCACCTAACTATATTTGGCTACCGTAATAAATCTTTCTTCACCATGCAATTCTATTTAAAACACTAGTGGTCACCGCCTAATGTTTGTAGAAATTCGTAATAAAATTGTAGTCAACACAAAGCATTAATCCCAGCTATTTCCGATCAACTTTGTCTATTCTTCTTCATCTCCCAGTCATAGCAAGGAATACATAAACTTCAATGCAAGTTTCTAAATACTTTGTTACAAACTCTATTGAAGAGTTTATGCTTTCCTCTTTTACTAGTCTTCCACAAAAAATTTAAGCATGTGTACTTTGTGACACACTCTGCTCGTTCTGATAATTCACTGAAATAAATTCTCCCATATGACCAAGATCTCCTCGAGCTTTTGTTGCACAAATGCCTGCCATCTTAACTAGCTTGTTTTGAACTTAATTCTCAATACTACAACCTCCTCTATCAAGCTCGTTTCTGTGGAGAGGAGCGGACGGACTTTCAAGATCTTACCACCTAGTTAATTGGGGAGTGGTGTGCAAGTCGCGAGAGCAAGTAGGCTTACGAGTGCTATGCTTGAAGGACTTCAACCGAGTGCTACTGGGCAAATGGTGGTGGAGGCTTCAACATGACCTAAGTGACTTTGGTCTAACGTGACCAAGGATAGATATTTTAAGAGGTTCTCACCTTTGCAAGCTCGCAGCAGGAAATCAGGTAAACTATCACCTTTCTGGAAGGGTATTCGTTGTGTGGCCAAACCTTCAAGAAATGCACACGCCTTACTCTAGGCGATGGCAAGAATATTAAATTATAGACCGATCAATGGATAGGGGACGTCAGCCTTTCTACCCTATTCTATGAGTTGTTCGATATTGCGTGGGACCAAGCGGCCTTGGTTCGATTGCAAACCACCTTCTCTTCGGGTTCTATGAGCTGGTCCATCAAATTCCGTAGAGTTGTTCCGAGCAATCTATTAGGACAACTTGGTGAGTTGTACTCCATCCTTGACCACTTCGCAATCTCCCACGATCATGACTCCTCTACATGGAAGCTACACTCCTCTGGTTCGTTTACGGTTAGCTCCTTCTACCCTTTCATCAATTACGAGGGAACTGTCTGCCCAACTTCTCATTTGTGAAAATCCCCAACCCCACTCAAGTGCAAGATCTTCATGTGGTTTTTTTTTTCGAAAGGATCTTCATGTGGTTGTGCCTTGAAGATTGCCTCCTCACAAAAGTCTAGCTCCAACGAAGGAAGAACCCAAGCGTTTTGGAAGTCTCATGTGTGCTATGTGGGGGCGGACGAGAGGATATAAATTACCTACTACTGCATTGCCCCTACTCTAGAAACATCTGGTGGATTCTACACTCCAAACTTGGGGTGAAGGGCCACATGAGATCCACTCTTTCCTTGTGGATGTCGGACGATATAGCGCAATAGGAGGATAAAAACTAAGCTAAGGAGGGGCTGGGACTTTCATAATGATTAATGTTCACTGATCTTTTTAGATGTAATCTTTTTTCCATTTTCTTCCAATTCTAATTGTTGCTACTTGCTAATATTAATATCTAACTGATAATTTATACTTGATTCTTTGATAGATATGCCGGATGCAGTGACGAAGAAAGATTTTTCATGGAAGTATGCAAAGAGTATTGATGGAGAAAAGTATTTTCGATGTATATTTTGTGACCAACAATGTAGTGGTACAGTGAACCGTTTCAAACATCATCTAGCCGGCACCAAACATGGGATTAAAGCATGCCCCAAAGTTCCCGATGACGTATGAAAAGAATGCCAAGATGCTTTATCCACTTTCCTCGAAAAAAAGTCCAAGCAAAACGAGTTACTTGAGGAGATTCGAATGGGTCCTACATGGAGAAGTGACGGTTTTTCTACTCAGAATTCAAATGTGTTGGAAAGTGGGAGTGGAGGCATAAGCATAACTAGTGGGAGTGGAAGCATAACTAGTGGAAGTCATATTGCTCCTAGATCGAGGGGGCCAATGGATAAATTCACTACTACTGAAGCCTGACAAAGTACATTGAGCACCAAGTGGAAGCAAGATGAAAGAAGAGAGGTTTGCCGGAAAATTGGTCGCTTTATTTTTTCAAAAGGGCTTCCAATAGGCTTTCATTCACTACAGTGAATGATCCTTATTGGTTGCCCATGGTTGAGGGCATTGCTACTTATGGGCTTGGCTTCAAACCCCCATCTATGCATGAGTTGAGGACATGGATCCTCAAAGAAGAAGTTGCCGACATCAATGTCCTAATGGAAGAACATGAACGAGCTTGGAAAGAATATGGGTGCTCAATCATGTCTAATGGTTGGACAGATGGGAAAAGCAGATGCCTTATCAACTTTCTTGTGAATAGCCCTGCCGGCACTTGGTTTCTAAGGTCAATTGATGCATCGGATACAATAAAAAATGGTGAACTAATGTTCAAGTATCTTGGTGATGTGGTTGAAGAAATTGGTGAAAATAATGTTGTTCAGATTATCACGGATAGTGCAAGTAACTACGTGAATGCGGGGAAAAGGATTATGGAGAAGAGGGAGAGGTTGTATTGGACACCATGCGCGACTCATTGCATTGATCTAATGCTAGAAGACATTGGAAAGTTGAAGGTTCATCAAGACGCGCTTTTGGCGGCAAGGCAAGTGGTGAAGTTTATCTATGGGCATACATGGGTTCTTAATTTGATGAGAACTTTTACAAAGAACCATGAGCTTCTTCGGCCTGCAATAACTCGTTTTGCTACAGCTTATCTAACTCTTCAAAGCATCTACAAGCAGAAGCAACCCCTTCAAGCTATGTTCTCTTCAGAAAAATGGCTTTGAGTTCTTGGGCAAAAAAAGTTGAAGGCATTAAAGCTCGTGCCACAGTAATGTTTGTCCTAACTTTTAGTCTCATGTTGCATTTTGCATCAAGAGCACAATCCCTCTTGTAAGTGTTTTGAGAGAGGTTGCTTCGGAGGAGAGACCGGCTATGGGTACATTTATGAATAGATGGATTCGGCAAAGGAGAAGATTGCTTTTAATTGTGGTGGGAATGTGAAAAAGTATGGGGCAATTTGGAAGAAGATAGATGCTAGATGGACTCCACAACTTCATAAACCCTTGCATGCTGCTGGATATTATCTAAACCCTCAACTACGTTACAAAGATAGCTTCTTTAATGTTGATGAAGTGAGGCAAGGGTTGTATGAGTGCATGGATAGGATGCTTAGCTATGAAGATCGCCTCAATGCCGATATTCAATTAGACTTGTATGATAATGCAAAAGGGGATTTCGGAAGTCGAGTTGCTATAGATTCAAGGAAGTTGCGGTCTCCAGGTATTAAACTATTACCATTTATATATTCAATTGAATATTTGAATTATGCAATGAATCACTTATATACACAATTATTCAATTTTTTGTTGTAGCCGATTGGTGGAAGCGTTTTGGAAGTAAGACACCCGAGTTGACAAAGTTTGCTATTCGAGCCCTTTCTCTCACTTATAGTTCTTCAGGATGTGAAAGGAACTGGAGCACTTTCGAGTCGGTATGTTTCTTTAATGGATCTTGTTACCTAAATATCATTATCTGAATACATAAATATACAAATTTATTTTTTCGTGATGATGCTAGATTCATACAAAAAAGAGAAATAGGCTCGAGCACAAAAGGTTGAATGCCCTAGTTTATGTGAAGTACAACACTAGACTAAGGGAAAGAAGTATTAAAAGGAGACAAAATATTGATCCAATATTAGTTGAGGAAGTTGAATCCAATGACGAATGGATTACGGAGAAGGAAGATCCTGCCCTCCCAATGGATCAATCTTGGCTTGACGAGGATGACCATTTCAATGTTGATGCCATTAGGTCTGTGCCGGTGACCGTGTGTGAAAGACAAGCAGAGATTCAAGCACATGTGGAGACTACAATGAATGTTCAATCATCCTCTTCGATTTCAAGGAAGCGAAATACTAGTGATAGTAGTGAAGGCACAAGTAAGGAAAAAAAATAGAAGTTGTATGATTGCTTTCGAATTTTAACTCTTTGCTTAATTTACCTTATAATCCTAAAAGATTCTCAACTTCCATTAATGTTAGGTAAAGATGGAGGAAGAGGCAAGGCGGTTAGATTGACTCCTATTGTGGAAGGCATTAATGACATGGTGGAAGTTCATGGTGGAACCTTCTCCGACATATACCCAATGGAAGATGATGATGAAATTATTCTTGATGAGGATGATGATGAATTCATGTGATCGTGACTTTGTGCCACCATTTGATTTGTCATATGACTCATATGTGATGTTTTAGTATTGGATGATATGGCTTTTTGGAACTTAAGTATTTCGTTTTACTTTATATCATGTGCAAAGAATATTTCAAAATCGAGTATGAATATCATGGATTTTGGTTAGAATTATTGGCTTGTCTTATCTTTATTGTGTGTTTGTGATTTATCAACCATGTATATAGGCCTAATATCTCCATGGTATATTTTGTATATTAATATTATTAATATTTATATTTTTAAAAAATTAAAAAATCAAAAATTCGTGGGGCTTACGCCCTACGCCCTGGGGCTTACACCCCGCCCCACAGTAGGCAAAACGCCCCGCCTTACGCCCCCGCCTGTGAAAACACTGCTAGTTATTGATGGCATTAATTTATTATTAATCCAAAATTGAATAAACTAGAGACCCCCCACTCCTTTCTCTCCTTATATAGATCACTCTATCGTGTTCTATAGTAACAGAGAGAAAAAGATCAATTGATGATGGATCAACAAGACACCATCCACAATAGAGAAGAAAGAAATCAAAAGAAACAAAAGACCAATTTGGCTCACCTAAAGAAATCAACAATGGTTGAGTTTCATTAACTTCATTGCTAAAAATAACTGACAAAGGGGGACTCCATAAATAGACCAACTTAGGACCTTTCTCTAATATGATTAGGTAGCTCAAACTACAATCTAGAATCATAAACTTAACAAGAATGGAGGAACTAACTTTACACAAGTAGTTCTTGTAAAAATCTTAAGTACATCAACAAACAAAAACGAAGGGAAATAAGTGGAAGTAGACGAATCACAATCAATCCCTTATTTTTCTCTAGATTTTGAGCCCAGTATTTCCAAGGTTCGAGAATTCGGGTTGCAGTTCGGACCGGGTGAAAAACGAACTAGTTTAGCAAGTTTAGTTGGTTCGATTTTGGGTTTGGCTAGTTCGGCATTTCGGCTAAATTTGTTGAAACATAGAAAATTGAGAAATTTGGGTCTGATTCGGCAGGTTACTGTCTTCTTCGGACAATTCAAGTTTAACCCAAACATGACTTAGTCGACTCGGGTTCAACTCGATCTTACCAGACCCAATTTGGCCAAACCGGATCTGAATCAGTGGCATATCTTGGTTCGTGGCTTTCAATTCGGATAGGTCAAAATCTGAAACAGTTTGATACGAACCCTCAAACGATGATCATTGATAGTTTCCACTCACAAAATAGATGACAAGGCCAACATGGAAGGGAAAACTCATGAAGAAAAGGGAGAAAACCCCAACCCACAGCACGGGAGGGAGTTTCTTGGCCTTTTTGCACCTGCAAGTGGGGACCACAAGGAGAAGGGCCACAAGATTCATTCCTTCTATGGATTACAGTATGAACCACCCTTTTGAATTACTATTTTTCTTTTTGATACTATTTTAAATAGAATTTCATTCCATTTAAAAGAAGTCATTATCTCTTAGTTAAGCCTAGTCTCCATACATCTAGGTCTAAAGTGATGGAAATTATCTAGAAATCCAAAACAATACCAAAAATAGATATTACACCCAAGACTTATAAATTGTCAAAACTCAAACCGAGCTCCTAATGACACCAAACAGGCCATCGATTAACTAAGTGGACTAAAAACCAAGTCCTTTAAGTGTCCCATAGATGCTCCTACTCATATAAGTATATAACAAAGAAATAGTAATAAAGAGTTCTTGATTATATTTCAAAAGGCATGGGACTTTTAGCTCTTCACTGGGGTATTTTATTTCCCTCTTGAAATTTTTTATATTTTGTATGACGGCAAATAAGGATTTGCAAAAGGACGGACGGGAAAGCATCCTGCCTTATTGAGCTAGGATAGGAGCACTTGTTTTGTTAAGGGATCCCCTCCGTCTTCTTGCCTGGGGTTGGCTTGAAGGCTTGGGAACTTTATTGGCGGGTTTCCTTCGACTTCCGAGGTTAATGGGCTTCGAGGACCCTACTTCAAGATAGGTTGCTAGTTGCTACTCCTCTAGTCCTATTTCTATCTAGATCTGCATCAAGATGCCACAGATTTCTCCCTTGAGTAAAGAAAAGCAGCCCCCTTTAGCTAGCTTATTTGCCCTTTAGCAGCAATTAGTTGTTGTTTTAAATGATAGATATTATCCTTCTTAATAAGCCACATTTCCTTAAGTTGCAATCTCCCAAATATACTCCCTTTTGACTCAAATAACAAGTTGGTCCCATACGTGGAAAAAATACAGAGAATTTCTAGAAATTTTGAACTTAAAAAAAACCAAGATTCAACCACTAACGATTTTCTTACCAGATAAATTAACTTTATTTCGGGGCCACGTTAGGTGCCTAATCATACGCTGCATCAATTATTGCCTTTTATATCAACATGAATACTGTGTACACATGTCCAAGTCATGTGATAATCAATGAAATTAGTCAATATAATTAGAATTAAGAAATCAACTGGAATTCTGACAACACAATACCTTGAAGATTTGACAGCATCAACAATTCCATCTAGATATACATCACCCGGGAAAACCTGGATAAGTACAAGAACTTCGTAGTGAAAAAAAGTATATATTATTAATGAATGCTATACTTAAATCGATTATTGTAGAAAACAATATAGAGAGAAACAAAAAGTGAATTCATGCAGATGAAGGATATTATTTCAGTAAAACCTTTGCTATGACAATGAATGGTTGCATGTCATCACAAATGATATAGAAAATCCAAGACCTGGTGTGGACTCATGGGATAAGATAGATCCTCACAATATGATACATATAAAGCTCCTGTTAAAGATAGTGGGAGCGGCACAAAATCCCATAAGAATAGATCAGCAAGTATGTTTCCTAGTGGAAACGAATATTAAAATGTCATTGAGAATGTTGATGTTGCATGGTGTATTATGCATAATACGACTACACCACATTGCTATATCTCTCGGTAGTCGGTACTACAAGAAGAATGTAGTGTTGTCAGTATTCTCTCCATGCGGATTCTTTCTAGAACAAAATTCTATAATTAAGACCAAAGGCTTTGATCACAAACTATAACATAGATTAGAAACCACAACTAATAACTTTGTGCCCTTGAGAAAATTTCGAATTTCAAGTGATTCATAAAATTTCGTTGCATCAATCGAAAAAATTGGATAAAAATAACGTAGCATTTGCAAAAGATAGGAGTAAGAGATCAGGATGAGGAAATGATGAATGATAAAATCAGTAAAAATGAACATACCTTTGGCCAAACTTGGCCTCAGTGCCATGCAAATCCCAATAGTCTTTACAACAACATCCGAAAAGATTATATTTGCTAATTACATCCAATGTTGTCAAGGCGTAGTAAGGCGCGAGCCTCGAGGTGAGGCGCAGGTATGCGCCTCAGGCGCATTCTGGCGAGGCGCGTGCAGCAAGGCGCTCGTCTTTGGCCAAGGCACAACGCTGCCAAGGCGCGCGCCTTAATGCATTTTGGGTTTTGGTCTTCAAGTTTTGGTTTTTTTTTTGTTGTGATTTTGGTTTTTTTCGGGTTAGTTTTCAATTATTTTTTTTTGGGTTTTGGTTTTTTTATTTTGATTCTTTTCAGTTTGAATAAAAGAGCCCAAAACTCTCCTTAGAGCCCAACTCTTTTGTTTTGTTACTCAACATTGTTTATGAGTTCTTATTTATCAGTTATCAATTATGAGTATTGTATGCATTTAACTTATTAATATGATGTTGGCATGTTGCATAATAATTATTCTCAATAAAATTGTTCATTTGATGGCTACTAGTTATGAGTTCTAAGTATTGTATGCCTTTATTGTGTTGATTTAATTGAATAGTGGTTATATTTCTCTTTTTTTCATGAAATATAATTTTTTTAGAAATTTTAGATTTTTTTACAATTATTATTAATTTTTTAAAGAAAAAATATATTTTTGCGCCTTACATACTAAGGCGTGCGCCTTATTTGCGCCTAAGGATCCAGCGGCACCTTGCGCCTCAAGCATGCCTCATCGCCCTGACAACACTGACTACATCGAAGTCGAGATGCCAAATAACTATCCAGAGGTGAAGGAAGAACTTACTGATACAAAGTTCACTTCTACAAGCAAAGCTCGGCCAATAACTAAGTCTGCTAAAAGACAACAACAAGAACAACTTCAGGCTATGCTTAGGGGGCAAGAAGAGATCTCAAAATGATCCCATCCTTCATATCAAAACAAAAAGTTCAAGAGAGCTTCAATATTCCAAAGGTTGAACAAGCCAGCCGTCAAACCTAAGATTGTACTTACGCCTCTGGCATGACAGTTGGTTTTTAATCGCTTGACTTTGGCTGCCGCTTCTTTTGCAAGCACTCACCAGGCATCATCAATGACAGTTGCAGAATTCCAAACTCCTAATCATTATCAAGGACGACCTGGGGGTAATTCACCAAAGTTCATAAGTCACTTCGAGCCCACCCACCCTCCCATGGCTTACTCAATTTTTGCAAGTAGTGTCTGGTGGCTCATGATCACTCCTTCATTGTCATCAACTACTACTATTCAAGTATCTCCGCCTACCACAACTTCACACAAAACAGATGTCCTCGCCACTTATCCGCCTTCATCCAGTACAATCCATGGCAATTCTCCCTCTACTGTTGTAGTCTTCATCAACCACATCTCCATTGCCGCAACGAATGTCGACAAAGAAACTTTTTCTAACGACGAGTTGCCAGATGCCCCGTCCGTCCTTGAAGGGGGGCAATTTACTATCGACGACCTGAAAGAAATCAACTTGGGCTCAGAAGATGGCCCTCAACCTACCTTTCTCAACATGCTACTGAATCTGGAAGAAGAAGCCACGTATAGCAAGCTACTTCAAGAATACAAAGATGTCTTTGCATGGCCATACAAGGAAAAATGCCAAGACTTGACCCTAAAATTGATGTACATCAACTCGCTGTCAAGAATGGAGTTAGCCTTGTCAAACAAGGACAGAGACGCTATCATCCAGAGTTGTTCCCTCAAATTAAACATGAAGTCAATAAGTTAATCTAAATCGGATTCATTCAAGAAGTCAAGTACCCTAATTGGATCTCTAGTGTTGTTCCTATAAAAAAAAACAAGAATAATCAAATCAGAGTATGTGTCAACTTCAAAGATCTAAACAATGCATGTGTAGACATCGAAAAAGGCCCATACAAGCTAGCACGGCTCGTAAGTGATAAAGCTTATCAAATCGGCGAACACATTTGAAGACCCGCTACAAGCAGAGGCCCACAAGAAAGTGGAGCCCACCAGTCCCACCACTAAACCCACGGCCCCTTTAAAAGGAGGGCCAAGTGGGCCCACCAAGCGAGTGGGGCCAACCGGCCCCCATGGACTCATGGTGAGGCCCATCCACATGTGGGTCCGGTGACCCAATCCTTCGGAAGGCACGGCCGGCCAGGAAAGAAAAAGAAAAAAAATAAAAGAAAAAGAAAAGAAGAGAAGAGAAAGAAAAGGAAAGAAAAATGCCTTGCGCAAGGGGGTGCCCCGGATGTCTACGCAGTACGCACACATAGATCCATGCCGATTCCACAATCTGATGGTCAAGTCGAGTCGCCATCAATCAAGGTGCGATCAGGCTTCAAATCTTAAAAGATATAGCCCAAATGAAAGCCCTTAAGTTTAACTACCCGATTAAAAAAAGGAAAAGGATAGCATCAAATTCCCAAATAAAGGAAGGGATATATCCCGGGTAGTTATGGGGAGAGATATTCTAGGGATTCAAAAAGATCATCCATATCTCTCCCACCCCCTCCCCTTCACCTATAATTAGAGGGGTAGGGGGAAGGAGCAAGAGGTCAACAATCGAAGAACGAAAGAGGAGGCTCTAAAAGGAAGGAGGCTTCGATACTCGAAGACCAGAGGCTTCATAAGGCACGAGCAAGTGCATCATATGGGAACGACTTAGTCCACAAAAGTTCTCATCAACGTGAAGCCTCACACCAGAAGATCAAGGTTCCTCTCTGCTAGCGAAGAAGAAAGCTCAAAGAAGCCCGAAACCGACGCTACACACGTCGCCTTTGAAGAAGAAGAAGACTCATCTCCATTCACAAAGAAATCTTAGAAAGGGAAGCATAAAGCCGGCGCTACACCCATCGTTTTCTACACGAAAGCCGACGCCACAACCGTCGTCAGTGTTGTTAGTATCGGACGATACACGATACGTATCAAACGATACGTATCGTCTCAAAGTAAAAATGATACGTATCGAGCGACTGTATCGATTTAATCATGTACCGCACGATACACGATACTGTATCGTACGATACAGTATGTATCACACGATACAGTCGATACGATCGATACACATTAGTTGGGGTTTTTCCCGACTTGGGTTTTTTTCAAATCGAGTTTTTTTTTAATCGGGTTTTTTTCGTGAACCCTTTAAGTAATGCTGTCGGGTTAAAGGCTTCAACATAAACCAAGGTACAAAATCTCGACATATTTCGCGAAATATCGCGAAATATTTCGGTTTTCTCAAACCTCGGCACGAAATTCGTATTGTGATATCGAACGAAATAGGAATCACGATAATATCGCGATATATCGCGATATTTCATGCGATATATTTGTTGCCACGAAATATCGCGATATTTCGTGGATATTTCGGGACATTTCGGAAAATTTCGAGACATTTCGGAAAATTTCGGGATTTTTAACACCGAAATGTTGGGACTGACTGGTTATGAAAGGGGACTGGGGGTTTCAGCAGCTTATTTACATATAATAACATTTAAGTAAATGTCGTCTTACTTAATTTTTATTTTCTCCATTTACTTTAAGTTAATATATGTAAATAAGCAAATACCCCCCCATTTGATTTCAATAAAAATATCAAAAAAATCAAAAACCAAGTGAATCAAAAAGTAGGTTTTCAGTTTTAGTAGGAGAAAACAGTTTTTTCGGTTTTTCATAAAATTTGTATGTTGAGAAAAGTGGTTAAATCAACTCATTTTTAGCTCAAAAAATTCCACAAGATGTAGAACTACAAGTACATCTAGAAAACCATGGTCCGTCAAAGAAAATTTTGAATGTATAAAAACTTTTCTTTATAAAAACTCATTTTTTCAGACTTAGTAAAAAAACAGTGTTTTGCATTTCAGCATAATTTTTGCACGATTTCAAACTTGCACAACTTTCTTGTTTTAAGTTCATTTTCAAAATCGTTTGAAACATTAATTTAACAATCAACTAATCTTTATTTTGGAAATATTTTTCTCCACAAAAAAGATTAAAAAGCATTTTAAAAACATAGATCAAAACAGGACCAAACAAGACTGCACAAGACTCACAGACTCAAATACTAAATACATGCTTTGTGATGCTCTACACCCGTAGATAGGGTATAAATATTATCTGAGTATTCTAAAACGTGTATCTATACTTAGTTTATGACTATCCAGAGTTTCATTCAAAAATTCCATTAAAAAATCAATATTTCCACCATTTCCATCAAATCACAATATTTCCACACTGTCGAAATATTTCCACGAAATATTTCCATTTTCCAGGAGGTCGAAATATTGACCGAAATGGAAATTTCAAACCTTGACAGAAACCAAAATCCCCATCACTGCAAGCCAAATGCGATGAAGGCCCCTCTCTACTCGACATGAAGACCTAGGGTTTCATGTCGCCCAGCCCTCTCTCGTCCGCCGCGAGTCACCGAGCCCTCTCTCGTCCAACCCTCTCTCGTCCCCTCGTCCGACGCGACAAAGGGATCACGATCCCGCAGCCCTCTCTGCTCGACACAAAGCCTGTTCTTCATCGCCCCATGTTCAGATCTAGGGTTTTTGTGTCTCTTGAAGCCTCTATGAATCTCCCAGCCTTCTCTGTCCGACGTGACAAAGGGCTCATGATCCCGCAGCCTTCACTGCTCGACGTGAAAGCCCTGTTGTTCATCGCAGCAAGCCCTTCAAGCTCGAACATCTGCAATAGAAAATCAGGTTTATTTTTTCCTTCAAACCCTTTCATCAACATAAATGATTTTGTGATTTCCTTCCAACCCTTTCATATAGCTGCACTGCATAGCATTTGGATATAGCAAATTCATCAATATATGAGTGATTTTCTTTTAAACCTTTTATATGGTTGCACTGCAAATAGCTGTGCATTTGGATATAGAAATTTCATATGGCTCCACTGCATATACTTTCATATGGATGTACAGCATATACTTGCATTTGCATATGAATGAAAATGTAATTTAGTAATTTACTTCAAACCCTTTCATATGGTTGCAGTGCATATATGTTGATGAAAGGGTTTCCTTTGATGCTTAGATTTAATATGGATGTATAACATATACTTTTATATTTCATTTGAGCTTTGTTTGTTTCTCAATCTTTGTTGGACAGTGGACAGAAGAAAAAATGGCTGACAAGGCTAAAGAGAAGCAAACTAATCCGGCATGGGATCATTGTACAAGTGTTGTGGATGGAAAAAACAAAAGATTACAGTTGAAATGCAATTATTGTGGAAAACTATATTGGGGTGGTGTCACGAATAAAACATCATTTAGCCCGAACAAGTAAAGACGTCGCCCCTTGTACCAAGAGCTTAGATGAGGTACGAGCATAGATCAAAAAATCGACATATTTCGCGAAATATCGCGAAATATATCGGAAAATCCAAAGCCCGGCACAAAAACCCGCCACAGTTTCGAGCGGAATCAGATTTGTAATAAAATCGTGATATATCGCTCGATATTTCGCGAAAGATATGAGAATCCGAAAGATCGCGAAATATCGCCGGACAGGGGGGTCCCACCTCACGTGGCTGGCAGGCTGGGCGATTTATCGACGATATTTCGCGAAATATCGCGCGAAATATCGTCGATACGAAAGCTAATTATTTCGCCAGACAGGTGGGGCCCATTTCACGTGGGCGCGGCAGGAACTGACAGGTGTCGTCGATTTATCGACGAGATTTCGTGATATTTCGCACGAAATATCGCGAGAAAGAATCAGATTTCGACAGCTGGGGCCCACCTCACGTGGTGCAGCTGGCGAAACTTTCGCACGGTCGCGAAATATCGCGATATTTCGCGCGAGAAATCACGAAATTTCGCGAATTAATGAAATTTGGATGATCTGTTTCGCTGTTTCGGCCCGAAAAACCTGGCCAGCTGTTTCGCAGGCTCTCACTTTCGGTCATTCAGCTTTCACTTCGATCATTCCATGTTTTGTTGGTGCCCGAAATTTTTTTTTTATTTAAAGCCCCTCCCTCCCACTCCATTCCCTCCCACAGTCCCCCCCCCCCCCCCATTCCCTCCCTCTCCCACTCCCGAAGGCAAACCCGACCCGAAGTGATCGTATCCTCCCACTCTCTCCCTCTCCCACTCCCGAGTTTCGTCTCCCTCCCTTACTCCCACAGTCCCACTCCCTCCCTCTCCCACTCCCGAAGCCGAAGTTACTTTGTCTCGCTTCCTCTCCCACTCCCGAAGCCGAAGCCGAAGTGAGTCACACAGTCCCACTTCCGTCTCCTTTAGAGGTACGACTTTTAGATCCAAATCTTGTGAAATATGAACCATGAAATAATTACTAATTACATATCATTTAGATTAATAGAACAATGATATGAACCAATACCGAATCAAACCCGATTAGAGGGACATAATGCGGGTTTAGAGGTTCGGATTGGCCAAAATCCGAACTGGTTTGGGTTTGGATGAACCCTCAAATTATGGCCGGTTCTTGGTTTTACCCGACCAAAGTTGCATCCCTACTATTAGATTCATGCAGCTTAGGAATTTATTTGGTTGGACTGGGTTGGAGTTTTTAGGCAGCATCATGTCATGATTTTTCCTTCATAAGTTAACTGATATTGAGCTTACCTTAGCACTACAATATGGAGACCATATGTAACTGGAATTTATGTTACATATGGTCTCCATATTGTAGTGCTAAGGATGGCCTTCAATTTGATATTTGAAGTTGGCAATTTTCGAGAAAGGTATCTTGGGTCTAGCGAGCTTTAGTAGAAGGGCTGCAAGCTGTTACGCCTTGGACTAATCGTTATTAGTCGTGCATCTCATTTGGATATATTGTATATGGTCTGCCCCAATGGTTACACCAATTCTACTTGGGCTCAGACTTGCCCCACACGTAATATGATTAGGATTGGCTCCATTAGTGAGGCGAATAGCCTTATAAAATAAAAACATCCAAGATAGGTTGAATGAAGAGCGGGTGTTAGAAGTCTTTGGCGATGGCATCATCTATGTTGAGTATACCCATCTTGTGGTACACTCCCGTAGTAGATTGGGAGTTAGAACATAGCAATGCTGCCATTTACTCTGTTAACCAAGCTTACAAGCTACTCACAATGGATATGATACGTCCACATGATCCCAGAAACCCTATTTGGCGTCATCTTTGGTAAACAATAGTTCCTCCAAGAGCCAAAACCTTCATTTGGAAACATCTAACTCAGATAAAAGGAACTTCTAAAGCATAAAATTTTGACCAAATCTTTGCTAGCTGCGTGATGATTGTGGTCTCCTCATGGCCGATGATGTTCATCTGCGGCCCACTGCATAGGCCTATGATGACCACCGGAGGCCCCATCCAATATCAACCATCTGCATTCTTGCAGCGTGAAAAATTTGGAAAGCTAGGAACAAATTCATCTATCAACAATTTAATCGGACACCAATGTTGTATCTTGTATGTATGAAAGACAATAGCATTGTAGGATGTACTTTCTTACCAAAAAAAGTAAAATGGGAGAGAACTTATTTCTTTCCTTTCTTTTCTTTCTTTCTTTCTTTTCCTTCTTTTCTTTTCTTTCTTTTCTTTTCTTTTCTTGCATGGCCGGCCACCCCTTGAGGGGTTCAGATTTCTAGAAGGGGGCCGGGTGGGCCCCTTCTAGTCAACAAATAAAAGGGGCAAATGATTACTTCAGCACCACTATGATGCTTAGAAATAGCCATAAAGTGTTTTGTCGATGAGTAGATACTTAGATCGGATACAACACCGATGCATTAATTGCATTTTGCATGCATTGCTATCCGTGCGAAGGCCGGTTGCGACGTACTATCGGTGATATCAGTTCAAAATGTCATTTTTCGGTGAATATTTTTAAGCTAATAGCTAGTGGTTTGGTTATTTAGATCATTAGATGCTATCGGGCTTTTAACTCTCTTTTGTTTTGGCTGTGCAAAGGTGCAAACGCTTGTGAGCATTGGCCCTTGAATAGGAGCATAGAAGTGAAAGCTTGAGTCATAACTCGTAAGAAATCTTATAACAAAGGTATGTCCGTATGTGTTATTTCTATTTACGGATCTATTATTAACAATAGAGCTTGCAATCTTAAACTCATCCCATTAAAAATAACATCTATTATGCATTCTGCATATTTTATAAAATCTAAATAGATAGACACGTCACACATTGAAGGTGAACTTTCATTTATAAATTATATTAGATAAAATATAAACATTCCAGAGTTATAACGATAGAAACGATCAAACGACTTTATTTAGAACACTTCTTGCACATAGGTTTCTCGATATAATCGACTGTAACATTTCTACTGAATATTCTATTGATTGACGGTGTCTAAGAAAAGTTTGTCTAAGAAAGGTGGTATTTAAGAGAGCCTAGTGCTCCTCCACCGATTTGGAACTGATCTGGCCGTTGCGCCTTAGACTATTCAATTGGATATCTAAAGTCGAATATATCTTGATACCTTATTGTTATTGCACATACACTTTTAGGATCACCGTAATCATCTAATCAAGACTCTAGTAGGGAAAGCTCGGCACATACACTTGTGTATGTGTGTCTAGTCTGTAGTCCCCATAATCTAGAGATTTTGGTTAGAGTTGTTGACTATTAAAGTAACATAAATTAACTTGCAAATTAATATCATTTTTACAGACTTACAGTAAAATGGGAAAGAAAGATATTGGATGGGAACACGGTGTTGCAGTAGCTGGTGATAAGTCAAAGTCACAGTGCAACAATTGCCAAAAGATTTTAAAGGGTGGCGGGGTATCCAGACTGAAACAACACTTAGCTGGAGGTTTTCCAAATGTAGAGAAGTGTACAAAATGTCCAAAAGAGGTTAGAGATTTAATGAGTGATGTGCTCAGAAGTCAGAACAAGTAAGGATAAGACATTGGATAAGCGGAGGGCTGAGGAGCAATTCAGAGAGACTTTGGCTGCCCCTATCCGTATTGAAAAGGAGAACTCTGACGATGATGATCCAGCCTTTAGAGAGGCAAGTCATATGTCCCGTGCCGAACAGTGGGAACGGGATCAGAGAGAAAGGATAGAGCGTACGAGACCTGATTTTGGTCATTTTGTATGTGAGACGGGAGGTAGTTCAGGTACTCGAGGTACTAGCCATGGGGGGAAGGGTATTGGTAGCTTATGACGCTCAATGTCTATGAGGCAAAGCAAGTCTTCACGGTCAAGTTTTGATTCATATGCTTGCAGAGGGCAGGACACGAGTCAACCAACAATTCCACAAGTAGTAAATAAGAAGGGGATTAAGGCTAGACTGCACAAGTTCATTGCTAGATTTGTACACTACGGGGGTTTGCCACCTAATGCAGTGGCTAAAAATCCCTTTTACCAGACGATGCTTGATGAGGCTGGTAGGTGTGGACCAGGAGTGAAAGGTCCAAGTGCATATGAGTTGATGAACCCACTTCTTGATCAGGAGGATGACTATCTCCGAGAATACATGGGAGACTTAAAAAAGAAATGGCCACAATATTGTGTTACTATCATGTGTGATGGTTGGACAGGTCCCACGCGCATGTCACTAATCAATTTTATGGCATGCAGTGACGGAAAAACGATTTTTCTTAAATCAGTTGACGCGTCTGCACATATAAAGGATCGTCAATATTTGTATGAATTGATGAAAGAAGTTGTAGATATGGTAGGAAAAGAGAATGTGGTGCAGATTGTCACTGATAATGGTAGTGCATATCTGAAAGCTGGAAAAAAGCTCATGGAAACAAGTGGCTATAACTTGTTCTGGACCCCCTGTGCTGCTCACTGTATAGATTTGATGCTTAAGGATATTGGAAAGAGGAGTAAAGTAAATAATCTGGTGCAGATGGCGAGAACAATAACAAACTTCATCTATAATCATAGTTATGTGCTTGCTATGATGAGGGAGAAGTGTGGGGGGGATATTGTGAGACCGGGTCTCACTAGATTTGCAAGCAACTATATAGCCCTACAGAGCTTGCTCGATAAGAAAGATAGTCTTAGGGCAATGTTTACTTCTCCAGAGTGGCTGCAATATCAGGGGCGACATGCTGGTGTAAATATTGAGGACTTGGTTGGGCAGTCTGCATTTTGGATTAAAGTCCGTGAAGTTTTCGATATTCTCGACCGTATTGTGAAAGTATTGCGGATGGTGGATGGAGATAAGAAGCCCACCATGGGATATATGCATCGTGCTATTGATCTGATGAAAGATCAATTGAAAACCAATCGTTCTCATGATTGGATATTAAAGATCATTGAGAAAATATGGACAACACAGCTACAACATCCCTTACATAAGGCTGGTAAGAATCTATCCCTAACGTAATATAATTAGAGCTTATCATTATAACTGTGATGATTATCTAATCTTTTTTGTAGTATTTTATTTGAATCCGATGTATCACTATAATCTCGATCTTGGAATTCGAGATGACCTGATTCAAGGGATTCAAGATGTAGTTGCGAAGTTAGTATCAGATCCAAATGAACAAGCGATCTGTCTTAGTGAGGTAATCTTGTAAATAGATTACACATTTTAATTTCTATGAGATGAAGCTTTTAATTGAGTATGTCTCATTAAAGCTTTAATTCCCTCAATCTTGTAGTTGAAGATCTTTAGGGATGCGATGGGTAGCTTCGCGACACCGGCTGCAATAAGTGGGAGACAATTAACACAACCAGGTCAAACACTTAAATCATGAATAAAAATCATAAACACTTTTTTTATTTGTTAAGGTTTACTTAGTGACATTTTTTTATTAATGTAGCTGAATGGTGGGTAACTTATGGCACTTCGGCCCCAAATCTACGCCAAGTTGCCGTCCGAGTCCTCTCACAAACCGCTTCATCATCCGGTTGTGAACGTAATTGGAGCACGTTTGGGTTGATCCACACTAAAAGAAGGAACAGGCTGGGGCATGAGAGGTTGGAGAAACTTGTACGCGTGCACTATAATTTACGAATGATGATAAGAAATTTGAAAGAAGGAGAGGACAGGGACATGGGACCGATCGATCTTAGCGATATTTTTTCTGGAGACGCAGAGGAGGACCCATTATATGAGTGGGTTAAGGAGTTGGGATCTCCAGCTATGGACACCCCCTCAGGTAGACCGAGCCTATACATCGCCTCACAGATGGGTATAGATATTGCAGACCTAGAGACGCAGGCTCGTAGCAGTAGCACCGATGAGGATGACGATGATAGTCATAGTGGTAGTGATGATGTTTCTGGCGGTGGTGGTGGTGGTGGCGGTGGGGGCAGTGGTGGCGGTGGCGGTGGAGGCAGTGGTGGTGGTGGTGCTTCGGGATCACAGAGACCGTTAAGCCCATTTACTGGAGAAGATCAGTTTGAATATACTACTCAGGATCGTGATCATGCTGATCCACGACAGAAGAGGGCAAGACATTATGAGCGTAGACGAGGTGCTCCGAGACAGACTGATAGAGATAGCTCCACATCTACTCATTGGAGCCAAGAGGTTGACTCATTATCGTCTCAGTTTGATGAGATGAGCACGACCAGTGGCGGATACGGTGGATACAATTATGGTCAGGGGCAGACTAGTGACCCATATAGTCAACCTTATAGCCAACTGGGCACCGGTGGGATTTTCTACTCTCCATATGGATATCCTGACCAGAGCGGTAGTTCTTATGGCTCTCAGCTTCAGCCTCAGCCTCAGCCTCAGCCTCAAGGATATCAACTGTATCCATATGGATATGATCATCCGATAACTGAAAGTGCAGTTGTATATCCCCATACAGATGGAGGGGTCACCATCGCTTTATATACACAGTATCCGGTGATTGGATATTTGGTTGGGATGTCAGGACCAGAGTATGAGCAATATGTGAGAGAGTTTATACAGTGGCACCAGCAGTATATGACATGGCAACACTATTGTACAGATT
This sequence comes from Chamaelirium japonicum, assembly GCA_947650365.1. NCBI lineage: Eukaryota > Viridiplantae > Streptophyta > Magnoliopsida > Liliales > Melanthiaceae > Chamaelirium > Chamaelirium japonicum. Next base: position 15,400,088 of record OX393556.1, on the reverse strand, counting down.
ATCTTGCATCCATCTACCAGAGGCGAAATCCAAGAAATGATTATGAGCCGGGTCACCGATCATTTTGGCAATAGATTTGATGTTTCATTAGAATTTTGATGATATATTCTTAATTTCTTATGTACTTTTGGGTTTTGGTCCTTTTGGATATATAGTCTGTATTTTCAACCAACTATTCTTATGAGCTGGCTAGTCGTTCACTCGTTCATCAGTTTAGACTTCTTTTATAGTTCAATATTACTTATTAATTATTATCATTTACAGATGGCCTCCCAACCTCCTCCGCATAGAGATTCTGGGTTAAAAGACATAGGGTGGCAGCACGGCTTTCCCTTGGACACAAAGAAACAGAAGTCACAGTGTGCATATTGTGGCAAACAGATCGGAAGTGGAGGTGTTACACGATTGAAACAGCACCTCGCCGGCTGTTTCCCCGATGTAGTAGAGTGTTTGAAGGCTCCGCTTGAAGTCAGAGTATTCATGCGCAATCTATTGAGAAGCGGAGACAAAGGAGTTCAGCGTCAAACCCCTAGGCAACCCAAGAAGGGACGGATCGAGAAGTCCCGAGACTCCCGACATACCAACACTCTATCAACAAGAAGTCATTCAGATGATATCGAGTACCCACTAGATATTGAGACAGAAGAGGAGAAGGCTCAGTTTCGACAGGCGGTCTTAGATTCGAGACACTCTCAGCGGGAGCGAGCTGAGAGAGGATGGATGCCGACACAGTTTGCTCATGATGCCAGTGCAAGCGGTAGTGGAGCTGGTCCGGCAAAGGATGATGATGATGTACCTACATAGACTACGAGTGAAGAAGAAAATGTTGATGATGATGTCATTACATGGACAAGTGATGATGAATGATTATTTTTACTTCTTCGTGATGAAAATAATGTATATATATTATTCCAGCTTAGTTATAAACTTATAATTGTCCATGTAAGTTAATCAATATTATCAAATATCATTTTGCGTTGTTTGGACTTTGGATATCATATCTTTAAACCCCCGAGTGAGATGCATCTGTACAGCGTGCATAAAAATCAGCAGCGCCTGTATAGAATACATGATATGTGAAGCTCTACCCCCCTAAACAGGATAGAAATATTATTTGAGTGTTCCAAAGTGTGTATCTATGCTTGATTTATGACTATCTAGAGTTTCATTAAAAAATTCCTTCGAAAAAGCAATATTTCCACCATTTCTGTAAAAATGCAATATTTCCACACTGTCGAAATATTTCCACGAAATATTTCCATATCCAGAAGGTCGAAATTTCCACCGAAATGGAGATTTCGAACCTTGGGTACGAGACATCTTCTTGAAAATTTTGGATTTGAAGAAAGAAAAGAAGGGGGATGATTTGTATTTTGGTGAGGATGATGTAATAGAAGTTGCAGGGCCTAAAGATCAAGGGGGTCCAATGGACAGATTTATTAAAACAACTGTAAAGCAATCTAGCACAACACTTAATACATTATGGAAGAAGGGTAATAGAGACATTGTTTGCTTGGATATTGCAAGATTCTTATATGCAAATGCATTGCCATTCAATTTGGTGAAGAGTCCCTTTTTCAAGAGAATGATGGAGTCTGTTGCTTAGTTTTGGCCTGGTTAAAGCTCCCTAGCTACCATGAGGTTCGTGTGCCCTTTTTAAAGAAGTACAAAATATTTCGCATGGGATGGAGAAGTACAAGAATGAGTGGAAGAATATTGGTTGCACTTTGATGTCCGATGGATGGACGGATGGGAAAAGTAGGTCCATAACAAACTTTTTGGTTAACAATCCAAGTGGGACTGTATTTCTTAAATCAATTGGCACGTCCGGTATTATCAAAAATGCGAGTAATTTATTTTATTTACTTGACTCTTTAGTTGAGGAAATTGGTGAGGAGAATGTTGTACATGTTGTTACCAACAGTGCTGCAGCATATGTTAAAGCAGGGGAGCTACCAATGGAGAAGAGAAAACACATGTTTTGGTCCCCATGCACGATACATAATTTAGATTTGATATTGAGTGATATTGGGGACATTCCAGTGTATAAAGACAAAGTAGAAAAGGCAAGGAAATTAACTGTGTACATCTATAGACATGCATGGGTCCTAAACTTGATGAGGAAGCACACGAAAGGCCGTGATCTGATACGCCCGACAGTTACAAGATTTGCAACTGCTTATTTGACCTTGAAAAGTGTGAATGAACAAAAAGTGGGGTTAAGGGCTATGTTTGCTTGTGAGGAATGGGCTAGAACTTCGTATTCTAAAAAAACTAATGGATGCATTGTGCAAGAGATTGTCTTGTCTGATCCAACCTTTTGAAAAGGAATTCAATATAGCTTGAAATGTGCCTTGCCACTTGTGAAGGTGCTTAGGCTAGTGGATGGCGATGCACGTCCTGCTATGGGGTACATTTATGAGGGCAAGGATAGGGCCAAGGAACAAATTGAAAAAAAAATCAGCTTTGTGAAAAAGAGATATCAAGCAATTTGGGAAATTATAGACAAGCGTTGGGACTTGTAGATTCATAGACCTCTGCATGCAGCTGCATACTACTTGAACCCAAAGTCTTTATTTGTTGAAGTTTCGTACTTGTTACTTGATATTAATGAATAATGATTTATTTTTTACATCAATTGTTAGGTTTCAATATGACCCTGATTTCAACCCCGATTATGAAATTAAATCGGGTTTATATCAAACGATTGGGAGGATGTGCCCGGACATCACTTTGCGCATAAAAATTGATGAACAACTAGAGCATTTTCGTAGAGCAGAAAAGATGTTTGGCATGGACATGGCTAAGATTACAAGGGATAAAAAGCAACCTGGTAATATCATTTACTTCATCTCCAATAGATATTTTGTTTTATTTGTAGATAAACAATAAATTATTAATATACTAAAGGTCCAAAGGATTTTTTTAATATAGTTTTATGGTGGGAGAGCTACGGAGGGAGCTACAAAGAGCTTCAAAAGCTTGCTATTTGAATTTTGAGTCTTACATGTAGTGCCACAGGATGCGAGAGAAACTGGAGTACATTTGTCCAGATTCATTCAAAGAGAAGGAATCGATTAGAGCAACAAAGATTGAATGCCCTGGTCTATGTGAAATACGATCTCCGTTGGAAACAACGCATAAAAAGAGAGAAGAGGCAAATGAGACATATGATCCTATTTGTCTACCAGATATGGAATCCCATGACGAATGGATTACAGAAAGGGAGGATCCTTGCCTACCAGAGGAAGAGATTAGTTCATAGATGGATAGTCATGAGTGTTTTGATATAAGAGAAGGAGAAGTTGAAGGAAGCAAAACAATAAAGCGAGGTATTATGAATCTATGTGAAACAAATTTATATGGTTATTACTTATACCAATTTAGTTACTCATTTTATTTATATTTTAACTTACAAATGGTGTCAATTATTTGTAGGTCCAAGAAACTTAAATCCAATTGGTAAGGGAAAAAAGAAAGTTGTAGAGTTTGAGGAAGAAGAAGACGAGTTTGAGAGTGAGGGCACTGAGGAGGAAGAACTAGAAGGGGCGGCAATCGAAGTTGATGACATCAGTGATGATGGATGGCTACATGAGTGAAGGCCTAGATATCTTTTGATTTTTGTGATTTATTTTTGTGGGAGGGTGGTACATGTGATGTGAATCACTTATATAACAACGTTTTGTTTTGGAATTTTGAATGATGGTCTAAAATTCATCCATGTCTTGTGTTGTTAACTTATGAGTTGTGATATGGTCAAAAATCATCCATGTCTTGTGTTGTTAACTTATGAGTTGTGATATGGTCAAAAATCATCCATGTCTTGTGTTGATAACTTATCAATTATGATATGGTCTAAAATCATCCATGTCTTGTACTGTGAACTTATGAGTTATGATATAATACTTATGCGTTATGATGTGCTAAAGTCTAAACATCTTTATTTTCATGGAAATACTTTCAATTTGTTGTAGAATATGTTTCCCATATTTCATATATTGTGCATATATTTATAAATATTTTTATCTTTTAAAAAAAAAGGATTATAGTGTATCTTACAATACACGATACGATACGATACACAAAAAAGAAAAAATGATACACGATTTGACAACCTTGACCATCGTGACCAAAGCTCCGTCCCCAAAAGGAGGATGCTTAGCAAATAAGAAGACTCAGAGAAGATGCCCTCGTCATCTAAAGCAAAGATCAAGCCAAAGCTACGCCCGCACTAAAGTAACGCACGTGCTAAAGCCGACGAACTACGAAAAACAATAAGCAAAACAACACATTCAATACGACGGAAAGTCCGGAAGAACAAAAGCCCCGCAAGTCTCTACCTCTTCTACATGTATGCGCTAATGTCAAAGCAACGCCAACACCAAAGCTACGCTAAACTAAAGCCAGATGCCAAAAGCCAAAGGCAAGGTCAAAGCAAGATCAACGTCAAAGACTGACGATCGAGGATGCCAAGGTCAAGCAAATAACCGAGGAAGACACGAAGATTGAGAAACGACATCGAAAGTCCCCTAGCCGAGAGAGCATAAAGCACGGAAGGGGCTAACGCAAAGGCTAGAAATCCACTCGACCTCTAAAAAAAACCTCACTCTTGTAAAGACTTCTGTCCTGGGCAACCCCTCCAGAATATCGCACGAAGAACCGTGGAGGCGCCGATCAAAGGGACCCTTCAGAGGATCTCTCCCACGATCTCCTGATAACATCTTCACCGTCCCGACTCACCACCCCCGAGATTCGAGAACGACTGTAATCTCAGGAGGTTCTCAGCAATAAAAACGACCCATCTTTTGCACCCACAGCATGTCCCAAAGATGACTTCCCATTGCCAATCACAAAATTTATGGTTGGCACAACAATGGTCACGAAACATAATCCTTCATGGATGGATCCTTAGGCTTCAACCAAATCAGAATGGCACCCAAAGACAAAGAACTCACGGTCTTCCACACACGAAAAGGTATCTAATGTTACAAAGTAATGCTCTTTAGCCTAATAAAATGTTGGAGCTACTAACAAAGGTACCAACAAGCCATGCAAAATATCTTCGACGACATTCTTCATCAAAAAGTTGAATGTTAGGTAGTGAAATCTAAACAAAGAGTTTTACACCACGATGAGCTACGACATGTTTTCAACAGACTTCGGCGATACCAACTTCGGATGAACCCACTCAAGTGTGCCTTTGGAGTCACATCAGACAAGTTTCTTGGCTTCGTGGTGAGGCACCAAGGCATTGAAATAAATCAAAAAAAAACTATCCTCAACATGGCCGAGCCAAGAACGTTGCACTACCTCAAAAGTCTACAAGGTCAATTAGCTTGCATCAAGAGATTTATTTCGAACTTGGCTGGTAGGTGTCAACATTTCCACTGTCTTATGAAGAAAGACGCAATCTTTAAATGGGATGATGCTTGCCAGAACACTCTCAAGAGTATCAGAGACTACCTCCTAACGATATCCAAACTTACCACAGGAAAGCAACCAAAGTTAATATTAAGTAAGAAAAAAAAATCCTAGCATTTCTTGGGGTACTTTTAGAAAGTCTTCTGATAAGGTCTTATATATTTCCGTCTTTTGGTGCATGCCAGTATGTGGCATGGTATATGCCATAACACCATGTCAGCCTTTATTAGTATGCAATACATCATTCCTTGTTTTAGACAATGGATCATTTCAAATAATTGAAAGCCTACACTTGATCTTGTCAAAAGCAAGTAGAGGCTACTTTATTATTTTCCCCACTATTTGAATATATTTTGTGATTTCCAGGATTATCAAGAACACTAATGGCTAGTTGGCGACATACCATAATGAAATTTATCATTTTAAGTACTTAATTAGGATTTATGAAAATTTGCTAAAAAGATGTTTTCATCAATAAACAGAAGAGAATACCTTTGCATTCTTTAGTTCCAGGCTACTGCCATTGAACTCTATTAACAACTCATGATCCAGCACACATGGCTCTATGACGCAGTCCAATTTATTTCTAAAAAGTAAGCCATCTGAGATTGGTATAGGTGTCTTCAGTGACAGCCTAATGTAGTTCCCTTCCAGTTCATTGACCTTTGCTTCAGATAATATATCTTCCATGTGTTCTATTGTTTCAATTCTGAAAAACATGACAAAAAAATACAGGTGTCAGAAAAAGGTGGAAAATGGCACATCAATGACTATGATGCTAGACTCGTATATAGTGCAGAGATTAAAATAAAACTGCTAACGCAAAAGCACCATATTTATAGCGTTAAGCATATGCATATATGTGCTCAGGTATGCAGTATGCACATTACCAAGTCATACTTAATTAACATTTCACTAGAATAGACAACATCAAAATTGTCTACTACTTTTCGAAAGTTCGAAACAACTCAAAAAAAAAATCAGGAGATGAGAGATATATATCATCCATAAAATAAAGACGATCAAGTAATGGAGCTGAGATCCATGCATAGTGAATATGCCATACAAGATAAATGGACGAAAGGGATAACACAAGGCAAGATCAAATGAGTTCTAGTTTATGGTTTTTCTTAAAGAACCGATGCGTAAAACAACCACCTATTTTATACTAGAATAAACTAGCTGTTATATACTACACAGAGAATAAAGGCATTAATATTATTATGCACATTCCACAACAGAGTGCTGAGATCTGAATATGAAAGAAGTTCACAATAAATACAGTAAGAGACTGAATCTAACATGCAAAAGTGTGAAATAAATGGTTTGCCTGTTGCCATTACTCCACCTCATGCACAACCAATACATGCATGAGATAATGCTGCCAATTTTGGGAAGGCAAATAGTTAATTACACCAGGTTATAAGGTGGTCGGATCCACATAAAATACATACCTGGATGAACAAGACACCTAGATAAACATGCAGGTTGAGACTTGGATTTGACTGTGTCATTGACTCCAAATTGACCTACTCTAAGTTGGTCGTTGTAATTTTAGTAATATATTGTTCCTTTGAATCCTTTCTTTACCATGACATGAGATAAAAGGATTCCTCATCACACGCACACGCGCGCACACACACACAGATTTTGAAGGAACCTTTGCTTATCCATTCTTAGTTGATACTTCACAAAATGTTTATAAAATCTGAGCCACTTTAGTTAACTGACACAATCAAGAAAATCTGAGCCACTTTAGTCTGGAAGACCAAGTGTCTAACAGACTTGAAAATAATCTAAGTTTGGGAGACCATAAGTCTGACAATCTTAAAAATATTCTAAGTCTGGAAGACCATGAATTTGACAGACTTGAAAATATTCTAAGTCTGGAAGACCATGTGTCTGACAGACTTGAAAAACATTCTAAGTCTGGGAGACCACAAGTCTGACAGACTCGAAAACATTCTAAGTCAGGGAGACCATGAGTCTGACAGACTAGAAAATATTCTAAGCCTGGGGGACCATGAGTCTGACAGACTTGAAAATATTCTAAGTCTGGAAGACCATGAGTATGACAGACCTGAAAATATTCTAAGTTTAGAAGATCATGAGTCTGACAGGCTTGAAAATATTCTCAGTTTGGAAGACTCGAAAGAAGAAAAGAGGAAAAGAAAAAGAATGAAAAGGAAAGAAAGAAGAAAAGGGAAAAGGATGAAACCCTTGGTCGACCCTGACCAGGGCCCTAGCCGGCCCTGACAGAAGCCTTGGCTAGCTCTAATGTCAGGGATAGCCAGACACCAAAAAAAAATGATGAAGGGAAAGGAAGAGAAACGAAAGAAAGAAAAAAGAGAGAGAAAAGGAAATAAAGAAAGGAAGAAAAAAAATTGGCTAAGTCTGAAAGACAGAAAAGCAGCAAAAATATACTAGCATGCACCGGCTAAAGCTATCCCTGGGTCAGTAAACACTTAGAGATATGCATTCTTCAATACGTCAACATACAAGGCCAAAGAACAACTCAGGTGCAAGATCCTACAAGCGAGTTTATATCAAACCCAACGGACTCACTCAATCCATCAAGTCAAGGAAAAGGACCGATTACGAGTCAACATTGCCGGGTTCGAGTCGCAGTGAGTCGACTTGGATTCAACACCCAAACCACAAGTAGATTAAGCTAGACGGCTCATTTGAATAACTACCTGTATCCTAAAAGAAAAGTAGAGGAAGAAGTTTGAAATTCAAAAGAAAAACCACTTGTGGGAGTTAAGAAATCACTTGGTAGTTATTTTAACTATCCAAGGGAGTTCTGAAAACCACTTGGTAGTTATTCCAACCATCCAAGGGAGTTATGAAAACCATTTGAATAGCTATTTCAACCACCCAGGGTAGTTATTGTCTATGATAACTACCATGACCCCTATAAAGGAGGGAAAAGAAAGAAAGGGATGGCTTTTGCATAAAAGACACTTGGTAAATCTTCCAAAAGAAAGGAGAATTCACATGACCTTCGACTCAAGATACTTTAAAGCTCCAAGAAATTCTGAAGAAGAAGAATCGAAGATCAAAGCAAGCCAAAGGAAGACCGAAAATCGAAGAAGAAGATCGAAGGTTGAAGATCAAAGAAGGATAGAAGATCTAAGATCGAAGAAAGAAAAGGATCCAAGATCAAAGCAAGTCAAAGAACAAGCGAAGAAACAAGAAGAAGAGTAAAGCAAAGCCCCTAATTGATCACGCGAGAAGCCTGGAAGGATCAAACACCGCAACTCTTCTATTTTTATCTTTTTAAACTTGTTGTAAGCTTTGTACTTCTAAATCAAGTATCAAAGGATCACAAACGGATCTCCCCAAAATTTCATGATTTACTTGTTATCCGCTCCCTCAACGTGAGTCTAAATTAATATTTGTACTTGAGCATCACAAATTTGCTCATACGGTAAGTGTGAAATCTAAATCCTGATTAGATTTCAGGGATGTTGCCCCCGAATCGCCACCAGGTGGCGCTGCCCCCGGGACCCCTGCGAGCTCACCAAGGAGCTCAACCCCCGTGTGTGAAGCGCACGATGGTTCAACACAGGTCGCACACTACACCTCAGCTAGCCCTAATGCCTATTTGGAGAAAATGCATCAAGGGCTATCTAAAGTCGCTAAATCATTTGCCTTTGTCCTAAAAAGGATGTTAGGCATGATGAAGCTTGAGTATAGAGTCTTTCATCTGTATCTTTCTCTGAAGCTTCACTTGTCCTTGTTCTTCGATACTCAGGGACTAGGACTCAAGATGCACTTACAACTCAATACTTACAACACCTTGTTCATGTTGTCCAATCAGCCAAGTTTGTGCCAAAACACACTAATGTCTCTAAATGCGCTAACAAGAGGAATGGAGAGGAGAGGATCAGCTGATGCAAAAGAGGAAGACGGTAAACTAGGTAAGAAGAGGTCAAAGTGGGGCAAAAGGCAATGTTTTAAAGGGTGATTGCTTTCAGCATGTACGTTCAACGGTTAAGCACCAGTAAGTAAATAAAAAATTCATCAATTTGGGAAAATTGAAATAAGTAAATAAATCTGAAAATGATGATGCAGAGGACTATAAACAATATAATTTTGTTATTATAATTAAAATCATCACAAAGCCATTCACTAGGAAATGTTTATTACGAACTTATCGTCAATTATTATTTGTTATTTTATTTTTTTCTTCTTGACTTTAATATCTCCTTATCCTCCTTTTCCTTTATTTCCTTTCTTGCCTCATTCTTTTAGTGTGCCTTTCCTATGTTTATTGAAGAAAGTTTAAGTTGTCGCTTGAAATTGATACTACTAACAACATGTGGAAGAGGAGGAAGAACAAAAAAGTAAAAGACAAGGATAAAAACAGCCGATCGCCACCGTAAATGTTACTAGAGCTAAAAGGGTCCAAGCGGTTCGGGCTTCTACTAGGAGACTCATGCACTAGGCAGCGCGCCCAAGGTCTTGTGTAGGCTAGGGTAGTGCCTAAGCATTCTTAAACGATCGATGCTAAATTTGTTATTGGAATGCTCAATGAGGCCATGAGCAAGGTTTTAAATGTCGTTTTCGGTGTCCATGTTGGTCGGGCAAAAAAAGGTAATTTTTTGTTTTTCGATAATTTGTTGATGGAAAATTTGTAAAATAGAAAGACAAATTGTCATTTTTCGGTCAAATTTTGATTTTGTTCATTTGATATGAAAAAAATGGAATATTTTAGCAAAACTTCAGGATAACCTTTCTATGACATAAATATGCATATCTACTTATCTAGGACTTTAGATTCATATTTAAAATTTTAAACTACTTAATGAATTACAAAGTAGAATGCCATACAAAATCTCAAAGCCACTCAAAGTCTGAAACTGAAAGTAAATTCCATAACCATAGAATAGACAACAATTATATAATAGTTGTACAAACTACAAAGTACAAAGTACAAACATAGTGCTAGAATGCTCAAGTTTCATTAAAAATATAAGCATACAACTACAAACTATTAATACAAGCAAGCATACAATTTATACAATGCAAACAACCCAAAAATTTATATTTTATTCACAAAGGAAGAGTAATGGCTAAGAATCCCAACTTTTTCACTAAAATCCACCAACAAACTGACAAATGGCGGTGATGTCACCGCACAAGAGCTCGACAAATGAAATAATTGTACAGTCACAAGTTCTTTTCGCCGACAGTACCGACAAATCACCGACATTTGTCGACATCCACCGACAATGTCGACCGACAAATTATAATATCAATAATTCAGACTTTTTTATGACGAAGCCTCCAAATACCGACATATGTTGGTGATTTCGACCGACATTTGTCGAAATTTGATTCCATTCCCATGAGTCATTTCTAATTGCACAACTTTATATATGTGATTACATGATTGTGTGATCACATATCCCTTTCATACGTTTTTTCTATAATAAAAATAAAAATCAAAATCAAACTAAAAAAGGTATTCATAAGACTTTGGAACTCAGAAAATTAGAACTTATTGGTGGGGTGACCAGTATATTAAAATGAAAATTAAGGTTGCAAACTATACAAAATAGGAAAGAGGAAGTCATCCCTCAGGGGATATTACAATTTACAAATTTACATTTATATGAATAAAAAACTAAAATTCTACCAAAAATTTAATTTCCCATTAGGGAGGTCCATCGCCTCCCTCGTCAGACTTGCATCAGCGTCCGTCTCCTCGTATCTACGGACAATAACCTCATCCACATCGTCTGTTGGCTCAATCATTCATAACAAGAACCCCATCCACGTCGTATTTTGCCTCAATCTTTGAGGTACCACCAAGTCCATCCACGTCGTTGGGGTTATGTGACCGCACATGATGAAATGAACATGTGCGGATGCACACAACAATTTTCATGGTGCGTCGCATAGGCAACTGCATATGTGCATATAAAATCACACTTGACAACATTATGAATATTTGCATAGGAACCAACAAACCAACACCCACATCAAAATATTCAAACAGCAATGTGCATTTTCATCCACATATATTATAGATGTCCTGATTTCTACATGCAATCATAAATCAAGTTAAGGTGGTAAATTGGATAATATTTTCTATGTCAATCTAACAATGAAGATAGAACAAAATAAGGTCAGGTCAATAGGCTTCCAATGTTGCATGTGCACACTCGAATTGAGTTCAAAGAATGTACATCAACTCATGTAGTACAAGACAAAAAAGAAATCAAACCCAAACGAAAACACTTAATTAGTCTTAGTCTATTGACACTAACTCTTTTCAGTTTCATTTTAGTTGATCATATGAATCTCGAATGGAAACCATTAATATTTCTTTAAAGTCCTTAACAAATCCGTTTCATACAGTTTTCTTAGTTCAGTGTGATTTGGCAAATAAGAGTAATACGGACTGGGAATTAGCTCCTATATGAAATCAATCTTAGTAGGTGTTTAAATCAAGATATAAAAATTGGATAGAATCTCATCATGTATATTCCAGTAGCATCTATTTACAAGTGAGCAATTAGCCCAATCGGAGGTGAAGAACCAAGGTGTAAGCTCAAACTACTCAGAAGAGAGAGAGAGAGAGAGAGAGAGAGCGAGAGAGCGAGAGAGAGAGAAAGAGAGGTCTTATCCACTTCAAAACGAAGATATAATTTACACCATTTTGCGCTCGAATTTTATAAAATGGACATCACAAGATCAAAAAAATGCAGAACTAAATTAATAAAATTATTAAAAAACTAATTAACACTTCTAATGGAAATGGAAAGACAGAATTAAGGCATTGATATGAATATTTTAACTTACATGCAACTAATCAGTGCAAGAGACAACAGTTTATTCATATCAGAAGCCATGTAACTGACAACCAGGGCTCCATCTACTTGGGACTTGCTTTATATATACTCCACCAAATGTTACTAAGGGTATATAATTGTCCAGAGAATGATTATTTACAATCATAAAGGCTCAAAAAATCAAAATATTTCATAAAATTTTGTTTTTATCAAGTACCGAAATGAAATACCACCCTCAATCTCGGTCGGCTTGGAAACTGCAAGATATTTCGCAATATATCTCAAAATTTCATGATATATCTCGAATTTTCTCAAAATATTCCAAACTTTTCAGGAAATACAGAAATTTCAGGAAATTCATCAGAACCCCTAAATTTCCTCGTTTGACTTCTCTGACGTGATTTTTCTTTGGAATTTAATTTCGCGGTGTTAGATCCTCCATTTAATACCATTTTTTGGAAATCAAATTAACGAAAAACACATCAAATCGTTTGTTCAAAATTAGACTTTTTTTCTCAAAAAAATCAAAATGGTAAATCTTGGATTTCTTTCTATTAACTTGTTTCTAGTTATTTAATTAATAACTCGATGTGTATGAACATCAAATATGTCAAAATTGGATATTCTTACACCAGACTTAGGGAGCCATCACTAAACTTATCGGATCTACCTTTTGAAAATTTAGGGGTTTGAAAAAATAAAAAAAAATGAGGCCTTAATGTTGATGGAAACACTTTAATTTTTTATGTATTCATTTATATTTTGCAAACCAAAAACTTTATATGAGCATATTTCATTTTTGATAAAACAATATTTTCATCTTTTCAATGTTTAGACTGTTATGCAACTGCGCAACATACATAGAGATATAAGCTATGTAGAGTTCCACACCCCAAGAGAGTGTAGAAATGTAATATAAGTGTTCCAAAGTGTGTATATATGCTTGATTTACGATTGTCCGGAGCGTCATTAAAAAAATCCTTCATTTAATCAATATTTCTATAATTTCTATAAAACTGCAATTATTCCATCAAAATATTTTCACACAATATTTTCATATCCTGCAGTGTCGATTATTAGTCGAAATTGAAATTTCGAACCATGACAATCACCAACAAAATTTAGTTCTTATCGCACATAATGATCAGATTACACAGTAGTACTTTGTAGGCCTCACAAATATTTGATACTAGTGTGAACCCCAGGCAAGACCCTAGATCCGACAACGAGCGGCAACCACCCGGCTTCTTGCGCTCTCTCCCCCACCGCGCACGTACTCTCTCTCTCTCTCTCTCTCTCTCTCTCTCTCTCTCTCTCTCTCTCTCTCTCTCTCTCTCTCTCTCTCTCTCTCTCTCTCTCTCTCTCTCTCTCTCTCTCTCTCTCTCTCTCTCTCTCTCTCTCTCTCTCTCTCTCTCTCTCTCTCTCTCTCTCTCTCTCTCTCTCTCTCTCTCTCTCTCTCCACGTGGTGCGAGGAAAGATAGTCGGGAGATGGGTGGGTTTTTTCGTCAGCCGAGGGTGCCACGTACAGGCCCCCGGCATATGTTATACTATAGATGGCAAAGATATGCAAGATTCTGAAGCATAAAGGCGAGCTGAAAATTCCCAGTTTTAGCCTTCATTGAATTCACATGCAAAGCAGGTGTCTAGAAATCCACTGTCCAACAATACTTTTAAAATCATAATACCAATGTGATGCTCGTAGGGACCTTAGTGTCTCCTAGGATTACTACACAAAATTACAAATACAATGGTTGTAACATGCATGTCATCATGTCACAAAATAAACAGCATGGTAGGACATGTCACCAACTCGAAATATGTACCTTCTGAAGACATAATTGAGTTCCTGCAAATTGCTTAAATTGAATTTACTTTTCTCAATCTGTTGATCAAGCTTCCAAATCTACAAGGATGATAACATAGAAACAAATAAATTAAGATGCAGTATAGCATGAGCATGAGTTTAAGAAAAGATTTCTGATAGAAGAGCCTTCATGAACAAATCAAATAATGTCAGAAAGAAAGGTAAAAGGAACAATTTAAATTAAATTTTACGAAGATAAATTTGAATATTCAAGCTAAGTAAGGAATGGCATTAGGGCACTATAATAGACATTACTAGAAAATAAGATGACTAATAGTATATTCCTGATTCAGAAAACAATGTTTCCACTAAAAATATCAAATATATGTCTAAAAGAATAAGATTTTGCACTCCATCAAAAAAGCAAATAGTAACTGGTACATAAACAAATTAGCGGTCAACAGAGATATGGAACCTTTTTCCTTTACTGTCTTACCACCTTTTCAACTTATTCTCAACGGTTTCTCATCATTTTCTTAAGTTAGCACACAAATTGTCCAAAATAAAGTTCGATGTGTTTGTCATGGAACTAAAATCTATGCAAAAGAATCATATGCTCACAACAGAGTAGATGACACCATCATTCTGAATGACTTCAAAGAGGACCGAGGCACCGCAAAAGCTTTCAAGCATCCATTGGGCAAATATTTTGCAGCAACTGGCAGGTTTGCATTTGTCGGATTTAAAATCAATGGCTTAAATTTGCATGTCTTTACTAATGATGAAAAGTTGTTAATATGCTTAGTGGGCTTGTTATGCATTTGAAAGAGAATAGAGGAGGAGAAGAGAGAAAAGGGAATAAGAGAGGAGAAAGAAAATAAGAAGAAAAAAAATAGTGAAAAGAGAGAAGGAGAAAAAGGGGAAAAAGAGAGAAAATAAGAATAAAAAGGGGAGAACAAGGGAGAAGGAAAAAGCAAACGAGTGCAAGAGAGGAGAGAAGATGAGAGGAGAAAGAGAATAAGAAAAAAAACAAGAGAGAAGGAAAAAAATAAGAGAGAAGAAAGGAGAAGAAGAGAGAAGGAAAAGAGAGAAAAAAGAAGGAAGAAGAGAGGAGAAAGAGGAGAAAGAGGGAGAATAAGTAAAAAGGAGAAGAGGGATGAAGACAAGAGAAAGAGGATAAGAAAATAACGAGAAGAGAGAGCAGGAGAAGAAGAAAGGAGAAGAGTGATGAGTGAAGAAAGAAGAAAAATAGGTTAGAGTCATGAGACATGAGGAGAGGAAGCCAGAAAAAGGAGACGGAAGAAGTGAGGAGAAAGAGAACAAGGGAAGAAGATGAAAAGAAAGAAGATAAAGAGGATAAACAAGAAGGGGAGGCGGGGATAGAGAAGGAGAAGGCGAGAGAAGAAAGAAGTAGAAGTAAAAAAATGGAAAAAGAGAAGGGTAAATTTTAACGTGTAGCAAACCACTGATAGATTGGGTATACGAACTCTACCCTATTAACTTTTGGGTATGGTATGGGTGTGGGTGTGGGTGTGGGTGTGGGTGTGGGTGTGGGTGTGGGTACCTTAATACTTTTTACAAGGCTTGGGTAAGATATGGGTATCTGAACTCTACCAGTACCCGATTAATTGGCAGGTATGGGTACCTCAATACCTATATATGACACCCGAAACCTGATTGTCTCTCTAACTTGTGTAGATAATACAGTTTGACATATATATAGCGTACATGTATCTCACATTTGGATCCTATGTCATTAAAACAAAAGCAAGAAAGGAAATGTTGGCATGTTGCATTCTTGCACTTTCCATTGTTGCCCTAAAAAAATTACCAATATGCCCCTATCATTATTTCATGTGTCCATACCCTACACTAAAATGATTATTTTTAATTTGTGTATGTGTAAAAGGGTCCATAGATCAGCAACTGTTGCACGTGCAACACACGTGCCAAAATTGCACTAGTCTTAGGTATATTGCAGTTATGGATCATTTGCCGGACAATCACATCTTAAGGCAGTGAGAGAAATCCGAGCATGAACTCAAGAAATAGACTGACAGTAGAAAATTGAACAAGCTTGTATTCAGCAAGTCAATTGATGA
Organism: Chamaelirium japonicum; assembly: GCA_947650365.1. Lineage (NCBI taxonomy): Eukaryota > Viridiplantae > Streptophyta > Magnoliopsida > Liliales > Melanthiaceae > Chamaelirium > Chamaelirium japonicum. Next base: position 15,383,958 of record OX393556.1, on the reverse strand, counting down.
AGTAACTTCGATAAGGAAAGAAATGAGTAGATACTTATTCATCTGGACCTTGTCCTTAAAGAAGACAATCTGTTGACTGAATGGATTATAAAGCAGGACAGAGTGCTAGATTATAGGGAAAATCCATGGCTAGATTAAGCTCTTTAAGAGGATGAAGAGATGATGTAATGACATTCTTTGCATCGTTGTGATAGCCAAAGACAACATAATAGGCTGACTCGACCTACTGGTGGTGGGAAAAGTCAGCAACATGGTTTAGAGTCCACTGAGTTTAAGACCATGTAGCACTATCCACGTAAAGGATTGGTCAAATTTAGGGAGGATGATGATGATGTGGGTAGTGATGGTGATCATGGTGATAGCGGGAATTGAAATGATGACACTCTTTATTTATCCTTCTTCATAATTATTACGATGTAAGACGAGATGGAGGCCACTATTATGATAGAGATAATGATTTACGTGGAGGTCAAAGTTGCTTGCTGATAAAGAAGGTGACCACCAAAGTCGGACTTAGAAGTTCCATGATGATACATATGGTGATTGCAATGGGACATAGTACGCTGCTACGTCATATAAGAACAAGGCTTCTTCATTGATCAGAAATGGGGAGTTGCATTAGTACAATGGCCAATGTCACAAGTGTTAGGACAATGACGACCGCACTTACTTAGACCCACCTCATAATAGCATGTGATATTAGGAATATTATATTGTTCAATAATGATTTTATTTGTTTTTTGTTAGTTGTAACTTGTAACCATTGTAGTATGCTACTCCTATGGTATAATGACATGATTTAGTAATTTCTAAATTTCTTTCATGTTTTTCCTTTTTGTGATTTTAATAATTTTTATAAGTTTTCTTATATTATGATTTTTCCATTTTAAAATATTAATATTTTAGATCTTTCTTATTTATTTAGTTCCTATTTTCAGTCCAAATAGTTGAAATGGACAAACCTGATCCATAAACGAACAAAATGGTTCGTTTCAACCGATTCAAACAAGAACCCAACCTGAGATCTCAAACCTCTGGCTTAAGATTTTGTCTATCAATTTTTATAGTGGTCCAACCACTTATTTGATACTAAATTATAAGTTTCAAGAGAATGAATCACAAATTCATGTAAAAGGAAGAAGGAAGCAGTTGATTGTCCTCCATAAGCCCTTAAATTGTATTTAAAAGTCGTCAGTTACTTGAGTTGGGTACATATTGGAACTATTTTGTAGGAATCGAGTGGATTAAGTATTAGAAAAAATTGATCCTCGCTGTCCTTATTTTGTCCCAATTAAGAATGCAAAAATTTCATTTTTTTCATGGAAAGAAAATTCACAAGCAAAAGAGGCTAAACCCGACATGTCAAGCTATTTTCTGTTCCCATCTACCACCAGCCATAGAGTCTTTTCTTTCTTTCGGTTTCTGGATAGGAGATAAGGAAACCTTTCTATTACCAATAGGACTTATTTACTAAAAATTTAGGGATCTGTTCTTGGGCTTTAGTAGTGTTATATTGTTGCACCAAATAATTTTTATGCAGCATTTGTGATGAACAAGGGAAGCATTTTTGTCCGGTCATCTTTCACCTCTCTTCTCACTTCACAATTGTTCGTTTGGGCTTAGGAATTATCCCATGCCCATGAGACTCAAATTTTATTTGCTGAATCTGTCGAAATCACAGATTTATTTCAGATTTTAGTTTTTCTGCCCTTAGTTCTAATTCCAATCCGAAATCCCAATAACTTGTAAACGGTCGAACAAATAGTTTATTCGCTCTCCAAAAAATTGCTTATGATTTTCTCAAAAAAAAAAATTGCTTATGAAGTAAATGTCTTTTCGGCATGAGCAATCTTCGAGATTTGCAGGCACATAGATGACAAATGAAATGTGGAAAGATACCATCATGCTAACAAGTAAACCGAGCAGATGTTAATCATGTGTACTGCCAAACACGTGTAGAAAGGGACTTAACCAATGCTATGGCCAGGTGACATAGATGGATCAGAAAGTGACTAGAACACAATTCCCATTCTTTCTATTGTAAAGTGCTTCTCACTGAAAGATTGTATAGTTTGTTTCACAGGTAGATTGCCTATGGAATTTGTTGTGTACCTAGTTTTTTGAAAATAATTATCATAGATTGAACATCAATACATATAAGTTAACCAGATAGTAGTAGCGAATTCCTCAAAATCATGTCATAGCAAAGGCTGTAGTGAGTTGTGGCACCTCAAACTTCTGATCTTCAGAGACATGCATTGGACTTTCATGTATTTCTCCCGAAATTGATTTGGCATTTGCTTGAATATCATGCAGACCCTACAAAAGCAGTAAAAAGGCATCAACACCATGTTGCTCATGAAAACAAATTGTGGGCCAAGGCATAGGATAAAAGATAATTATGGTCCATTGAACCGATTCTACATTTTGAAAAGAAAACCATAAATGACCGATTAATCCAAATGAAAGCAGTAGATTACGTGAATTCAAGGCAAGGAAATCGACAATTAAGGAAGGTATGGAATGGATGATAATATGTGTTCGAATGCTATTTTTAATAAATGTATCTAGAAAAATTCAACTAGACTCAAATAAGGAAACTTACTTGAACAGATAATGAACAATACTACCGACCAGATCAAATCTCGTGTATAGTAAGCATGCGAAATCTAACTTGCTGATGAAGAATGGAGCACATACAGCTTATAATAAGGAAAGCACAGGTTATGTTACTTAAGTATTATCTTCCTTCCAAATCGAAGCTCAATCTGATATCTATTCTTATGGTTCAAGATCAACATAATATGGATTAAATCCTTAGAGCACCAAATATAAAAGCCAAATGAACACATCAAAACTCGACAGGTCATGCACTTTCCCCTATCCAGAAAAGAAAACTACCAACTGAGATGTATATTAAGCTAACACACAATGACACTAGGTGTAGGATTCACATACAGACAAGATGGAAAAAAAATATTCAAAAGGTCCATGCATATGTGCATAGACCACTGTGCATCTCTAACTTCTGTCAAACTCAACAGTGGATCCACCATGAGGTTGCCAATGACATAACTTACCAAACACAAGGTAGAAATATTAGTAGAGACCCTTAGAAAGATACCAGAGGTTTTAGCACAGCAACACATATAACACGTCCGTCTAAGGTGACCCCTAAGTGCAAAAGGCCTTTTAAGATGTCCTCGGATTGACATCATGTAGGAGCAAATGTGCACCAATGTGATTAATTAATAGTGGGTTATACTTTTTTCTTTGGGCTTTCAGCGTACCTTTAGCTAGGTTTTAGTGCTTTATTCTCTTCATTTTATTTCATCCAGTAAGTGCCTTTATTAAGAAGAATTGGTTAAGTAGGGACTTTCACTTAATTTATAGACATATGAGTAATTTCATAACAATGGAGGTTGTTTAAAAGTGCAGAAATCGAGGGACATGTCAAACATTAGGGTTCTCGGGAAAGAAAAAGAGGGTTGTCGGTTTGAGTCTTTACATGAAAGCTAGATCGGCCTTCTACTTTCAAAGAGGTTAGTTGTAGGGCTGCAACTTGGGCGGGTTGGACCCGACCCAACCCAACCCGAGTCCAATCCGAATTTTGGATGGGTTTGGGTTGATGTATTTGAAAATTGGGTTGGGTTAGGGTTGAAAAAATACAACCCGAGTTAAATTTGGGTTGGGCTCGGGTTGAGGGGTCGGGCAACCCGACCCAACCCGAACCCGAGTACCCATGTATATCTATGAGTCTGTGATATATAGGTAACAATCACAACCATTCCGAGTACTCATATGTTGAGGGGTCGTAGTCATAGTCATCTGTTTCACCCAATCCCATATTATTTACTTGATTCTTGCTTATCAAATAAAAACATTATCTAATGATCTAGTAAATTGCATGAATAGAAATGTAAGAAATATTATATGGTAGTGTTAGAAAAGTATAAGTTCTTTTTAGATTTTGATCTTCAAAGTGTAAATTTTAAACGATAAGTATACCCGAACCTGCACAACCCGACCCTTCCTAGCAACTTGGGCTAACCCAAGCCCAGCCTGAGCATAGAAATTTTTGCTTGGGCTGGGCTTGGGCTGGGCATCTCGGGTTGGATGTTGGGTTGGGTTAGGGTTGGGGGGTTTAGCACTTGGGTCGGGCTTGGGTTGACCCCCAACCAGATCCAACCCGCCCAAGTTGCAACCCTAGTTAGTTATAAATATAATATTGTTTTTAGGACCTAGATTTAGTATAAGGTATCCTCCTGGGATACACCGATACTTCAAAACAGGTGCCGTACCCGTATCGGATACTTCCCGATACTCCGATACGGCCTGATACGGCGGGATACGTATCCGATACGGCTACCAAGTATCGGAATTAAAAAAAACAAAAAAAAAATATCCGATACTGCGGGGATACGGGCCCGATACGTCGGGGATACAGCCCGATACGCCGGGGATACGGCTCGATACGTCGGGGATACGGCCCGATACGCCGGGGATACGGCTCAATACGTCGGGGATACGGCCCGATACGTTGGGGATACGTATTGGGTCTAAATATATAATATTATACATATATATTATATAGGGTAAATTACACATAGACCCCCTGTATTATGACTGATGATCACTTGCACCCCTTATAGTTTGAAAACCCAAAACAGAACCAGGAGGGGGTGCAAATGGTGTATTTTTCAGAATGAAGGGGGGGATTTGTAGGGTTTTAAACATGAGGGGGTCTAAGTGATAATGGGTCAAACCCATCTGGTGAATCGCACTAATTGGATGCCACGACAACTGGTGTAACAGATGGCTGTGGTTTTTTTTAGGTTATAACTTAACCTCAGATCGCTCAGACTAAGGTCTTGTGACCGACCTTGTTGGAGAGCGAGAGAGGGGGAGCAACCAGGCGACGACGAGGCGGCAACCACACTAACCAGGTGACGACGACGAGGCAGCGAGCACACCGACCAGGCAACGACGAGGCGACCACACCGATCAGGCGACGACGACCAGTGCTCGGGTTTTTTTTTCTTCTCCTTTTCTTCTTCTTTTGTGCTGGACGGACTGAGTTTTGCTCGTATTGTTAGGGTTTCGGCCGCCGAACCTTGCCGATTTCGGCCGAAACCCACCTTTCCGGTCTTCTGCTGGATGGATTGAAGGGCAAAGTTGCTTGTCTGGGTTTTTTTTTTCAAATCACATTATTGAAGGCATGATCGAAGTTTTTTTTTTTAAATCCAAAGCCTCGAGTGAGTTTCGCTTGGATTGTTAGGGTTTCGGCTGCCGAAACCCTAACAATTAGGCTGAAACCCACCTTGTCGGTTTTCTGCTGGACGGATTGAAAGCACAGTTACTTTTTATGTTTTTTTTTTCAAATCACATGATTGTAGGCATGATCGAAGGGTATTTTTAAAAATCCAAAGCCTTGAGTGAGATTCGCTCGGATTGTTAGGGTTTCAGTCGCCGAAACCTTGACGATTTCGGTCGAAACCCTAACAATCTGGCTGAAATCCACATTGTTGTTCTTTTGCTAGACGAATTGAAGGTACAATTGTTTTCAAACTATTTACTATTCATATTCTAGCACAAAAATTATTATATTTAATTATTAATATTATATATATATATAATTACAAACGTATCCCCGCCGTACTGCGTATCCTAGTTTTTTAAAAATCCACGTATCCCCGTATCCGTATCCCTGTATCCGTATCCCCGTATCCGTATCGGCGCTTCCTAGGTATCCTCCTTAACAAAAGAAATCAGCAGTAAATTAAAAAGGCAATAAAAAGAAGTAAATGGCTAGATAAGGAAGGAAAGGAAAGAAAAGATAATGGGGATATGAGTACATCTAGAGCACAGATGAGGAGTTTTCACCGTTGGATCGTCCAGATCTTGTGCTTCGACTGTTGGATCTCCCCAACGATGACTATCTATCATCAGATTTGCTAGATGAAGACTTTACATCAAAGGAGTCGTCGGATATGATTTTTTAGGGGCCGACAGATTCAAAGCAGTGGATTTACCTACATAAGTGTCCCTTTTTATTTTTATTAGTGCTTATTTTTAATTATTTGGGCATTAATTTATATTTTTGTATTAAACAGACTTTTTGCACATGTCAAAACCCATTTTACAAGAGTTTTCTTTATATTTTTAGGTGTCCTAATCCTATACTTTGTTGGAGACTTGGAGTACAAGTCCTACTCGTTTTTGTATGGTTTGAAGGTTTATAAAAAGGCCCAAAAGTCCTCTCTTTGAAAATGTTTTGATTAATAAAAAGCTTTGTTTCGGCAAATGTTTTCCTTTGTGTGATTCGAAGAACACTCAGAGTGATTTTGTGGAACTAGAGAGAGACCAAAGAGGTACGAGGCCCATCTATCATCAATTCATCATCAACTATTCTTCTCCGTTCTCATCGTGTTCATTATACCCATAAATAATCCATCGCAAGCCATTCACCTCCATCATCATCCGACATTAGAACATTAGAAATACTTCCAGCTGAATCTTAAATCCATTTGAAACCTTATCATACATTATCCGAAATCCTTCAAACTTGATCCTAAAGAAGTCCCTCCAAACCCTCAACACTCACATACAAAAAAGCTCTAGTTTGTCAGATCAAATCGCACCCTAAATTCAAAAAATTCCCAAATCTGGAAAAACAATCCGGATCTGGTATTTCCTTGATCTTTTCACATCCAACGGTTCAATCAAGCCAAAAACTTTCCTAACATCCATACCTACCTACCCACCAAGTTTCTTCGCAATCCAGAATTCTGAACTTAGTGAAAAGGCAAAAAATATCTCTCTGTTGTCCTAAAAATCTCCATCTTCCTAAACACTAATTATTCATCTAGAGTGGGAATCCATGATTTTGGTAGGACCCCCAAGTCCGTCATACATCAGTTTGGTTTCAGAGCCATAGGTCAGTCACAATGTTCCATCATAGTGACCAATCTTATTCTCGCTCTTTGCCCCCGTTCCATTGTCGGTTGTATTCCCTACAGTATCTTGAACATCATCCACTATACGGGGAAGAATATGGCACATTTGCTCCATATCGAACAATATCCTACTCCGATCTTTTTAAAATAGTAAAATCTAATCGCTATACCTATCGACCTTATTCAATACTTAAGAATGATTATTCGTCACTCACACATCCGTGATCAAGCCTATGAACTCAATTTGCCAGTTCAACCCTTCCCTCAAAGATTTCTATGCTTGTATACATTAGCGTCCTATCAAAACAGGTTTGAACATCTTCAGGACTATGGATGTCATCGAGCATGAGTTATGGCGCTAGGAGCATATCAAAAAAAGTGCCATACGCTGCAAGTCGCAACGAGTGGCGTCATGCCAACCAGCAGTACGACCAATAAAGCTTCTACCTCCAGTGGAGCTTCTACCAGTCGAGGAGCCTCTCCGCCAGTGGACCCTCCTCCTAGGGAGCTTCCACCTCAAGTGAAGCCTCCGCTACCCGAGGAGTCTACTCCTCCAGGGGAGCTTCTGCCCACTACAGCGCTTTGAGCAAGCCCTCCGCCCTTGGTAGAGCTACTGATTGACCTTCAACCGCCTTCAGTGGAGCATCTATTGACACTCCATTTGTTATTTACAATTGATACTGATGAGCTAGTACATCTATCCTGGCAGCTACAGCATGTTAATTTCATCGAGATAGACTATCCGTCATTGGCCTAGATGATTCTCCAATGTCACTGGTCGTACTTCGCTTGAGTTTTTTTGGTGAGTTGTTACAACTTACATTCCCATGACAAGTGTGCCACCCTCTTCGGAACCCGTTTGGTCTCTTCGATAATTGTATGACTCCTTGATCTTTGAGTATCATGCATGAAGCAAGTTGACCTTGGGTAGGGGTGTAAATCCGGCCCGCGGGTCAGCCGACCCAGCCCTAACACATCGTGGGTCGAGATCAGGCAGCCAACCTGAGCCCAAAGCCCGGCCCGACCCGACTGGAAAAGAAGCACGAAAGCCCGATCTGAATATTGTATATTTGTGATATATATACAGACTATACATAGTGTATATTAAAGAAAGAATAGTGCAGTAGTAAAGATGCTATGTAAATTCTTTGAAGTTCAACTTTCAAAGCCACATTTAAACCTTGTGCGTTAGTTTTTTTATTAAAAGTATACCGTTTTTAGCCCAAACATGGCCCGAAATTCCGAATACATGCATACACAAGCTGGGTCCGGGTTTAGGCCAGGCCAGTTTTACACATCTAACCTTGGGTTGGTTGATGACTCTTCACTTCCTAAGATGCCTTTAGGTGGCCGCATCTACCTTGGGCATTGAGACGGTGCTTTGGAAGTTGGCAAGCGGTTTTCTCAAGGGACACTTGCATGTTCTTTAACTTTGGAAGATGGCTGATTGTTCACAGTCCCAGTACTTAGGAAATGGTGATACCATTATGGTCTTGGAATACCAAGGGAAAATCCTTCTCTATTTAAGGAGGGAAATGTGTATTTTTGTGTATTACATTCCAATACAAGTATACACAAGGGTGTGTGTAGGCGATTTTCTTAAGTGTGTGTGAAAGAGACTTATGTGGGTGTAAGTGAGAGCAATTTGTCCCTCTCAAAAAAAATGTGAGAGCAAGCTGAAGGATCCTCAAATTACGTTACATCGACTTGAGAAGATGCATTTGTTATCTTTTGCAATATAGTGGATTCGGCTCTCCCTCCCGTGATTTTTTCCCTTCACATTGAAACGGTTTTCCATGAAATCTTCTGCCTCATCTTCTTTGCTTGTTCATTACATTGTATGTTCTTTCATTTTCTCTTTGATCAACACAAAGTAGGAATTGAAGTGTATTCCCAACAAATAAAGAGCGGTCATACTACTACCACTTTCAAGGTGTTGGTTGTCTACCTTTTTTCTGGAGATTAACCACAACTCATCCTCAATTAAAAAAAAAAGAAACACCATTAAGTTAAAACTAAGTGGCAGAACAATCTATAGGAAAGGAAGGAAATGAGAGAGGAACCCTGAGGAGTCCCCTCTAGGAAGCCCCTCTCCTTTCTTCTTTTTACCATGACTCTTCTAGAAAGAAGACCCATGTGGGCCTTGTCTCCCACGAAAGCTGGACTTCTCTAGTTGCTGATATTTTGCAGAAAACCTTGTGAAATTTACCAAAAATAAGAAAATCTATACAAAACAGAAACAAAAATCTGGGGAAAACATAAATGTAGTGAGTGTGAGAATTCTAGTCCTATTTAAATTAGTTAGTGTGTTGTGTTATTGTTTCTAAAAGGAGGAAGGTGTAAATAGAGCAGAGGGATGTAAGATTTTTAAAATTATGCTTTCTATGAATTAATTATGGTTTCCAGCGATTGTATAGATTGTTTTTCATTAATCTCAATCACTTCTGATGATTTCCCTCCTTTTTTCCCATCTACAGTCAGCATCCCATGCTTTAGTCGACAAACTTGCAAATCAATGAACTTCTGCGAAGAAACCATCTTCTCTCTCTCTCTCTCTCTCTCTCTCTCTCTCTCTCTCTCTCTCTCTCTCTCTCTCTCTCTCTCTCTCTCTCTCTCTCTCTCTCTCTCTCTCTCTCTCTCTCTCTCATGAGTGTGTACTGTGTAGGGAAACTTCCGAGTGGGTCGGTGTGGATTCCCGGAGGGATTAGTCCGAGCCCGAAGTGGGTCCATTGCCCGAAAGTTTCGGGACGCCCTCCAATCTCAAAAAAAAAAAAAAAACTCAGCATCCCATAATTAAATCATTCCTACTGAAGGGATTCAAATTGATGACAAAAGACAAACCTGCAAATCAATGAACTTCAGCGAAGAAATCAGCTTCTCAAGATTGCCATCCAATACGGCCGACTCTGCAAACCACAGGTTGTTGAGTACCAAGTTACTTATAAAACAGAACCAAAATCATTAACAAGCCACCTTCCGCAACTGTTTTTGCGAGTATGTCGATTTCACTAGAGATCTTTGTATTTCCATCCGCCGTCAGGGATACAACCTTCTTCAATCGTTCCAAGTACGCCTCTGTAGCAGACGGCATTGTTCAACAATTCGAAAGGAAAAGGTGGTGCAAGATTATAGGAAAGAAATGCAAATTTTCAGTGAATATGAACATAAATACAAAAATAGAAAAGACAATATTGGCAAAAACAGCAAGTAATTCATAAACATTATCAAGTGTATATTGTACTGCAAATAAAAATTAGCTATAATCGAAAAAAGACTAGTGTTACTAACAGCTTGCCTAAATCTTGGGGCCCTAGTTTGGAAACATCTGGGTCCTCCAGTTCGATCTGCTTTAACAATCCCTAAAAGATAATTAAATTTAAAATTATATTTAGCTATGAATGAAGAAATTTAAATTTTTTATAAAAAAAGGAGAAAAGGGTTACCTGGAAATTGGTGCTCCAATCTTCTGAGAACTTAGGATCAGATACTGGGGTGTCGGAGGAATCGAGGCAATCGATACCCATTTCGGAAAGCTCTTTCAACCGACTGCAAGAGATTTACATGTAAAGCTGAAGAAAAAGAAGGTGAAATTGTAGCATAGAAAGAAACAATGGGCTCCATTGCCGACCTCCGAAACGTTTCCAAGTCTATGAGTTCGTTCTCGGAACCCTCATTCCAGCTTAGGGTTTCTGCCATGGTCTCTCTCTCTCTCTCTCTCTCTCTCGATTTCAAAACACTATCACCGCCTGTTTGGTTGGCAACAGCTGTAGTAAGAAACCCGGGCAATGCTTGTATTACAAGAAGGTTCGAAATCTCAATTTCTGTCCAAATTCTATCCTCTAGATATGTAAATATTTTGATAGTATAAAAATATTATAATTTTATAAAAATTATAAAAACATTAATTTTTTGATAAAATCTTTTAGTAAAATTTTGGATAGTCATAAACTAGATATAAATACATACTTTGAAACACTCAAAAAATATTTATACCATATCTAAAGATGTAGAGTTTCACATAGCATGTATTCATTGTATTGAGTTTGTGAGTTAGTACAATCTTGTTTGGTCCAATTTTGATATATATTTTTTAAACTTTTTTTATAGATAAAAATATTTTTAAAATAAAGATTAGTTGATTATTAAAATAATATTTCAAACGATTTTGAAAGCGGAACTTAAAACAAGAAAGTTATACAAGTTTGAAATTATACAAAATTATGTTAAAATGTGAAACACTGTTTTTTTTATCAAGTTTGAAAAAAAAAATTATATAGGAAAACTTTTATTCATTCAAAATTTTCTAAGACAAACCATGGTTTTCTATATGGACTTGTACTTCTATATTTTGTGGAATTTTTGGAGCTAAAAAAGAGTTGATTTAATTATTTTTCTCACCATGTGGATTTTATAAAAAACTCCAAAAATTGTTTTCTCCTACTAAAACTGAAAGTATACTTTTTTATTCCTTTAGTTTTAGATTTTTTTGATATTTTTTCTTGAAATCAAATTGGGGGTATTTGTTTATTTATATATAATAATTTAAAATAAATTGAGAATTATTTTCTTCATTTACTTAAATGTTATTAAATGTAAATAAGTTATTGAGAACCAGGCCACAAGGTTCCTTTTATAACCAGTCAGTCCCACAATTTCAATATCATTTTGCAAAATTTTTCAAAATTTTTATGAAATTTCAACAAAATCTCTTTGTGTTGGTACTGATATCGCGATATTTCATGGAGATGAAAATATTTTGTGAAAATATCATGAAATATCGAAAAATCATTATAGTTTCTATGTCGTTCGATTTTATATGCCGGATTTCGTGCCGAGCTTTCAACTAACCGATATATTTTGCAAAATTTTACAAAATATATCAATTTTTAATACCTTGTTTCCAACTACACCAAAATCCCTCATTTTCTATAAGAAAACTAGTAAAAAACTCGGGGCAATGCTCGAATGAATGCACACCACTTGGCACAGACGGTATCACAACAGCCGAAAGAATTGTGCAATCTAGAGTGCGTATGATTTGTTAGATCTCCTTATGTTGCCACTAGTTTTTAGCAGCTTAAACAAACCTACTTTACTAGTGGAGTGAGTAGCTGCGAGCTAAAGTCGAGAGGGTAGAGTTAGGTTTGGCTCAGTTGAGATAAAGATATATCGTTGTGTTCAAAACTACTTCTACCATCATTTTCCACATGCCTAGGCATGGAAGGTATATTTCTAACTCCTTGTGTATAGACTTTATTCTTTTTATATAGGATTTTAGGGTGCATGACTAACTATCGCACACACATGCATATTTTTCCGATTGATTAATTCTTTGATTAAGTCCATGCATGCATGTTCATTCCAAACTTTTAAATCAAAATCTATGGGCATCTTTAGTCTAAGAATGACCACATGAGCATGATAGACTTCTTCGATCACTTCGTTCAGAGCTAGGGCCGAAGCCTTACATTTAGTGTGTGCATAGTAGGCTAGTCGTGTGCACAACTTTGCCTTAGTCTAAGGTGGGCATAAAGTATTGTCTGTTAAACTAAAGTCATATGCACGACTGCACAGTCATACGCATTACTTTACCTTAGTTTTATTTGCTCATAATCGTATTTTGCTAGACTAAAAGTCGTGCACACGACTTTCACAAGTCTTGTGCACGATCCTAGTTGGCCATACACCATTTGATATCCACCTTAGCCTCCACATGGGACGGTCCTATGGCACACCGATACGTGATCGGTCGTGCGCACGACTTGACTTAGAATATTCTAGAATGGTTAAGTCGATCAGCTCAACCTATCCTCTTGTGCCACGTGTTGGTCGTGCGCACAAATTTAGGGTCGTGTGCACGACTTGGTTGAGATTGACTCTTAAAGATAAAGATCTCTCCTTTGGTCTTAGTCATCCACCTAAGGGCTCTCTTAGGCTAAAAATAGCCCATCCTCACACCCCTCAGCTGGTAATGAGTCTTTTTTGCTTAAAGGAGACACTAGAATTGGCTTTAGTCTTAGTGAGTTCAACTTTGAACTTCATCTCCTCTCTTCTTCCCTTCTGTGGGTGCAAATTTTGGTTAAAGTACTTCACCTCCTCCTTCTTCCTCTTCTTCTCCTCCTCCTCCTTCACCTCCCTCTTCCTCTTCTTTTTCTTCTTCCTTCTCCTCCTCCTCCTCCACCTTCTTCATTACTCTCCTCTTCTTGACTTGGCCCCGCCTGGTCATAACTAGCTTTTTCTTGGTCGGCCCCGAGCGCCGCCTTGCCTCGTACACCTTCTTCTCGGCTCTGATATAGCGGACCAACTTGCATGTCTTTGGATCCTCTTCGTAATCAGAGTACAAGGCGTCGTTGTCTTCATATCGAACCATCAGTTGGTGCATCAGGTTAGCGTTGTCGTGCCTAACCGGGCAGTTCGAAAACTGCTTCAATGATCTGGTGCTGCAGGTCAGCTCCAAGAAGAGGTTGTCGATCGCCTCGACATGATCTGACGTCCAGCCCAACTTCCCTCCAGGGGCGTACTTCTCCACTTCCTTATGCACCTAAAAACGAGGAGTCTCAGGCACAGAGAATGGAGTCCACGCTCCCCAGACGGCAATTGGCCAGTCCATGTAGAGTTTGTCGGATGATACAGTGTCGGTGGTCGGGCGGAGGGCAGAGATGCCGTGCAGGTTGAAGAACGGGCTATCCTTCCTGGACACCCACTTATAGTGGTAGACGAAATAGCCTAATTCTATCCAGGCCGGTTCATCCTCAGGGATGTTGGAGTAGCAGGCTCTCAGCTCCTTCTGATGATCAGACTCCACCCTGCAGAATGCGTAGATGATCCTCCACGCGTTCCCTGTCAGCACTCGAGCAGCAAACATCGACAGAGGCAGACGAAGGCCACAGTTCAGTTGACCGATCGTGATGATTGTCCCCATGACCTGCTCCTTGCTGGCAACATCAGTGAAGACAACCCGCTTATCAATCCCGAAAGCGGATTGAACTCCAGCGAGGGCAGGACGGTGGGCACCTTCGGTGAAGCAGTTGAGCAGCTTCTCCCACTTGGCCCTCTTGGCTTCGACAGACTTCTTGCCAGTGTCGTATTCGAACACCGACTCCGCCTCCAGTGGCCTCAACGGCCTCAGCACAAACTCCACCTTGGGGATATGCTCTGGCCGAGTCGGAGCCGTGGCAAACCCCACTTCTAGATGCCTCTTTCCAAGCATATATGCTAGGGCACCTTTGCCCTTGCCTCTGCCTATAGGCTTAGGCGAAGTCTCGACCCTTTCTTTCCCCTTCTGAGAAGCCCTCATTTTGGAAGGGATAACTTTCTTCACGCTGCCTGAGGAGGGAACGACATTCTTTGCACTGCCAGATGATGCCATTGCAACCGATCGGGAGAATGCACAGAACAGGAAGTAGGAAGCTCTGGACTTTGAAAATTTTTGATAGTGTGGGAGGAAAATGAACTCCGGAATGAGTTTATAAAATCTGAAGAAATGGCGGGACAAATGAGAGGCCACGTGGTGTCATCATATCAAAAGCCGTGTTTTTGAAAAGGACACATGGCGCCCATCCGATAGAAGCACTCTTCCAGACGAAGCATCGGACTTGTCGAACCGCCGGTCCAAGCGAACCGCTAGTCCAAGCGGAGCATCGAACCATAAGCAACATCTACTCCATCGCCCCTTCGACAGGCAGACGATCGGTTGATAAACCAGAGGATTGGGTTAAAATACAAGCTCTTTTAACCGATCGGTCGATTTTCTACTGGATCGGATAAAAAACTCTGCTTTTTACCCGATCGCCTCGAGTCCAACCGGTTGAAATTAACCGATCAGTCAATTTTGACCGATTAGACAAATTCGACCGAACAGACGATTTTCTACTGAATCGGGCAAAAAACTTAGCTTTTTGCCCGATCGCCTCGAGTCCAACCGATTGAAATTAACCGATCGGTCAATTTTGACCGATCGGACAAATTTAACTGAACAGATGATTTTCTACTGGATCGGGCAAAAAACTCAGCTTTTTGCCCGATCGCCTCGAGTCCAACCGGTTGAAATTAACCGATTGTTCAATTTTGACCGATCGGACAAATTCAACCGAACAGACGATTTTCTACTGGATTGGACAAAAAACTCAGCTTTTAGCCCGATCGTCTCGAGTCCAACCAGCTGAATTTAATCGATCGGTCAATTTTGACCGATCGGACGATTTTCTACTGGATCGGGCAAAAAACTCTGCTTTTTGCCTGATTGCCTCGAGCCCAACTGGTTGAATTTAACTAACCAGTCAATTTTGACTTAGCTTTTTGCCCGATAGCCTCGAGTCCAACCGATTGAAATTAACCGATTGGTCAATTTTGACCGATCGGACAAATTCAACCGAACAGATGATTTTCTACTGGATCGGGCAAAAAACTCAACTTTTTGCCCGATCGCCTCGAGTCCAACCGGTTGAAATTAACCGATTGTTCAATTTTGACCGATCGGACAAATTCAACCGAACAGACGATTTTCTACTGGATCGGACAAAAAACTCAGCTTTTAGCCCGATCGTCTCGAGTCCAACCAGCTGAATTTAATCGATCAGTCAATTTTGACCGATCGGACAATTTTCTACTGGATCGGGCAAAAAACTCTGCTTTTTGCCTGATCGCTTCAAGCCCAACTGGTTGAATTTAACTAATCAGTCAATTTTGACCGATCGGACAAATTCAACCGATCGATCTATTTTCTACTGGATTGGGCAAAAAACCTAGCTTTTAGTCCGATCGCCTCGAGTCCAACCGGCTGAATTTAACCGATCGGTCAATTTTGACCGATCGGACAAATTCAACCGATGAGACAATTTTCTACTGGATCGGGCAAAAAACTCTGCTTTTTGTTCGATCGCCTTGAGTCCAACTTGCTGAGTTTAACCGATCGGTCTATTTTGACCGATCGGACAAATTCAATCGATCAGTCTATTTTCTACTAGATCGGGCAAAAAACTCTGCGTTTTGTCTGATCGCCTCGAGTCCAACCGGTTGAATTTAACCGATCGGTCAATTTTGACTGATCGGACAAATTCAACCGATTGGTCTATTTTCTACTGGATCGGGCAAAAAACTCTACTTTTTGCCCGATCGCCTCGAGTCTAACCGGTTGAATTTAACCGATCGGTCAATTTTGACTGATCGGACAAATTCAACCGATCGGTCGATTTTCTACTAGATCGGGCAAAAAACTCTGCTTTTTGCTCGATCACCTCGAGTCCAACCGGCTGAATTTAACCGATCGGTCAATTTTGACCGATCGGATAAATTCAACCGATCGGTCGATTTTCTACTGGATCGAGCAAAAAACTCTATTTTTTGCCCGATCGCCTCGAGTCCAATCGGCTGAATTTAACCGATCGATCAATTTTGACCGATCGGACAAATTCAACCGATCGGTCAATTTTCTACTGGATCTGACGAAAGATCCGCTATTTTACCCGATCGACCCAGGCTCCACCGGTCGAAATTGACCAATCGGTCAGATTTGATCGATCGGATAAATTTGACCGATCGGTCAAGTTCGACCAATCGGTCATGTTTGACCGATCGGTTGGATCCGATGGACCGGGCAGGTTTAGCCCACTTATTGCCCTCACTCTATCAATGGTTCTCGCTTCTTTACAGATGTCGAGATCCTACCAAGCTCTACAAAACCTCAACAAACACCGATCCTTGACAAGGAGATTGAATTTTTGCACCGAGAGTCCAAGTCAGCAAGCACAGCCCCTAGCTAACTTGGAGGGGGTAACTGTGGGTGCAAATTTTGCTTAAAGTACTTCACACACCGTGGGACCCACCAGCCCTGCTTGGGGGGTCCATGAAGATTACTGCGGGACCCACCGGCCCTACCCGGGGGGTCTACGAAGACTACCGCGAGACCCACCGGCCCTGCCCAAGGGGTCCACGAAGACTACCGCGGGACCCACCGGCCCTGCCCGGGGGGTCCACGAAGACTACAGCAGGACCCACTGGCCCTGCCTGGCGGGTCCACGAAGACTACAGCGGGACCTACCAGCCGTGCATGGTGGGCCCACAGAGACTACAGCGAGACCCACCAGCCCTGCCTGTGGAGTCCCCAGAGACGATAGCGGGACCCACCAGCCCTGCCTGGAGGATCCCCAGATACGACAGCAGAAATCGCCATTTGCCCCGGTTTTCCTCCCAGGAAATCCTATAAATAGCAGAGCCTTCAAGTGTAAAAGGAGAGGAAATCATCTATCTGGAATCTGATTTGAAAAAGCAGAGACCAGAATCCAGAATCCCAGAGCTCTATCTAGAATCCTAGCTTTCGATCTTCCAATTTCCTCGATCCTCTTCTTGTCTCTGAAGAGTTCAGCGACACTTCAGTGACACTCGGCCTGTCGAGGTCACTTCAAACAAAGAGTTAGTGAATTCGGGTTGCTCCCTATAGCACGGAGACGTAGGCTTAGGCTGAACTCCGAGATCACACCTTGTGTCAATCTTCTCTGTTTGCATATCAAAAGCCTTAACTCAAAATCACCAAGGCATCGACCTTCGGATCTACCTTCCAATCAACAGATCGATCAAAGACGTTCCACTCAACTTCAATTGACTGGTGGAGTGAAGTCTTCGGATCGGAATGAAGATTTTTCCCCCACACCTTCTTCCCTTCTTCCTCCTCTCTTTAACCTTCTTCGAAGCTCAAATCTATAGAGGTTGTGCTCATGGTTTAAATGATCACTTAAGAGTCATCAAACTCCTTATGTTCATTCAAACTAGAGAGGATAAAGCTAGTAAAGGATCTAGGGTGTCATCCAGCACCTAGATCTAGTCTTTGGGGGGGGGGGGTTTATGACTTGAGTTCTTTAAAGTTATTAGGTTAAGAAGCATGTATTTAAGGTCTCGAAAGAGATCAAGATCACCTTCTACCTTAGTCACTTCTTAGATCAAAAGTGTTCTTTTGATTTTTCACTTTGTTTCCCCCCTACTTCACAAGCACACACCAAGTGTGTTTCCACTCCCGTGTAAAAGGCTCTTGCGAGAGCGTTCTGTGATGTCTTTCACGTTGAGCACCAATAGCAACGCAACTTGCTCTGGGGACCTCTTTTGGAATGAAAGCAAGCGAAGAAGATGAGCGAAGAAGTAGGCGCAAAAGTTAGCTCAGTTTATCACCTATGAAGTGAAAGCACCACCTCTACTTCACCATCATCGCGGGTCACGAATCTAGGGGGCTAAAGGCACCTATGAAGTGAGAACGTCATCTCTACTTCACCGAAGACACGGGTTGAATACCTAGGGGGCTAAGGGGTAATCTTTGTGTAGTCACTTTTAGCTTGCTTGTAACCTTATTTGCTACTTTATTAAGGAAGCTAGACCCCTCTGTGTGAAGGGTCTGTTGAGTGTCCAAATTAGTATTATTGCATTCCCTTTTTCATGCATATCTGATCACTTTCTTGTGTAAAACATTCATATTACACATAAAGTGCATAAACTTCTTTCCATCGTTGCATAGTACAATTTTGTATGGAAACATCGGTATATTACTTTGCATTCATACATTATATAAATAGAAATTACAAAGATCGATAATCAATTAGTATTTTTCACTATAAGGAACTGATGGGTATCATTTTATGTATGTTTTACAGTAAATGAGATTCATCATCATCGCACGTAGCTACTGTGGAGCGTGATTATACGGTGGGCATCATCACAATTCTTTGGTAGCGGACTTAAGGCGCTCGCTAACGATCGACATGGAAGAAACTCAAGCATTAAAAGAGCAAGGCACAATGAGCTGATCTCGAACCTTGTTATGTACCCAGACTGGCCACCTCCTCTCTATCCTCCCTTTCCTTCTTTCTTCTCTTTTCTTTTCCTTTCTTTCGTTTAATTCTAGTCATTCGCAGACACATCACCTGATCAATCGCAACCATCCACACGTCCAAGTCACCTAACCCAATCCATCATGACCTGATCGCGATCCTCCCATGCCTAGCCATGAATGATTCCGAAGAGACTCCACGTTGCATTATCCCAATTCCAACCTGTATCCGGGATCGAACCATAATGACCCAACCCGACCATCTCACAACACCATTGACTTTACCCAACACAACCCTTCCATTCGTACTATATCTAGCACCTGATCATAACATTCCCTTGCAACCGTCCGTTTTAACTAACCCGAACACCCCATGCAGCCGCCCATGCAAATGATCGCAGTCCTCCATTGCATCCAAAACCCAACCTAAATCCTCACCTAAAACCCATGATCTCATTCTATTATTCTTTTATTTCTCTGATTTAATCACAACCATCCCTATTCTAGCACCAATCATAGCCATCTCCTCTTAAATAAATCCATGCATTGCAGCCGTCCAAAGCCACAAACCTGAGATCATAGCCATCCCTTTTTCCTCCACCTTTATCTCCTGCCCAACTTTACCCGAACATGCAGCTATCTCTTCTATCTCTAATTCCTTCTCTCACCCAAACCAAAACCCATCTCAGCCACCCATATCTTGTTCTTATCTCTCTCTTGTTTGATTCCCTCCCTTATCAACATGAGAACGAATTCATAGCCGTCCGTTCTATCCGAGCCATGCATGCAAGAACCAAATGCCATGTCGCCCCTCCGATCCACTCAATATTATTTCTATTACAGCCTAGCAATCCCAGCTGTCCAAGCCCATTCTATCTCTTAAACCCGACCTGTATCTCATCTTCTCTCTCTATATATAAAAACGATCACTACCCTGCATTCCCTTGATCCTCTCTCTCTCCCTTTCCTTATCTAACTGACCCCGAACCCAGCTATACCCGAGCCCCCTATTTTCTCTCTCTAAATCTCTCGGGATTCACTCTCTCCATCCTTCCGATTCTCTCTCTATCTCCTTCCATAACCGCCCAACACTTTCGCTCTCTAGGCTGATTTTCTCTCTCTCGGATTTCTCCTCTCCCACACTTCTCTCTTTTCCCTCAATTAAATTCTCATAATAACCCATGCATGCACAAACAACTATACCCGATCGGATCCCATTTTTACCTCTTTCCTTAAGAGCCATGCATGGTCATAAATCTGTCTATTTATTCTATCATTTACTCGTCTTATCATTCATACCATACAAACCCATGCATGTGCATCTCAAACCCATGCATGCAGCATCACAGCCGTTCGTGCTCCCATTTCACACCAGGCACATGCTTGCATGCATTAACTGCCCGATCCCACTCCGAGAATCCCCTCGCGAACTCGTCCATGCATGTCACCTCTCTAAAACCTGCACCCAGCTCTTTCTCTTTCTAAAATCGAATACCCGACACTTTCCCATCTGGATCACCGAATCACAGCCGTCCCTACCCATTTACTACCCGATCACGATCCTCCCCGATCTTCTCTCTATTTGCACAATCCCACCATTCATGCAACCATCCGATCCTCCCTCCTTCTGTTTCTTTCTCTAAAGATCTCTCTCTAGTCCGACCGTCTCTCTCTCCTTCTATTTAGAATCCTTTTTTCTTTATATCTCCCCTCCACTCCATACCAATTGAAGCGAATTACTAAAATCGGTGCCTTGGGGAGCAAGCTACAAAGACCCTATAAATGGAGGACTTGGCCATGAGGAGAAGAGGGGGGGTAGGACCGACCCACACCTCCCGCCATAGAGGGGCATGCGGTTTTTTTTTCAAGAGCTTTTTCATCATGTTTATGTCGAGAGATTGCAAAGTGTGTGTGCGTAGTGTTGTAATTTCTAAATGAATGTTCTGTAGTAGTTGGGTGTTATTGTACTATTTACTTCAATAAAGTTCTTTCATTTTATTCGTATGCGTTCTTCTTTCTTTTATATCCCGTAATGTTTTATTTTATTCATACTTACACCATGGCCAAAACCATGGTAGGCTAAACTCTCCCTCCCGTTAGGGAGAGGGATCAATGCCATGGTAAATAGTTACTTTTCTCTCTTGTAAGTTGCTCTCGAATGCACTTAACATTCATTCCTCTCAATCATTTGATTTCAAAGAGAGAAGAAGCTCACCCGTATATCCATTTAATTGGGATTCGGGTAATACTTCAAACTCCGACAGTTGAATAGGCGAACTATTATTATTATCTAATTTTTACTATATAAATTCGTACAATTGAATTAAATATACTTCTTCACCATAAGAAGGATTTTGTTCGTGACATTGTGGGAGTATTTTATAATGAAATTAGATAAATAGGGCTTAAACTCTAAACCTTCCGCTTGAGACGGTAAAACTTCCGTTCTCAAGTGTGGATAACCGAGAAAACTATAATATTGAATCATTGATTAAGATGAGAAATATCTTAATTTTCTTATCGAATTTCATTATGTAAATTTTCACAATTGAGTATCAGTCTTACTTCGTCACTATAAGAAGGATTTGGTTCTTGAGATTGCGAGGATATTACATAATGAAATGAGATAAAGTGGACTTAAACTCTAAATCTTCCGCTTGAGATGGTAAAAATTCCGTTCTCAAGTGTGGATAAACGAGCGTAACATTGCAAGAGAAGTGACTCTATACTATGGTTTACAAATCCCTCTCCTAGGTGGGATATTTCTTCTGTTTTATTTTAATTTGAATTATTAGTTTTCTGTATCTACTTTTTAAAATAAATCATTTTACAAAAATAATAAAAAAAATCCAAACCTCATTTAATTTAATCTAGCTTCATTTGTAATATCTTCTCTAGGCATCAACTTACGTATGGTTTGATCTTGTACTTGCCCTATACTATTTAAGTTCTCTGAATTATAATTACAGGTATTGGTTTTGATAAATAGCTAAAAACAACGACATAGCAAAAAGCTTTCTATCAGGGTCTATGCTCGGTTTTCAATTGGAGGGTGGTTTTCATCCATGTTAAGGGTTTCGACCTTGTATTTGTTTGTGTATGCTCTTTAGCCTCATTTCTCGTTGATCATAACTCGTAACTTCCGCTAATTTTAGATTGTGCGATCTAAC
The DNA here is from genome assembly GCA_947650365.1 of Chamaelirium japonicum. NCBI lineage: Eukaryota > Viridiplantae > Streptophyta > Magnoliopsida > Liliales > Melanthiaceae > Chamaelirium > Chamaelirium japonicum. The sequence continues at coordinate 15,362,020 of OX393556.1, read as the reverse complement.
CCATGGTTGTATTTGTCCGTTTGTGGGGCACACCAACTAGCTTCATCTAGTTGGTCATATAGTGTACGGTGCTTAGCTAGCCAAGCGTAGACTAGTTAACATAATAGAAATTTCAATTGGTATCAGAGCGGGTCTCTATTATTGGAGCTAACACTCCTGGAGTAGGATCTGTGAGATTGCAGATCTATCGCAAGTGATCAACTTGTTGTGTGCGCACAAGCGCTTTAGTGTGTATGAGTAGCCATTTTTAGGGTTTTGCGAAACATATTGCAAATCTTACTTCAGGTGTGGGGCCCCTTTTTAGGTTGTTGTTGTTTGCCCACCCTATTAGGGCTTTGTCTTTGTCAATCCCTTTGGGGCTTCCATTTGTGCCCCTTTATTTAGGGCTTATGTGGTTATTTGTTTTTTTGTTTCTTTTTGCGTTACCTCTTCGTGATGTATTCACGGAGGGAAGGGAGTGCCATTAACAAGCCTCCTTTGTTGGATGGCATGAATTACTCTCATTGAAAGGTAAAGATGATTGTCTTCCTTCGAGGGATGAGCAAAGAGGTCTATATATGTGTGCGGGATGGATGGTCCGCACCCATACTTCTTGTATCGGAGGATGGGATGGTAAAGAAGTGCCCCAAACCTTTTGAGGAGTAGGGTGATAGAGAGTGAATCATGTGCACAACTAACTAATGCAGTATGAATGCTATTCACTCAGGTGTGAATGAGTGTGAGTTTCGTCGAATTTCCATTGCCCAAACCTTGAAAGAGGTTTAGGATATTTTGACTATCACCCATGAGGGCACTTCCTCCATAAAGGAAGCCAAGCTCCAACAGCTCTCATCTCGTTTTAAGGGTTTGGTGATGGAGGAGGAGTCTTTTGATGACTTCTATTCCAAGTTGAATGATATCGTTAACTCCTCCTTTACTTTGGGCAAGCGGGTAAGATATGTCGTAAGATCCTTAGGTCTCTTTCGAAACGGTTTATGCCAAAGGTCACGACTATTGAAGAGACTAAGGACCTTAACAAGCTCGTTTCCGAAGCGCTTGTCAACAACCTTCGCACTTATGAGTCCAGCTTTAGGACACCCTTCGATAACGGCAAGTGTATTGCTTTTAATGGTTTGAATAGTGAAGGGTCCTCTTTGGATATGGGTAGAATGATTGCCTCCCGTTTTAAGAGTTTGTGCATCGGAATGATGCTCCTCAGGACCATGTTCGAGCATTTCGAGCTAACATGGGGAAGGATCTTCTTGTGGAGAAGACCAATATTGTTTCTCCTTCAAAGGAGAGTGGGAAATGTTGGAATTAAATCCTATTATCAGAGTTGTAGCGGAAGCAAAAGATAGATCCGAGGATCTCATTATGTATGTTTCATTATAATTTATCTTTCAAACAATCTACATGTGAATCTATGATCTTAGCATATGTAAAGACACCCTAGAGACATACTACGATCTACGGAAGACATGCATGCATCTAGTTAGGTGTTTAGAACCATCATACCTTATGGATCAATGATCTGAAGAGGATGAAATGATGATGAACCATATGCGAATTGTAAGGGAAGCTGTCGGATAGCACATTGTCCTTTGCGAAGGGAGGAATTCTCGAAGTCCTATCTCTAAGTGCAAGGACTACGAGTCGACGGAGGATTACGTTGCGAAGAATATGATGCTCAAAAGCCTTTTCTTCTCTTACTCTCTTCTTCTTCCTTCTCATTTCCTTTCTCATTTCTTCCTCTTTTCCTTGGCCGAAACCACAAAGGGGGGAGAGAGAAGTAGGGGTCGAGTTTTTCAGGGAGAGGAGAGAGCTTTTGCAAGGACCGGCCTCTCCCCCCTTATTCCTCCGTATAGGGCCGGTCCCCTATTTGCACAAGCAAGCTAGGACTGGCCCCTATAGGATAGGGATGAGGGGGGAGGGATAAGGCAAGTCGGTTAGGGCTTCATTTATCTGTTAGACACTTCGGACGAAAACACCCTTATGTCGGCACATCGCTGATAAAGAGATAGAGTAAGGTACACTTATTGGAATTGAATTCTGTCAGCGCCTATGAGCTCTTGGAATTATTCCTCTCATTTTAAGATCCATATTCAATATGTTCTGAGACAAATTTTAGTATTTACCAAAATACCCTTATGGCCCTTAACATATGTGAATTAGGTTCTTAGACTTCGGGCTTGCGCTCCATCGTGCTACTTCGCATCCAACGTGTCCAACCAAGTCGAGGAACAATTCCTATACGTAACGACATAGTGGAACCTTTAGGGTTCAGGATCTCTAGCTCTAATCGGATCCCTGATTACCTGTTCTGGTGATACACCGAAAGTTCTGCTAATCAGCCCTAATCCGATTAACCCGCGTAGCCACCTAGAGTGCGACGCGAGCTGAACTCTAGTGATCCTAAACTTATATTACTCCCTCATAACCCTATTATTTACTATACTATGATAATCCTTAGTCCCTCCTATTACTGGTGCCATGATTCGATTCGGGCGGTAGGGAGCACCGTCAGACACCGATCGATCATCTGACTAGGATTTGATGACTTGTCATCTATAACACCACACACCTTCTCGTGCTATGCCTAGCATCCGGAACATCATCAGTCATACTGACAACTGTTGGAATTAAATCCTATTATCAGAGTCGCAGCGGAAGCAAAAGATAGATCCGAAGATCTCATGGTGTATATTTCATTACAATTAATTCTACAAAACAATCTACATACAAATCTAGAATCTTAGCATATGTGCAGATACCCTAGAGGAATACTACGATCTACAGAAGACATACAAGTATCTAGTTAGGTTTTTAGAATCATTATACCTTGTGGATCTATAATCCGAAGAGAACGAAACGATGATGAACCACACGTGAATCGCAAGGGAAGCTGTCGGATGACACCTTGTCCTTTGTGAAGGAAGAAATCCTCGAAGTCCTGTCTATGAGTGCAAGGACTATGAGCCGACGAAGGAATGTGTTGCGAAGATGATGGCAAGCCGTGAGATCTCCTCCTTCTCTTTCTCTCCTCTTCCTTCTCATTCCTTCCTCCTTCTCTTTCTCTCTCTTTCCTCTTTCTTCCTTAGCCGAACCACACAAAGGGAGAGAGGAGACATGAAGCCTTAGGGCCGGCCCCCTAATGCTATATTCAAGCTAGAGCCAGCCCCCTAAAGATAGGGATGAGGGGGAGCGATTTTTAGGGTTTCCCCTTATCTCTCTTGAAGCCTGGCCGAAAATGCCCTTATGAAAAGGGTAACACTGTAAGAGAGATAGAGTGAGGTGCGCTACTCGGAATCAAGTTCCATTAGTGCCTATGAGCTCTTGGAATTATTCCACTCGTTTTAAGATCCATATTTAATATATTCTGAGCCATATTTTAGTATTTACCAAAATACCCCTATGACCCTTAACACATATGAATTAGGTTCTTAAGGTTCGGGCTTATGCTCCATCGTACTACTTCGCATCCAACATGTCCAACCAGGTCTGGAAATAATTCCTATATGCAATGACAGGGTGGGACCTTCAGGGTCCAAGATCTCTAGCTCCAACCGGATCCCTGATTAACTGTTCCGGTGACACACCGAAAGTTTCACTAATCAGCCCTAATCCGATTAACCCGTGTAGCCACCCAGAGTGCGATGCGAGTTGAACTCTAGTGATCATAAACTAATGTTACTCCCTCGTAACCCTATTTTCTACTATACTCTAATAATCTTTAGCCCCTGATATTATTGGTGCCATGATTTGACTCGGGCGGTGGGGAGCACCGTCAGATCTCGATTGATCATCTGACTAGGACTTGATGATTTGTCATCTATAATACCACACACCTTCCGATGCTATGTCTAGTATCCAGAACGTCGTCAGTCATACAGACAACCACCAGGCCTGGGTTAATTGTGTGGACAGATTGACTTATTAAAACACAGCTATCCAATATTGGACGATGGATAACATGTAGGGATTGTATACCACTCAAGCGCCAACTGTGTAACCCAACGTACCATGGTATTGGACTATGATAGGTCCGCACACGTTGGTGCATCAAAGCATCACACAACTAGTTGACTCAGTGTACATGGTCTCTCAGGGTTAAGGATAGATTATTTATAGTAGTAAGACGGTTTATGCACCGGTGTCTGAATCACTGGACTGTGCACCGTCTTGGTTCCTGTTCAACACGATCATCATGCTTGGTCAGGTGAATGGGAATCCCACGTTCCCGTGGTGGAGACTTCACCACATCCTTTACCTGCCAATATCTTATTCTCGGTGAAGTGACTGGCATCACCAAAGTTGTGAACTAGTTCTAGGTTTATGCAGAACCGGTTTACTAGGTCTCCCAAGCATGGATCCACCATACGCCTTAGTGGCCTACTGTGTTCCCTAGGGTCCTTTATTATATATGAATTAACATACACTAAAGTAGTATTCTAATTAAAGCAATAGCCAAAGTCATCTTTATTAATTTTAATACAGAAAATCAACGCTCAGGACGCACGAACTACAACAACAACTATCTTGGCCTAGCGGGGAACAATAGTCTTAACTCTCATGGCATCCACGTGCTTCTCAAAAGCCTTAGTCGGTAACACCTTTGTGAAAGGTTATCTGTAGCCCCTCGCTTCTGCAAGTCTCGGATATTGTAGTATTTCCGCTCAATATGCTTACTCTTTTGGTGATATCTTGGCTCCTTGGATTATGCTACTGCTCCACTATTATCGTAGTAAAGAACAATAGGATCTTGAGCTCCCAATACACGTCCTAAGTCTGTGAGGAACTTCTTGAGCTACACCGCCTTCTTCGCTGCCTCGTATGCCGCAACGTACTCAGCTTCTGTCGTCGAATCCGCGATGTATCCCTGTTTCATGCTCCTCTAACTGACAGCTCCTCCTTCCAATGAAAACATAAATCACGACGTTGATCTCCTAGATTCCGGATCTACTACAAAGTCAGAATCTATGTATCCAATTGACATCTGTTCCTGTGAAGAGTAAACTAACTCATAATCTCTTGTCCTACGGAGATACTTGAGTATACTTTTCATAACAGTCGAGTGCCCTGGACCCGGATTTGATTGATACCTGCCCATCATGCCTACTGCATAGTATATATCTGGTCTCGTGCACTGCATAGCATACATCAGACTCCCTACAACCAAAGCATAAGGTATCTTCTGTATCTTTGCCCTTTTATCTAGAGTCTTAGGATCCTGATCCTTAGACAATTTCATTCCATGTCTGAATGAAACTAGTCCCTTCTTGGAGTTGTACATACTGAATCTAACCAAAATAGTATTTATGTAGGCTGATTGTGATAGCGAGATAATCTTGTTTTGGCAATCTCGAGTTACCTTGATCCCTAGAATATAACTTCCTTCACCCAGGTCTTTCATGTCAAATTGAGAGGACAACCACACCTTCACTGTAGACAATGTTCCAACATTGTTTCCAATGAGCAGGATATCATCTACGTAAAACACTAGAAAAACTACGGCAGTCTTATCGCTCCTCTTATAAACACATGGTTCATCCACGTTCTGTTCAAATCCATAAGATTGGATAGCCTGATCAAAACGTATGTTCCAACTTCTGGATACTTGCTTTAGTCCATAAATGGACCTTTGCAACTTGCATATCAGACTTTCCTGACCTTTTACGGCAAGGCCTGGAGGCTAAGACATATAGATATCTTCTTCCAAATCCCCATTGAGGAATGCAATCTTGATGTCCATTTGTCAGATCTCCCAATCATAATGGGCTGCAATGGACAAGAGGATCCGGATAGACTTAAGCATAGCTACTGGCGAAAAGATTTTGTCATAGTCGATCCCTTCTCGCTGGGTATAACCCTTAACAACAAATCAAGCTTTATAAGTCTCAACGGTACCATCCGGACCTCTTTTTCTTTTGTACACCCACTTACACCCAAAAGGTTTAATATTATGAGGCGGTGTTACAAGTGTCTAGACCAAGTTTTGAGACATCGATGTCAGTTCTGCCTCCATGACTTTCTGCCATGCCGCATGGTCAGAGGTTACCATTGCTTCGTCGTAGTTAAGAAGATCATCCTCCTAAAACTCTGGATCCACCAAGAAGGTTTCTAATCCAATATATCTATCAGGAACTCTTGTGGTCCTCCCATTACGATAAGCCTGCGGTGGTTCCATAGGAGTCGATTATATAGTATCGTTAATCTCAGTGGTATCGATTCCCACTATATTTTCCGTCTGCGTACTCCTATCAGTACCAAGTAATTCTTCAAGAGCTACTTTACTGGTGGGCTTATGATCTATTAAATAATTTTGCTCCAGGAATACGATGTTCATCGAGATGATAACCTTTCTATCCTTATGATCATAAAATAAACCACCATTTATCCCTTTTGGATACCCAATGAATAGATATACCTTAGTCTTTGAATCTATCTTATCTCGCTTGTCCTTCCACACATGTACTGGACAACCCCAAATCCTAAAGTGTTGTAGGCTTGGCTTTCGCTTAAACCACAGCTCCCAACGAGTCAAAGGTACTGACTTTAATAGAATAAGTTCAAGGTATATGATGTCATCTCTAGGGCATATCCCCAAAAACTAGGTGATAATTTTGCATAACTCATCATAGTTTGAACCATGTCTAAAAAATTTCGATATTTCTTTTTAGATACGTCATTTTGTTATGGTGTCCCTAGTGCAGTCAACTGAGATACAATCTCATACTCATGCAGGTACCTAATAAATTCATCCGATAGGTATTCGTCTCCTCGATCTGATTGAAGAGACTTGATACTCTTACCTATCTGTTTTTCTACTTCAGCTCTGAACTTCTTTAACTTATTAAAAGATTCAGACTTTCGTCGCATTAGGTATATGTACCCAAACCTCGGGTGATCATCCGTGAAGGTGATGAAATACTCGAAGCCTCCTATAACACGGACACTTATGGGCTCATATACATCCGTGTGTACTAACTCAAATACCTCCTGAGATTTGCTACCTTTGGCTCGGAAAGTTCTTTTGGTCATCTTGCTTTCCAAGCAAGACTCAAATATTGGTAGGCTTTCTGAAATATTTGGACTTAAAAGTCCTACCTTAACAACCTATGAATCATGTTTAAGGCTATGTGTCCAAGCCTTAGATGCCAAAAGAGTATTGGATTATCTAAGGGATTTTTTCTTTTAGGTGAATTAATCATATAGGCTTCAGTTATGTTATCCTACTTATGAGTAGAGTTAATTACATAGAGACCATTCTGTGTCTTTCCCTTACAAACAAAGGAACCATTCAATTTAATTGACACACTAGAAGCATCAAATAAAACTGAAAAACCTTCATTATTCAATAAGAAAACATAAATTAAGTTTTGTCGCAAGGACGGTACATAAAGTATGTCTCTAAGTAATAAACTTCTTCCATCAAAATACTACAAGACGACATCTTCAACTGCTTCAGCCTCTGCCACGACCTCGATTCCCATGCTCAAGATGATCTCCCCATCACCCTGTTTTATTGTCTCCTTGAACCCCTACAAATTATTACAAGTATGGTTAGTGGAACCAGAATCCATAATCCATGAGACTGGAAAACAACTGGATGCTACAAGGGATTCCACTATGTGGATTTGAGATATACATGTCTCAGCCTTCTTAGGAGTCGTGCGGTAGTCACCCTTCCAGTGCCCCTTCTTGCCGCATCGAAAATATTTTCCTTTGGGCTTCGCCGGACCATCCTGCTTAGGAACCTGCAAGTATATCTGGCCCACCTTCACAGGCTTCTTAGATTTTTTTTCTTCTGAAACTTACCTTTGGCTTTCAGAGATGATTTCCGCTCTATATTCAGGGATTGAGCACTTGCCTCATCATATCCTTTGTCGCTTGGAGCGCCGCTAGGAGCTCTGTGTTAGTCATCTTTAACCGGTTAAGGTTAAAGTTGGTAACAAAGCCTTCAAAAATTCCTAACAGAGACGCAAGGAAAATATCAGTCTGGATCTCTACATTCAAAATGAAATCGAAGGAACCAAATTCATTCACATAGCCAAACAATTTCATCATATGATCCCGAACTAAAGTCCCCTCTGCCATCTTCGTGAACACTAATTGATGGTCAGGTAACGAGTTACCCGACTACGACCCTAGAATATTTCTTTTAAATAGAGTATCATGTCTGAAGCAAAGGCCATATCTTTGACTTGTTTCTGAAGGACGGTCTACAAGGATACCATAATATAGCACTTGCACATCTCATTAGCTTCTAGCCAGTCTTTTTATTCTTTTAATTGGGCCTCAGTAGCACTTGGTCCCGACATGGTCGATTGGAGGGTACTGAGGGTAATCAAGTGTTTGCTAACCCTTAGGATGAGCATTAGGTTATGTTTCCAGTCCTCGTAGTTTAGTCCCATAAGTTTGTTATCATTAAGGATGGAGGCAAGGGGGTTGAACTTGGTTATATTTTCTATAAACAATGGTTTAAAGCAAAAATTAGGGTCTACTACAATCTATTTATGGAATTTAAAAAATAAATAATATTTACTCTAGCCGCTATATCTTCACTACCTCCAATGGAGGCATCCAGGAATCAAAATTCCCTAAGCTCGAGTACTGAGACTATCGGCCTTGAATTGGAGACAGCATCTCGGTGAGACATGCAACTGCTTCTGCTAATGGGGTGTTTACAACCCAGTATTTATCAGAATTACCCATGACAAACTGAAAGATCTCCTAGTCTCCTTTTGGCCTGCTTTATGTGACCCACCATGCGTAGCAACGATGACTTCACACAAGCTTTCGGATGCTTCTCACAAATCTAGGTGGTGTCGGTAAGGGGGTTCATAGGCTCTCGCGGTGCAGAAAAAAAATCGTCACCCACTGCCATCGGCATCCTTCATGTTCCGAAGGAAACCACTAGGCGAACCAACATGGAAGAAAACACAGCTCTTACCCAATGAGAATATCGAACTTCATACCTCCTACCCAGACCCTTAGTCGGTTGATTATGGAGGCCAGGTGCTCCCCTTTAGAGGGAACCTCTTATGGATCTCTTCTTTATGAGGTTTTATGCATGTTTAGAAAGGTTACAACCTCCTAGACCTAGACCCTGGTCTATTGCACTCCCACTAGGATTACAAACCTTCTCGCAAAGCATTAGTATCCATAGAAAATGTCATAGTTCCTACCTTGAATACTCAGCTTTTACCTTTCTCTCAAGGGTTACATTACATAGATTCCAAGGGTCCCGATACTTCACTAGTTTTCTTATCATCCTAAGATCTGGAGCCTAGTCTAAGGTCAACGTGGAAAGGACTCCCACTAGAATGACGCCTCATCTCAATTTGATGCCTGATGTCATAGTGGACCTCATCTCATTATATGTTTCGATGCTAGCCAAATAGGGACATCCGATAACCTCCATCAGATCTCAACCTAATGATGACATAACCAAATCGTGATAAGTTCACACTAGCATCAAACGACAACTAGAAACGGATATCACTTAGTGGAATCCTAACTTAACTTGGTCGCTAGGACCATGTGGGGAAAGGGTATCCCACTAGGATTATCATACTTCTTATGAGATCATTAGTTATCACTAAAATAAATCTAAAACTACATCTATCTCGGTGAACAGTACTCGGCTACCTAAACTACCATGAGGGCGGTTACCACCTTTCCTTTTAGTTAGCTACCGGATTCGCACGTGTTAGAAACATATAGAGACACTGATGAATCCATAATCTAAGTACTAACCCTAAACCTGATCTAGAGACTAACTCACAAGCAAGACTGATAAATAAATTATCATCGGGGTTCTCTAAACACTAAGTAAAGAGTATAACAAAAAAAAATTCAAACTGAATCAAGTCTAGGGTCCGACCCCTGAACCTGAATAGCACAGACAAGATATCCTGTTCTGCATGATCTCCCGACGATGATCCCGATTATCGCCAACATGCACGCTTTTGCCGGGTCTTTGCACTCTATGGTACCGCTTGCCTAAACAGTGGATGTAGCATCATCTCTTTCTTCCTGTGACCGAAAAACTAACACGTTCCGAGCAAGTGCTCGTTTGTGTACAATTTTGCAAGAAAAAAAGGAACAATCCTAAAAAACATTGCTAGGGAACCGAGGGTGGTCAACCTCCACTCTCGCCCATCTAGAGCCTTAAAATCCACAAGAACAATAATAATCAATACAAAAAATAAATCCGAGGTCCGACCCCTGGAGGCATGCAATCATAGATTATTATTCAGCATGGCACCTGCAAAGAGACGATACATAGCACATCCATATGCATGATCTACGCTGAACCCCGACGAAAATATATGCCATCATATATTCACATAATGTTTTCACGAATTCATGCATGAAACATACACCGAAACATGCTTTGATACTAATTGTTAAAATTAAATCCTATTATCAGAGTCGCAGTGGAAGCAAAAGATAGATCTGAAGATCTCATGGTGTATATTTCCTTACAATTAATTTTACAAAACAATCTACATGTAAATCTATAATCTTAGCATATGTGCGGACACACTAGAGGCATACTATGATCTATGGAAGACATACATGCATCTAGTTAGGTGTTTAGAAACATCATACCTTATGGATCTATGATCCAAAAAGAATGAAATAATGATGAACTGCACGTAAATCGCAAGGGAAGCTGTCGGATGGCACCTTGTCCCTTTGCGAAGGGAGGAATCCTCGAAGTCCTATCTCTGAGTGCAAGGACAATGAGCCGACGAAGGAATGCATTGCGAAGACGATGGCAAGCCGTGATATCTCCTTCTTCTCTTTCTCTCTTCTTCCTTCTCCTTCCTTCCTTATTCTCTTTCTCTCTTCTTTCTCTTTTGTTCCTTGGCCGAAACCACACAGAGGGAGAGAGGAGAGGGGGTTGGGTTTTTGGAGAGGGGAAACCTTAGGGCCGATCCCCTCTCTCTCTAATTCTCTTATAGGGTCGACCCCCTAGTGTTATACGCAAGCTAGGGACGACCCACTAAAGATAGGGATAAGGGGGGGGGAGGTTTTTAGGTTTTTCCCTTATCTCTCATGAAGCTTGGACGAAAATGCCTTTATGAAAAGGATAACACTATAAGAGAGATAGAGTGAGGTGTGCTACTCGGAATCGAGTTCCGTCAGCGCCTATGAGCTCCTGAAATTATTCCGCTCATTTTAAAATCCATATTCAATATGTTCTGAGCCATATTTCAGTTTTTATCAAAATACCCCTATGACCCTTAACACATGTGAATTAGGTTCTTAAGCTTTGGGCATGTGCTCTATTGCGCTACTTTGTGTCCAACGTGTCTAACCAGGTCGGTGAACAGATACGCAACTACAGGGTGGAACCTTTAGAGTCCAGGATCTCTAGCTCTAATCGGATCCCTGATTAAATATTATAGTGACACACCGAAAGTTCTATTAATCAGCCCTAATCCAATTAACCCGCGTAGCCACCGAGAGTGCGACGCGAGTTGAACTCTAGTGATCCTAAATTAATGTTACTCCCTTGTAACCCTATTCTCTACTATACTCTGATCATCCTTAGTCCCTTATATTACTGGTACCATGATTCGACTCGGGCGGTAGGGAGCACCGTCAGATCCCGATTGATTATCTGACTAGGATTTGATGACTTGTCATCTATAACACCACACACCTTCCGGTGCTATACCTAGCATCCGGAACGTCATCAGTCATACTGACAACCACTAAGCCTGGGTTATTGTGTGGATAGATTGACTTATCAAAATGCACCCAATTAATACTGGACGTCGGATAACTTGTAGGGATTGTATGCCACTCAAGCGCCAGTCGGATAACCCAACGTACCATGGTATTGGACTATGGTAGGTCCGTACATGTTGGCACATCAAAGCACCACACAACTAGTTGACTCAGTATACATGATCCCTCAGGTTTAAGGGCAAATTATCTATAATAGTAAGACGGTTTATTCACCAATGTCTGAATCACTGAACTATGCACCATCTTGGTTCCTGTTCAATACGATCATCATGCTTGGTCAGGTGAATTAGAATCCCACTTTCTATGGTGGAGACTTCACTATATCTTCTACCTGCCAACAGCTTATTCTCGATGAAGCGACCGATATCACCAAAGTTGTAAACTAGTTCTAGGTCTACACAGAACCGGTCCACTGGGTCTCCCAAGCATGGATCCACCATGCGCCTCAGTGGCCTACTGTGTACCCTAGGATCCTTCATTATATATATGAATTAACATACACCAAAGTAGTATTCTAATTAAAGCAATAACTAAAGTCATATATATGATGTTAATACAGAAAACCCATGCTCATGACATACGAGCTACAATAGGAAAGACCCACCGAATGTGAGTTTGCTCACGTATCAGCTTTTGTCTTTTCTTTAGGTTCTCATGAAAGAATTTCTTCCCCCTCACCACCGAGTGAGTCTAGTGAGAGCAAGCACGATAAAAATGAGTATAAAGGAAATTTTAGCTTGTCCTCTATGTGCACTTTTGCCATGGAGGATGCCAATAGAGTTAGTAAGCTCAACAAGGAGCTTGAGGAGTGTGTGTGTGTGTTTTCGCCTCCAAGAATAGGGATAGCAATGGTGTAGTTTAAAACCGAAAACCATAGTAAACCACACCGTAAAATGCTATTTTGGTTTGCCAAAATATAAAACCGTCGTGGTGCAGTGCTGTGACGACCAAGATCCAATAGCCAAAAGCTAAGACTCCTGAGGTTGGGATGCCAAGATGGATGAGGTGAGGTGAAGTGTACAAGGCCATGAGTTAGCCCCATATCGCCTGAAGACAATACGATCTTGAGCTACTTATATAATTTCCCCTCCCAAACATAGAAGATATATTTTAAAACAGTGTGCCACTACGGATTTCGTAGGAACTCCATCGTTAAGCGTGCTCAGACAAGAGTAGTACTAGAATAGGTGACCTCCCTGGGATATTTTCGTGCTGGCACGGGTAAAGCGGACAATGTGACGACCAAGATCCAATAGGTCAAGAGCCAAGAGCCAAGACTCCTGAGGCTGAGTTGCCAAGATGGATGAGGTGAGGTAATGTGAGGTGTACAAGGCCACGAGTTAACCCCACATCGCCTGGAGAGAAGGAGATCTTAAGCTACTTATATAATTTCCCCTTCCAAACATAGAAGACGCATTTTAAAACCATGCGCCGCTACGAAATTTATAAGAACTCCGTAGTTAAGCGTGCTCGGGCGAGAGTAGTACTAGGATGGGGGACCACCTTAGGAAGCTCTCATGCGGGCATGGTCAAAGCAGACAATATCTTCTGTGTTTTGGGCTGATGTTACAAAATGGTATCAGAGCTAGTTCTCCTCGAGATGGGGAGGTCTACCCTACACGAGGACGTGTAGCCCTAAGGAGGGTGGATTGTGATGACCAAGATCCAATAGGTCAAGAACCAAGAGCCAAGACTCTTGAGACTCGGATGCCAAGATGGATGAGGTAAGGTGAGGTGAGATGTACAAGGCCACGAGTTAGCCCCACATCGCCTGGAGAGAAGGAGATCCTGAGCTATTTATATAATTTTTCCTCCCAAACATAGAAGACGCGTTTTAAAACCGTACGCCACTACGGAATTTGTATGAACTCTGTAGTTAAGTGTGCTCGTGTGAGAGTAGTACTAGGATGGGGGACCACCCTTGGAAGTTCTCACGCTGGCATAGCAAAAGCGGACAATATCTTGTGTGTTTGGGGCGGATGTTACACGCCATGCTTCGGGGTGCACGTTCTAGACTTAGTTTTTCGGATAAATTTCGACCGGTCTTCGGTGCGCCACTCTTCGGGGTGCATGTTCTAGACTTAGTTTTTTAGGTAAATTTCGACCGGTCTTCGGTGCGCCACGCTTCGGGGTGCGCGTTCCAGACTTAGTTTTTAAGCAAATTTTGGTCGGTCTTCGGTGCGCCATGCTTCGTGGTACGCATTCCAGACTTAGTTTTTTGAGTAAATTTCGGCCGGTCTATAATGCGCTACGCTTCGGGGTGCGCATTCCAGACTTAGTTTTTCAGGCAAATTTTGGTTGGTGTTCGGTGCGCCACGCTTCGAGGTGTACGTTCTAGACTTAGTTTTACGGGCAAATTTTGGCCGGTGTTTGGTGCATCACGCTTCGGGGTATGCGTTCCAGACTTAGTTTTACGGGCGAATTTCGACCGGGGTTCGATATGTCATGCTTCGGGGTGCGCATTTCAGACTTAGTTTTTCTGACGAATTTCGGCCGGTCTTCGGTGCGCCATGTTTCGGGGTGCGTGTTCCAGACTTAGTTTTTTAGGTGAATTTCGACCGGTCTTCGATGCGCCAAGCTTCGTGGTGCGCATTACAGATTTAGTTTTTCGTTTGAATTTTGACCGGTCTTCGTTGTGCCACGCTTCGGGGTGCGCGTTCGAGACTTAGGTTTTTGAGCAAATTTCGATCGGTCTTTGGTGCGCCATACTTCGGGGTGCGTGTTCTAGACATAGTTATTCGGGCAAATTTTAGGCAGTCTTCGGTGCGCCACGCTTCGGGGTGCGCATTCTAGACTTAATGTTTCTGGCAAATTTTGGCCGGTCTTCGGTTCGCCATATTTCGGGGTGTGTGTTCCAGACTTAGTTTTTTCGGCGAATTTCGACTGGTCTTCGGTGTGTCATGATTTGGGGTGCGCATTCCAGATATTGTTTTCGGGTGAATTTTGACCGGTCTTTAGTGCACCACACTTCGGGGTGCGTGTTCCTGACTTAGTTTTTTGGGCAAATTTTGATCGGTCTTCGGTACATTATGCTTCGAAGTGCGTGTTACAAACTTAGTTTTTCGAGTTAATTTCGGTCGGTCTTCGGTAAGCCACGCTTTGGGGTGCGTGTTCCAGATATAGTTTTTCGGGCGAATTTTGGACGGTCATCAGTACGCCACGTTTCAGGGTGCGTGTTCCAGACATAATTTTTCGGGTGAATTTTGGACGGCCTTCGGTATGCCACGCTTCGGGGTACGCGTTCCAGACTAAGTTTTTCGGGCAAATTTTGGCCGGTCTTCGATGCGCCACGCTTTGAGGTGGACGTTCCAGATTTAGTTTTTTGGGAGAATTTCGATCGGTCTTCGGTGCGCCACGCTTCAGGGTGTGCGTTCCAGACTTAGTTTTACGAGCGAATTTCGGCCAGTGTTCGGTACGCCATGCTACGGGGTGCGCATTCTAGACTTAGTTTTTCGGGTGAATTTTGGTAGGTCTTCGGGCGCCACGTTTCGGGGTGCGCGTTACAGACTTAGTTTTTTGGTCAAATTTTGGCCGGCCTTCGGCCAGCCACGCTTCTAGTGCGCATTCGAGACTTAGTTTTTTAAACAAATTTCGGTCGGTCTTCGATGCTCCATGCTTCGGGGTGCGCATTCCAGATTTAGTTTTCTGGGCGAATTTTGGTCGGTCTTCGGTGCGCCATGCTTAGGGGTGCGTATTCCAGACTTAGTTTTTTGGGTGAATTTCTGCCAGTCTTCGATGCGCTACGCTTCAAGGTGCGCGTTCTAGACTTAGTTTTTCAGGTGAATTTCGGTCGGTCTTCGGTCCGCCTCGCTTGGGGGTGCGTATTCTAGACTTAGTTTTTCAAGTGAATTTCGGTCGGTCTTTGGTGCGCCACGCTTCGGGGTGCGCGTTCCAGACTTAGTTTTTTGGGCAAATTTTGGTCGGTCTTCGGTTCACCATGCTTCATGGTGCGCATTCAGACTTAGTTTTTAGGACAAATTTTGGCCGGTCTTTGGTGTACCACGCTTCGGGATGCGTGTTCCAGACTTAGTTTTTCGAGTGAATTTCGGTCAGTCTTCGGTGCGCCATGCTTCGAGGTGCGTGTTCAAGACTTAGTTTTTCGGACGAATTTTAGCCGATTTTTGGGCGCCATGCTTCGGGGTGCGCGTTACAAACTTAGTTTTTTTGTCGAATTTTGGTCGGTTTTCGGTAAGCCACGCTTCGCGGTGCGCGTTCGAGACTTAGTTTTTTGAGCAAATTTCGGACAAATTTTGATGCTCCACATTTTGGGGTGCGCATTCCAGACTTAGTTTTTTGGGCGAATTTTAGCCGGTCTTCAGTGCACCACGCTTTGGGGTACGCTTTCCAGACTTAGTTTTTCGGGCAAATTTTGGCCTGTCTTCGGTGCGCCACGTTTCGGGGTGTGCGTTCAGACTTAGTTTTACGGGCGAATTTCGGCCGGTATTCGGTACACCATGCTTCAGGTTGCGCATTCTAGACTTAGTTTTTTGGGTGAATTTCGGCCGGTCTTCGGTGCACCAAGCTTCGGAGTGTGCATTCCAGACTTAATTTTTTAGGTGAATTTCAATCTATCTTCGGGCGCCAAGCTTCGGGGTGTGTGTTACAGACTTAGTTTTTCGGTTGAATTTTGGTCTGTCTTCGGTAAGCCACGCTTTGGGGTGCGCGTTCGAGACATAGTTTTTTGAGCAAATTTTGGCCGGTCTTCGGTGCACCACGCTTCGTGGTGCATGTTCCAGACTTAGTTTTTTGAGCAAATTTTGGCCAGTCTTCGGAGCGCCACACTACGTGGTACGCGTTCCAGACTTAGTTTCTCGGGCGAATTTCAATCGGTCTTCCGTGCGTCACCCTTCGGGGTGCGTGTTCCAGACATAGTTTTTTGGGTGAATTTTGACTGGTCTTCGGTGTGGCACACTTCAGGGTGCGCTTTCCAGTTCGGGCGAATTTTGGTCGGTCTTTGGTGCGCCACGCTACGTGGTGCGCGTTCCAGACATAGTTTTCCAGGCGAATTTTGGCCGGTGTTCGGTGCACCAAGCATCGGGGTGCGCTTTCCAGATTTAGTTTTTTGGGCGAATTTCGGCCGATCTTCGGTGTGCCACGTGTCGGGGTGTGCATTCCAAACTTATTATTTTGGGCGAATTTCTACCGGTCTTTGGTGCGCCACGGTTTAGGGTGCACGTTACATACTTAGTTTTTCGGTCGAATTTCGGTTGGTCTTCGGTGCGCCACGCTTCGGGTTGCGCGTTCCAGACTTAGTTTTTCGGATGAATTTTGGTCGGTCCTCGGTACGCAACACTTCGGGGTGTGCGTTCCTGACTTAGTTTTTTGAGCAATTTTGGGCCGGTCTTTGTTGCACCTCGTTTTGGGGTGCGCGTTCCAGACTTAGTTTTTTAGGTTAATTTGGGCCGGTCTTCGGTGCGCCACGCTTTGGGATGTGCATTCCAAATATTGTTTTTCAGGTGAATTTTGGCTGGTCTTCGGTGCGCCACGCTTTGGGGTACGAGTTCCAGACTTAGTTTTTTTGGGCGAATTTTGGCCGGTCTTCGGTGCGCCATGCTTCGGGGTGCACGTTCCAGACTTAGTTTTACGGGCGAATTTTGGTCGGTGTTCGGTGCGCCACGCTTCGGGGTGCGCGTAATAGACTTAGTTTTACGGGCGAATTTCAGCCTGTGTTCGGTACGCCATGCTTCGGGGTGCGCGTTCCAGACTTACTTTTTTTAGCGAATTTCGATCGGTCTTCGGTGTGCCACGTTTCGGAGTGCGCATTCCAAACTTAGTTTCTCAGGTGAATTTCGACCGGTCTTCAATGCGCCATGCTTCGGGGTTCGCATTACAGATTTTGTTTTTCGGTCGAATTTCGACCAGTCTTCGGTAAGCCATGCTTCGGGGTGCGCATTCGAGATTTAGTTTTTTGAGCAAATTTCGGCCGGTCTTCGGTGCGCCACGCTTCGGGGTGCTCGTTCTAGACATAGTTTTTCGGGCAAATTTTTGTCGGTCTTTGGTGCGCCACGCTTCGGGGTACGCGTTCCAGACTTAGTTTTTCTAGCAAATTTTGGCCAGTCTTTGGTTCGCCATATTTTGGGGTGTATGTTCCAGACTTAGTTTTTTCGGGGAATTTTGGCCGGTCTTCGGTGTGTCACGCTTCGGGGTGCGCATTCCAGACATAGTTTTTGGGCAGATTTCTGCCAGTCTTCGGCGTGCCACGCTTTAGGGTGTGCGTTCCAGATTTAGTTTTTTGGGCGAATTTTGATCGGTCTTTGGTGCGCGTTACAAACTTAATTTTTTTGGGCGAATTTTGGTCGGTCTTCGGTAAGCCACACTTCGGGGTGTGCATTCCAGACTTAGTATTTTGGATAAATTTTAGCCAATCTTTGGTGCGCCACGCTTCAGGGTGCGCGTTCCAGACATAGTTTTTCGGGTGAATTTTGGACGGCCTTCGGTATGCCACGCTTTGGGGTGCGCATTCGAGACTTAGTTTTCGGGCGAATTTTGACCAGTCTTCGGTGCACTACGCTTCGAGGTGTGCGTTCCAGATTTAGTTTTTTGGTAGAATTTTGACCGGTCTTCGGTGTGCCACGCTTCAAGGTGCGCGTTCCAGACTTAGTTTTACGGGCGAATTTCGATCGGTGTTCGGTGCGCCACGCTTCTGGGTGCGCATTCTAGAATTAGTTTTTTGGGAAAATTTTGGTAGGTCTTCGGTGCGCCACGCTTCAGGGTGGGCATTCCAGACTTTGTTTTTCGGGCGAATTTCAGCCGGTCTTCGGGCGCCACGCTTCGGGGTGCGCATTACAGACTTAGTTTTTCAGTCGAATTTTGGTCGGTCATGTTTTGGGGTGCATGTTCGAGACTTAGTTTTTTGAACGAATTTTGGCCGGTCTTCGGTGCTCCACGCTTCGGGGTGCGTATTCCAGACTTAGTTTTTCGGACGAATTTTGGTCTGTCTTTGGTGCGCCACGCTTAGGGGTGCGCATTCCAAACTTAGTTTTTTGAGTGAATTTCGGCCGGTTTTCGGTGCGCCACGTTTCGAGGTGCGCGTTCCAGACTTAGTTTTATAGGTAAATTTTGGTCGATCTTCGGTCCGCCACGCTTCAGGGTGCGCGTTCCAGACTTAGTTTTTTAGGTGAATTTCGATCGGTCTTCGGTGCGCCACGCTTCGGGGTGCGTGTTCTAGACTTAGTTTTTTGGATAAATTTTGGCCGGTCTTCAGTTTGCCACGCTTCAAGGTGCATGTTCTACACTTTGTTTTTCGGGCGAATTTTGGTCGGTCTTCGATGTGCCACGCTTCAGGGTGCGCATTCCATACTTAGTTTTTCGGGCGAATTTCAATCGATCTTTGGTGCGCCACGCTTCAAAGTGCGCATTCAAGACTTAGTTTTTTGGGCGAATTTTAGCCGGTCTTCGGGCGCCACGCTATGGGGTGCGCGTTACAGACTTAGTTTTTCGGTTAAATTTTGGCCGATTTTTGGTAAGTCACGCTTCGCGGTGAGCGTTCGAGACTTAGTTTTTTGAGAGAATTTTGGCCGGTCTTCGGTGCTCCACGTTTCAGGGTGCACATTTTAGACTTAATTTTTCGGGCGAATTTCGATCGGTCTTCGGTGCGCCACACTTCAGGGTACGCTTTCCAAACTTAGTTTTTCTGGTGAATTTCGCCCTGTCTTCGGTGCGCCACGTTTTAGGGTGCGTGTTCCAGACTTAGTTTTACGGGCGAATTTCGGCCGGTGTTCGGTGCACCATGCTTCGGGGTGCGCATTATAGACTTAGGATTTTTGGCAAATTTTTTTCTCTTCGGTGCAACACGCTTCGGGGTGCGCATTCCAAACTTAGTTTTTTGGGGCGAATTTCAGCCTATATTCGGGTGCCATGCTTCGGGGTGCGCGTTACAGACTTAGTTTTTTGATCGAATTTTGGCCGGTCTTTGATAAGCCACGCTTTGGGGTGCTCGTTCGAGACTTAGTTTTTTGAGCAAATTTCGATCGGTCTTCGGTGCGCCACGCTTCGGGGTTCGTGTTCCAGACTTAGTTTTTTGGGTGAATTTCGGTCGGTCTTCGATGCACCACGCTTTAGGGTGCGCTTTCCAGACTTAGTTTTTTGGGCGAATTTTGGTCGGTCTTTGGTGCACCATGCTACATGGTGCGTGTTCCAGACTAAGTTTTCCGGGCGAATTTCGACTGGTGTTCAGTGCACCACGCTACGGGGTGCGCATTCCAGACTTAGTTTTTCTGGCAAATTTCGATCGGTATTCGATGCGCCACGCTTCGAGGTGCGTGTTCCAGACTTAGTTTTTTAGGTAAATTTTTGCTGGTCTTCGGTGCGCCATGGTTTGGGGTGCACGTTACAGACTTAGTTTTTCGGTCATATTTCGATCGGTCTTCGGTGCACCACGCTTCGAGGTACGCGTTCCGCACTTAGTTTTTCGGGCGAATTTCAGTCGGTCTTCGGTGCGCAACACTTCGGGGTGTGCGTTCCAGACTTAGTTTTTCGGGCAAATTTGGGCTGGTCTTCACTACGCCACATTTCGGGGTGTGTGTTCCAGATTTAGGTTTTTGAATGAATTTCGATCGGTCTTCGATGCGCCACGCTTCGGGATGCGCATTCCAAATATAGTTTTTTGGGCAAATTTTGGTCGATCTTCGGTGCGCCACGCTTTAGGGTGCAAGTTCCAGACATAGTTTTTTGGGCGAATTTCAACCGGTCTTCGGTGCACTACACTTCGGGGTGCGTGTTACAAACTTTGTTTTTTAGGCGAATTTCTATCGGTCTTCGATAAGCCACGCTTCGGTGTGTGCGTTCCAGATGTAGTTTTTTAAGCGAATTCGGTTGGACTTCGGGGCGTGACGCTTCAGGGTGCACGTCCAGACTTAGTTTTTTCGGGTGAATTTCGGTCGGTCTTCGGTGTGCTACGCTTCGGGGTGCACGTTCAAGACTTAGTTTTTTGGATAAACTTTGGCCGGTCTTCGGTGCGCCATGCTTAGGGGTGCACGTTCCAGAATTAGTTTTTTAGGCAAATTTCGGCTAGTCTTCGGTGCACCACACTTCGGGGTGTGCGTTCCAGACTTAGTTTTTCGGGCGAATTTTGGCCGGTCTTCGTGCGCCACGCTTCAAGGTGCGCATTCCAGACTTAGTTTTACGGGCGAATTTCAGCAGGTCTTCGGTGCGTCACGCTTTGGGGTGGGCATTACAGACTTAGTTTTTCGGGCAAATTTTGGCCAGTCTTTGGTGCACCATGCTTCGGGGTGTGCATTCCAGACGTAATTTTTTGGGCGAATTTTGGACAGTCTTCGGTGCGCCACGCTTCCAGGTGCGCGTTTCAGACTTAGTTTTTTGAGCAAATTTCGGCCGGTCTTCGATGCGCAAAACTTCGAGGTGTGCGTTACCAACTTAATGTTTTGGGCAAATTATGACTGGTCTTCGATGCGTCACATTTCAGGGTACGCGTTCCAGACTTAGTTTTTTTAGCGAATTTCGACCGGTCTTCGGTGCGCCACGCTTCGGGATGTGCATTTCAAACATAGCTTTTCGGGTGAATTTCGATCGGTCATCGGTGCGCCACGCTTCGGGGTGTGCGTTCTAGACGTAGTTTTTTGGGCAAATTTCGATCGGTCTTCGGTGCGCTACGCTTCAGGGTGCGCGTTACAGACTTAGTTTTTTGAGCAAATTTCGATCGGCCTTTAGTAAGCCACGCTTTGGTGTTCGCATTCTAGAATTAGTTTTTCAATCAAATTTCGGTCGATCTTTGGTGCGCATTCCAGACTTAGTTTTTATGGCGAATTTCGGTCGGTCTTCGGTGCGCCACGCTTCGAGGTGCACATTCAAAACTTAGTTTTTTGGATAAATTTCGGCCGGTCTTTGGTGCGCCACGCTTCGGGGTGCGTGTTCCATAATTAGTTTTTCTGGTGAATTTCGATCGGTCTTCAGTGCACCACGCTTCGTGGTGCACGTTCCAGACTTAGTTTTTTGGGCAAATTTAGGTCGGTGCTTGGTGCACCACGCTTCGGGGTGCGCGTTCCAGACATAGTTTTTCGGGCGAATTTTGATCGGCTTTCGGTGCGCCATGCTTTGGGGTGCTTGTTCCGGATTTAGTTTTTTGGGTGAATTTCTGTCAGTCTTCGGTGTGCCACGGTTTGGGGTGCACATTACAGACATAGTTTTTTAAGTCAAATTTCGGTCGGTCTTCGGTGCACCACGCTTCGGGGTGCACGTTCCAGACTTAGTTTTTTTGGTGAATCGGTCAGTCTTCGATGCGCAACACTTTGGGGTGTGCGTTCTAGACTTAGTTTTTTGGGCAAATTTGGGCCGGTCTTCGGTGCGCCACGTTTCGTGGTGCGTGTTCCAGACTTAGTTTTTTGGGCAAATTTCGGCCGGTCTTCGGTGCGCCACGCTTTGGGATGCATATTCCAAACATAGGTTTTTGGGCGAATTACGGCCGGTCATCGGTGCGCCATGCTTCGGGGTGCGTGTTCCAGACTTAGTTTTTTGGGCGAATTTCGGTCAGTCTTCGGTGTGCTATGCTTCGGGATGCGCATTCAGACTTTGTTTTTCATGCTAATTTTGGCCGGTCTTCAGTAAGCCACGCTTTGGTGTGCGCGTTCTAGACTTAGTTTTTTGAGCGAATTTTGACTGGTCTTCTATGCGCGATGCTTTGGGGTGCATGTTCAAGACTTAGTTTTTTTGACGAATTTTGGTCGGTCTTCGGTGCGCCACGCTTCGGGGTGCCCGTTTCAGACTTAGTTTTTTGGGTAAATTTCGATCGGTCTTCGGTGCACCATGCTTTGGGGTGCGTATTCCAGACTTAGTTTCTTAGGCGAATTTCGACCGATCTTCGGTGCCCCACGCTTCGGGGTGTGCGTTCCAAACTTAGTTTTCGGGTGAATTTCGGTAGGTCTTCGGTGCGTCACAATTCGGGGTGTGCATTCCATACTTAGTTTTTTGGGCGAATTTTGGTCGGTCTTTGGTCCGCCATGCTTTAAGGAGCGCATTCCAGACATAGTTTTTAGGGTGAATTTCGGTCGATCTTTGGTGCACCACGTTTCGGGATGCGTGTTCCAGACTTAGTTTTTTGGGTAAATTTCGGCCGGTCTTTATTGCGCCACGCTTCGAGGTGTGCGTTCCAGACTTAGTTTTTCGAATTAGGGTGAATTTCGGTTGGTCTTCAGTGTGCCACGCTTCGGGGTGCGCGTTCCAGACTTAGTTTTTTGGGTGAATTTTAGTCGATCTTCAGTGTGCCATGTTTCGGGGTACGCGTTCCAGACTTTGTTTTTTGGGCAAATTTTGGCCGGTCTTTGGTGCACCACGCTTCGGGGTGCACGTTCTAAACTTAGTTTTTCGGGCGAATTTTGGTCGGTCTTCGGTGCGCCACGCTTCAAGGTGCGTGTTCCAGACTTAGTTTTTCGGGCGAATTTTGGTCGGTCTTCGGTATGCCATGCTTCGGGGTGTGTGTTCTAGACTTAGTTTTACGGGAGAATTTCAGCCGGTGTTCGGTGCGCCACGCTTTGGGGTGCGCATTCCAGACTTAGTTTTATGGGCGAATTTCAGTCAGGGTTTGGTGCGCCATGCTTCGGGGTGCGCATTCCAGACTTAATTTTTCATGCGAATTTCAGCCTGTCATCGGACACCACGCTTCGAGGTGCGTGTTACAGACTTAGTTTTATGGGAGAATTTCGGCCGGTGTTCGATGTGCCACGCTTCGGGGTGCGCATTGCAGACTTAGTTTTATGGGCGAATTTCGGTCGGGGTTTGGTGCGCCATGCTTCGGGGAGCGCATTCCAGACTTTTTTTTTCATGCGAATTTTAGCCTGTCTTCGGCACCACGCTTCGGGTTTGAATTTCAATCACGCTTCGGGGTGCGCATTCGAGACTTAGTTTTTTAAGCGAATTTCGGTCGATCTTCGGTGCTCCACGCTTTGTGGTGCGTGTTCCAGAATTAGTTTTTCGAGCAAATTTCGATCGATCTTCGATGCGCCACACTTTGTGGTTCGTGTTCCAGACTTAGTTTCTCGGGCAAATTTCAACCGGTCTTCGATGCGACACACTTCATTGTGCTCGTTCCAGACTTAGTTTTCTGGGTGAATTTCGATCGGTCATCATTGCGCCCTGCTTCAGGGTGCATTTTCCAGATTTGGTTTTTCGGACGAATTTTGGTCGGTCTTTAGTGCGCCACGCTTTGTGGTGCGCATTCCAGACTTAGTTTTCCGGGCGAATTTCGGCCAGTTTTCGGTGCACCACGCTTTGGGGTGCACGTTCCAGACTTAGTTTTTCGGATGAATTTTGATCGGTCTTCGGTGTGCCACGATTTGCAGTGCGCGTTCCAGACTTAGTTTTTTGGGCAAATTTCTACCGGTCTTCGGTACACCACGGTTTGGGGTGCACGTTACAGACTTATTTTTTCGGTCAAATTTTGATCGATCTTCGATGCGCCACGCTTCGGGGTGTGCATTCCAGACTTAGTTTTTCGGGCGAATTTTGGTCGGGCTTCGGTGCGCAAGACTTCGGGGTGTGCATTCCCGACTTAGTTTTTCGGGTAAATTTGGGCCGGTCTTCGGTGTGCCACGTTTCGGGGTGCGCGTTGCAGACTTAGTTTTTTGGGTGAATTTCGGTAGGTCTTTGGTGCACCATGCTGCGAGATGTGCATTCCAAACATAGTTTTTCGGATGAATTTTGATTGGTCATCGTTGCATCACGCTTCGGGGTGCGCATTCCAAACTTTGTTTTTTTTGGTGAATTTCGGCGAATCTTCAGTGCGCTACTCCTTGGGGTGCGCGTTACAGCCTTAGTTTTCGGATGAATTTCGGTCGGTCTTCGATAAGCCACGCTTTAGTGTGCGCATTCCAGATTTAGTTTTTCGGGCTAATTTCGGTCGGCCTTCGGTGCGCCACGCTTTAGAATGCCCATTCCAGACTTAGTTTTTTGGATAAATTTCGACCGGTCTTTGGTGTGCCACACTTCGGGGTGTGCGTTCCATACTTAATTTTTTGAGCGAATTTCGGTCGATCTTCAATGCACCATGCTTCGGGGTGCGTGTTCAAGACTTAGTTTTTTGGGCGAATTTCGGTCGGTCTTTGATGCACCACGCTTCAGGGTGCGCGTTCCAGACTTAATTTTATGGGCGAATTTCGGTATATATTCGATGCGTCACGCTTTGGGGTGCGCATTCCATATTTAGTTTTTCGAGAAAATTTTGGCCGGTCTTTGGTGCACCACGCTTCGGAGTGCGTATTCCAGACTTAGCTTTTAGGGTGAATTTTGGTCAGTTTTCGGTGCGCCACACTTCGGGGTGCGCGTTCCAGACTTAGTTTTTTGAGCGAATTTTGGCAGGTCTTCGGTGTGCCATGCTTCGAGGTGCGCATTCCAGACATAGTTTTTCGGACGAATTTCAGTCGGTCTTCGGTGCACCACGCTTCGGGGTGCGCGTTCCAAAATTAGTTTTTTGGGTGAATTTCAGTCGGTCTTTGGTACGCCACGTTTTTGGATGAGCATTCCAGACTTAGTTTTTTGGGCAAATTTTGGTCGGTCTTCGGTGCGCCACGCATCGGGGTGCGTGTTCTAGACTTAGTTTTTTGGGCGAATTTCGGTCGGTCTTTAGTGCGCACGCTTCGGGGTGCGTGTTCCAGACTTAGTTTTTCGGGCAAATTTTGGTTGGTCTTCGGTGTGCCACGCTTTGAGGTGCACATTCCAGACTTAGTTTTTCGGACGAATTTCAGCAGGCCTTCGGGCACCACGCTTCAGGGTGTGCGTTACAGATTTAGTTTTTAAGTCGAATTTCGGTCGGTCTTCGGTAAGCCACGCTTTAAGGTGCGCGTTCCAGACTTAGTTTTTTGAGCGAATTTTAATCGGTCTTCGGTAAGCCACGCTTCAAGGTGCGCGTTCCAGACTTTGTTTTTTGGGCGAATTCCGGTCGGTCTTCGGTGCACCACGCTTCGGGGTGCCCATTCCAGACTTAGTTTTTCAGGTAAATTTTGGTCGGTCTTTGGTGCGCCACGCTTCGGGGTGATCGTTCTAGACTTTTTTTTTTGGGTGAATTTCTGCCGGTCTTCGGTGCGCCACGGTTTGGGGTGCACATTACATACTTAGTTTTTCGGTCGAAATACGGTCGGTCTTCGGTGCGCCATGCCTCAGGGTGCGCATTCCAGACTTAGTTTTTCGGGCAAATTTTGGTCGGTCTTCGGTGCGCAACACTTCGGGGTGTGCGTTCCTGACTTTGTTTTTGGGGCAAATTTGGGCCGGTCTTCGGTGCTCCACGTTTTGGGGTGCGTGTTCCAGACTTAATTTTTTGGGCGAATTTCGATTGGTCTTCGGTGCGCCATACTTCGAGATGCGCATTCTAAACATAGTTTTTTGAGCGAATTTCGGTCAGTCATCGGTGCGCCACGCTTCGGGTTGCGCGTTCCAGAATTAGTTTTTTGGGCAAATTTCGGCCGGTCTTTGGTGCGCTACACTTCGAAGTGCGCGTTACAGACTTAGTTTATCGAGCGAATTTTAATCGGTCTTCGGTATGCCACGCTTCGGTGTGCGCATTCCAGACTTAGTTTTTTTAGCGAATTTCGATCGGTCTTTGGTGCGCGATGCTTCGGGGTGCGCGTTACAGACTTTGTTTTTTGGGCTAATTTTGATCGGTCTTCAGTGCACCACGCTTCAGGGTGCGCGTTCCAGACTTAGTTTTTCGGGTAAATTTTGGCCGGTCTTCGTGCGCCACGCTTTGGGTTGCGTGTTCCAGACTTTGTTTTTTTGGTGAATTTTGCCCGGTCTTCGGTGCACCACGCTTCGGGGTGTGCGTTACAGACTTAGTTTTTCGGTCGAATTTCGGTCGATTTTTGATGTGCCACGATTCAGGGTGACCGTTCCAGAATTTGTTTTATAGGTGAATTTCGGCAGGTCTTCGGTGCGTCACACTTCGGGGTGCGCATTCCATACTTAGTCTTTCGGGCGAATTTTGGCCTTTCTTTGGTCTGCCACGCTTCGGGGTGTGCATTCCATACTTAGTTTTTAGGGTGAATTTCGGTCGGTCTTCGGTGCGCCACACTTCGGGATGTGCATTCCAGACTTAGTTTTTTTGGCGAATTTCGGTCGGTCATCGATGCACCACGCTTCGAGGTGCACATTTCAGAGTTTGTTTTTCTAATTCAAGTTAATTTCGGTAGGTCTTCGGTTCGCCACGCTTCGGGGTGCGTATTCCTGACTTAGTTTTTTGGATGAATTCAGTCGGTCTTCGGTGTGCCATGTTTCGGGGTGCGCGTTCCAAACTTAGTTTTTTAGGCAAATTTTGGCCAGCGTTCGATGCGCCACACTTCGGGGTGCGCATTCTAAACTTAGTTTTCAGGCGAATTTCGGTCGGACTTCGGTGTGCCACGCTTCGGGGTTCGTGTTCCAGACTTAGTTTTTCGGGGAAATTTCGATCGATCTTCGGTGCTCCATGCTTCGGGGTGCGTGTTCCAGACTTAGTTTTTTGGGAGAATTTCGATTGGTGTTTGGTGCACCATTCTTCGGGGTGCGCGTTCCAGACTTAGTTTTTCAAGTGAATTTCAGCCTGTCTTCGGGTACCACGCTTCAGGGTGCGCGTTATAGACTTAGTTTTTCGATCGGTCTTCAGTAAGCCATGCTTCATGTTGCGTGTTCGAGACTTAGTTTTTTAAGCGAATTTCGACCGGTCTTCAGTGCGCCATGCTTCGTGGTGCGTGTTCCAGACTAAGTTTTTCGAGCGAATTTTGGCCGGTCTGCGGTGCGCCACACTTTGTGGTACGCATTCCAGACTTAGTTTCTTGGGCTAATTTAAACCAGTCTTCGGTGCACCACATTTCATGGTGCGTTTTCCAGACTTAGTTTTTTGGACAAATTTCGGCGGGTCTCCGGTGCGCCACGCTTCGGGGTGCGTTTTCCAGACTTAGTTTTTCAGACGAATTTTGGTCGGTCTTTGGTGCGCCACGCTTCGTGGTGCGTGTCCTAGACTTAGTTTTCCGGGCGAATTTTGGCCGGTGTTCGGTGCACCACGCTTCGGGATGCACGTTCCAGACTTAGTTTTTCGGGAAAATTTTGATCGGTCTTCGGTGCGCCACGCTTCGCGGTGCGAGTTCCAGTCTTAGTTTTTTGGGTGAATTTCTGCCAGTCATCGATGCGCCACAGTTTGGGGTGCATGTTACAGATTTACTTTTTCGGTTGGTCTTCCGTGCGCCACGTTTTGGGGTGCGTATTCCAGACTTAGTTTTTCCAAAGAATTTATGTCGGTCTTCGGTGCACAATACTTTGGGGTGTGCGTTCCCGACTTAGTTTTTTGGGCAAATTTGGGCCGGTCTTCGGTGCGCCACGTTTCGGGGTGCTCGTTCCAGACTTAGTTTTTTTTGTGAATTTCGGCCGGTCTTCGGTGCGCCACGCTTCGAGATAAGCATTCCAAACATAGTTTTTCGGGTGAATTTTAGCTGGTCATATATGCGCCACGCTTCGGGGTGCACATTCCAGACTTTGTTTTTTGGGCGAATTTCGGCCGGTCTTCGGTGCGCTAAGCTTCGAGGTGTGCGTTACAAACTTAGTTTTTTGGGCAAATTTCGATCGATCTTCGTCAAGCCACGCTTCGGTGTGCGTGTTCCATACTTAGTTTTTTGAGCGAATTTCAGCCGGTCTTCGGTGCGCGATGCTTCGGGGTTGCGCATTTCAGACTTAGTTTTTCGGACGT
The DNA here is from genome assembly GCA_947650365.1 of Chamaelirium japonicum. Taxonomy (NCBI): domain Eukaryota; kingdom Viridiplantae; phylum Streptophyta; class Magnoliopsida; order Liliales; family Melanthiaceae; genus Chamaelirium; species Chamaelirium japonicum. The sequence goes on along the minus strand of OX393556.1, from coordinate 15,333,621 downwards.
ATTTCGGTTGGTCTTCGGTGCGCCAAGCTTCGGGGTGCCCGTTCGAGACTTAGTTTTTCGGGTAAATTTCGACCGGTCTTCGATGCGCCACACTTCAGGGTGCACATTCTAGACTTTATTTTTCGGACGATCTTTGGTGCACTACACTTCAGGGTCGCATTCCAGACGTAGTTTTTTGAGCGAATTTCAGTCGGTCTTCTGTGCGCCACGTTTCAGGGTGCGCATTCCAGACCTAGTTTTACAGGCGAATTTTGGTAGGTTTTCAATGCGTCATGCTTCGGGGTGCCCATTCAATACTTAGTTTTTCAGGCGAATTTCAGCCGGTCTTTCGTGCGCCACGCTTCGGGATGCATATTCTAGACTTAGTTTTTTGGGCGAATTCCGATCGGTCTTCGGTTTGCCACGCTTCGGGGTGCGTGTTCCAGACTTAGTTTTTTGGATGAATTTCGGTCGGTCTTCGGTGCGCCTTGCTTCTAGGTGTGCGTTCCATACTTAGTTTTTTGGGCGAATTTTGGTCCATCTTCGGTGTGCCACGCTTTGGGGTGCGCGTTGCATACTTAGTTTCTCAGGCTAATTTCGGTCGGTCTTTGGTGCACCATGTTTCGGGGAGCGCATTCCAGACTTAGTTTTTTGGGCAAATTTTGGCCGATCTTTGGTGCACCACGCTTCGGGGTGCGCGTACTAGACTTTGTTTTTTGGGCGAATTTTGGTCGGTCTTTAGTGCACACGCTTCGAGGTGCACGTTCCAGACTTAATTTTTTGAATGAATTTCAATCGGTCTTCGGTGTGCCACGCTTCGAGGTGCGCATTCCAGACTTAGTTTTTTGGGCAAATTTTAGCCTGTTTTTGGGCGCCACGCTTCGGGGTGCACGTTACAGATTTAGTTTTTCGATCGAATTTCGGCCAATCTTTTGTAAGCCACGCTTCGGGGTACGTGTTCAAGACTTAGTTTTTTAAGCGAATTTCGGCCGGTCTTCTGTGCTCCATGCTTCGGGGTGCGCATTCCAGACTTAGTTTTTTGGGCAAATTTTGATCGGTCTTCGGTGCGCCATGCTTTGGGGTGCACATTCCAGACTTAGTTTTTTGGGTGAATTTATGCCGGTCTTTGGTGCGCCACGGTTTGGGGTGCACGTTACAAACTTAGTTTTTCGGTCAAATTTTGGTCGGTCTTCGGTGTGCCACACTTTAGGGTGTGTGTTCCTGACTTAGTTTTTCGAGCGAATTTTGGTCGGTTTTCAGTGCGCAACACTTCGGGGTGTGCGTTCCCGACTTAGTTTTTCGGGAAAATTTGGGCCGGTCTTCGGTGCGCCATGTTTCGGGGTGCGTGTTCCAGACTTAGTTTTTTCGGCAAATTTTGGCCGGTCTACGGTGCGCCACGCTTCGAGATGCGCATTCCAAACATAGTTTTCTGGGCGAATTTCGGCCGGTCATCGGTGCGCTATGCTTTGGGGTGCGCGTTCCAAAATTAGTTTTTTGGGCAAATTTCGATCGGTCTTCGGGGCGCTACGTTTCGGGGTGCGCGTTACAGACTTAGTTTTTCGAGCGAATTTCGGCCAGTCTTCGGTAAGCCATGCTTCGGCGTGCGCGTTCCTGACTTAGTTTTTTGAGCAAATTTCGGCTGGTCTTCGTTAGGCAACGCTTCAGGGTGCGCGTTCCAGACTTAGTTTTATGGGCTAATTTTGATCGGTCTTCGGTGCACCACGCTTCAGGGTGTCCATTCCAGACTTAGTTTTTTGGGTAAATTTTGACCGGTCTTCGGTGTGCCATGCTTTGGGGTGCACATTCCAGACTTAGTTTTTTGGGCGAATTTTGGCCGGTCTTCAATGCACCACGCTTCGGGGTGTGCGCTCCAGACTTAGTTTTTCGGGTGAATTTTGGCCGATATTCGGTGCGCCATGCTTCTGAGTGCACGTTCTAGAATTAGTTTTTCGGGTAAATTTCGGTAGGTCTTCGGTGTGTCATGCTTCAGGGTGCGCATTCCATACTTAGTTTTTCGGGCAAATTTCGGTCGGTCTTTGGTCTGCAATGCTTCAGGGTGCGCATTGCCGACTTAGTTTTTAGGGTGAATTTCGGTTGGTCTTCGGTGCACCGTGCTTCGGGATGCGCATTCCAGACTTACTTTTTTGCACGAATTTCGGTTGGTCTTCAGTGCGCCTCGCTTCGAGGTGCGCGTTCCAGACTTAGCCTTTTGAATTCGGGTGAATTTCGGTAGGTCTTCGGTGCGCCACGCTTCGGGATGCGCGTTCCATACTTAGTTTTTCGGGTGAATTTTGGTCGGTCTTCGGTGTGCCTCGTTTCGGGGTGTGCATTCCAGACTTCGTTTTTAGGATAAATTTTGGTCGGTCTTTGGTACACTATGCTTCGGGGTGTGCGTTCTAGACTTAGTTTTTCGGGTGAATTTTGGTCGGTCTTCGGTGCGCCACGCATCGGGGTGCACGTTCCAGACTTAGTTTTTCGGGCAAATTTCTGTCGGTGTTCGATGCACCACGCTTCGGGGTGCGTGTTCCAAACTTAGTTTTATGAAAGAATTTTGGTCGGTGTTCGGTGCGCCACGCTTCGGGGTGCGCATTGAAGACTTAGTTTTACGGGCAAATTTCTATCGGGGTTTGGTGCGCCATGCTTCGGGGTGCACGTTCTAGACTTAGTTTTTCGTGCGAATTTCAGCCTGTCTGAGGGCACCACGCTTCGGGGAGTGCGATACAGACTTAGTTTTTCGGTCGGTTTTCAGTAAGCCACGCTTCGGGGTGCGTGATTGAGACTTAGTTTTTTAAATGAATTTTGGCCGGTCTTCGGTGCGTCACGCTTCGTGGTGCGTGTTCCAGACTTAGTTTTTCGAGCGAATTTTGATCAGTCTTCGGTGCGCCATACTTCGTGGACTTAGTTTCTTTGGCAAATTTTCACCGGTCTTCGGTGCGCCACGCTTCATGGTGCGTGTTCCAGACTTAGTTTTTTGGGCGAATTTCAGCGGGTCTTCGATGCGCCACGCTTTGGGGTGCGTTTTCCAGACAACCGGCCAAAATTCACCCAAAAAGTTAAGTCTGGAACGCATAACCCAAAGCATGACGTACCAAAGGCCATCCAAAATTCGCTCGAAAAACTAAATCAGGAACACGCACCCTAAATCATGGCCCACCGAAGGCCGATCGAAATTTGCCCGAAAAACTAAGTATGGAACACGCACCCCGAAGCGTGGCGCACAGAAGACCGACCAAAATATACTCGAAAAACTAAGTTTGGAATGCGCACCCCAAAGCGTGACACACCGAAGACCGGTCAAAATTTGACCAAAAAACTAAGTCTGTAACGTGCACCCCAAACCGTGGCGCACCGAAGATCGACAAAAATTCGCCCAAAAAACTAAGTTTGGAACACGCATCTTAAAGCGTCGCACATCGAAGACTGGACAAAATTTGCCCAAAAAACTTAGTTCTGAATGCGCACCCCGAAGCGTGGTGCACCGAACACTGGCTGAAATTCGCCCAAAAAACAAAGTCTGGAACGGGAACCCCAGAGCATGGCGCACCAAAGACCGGCCGAAATTCGCCAAAAAAACTAAGTATGGAAGGAGCGCCCCGAAGCATAACGCACCGAAGACCGGCCAAAATTTGCCCGAAAAAATAAGTCTGGAATGCGTACCCCGAAGCGTGGCACACCGAAGACAGACTAAAATTCACCCGAAAAACTATATCTGGAATGCGCATCCCGAAGCGTGCTGCACTGAAGACCGGCCGAAATTCGTTCCAAAAACTAAGTCTGGGACATGCACCACGAAGCGCGGCACACCGAAGACCGGTTGAAATTCTCCCGATAAACTAAGTATGGAACGCGCACCTCGAAGCATGGTGCACCGAAGACCGGCCGAAATTCGCCCAAAAAACTAAGTCTAGAACGCGCACCCCGAAGCGTGGTGCACCGAAGACCGGTCAAAATTCGCCCGAAAAACTAAGTCTAGAATGCGTACCACGAAGCGTGGCGAACCATAGACCGGCCAAAATTTTCCCAAACAACTAAGTCTGGAACGCGTACCCCGAAGCGTGGCGCACCGAATACCGACTGAAATTCACCTGAAAAGCTAAGTCTGAAATGCGCACCCCGAAGCGTGGCGGACGGAAGACCGACCAAAATTTGCCCGAAAAACTAAGTCTGGAACGCGCACCTCGAAGCGTGGCGCGCCGAAGATCGGCCGAAATTCGCCCAAAAAACTAAGTCTGTAACGCGTACCCCTAAGCAAGGCGCACAAAAGACCGACAAAAATTTGCCCGAAAAACTAAGTCTGGAATGCGCACTCCGAAGCGTGGAGCACGATAGACCGGACAAAATTTGCTTAAAAAACTAAGCCTCGAACACGCACCCCGAAGCGTGGCTTATCGAAGACCGATCAAAATTCGGCCAAAAAACTAAGTCTATAACACGCACCTCGAAGTGTGGTGCCCGAAGACCGACTGAAATTCTCTCAAAAAACTAAGTCTGGAACGCACACCCTGAAGCATGGCGCACCTGTATGCATGGAAAAAAGATCCGGGTCGTCTTTATTGCGAACACACGAGATTACAAGAGTGGCCGGGACCGGGGGCTCGGGGGTGACAAGTCCGGGTGCGGCGAGTGTTGATCAGGAGATAGTGGGAGAAATCCTCTGGAGGGTCCCTTCGATCCGCGTCTCCACGTGGTATTCGTGTGAGAGCTCTGAAGGGGTTGCCCAGGATAGAGGTCTTTACAGGGTGAGGGTTTTGAGAGGCTAAGGAATGTCCGTCGTTTCTTTGGTCCCTTCCATGCTTCGTGCTTCTTCGGCTAGGGGGTCTTCAGCTTCGTTCCTCGATCTTCATGTCTTTCTTGCTCCTTGCTTGACCTCGGCATCCTTGATCGTCGGTTCGCGGCGTCGATCGTGCTTTTGGCATTGGCTTTGGCTTTGGCTTTCGACCTTGGCTTGGCTTTGGCGTGGCTCTGGCTTTTGCTTTGCTTTGGCGCTTGCGCTTGGACGTAGACGAGGGAGACTTGCGATGCTTTCATTCTTCCGGACTTCACATTGTATCGGCTATAACGTGTGGTGCTTTTGCTCGTGGCCGGCGTAGTCGCTTGGCTTTGGCACTTGCATTGCTTTGGCGTGGGCTTTACTGGGGCTTTTGCTTCGGCTTCTTACGTGGGCTTCTACTTCAGTATTGACTCAATCTCCTTCTTGGACGACAATGACAACGTCTTCAATGCTTCAGGCTTCTTTGACGGTTTAGGTGTCGGGGCTTCTCCTCCGGGCTTATTTGGCGTGATCGGAGTCGAAGGGTACTTTTGAAGATGGCGGGGGTAGTACCGATCTCCGTGCGATGGTTGTAGCGCTGACTTTGCTTCGAAGGAGACAGGTGTAGTGACACCCCAGAGAGTCCTCTCCAATCTTTCTTCTTTATGGACAGAGCGGGCGTTTGTCGAAGACGACGGGGTGATGACGCTTCGTTCCTCTTCTCCGGGCTTTGGAGCTTGATCGGAGTTGAAGGTTTGTTGGAGCCGACGGAGTAGTGCCGCTCCGGGCTTCTTCTCCAGGCTTTGGAGCTTGATCAGAGTTGAAGGTTTGTTGAAGCCGACGGGGTAGTGTCGCTCCGGGCTTCTTCTCCGACCTTTGCTTCTGGCATCTTTGGAGTCGAAGGGTCTTCTTCTCCGAGCTTTCTTCTTCGTGCACGGAGTCGAAGGCTTGATCTTCTTGTGCAAGGGTCTTCACGTTGATGAGGGATTTCAATGGACTAAGCCGATCCCGAAGGGATAGGCTTGCCCGTGCCTCATGAAGCCTTGGATCGATGAAGAAGCGTCTCCTCTTCTGCAGAGCTTCTTCAGTTCGTCTTCAACTTGCGATCTCTTCGACCTGGTGATGGTTGTGGCGTCGGCTTCTTCTCCGGGCATATTTGCCGTAATCGGAGTTGAAGGCTTTATTGAAGATGATGGGTGTAGCATCGCTTCTCATCTTCTCCGGACTTTTGGGCTTGATCGGAGTCGAAGGCTTGTTGGAGACGACGGGGTAGTGCCGCTCCAATCTTCTTCTCCGGCCTTTGCTTCTGGCATCTTCAGAGTCAAAGGGTTCTTCTTATCCGAGCTTTCTTCTTCGTGCACGGAGTCGAAGGGATGATCTTCTTGTGCAAGGGTCTTCACGTTGATGAGGACTTTCAATGGACTAAGCCGGTCCTAATGGGATAGGCTTGCCCGTGCCTCGTGAAGCCTTGGGTCGATGAAGAGCGCGTCTTCTCTTCTGCAGAGCTTCTTCACCTTGCCATCCGACCTCTTGAGTCTTCCCCCTCCCCCTCTATTTATAGGCAAAGGGGGGAGGGGAGAGATATGGGAAGTTTTAATTTTAAATCCCTTTAATATCTCTCCCATAATTACTCGAGATTTATTCTTCAATTGAAGAGAGGAATAAACCTTTATTTGCTTTCTTTTTCTGGCGGGGTAATTATGGCTCAATCATTTTTGGATTTACTTTGAATCTTGCACATAAAGTCGATGGCGACCCGGCTTCATTTCTTGTCCGTCGGATCGAGAGATCGGCAGCTGGGCAGGGTCGGCGGTCGGGCGCGGGGCAGGGTCGATGGCCGGGCGCGGGCCGAGGCACGGGGCGCAGCTACTGTACGGCTACGGGCGTGAGTTGGACGGTCCCCCCCCGACAGGATCGAAGGAGAAGAAGGAGGGGGCAGCGGGCGCTGTTTTTTTTTTGTCTCTTTCTTTCCCCCTTTTTTTTTTGTCTTCTTCTTTTTCTTTTTTCTTTCTTTTCTGGCTTGCGAAGGCAGTAGCAGCGGTGGCGCAGAGGCTGCAGACACAGGTTATGGCGCACGTGGGTGACTGTCGCAGGCCGCGACGGTTGCAGGTGAGGCACGGGTGGCGCCTAGTATGGCGCGGAACGAGGCAACGGTGGCCTGCGGCTTCGGGTACGGGGCGCAGCACCGGGCGCGGAGGCCGGGGCACAGGCAAGCGGTGGTGGCCGGGGCGCGGGGCGAAGCTGCGGCTCGGCGCGCGGGGTCGAGTGCAGGCGGCATGGGCCGAGCTGCGGGAGGCACGTGTACGTGGCGCAGGCGACGGGCATGCGGAACGGTGCTGGTGCGGCATAGGTGGGCGGTGGCCAGGCTTCAAGCAGCACGAGTGTTGTGCGGACACCGTGCGGCGCAGGGGTGCCTCGAGCAGGTTGGCGAAGGCCAGGCTGGCAGGCGGTTGTGGCTCCGGCTTGGTGGCGAGTGCAAGCCCCAAGCGGTGGCCGACTGCATAGCTCAGGCAACGCAAGTTCCAACACGGATGGAGCGGTGGGCGCGAGGCTGGAGTAGTTGGCCGACACGGGTGGTGTGCGGACCCCAGGGGTGCGGCGCAAGCTCCAGCTTGGTCGGGGCTCCCTGATCGGATAGGAGAAGAAGGGCGGCTGCGACCCCTGCCATCCGTGCGGGTCCGGATGGAAAAAAACGAAGGGGCTGTAGGCCCCTTGAATTTTTTTTTTTTGCCCGGCTTCTCCACTAGACTTGACTTGCTTCCGTTTGTGTCTTTTCAGGATTCGAGTTTCGAGAGTTTGGCTTCACCAGGGTGAGTTGCTGAGGACTTCTCCTGCGGGAGTGGCGCCTTCGCTTCCCCTTGTGCCTTTTCAGGATACGAGCTTTCAAGAGTTTGGCTTCGTCGGGGTGAGTTACTGAGGACTTCTCCTATAGGAGTAGCGCCTTCGCTTCCCCTCGTGCCTTTTCAGAATTCGAGCTTTGACGGTTTTGGCTTCGCCGAGGTCAGTAGCTGAGGACTTCTCCTGCAGGAGTGGCGCCTTCGCTTCCACTTGTGCCTTTTCAGGACGCGAGCTTTCGAGAGTTTGGCTTCGCCGGGGTGAGTTGCTGAGGACTTCTCCTACGGGAGTGGCGCCTTCGCTTCCCCTCGTGCCTTTTTAAGATTCGAGCTTCGCAGGTTTTGGCTTCGCCGAGATGAGTTGCTGAGGACTTCTCCTACGGGAGTGGCGCCTTCGTTTCCCCTCGTGCCTTTTCGGGATTCGAGCTTCGAAGGTTTTGGCTTCGCCGAGGTGAGTTGCTGAGGACTTCTCCTACTGGAGTGGCACATTCGCTTCCCCTCGTGCCTTTTCAGGATTCGAGCTTCGAAGGTTTTGGCTTCGTCGAGGTGAGTTGCTGAGGACTTCTCCTACGGGAGTGGCGCCTTCGCTTCCCCTCGTGCCTTTTTAGGATTCGAGCTTCAAAGGTTTTGGCTTCATCGAGGTGAGTTGCTGAGGACTTCTCCTACGGGAGTGGTGCCTTCACTTCCCCTTGTGCCTTTTCAGGATGCAAACTTTCGCTTGACCCGGTGGAGTGTCGACTCCTGGCGTCGGGGGGATGTTTAGTACCTCTGCGGCTTTGAGATGAAGGATTCTTCGGCGGCTTGGAGATAGAGGACTCTTCGACGGCTTGGAGACGAAGGCTCGCTTGGCGGTTTGGGGACGAGAGATTCTTCAGCGAAGTGTTGTCGTCTTCTCGGTGCGGGAGCGTAATGACAACGGCACGGCGAGAGGACAAGACGAAGCCGAGTGTGGTGACGCTTGCTTGGTGCGAGGACGAGGCGGAGACTTCGGAGGCCAGGGAAGGTGGCTTCTTTGTTCCCTTTTTTTTTAAATCTTGAAGGATGCGATTGTCGCCGATGTATCTACCTATCTTCGGGTTACTGCATTTGACTTCAGTGGCAGTTCCAATCCTTTGAGTCTTTGAATTTGAGGGACTGGCGACGTTCGGATGAGCCTAAGCTTTTGCACGAGCCTGATGGATTTCAAGGCGGACGACTCTTTGTTTGCAAAGTAGAAGCACACCTTCTTGGAGGGTGGCGAGCTTCGTTGCTTACGACAGTCTTCGCTAGAGGGCACTTCCTTGGGCTTAGCTACGATCGAAGGAGAGAGACATCGGCTAGAGGGGCTTCACACGCTTGCTACTGCAGACTTGGTTTGGATGTTTAAGAAGGTGGAGGCCATTCGTGCGTCGCTTCAAAAGTCGGAGTCCCGTTTAGGGGATGCTCGAGCGACTAAGAAGACTTCTAGAGCAGGGTTTGCGAAACAGCGAGAAGGGCTGACAAAGTGCCAAAAGCTGGTGGAGCAACCGAGAAGGCTTCCGCAGCGAACCTTGCGAAGCAGCATGCATAGCTGGCGATGCGTTGGAAGTTGACGACTTCTCTACCTCTGGAGTCACAGTGTGTGTAAGCTGCAGGAAGCAAGCTGGTTCGGCGCCTTAAAGACTTTGACTTGCTACTCATGAGTCACTTTAGAAACTGGAGTTCCATTTAGGGAAAGCTCAAGCGACCGAGAAGACTTCTGGAGTAGGGCTTGCAAGGTGGCGTGAAGAGCTAACGAAGTGCCGGAAGCTGGTGGAGTGATCGAGAAGGCTTCCGGAGCGAACCTTGTGAAACAGCGTGCATAGCTGGCGATGCGTCGGAAGTTGACAGCTTTTCTACCCCGGAGCGCGTGTAAGCTGCGGGAGGCGAGCTGCTTCGGCACCTTAAAGATTTTGACTTTCTTGTCATCTTTTGGTTAGCTGACTAGGCATGTGGATTTGCACTTGTTCTTCTCTGAGCTGGTCTTCTGGGATGATGCTAGGGATGTTTCTTTTTTTGTCTGGACTGAACCTTTGTAGGCTGCCTACATACCCTACTGAGAGGGATCAAGTCGCATGTAGTTCGTTTATTCCTTTTTTTTTAGGCAAGGGGGGTAACCTTGCGCTAAGCAAAGTACCTTTTGAGGGACTTGCCGCTGGTAGGCAGAGTCGCCGCTGGTTCGCAGTTGTCGCCCGCCTTCTTCGCTTCAATGTAGTTAGAAGTGAAGATCTTCTTGACTGGAGTTTTGATGATTGCTGGAGTTTGACTGGAGTCGATGCCTCGGCGATTTGGAAGGATTTGTTTATCATTTTTGAAGAGGCGAGCTTGAGTCTTTGTTAGGCGATGTGTTACTGCAGCTAAGGGTAGTGAACCCTATGCACTATACTTTCTTTGTTTTGGCTGGATTTGAACATCAACTCGGTGGTGTTTTGCCCCCAAGTGCTTTCTGGCTCATTCGCGAGTCGCTTGGAGTTGGTGTACTCAGAAAACTCGGTTGAGCTCGAGACATGCAACAGACCATGTAACGGTAGTGTCGTCTCTTGCAAAGTGATGAAGTTGGCCTTGGAGAATGATGATGCTGGTCCTTTTGCTGGAGTGGAAGGTGATCGTCCTGGCTCGCAAAGCCACTGAGGTGCGAGCCGTAGGATTGAAACAGCTTGAGCAGGCAACGGAACGTATCGCATCGAACTTGATTTGAAGTTGATGTGAATTTTCTATCTTGATGCTGACACTTCTTTATCTTTGTGCACCGTCTAGCTGGAGGATATATGTCACTAGTTTTGCGAGTGGAGAACTTTTGTCCCTCGCAGCTGCTTTGACTCCCTGAGCTCGTAGAGTTTTTACTGGATGAGCTTCTGTAATGGGATCTTTCACTTGGTAAAACTTGGCGTCAGCAAGGTATGCTTTAGCCTTGTTGAACAGCTTGCTGTTAGCAGCGATGCTTCTTCCCATGCTTTCAATATCGGTGCCTCTTTCTTTATCGTCTTTCCGAAGCACTTGGTGAACTTCCACCATGCAGCAGGAGACCTTGAAGTTTTGATCAGCTTCAAGGAAGCGATCGGGAAAGAACTCCTGGAGTGTCACTAGCTTTGGGCATATTTGTTGGAGAAGATTTTTCGGACTTGCTGGTGGTACTTCAGACGTCCTTCTTTCTGGAGCTTTATTCTTTTCCTTGAAGGTCTTTCTTTAGGGGAGTTTTCTTACCGCCCGGTCTTTCTTGTGGTTAGCCAGATGTGCTATCCTGTAGCTTGATCGTCGTGGCCTTCTTCTTCGAGGCGCCATAGTCCGTGTGTTTTTATCAGTAAGATCTTCCTCGCCAAGGTGAAGAACTGGTGCTGCGACTGAAGGCTCTTCTTTGATCGGAAGGACTTGCTCTTTTGGAGACTGTACTGATTCATCTTCTGATCCCCAGCCAGTTGGCTTGACTTCTTCATTTGGAACTAAAGGAGGCCTGGAGTAGAGGACATAATAGTCAAATTTGCCCGATGGTTGGCCTAGCAGGTTGACTTCAGGGCTTCTTTGTTAGTCTCTCGCTTTGAGCATGTGCCGGAATGTAGCTTTGTTTGGAAAAGGGAGTGCTTGCATAAGAGGCGGTTGCCCCCAAGACAGTAAGGATTTGGCCCTAGGTACTGAAGGAGCATGCCATCGTCGTCTTCTTGGACTGTCCCCCTTCTTTGAGTCATCAACGGTGGACTGCCCCCCTTCTGCGAGGACTGGTGGGGCTTCTTGCAACTCGTCGTCCGAAGTAGAAGTATCACCGTTATCAATTTCGATAACTGAGATGTGATTGACGTCTACCATGGGTGGGTGGGCGGGTGTTGAAACTAGGCCCTCGACTGGCATTCCTAAACGATCGAACACCGACTTTTTCTTTGATTGCTTGACTGGCCCAAGCCTTTCGAACACGGATGTGCGCTTTAGATTCGACCGGCTTAGACTGCTTTTGTTTTGCTTCTGGAGTAAGGCTTGGCATCGAGTCCGTCGCCGTCTTCTTTTGCGATCGGGATGGCTGGCATAGGTAGAGCGTGCATCGGAGATTGTCAATCCTTCAGCTGCTTCGTCTACCATGTTCGCTCCGATGTAGTTGGAGGTGAAGGTCTTCCTTGCTACGGTTCTGACGACCAACGGAGTTTGACTGGAGCCAATGCCTCAGCGGTTCGGGAGAATTTGTTCGCCATTTTGAAACAACCGAGCTTGAGTCCTCGTCATCCCATGTGGCGTTGCTACTGGGGGAAGTGTGCCCATGGCGCTTTCTTTGTCGTAGCCGGCTTTGAACAGCAACTTGGCAGCGTTTTGCCCCCAACTCCCTTTCGGCTTGAATCCGAATTGATTTGGGTTGACTGATTCAACAGGTCTGCTCGGGTTCGAAGCTTGCGTCAGACTAGGTAATGGCAATATCATTTCTTGCAGAGTGATGACGTTGGCCTGTGATAATGGCGGGGCCAGCTTCCTTGTCGGAGTAGAAGGCGATCGCTCGGATTTACAGAGCCATTGAGGTACAAGACGCAGGACTGGCGTCGCTTGGACGAGCAACGGAGTATATTGCATTGCTCTTGACTCGGAACTGATGTGCATCCTTTGCCTTGATCCTGGTGCTTCTTGGACCTGAAGTTTCGCCTTGTCGGAAGGTTGCATCATTTTTGCAAGTGGAAGAGCCTCGCCCTGTTTTACTTCTTCAGCCTTCTGGGCTCGAGAGGCTTTAGTTGGAAGGACTTCCGCGACTAGGTCTTTCGCCTGGTAGAACTTGGCATCGGCCAAGTGTGCCTCGGCCTCATTGAATGGCTTGTCATCAGGAACTATGCATTTCTCCATGCCTTCCTCGTAGTACTTGAGGCACTGGTGCCGGTGGACACTACGATGCCATTCTCGTGTAGCCATGGCCTGCCCAACAGGAGGCGATATGATGTTTGGCAATCGATGATGTTGAAGAGGACCGTTGTATCTAGTGGGCCGATTGAGAGCTTCAGGCGGATGATTCCAATAGTGGACTGTCCGCCCTGGTTGAACCCTTGAATGACCAATTGGCTGGGCGAGAGATGGTCATTGGTGATGTCGAGTTACCGCATCGTCTGGATAGGCATGATGTTGACGATGGAGCCACAGTCCAACAGGATTCGATTCATTGGCTTCTCCTTGATGTATCTCGAAACGTAGACAGGCCGGTGGTGCAATCGTGTTCCGAGTTGCAAGTCCTCGTCCGTGAAGGTTATCGCCGCATCGCATGCGGCTACAGTTTTGCCCTTCTTGTCATTCTTCCTTTTATTCTTGTAGCTGTCCGGGTCTGCCAAGACTGCAGCCATCGCCAGGCGAGCCTTCTTTGGAAGATGCAAAGCTTCCACGAGCGGCAAGTACAGGATTGCTTCATCATGAGAGGTGATGCCCCCTTTATCGGAATCGTCTACCTCGTCAGTGAAGTTGCCTTCTTCAGAAGTTTTGATTTCGTCTTTTCCCCCCGACGCCTTAAGAACTTCGACCATGCAACAAGACACCCTGATGTGTTGATTGACTGGGAGGAAGTGATCGGGGAAGAATTCTCGCAAGGTTGCTGGTTCTGGAAGTCTCTGCTGGAGGAGATTGTCTTGGTTTGCCGTCGACACTTTGAATGCCTTCCTTCCTGGAGTCTTGCTTTTCTTCTTGTAGGTCCTCCGCTCGGGAAATCTCCTCATCACACGTTCTTGCTTATGCTACCTTTCTTGTCGTCGCCGGGGTAGCATGACCCATGCCTCTTCGTCGGTGGATTCTCCTCCGCTGAGATGATGATTGGCAGCAGCAACTGGTTCCCTTAAAGACACTTGTTCTTCCGGAGACTCTACTCGCTCGTCCTTCGATCCCCAGTCGGTGGGCTTAATTTCTTCAATCGAAACTGATGGAGGCTGTGAACAGAAGACGTAATAGTCAAACTTGCCCGAAGGTTGGCCCAGCAGACCGACTTCTGGATCTCCTTGCTCGTATCTTTTCCGAGGAGTGCATTAATTGGGATGTAGCTTGACTAGAAGGGATTTGCTCTTCCTGAAGCTCCACTGGCTCATCTTCTGATCCCCAGCTAGTGGGCTTGATTTCTTCAATCAAAACGGACGGAGGCCTTGAGTAGAGGACGTAATAGTCGAACTTCCCCGAAGGCTGGCCCAACAGACTGACTTCTGGATCTCCTTGCTCATATCTCCTTCGGAGCGCTCATTGGGACGTAGCATCGCTTGGAAGAGGTGCTGGTGTAATCGATGGTTGCCCCCTGGGCAGCGGCGTTTCTTCCTCGGTGAGCGCAGGAGTACGTCGTTGTCTCCTTGAGACCTTCAGGTGGGAAATTGGCTTGGCGATTGGTCTTTGATGGTTGATGCGCAATTTGGGCGTTCTTTGTCGTGCAGCAACGAGTACCGGCGAGAAGGAGCCGAAGGTGATGGACGTCATATTGGCCGTAGCGACCTCCCCGGTGTCGATCTCTATCTTTCCTTGCTTTGCGAGCGCCATTATTTTTTCCTTGAAGACGAAGCATCTTTCGATGGGATGGCTTACCACTTGATAGTATTTGCAGAAGAGAGGATCGTCGACTCGATGCATCTGCTCGGGCCTCTTCGAGGGAGGGAGCTCTATCATCTTCTCTTGCAGCAGTTGGTCGAACATGGAGGAGACTTCCAAGTCCGGGAAGGGGTACTCTTTGGCTTCAAGCTCCTCGAGAGTCATCCATTGTCTTGGCGGCGGAGGCGACGGTATGGCGGCTCCCTTTCTTTGATCCGGCTTGCCACCGATCTTGAGCGGCTTGGAGGTTGAGGCAACGTCAGCAATATTGACTAGCTTCGGTTTCGGTGCCTGCGGCTTGTCCTTCTTCTCAACCTTCAAGGAGTCCTTGTTCTTTGAGTCCCCGCAGCTTGCTAGGCTGAGTTCCATGTCGTGAGCCCGAGTTGCGAGTTCTTTGAAAGACCGAGGTTTGATATCTTTGAGGATGTAGAGCAGTCCCCAGTGCATGCCTTGGGTGCACTTCTCGATGGCCGAGTCTTCAGACAAGCGGTCTCGTGAATTCAGCACGAGGTTCCTCTATTTGTCGATGTAGTCGATCACCGGCTCGTCTTTGCTTTGCTTGACGACGGTGAGTTCAATCATACTGATGGTCTGTCTGATGCTGTAGAAGCGATTGAGGAATTCCCTCTCCATCTGATCCCAGCTGTCGATGGTCCCTGGAGGAAGGTCAATGTACCAGTCAAAAGCATTACCTTTGAGGATGCGAACGAACTGTTTCACCATCTCGTCGCCATATGTGCCGGCGTTGTTGCAAGTTTCGATGAAGTGAGCAACGTGCTGCCTTGGATTTCCCTTTCCGTCGAAGTGCTGGAACTTTGGCGGCTGAAACCCGATGGGGAAATGCAGCTGCTGGATCCTTGCAGTGTAAGGCTTCGAGTATGCCGCTGTGATCAGAGGAAGACCACTGCCGTGGGTGCGCATCATGTCAGCTACCAACGCTTGTATTTGCTGGGTGTTTATTGTTGCCGTTGCCGGAGGTTGTGTGGCCACTGAGACTGGTGCTGGCGAGACGACTTCTGCCAGGACGGGAACCAATAAGAGTACTGGCGTAACCGCTTGAATTGTCGGAATTACCTCCGCAGGGGCGGGAGTTGAAGACGGAGCTGGAGCGACTACTGGAGAAGCAAAAGGTTGATCGTTTGTCGCAGCATCCCTTGCGCTTAGCTTCTGAAGTAGAGTATTGATGTGACGATCCTTCGTCTCCATCAGCCGAGTAATCTGCGCCATGTGCTTACTCATCTGCATGACTTGGAGCTGAAGAACAAACGAAGGATGATGACGGAGGACGTCTCGATGTTGCATGCTAGTATCCTCTCCGTCATCGTCAGAGATATAGTTGCGCCGACTTGCTTCTGGTTGATGATTGATGTTTGGCCCCTGCAAAGGAGCTGCAATGTCCGCTGGAGAATCCGAACGGGCTCGAGGTTGGGGTTGGTCCTCCCCAAACTTCTGAACATGGACTCCAGGATCGAGGCTTATTTCTTCATGCACCAAGGCCTCGTCGGCGCTTTGGCGAGCATCTTCGGCAGCAGTTTCTGGCATGAAGACATCCGCAAGAGTTTGAGTACGCCGAGTGTAGACGCATACCATTGGGGGAGCATCACCCTCTGGGTTTACTGGATCGTCGTGTTGGAGTAGAGGAGACTCGGCGATCGATGAAAGGCTTGGAGCAAACGCATCGTTGCTTGTCCCGGCCATTACGAACTTGGAGCGACTTCTTCAGCCGTACGGATAAAAGGAGAGAAGGTCCCACCGGGCATGCCAGAAATCTGTATACGTGGAAAAAAGATCCGGGTCGTCTTTATTGCGAACACATGAGATTACAAGAGTGGCCGGGACCGGGGGCTCGGGGGTGACGAGTCCGGGTGCGGCGAGTGTTGATCAGGAGATTATGGGAGAGATCCTCTGGAGGGTCCCTTTGATCCGTGTTTCCACGTGGTATTCGTGTGAGATCTCTGAAGGGGTTGCCCAGGACAGAGGTCTTTACAGGGTGAGGGTTTTGAGAGGCTAAGGAATGTCCACCGTTTCTTTGGTCCCTTCCGTGCTTCGCGCTTCTTCGGCTAGGGGTTCTTCAGCTTCGTTCTTCGGTCTTCGTGTCTTCCTCGCTCCTTGCTTGACCTCTGCATCCTTGATCGTCGATTCGCGGCATCGATCGTGCTTTTGGCGTTGGCTTTGGCTTTGGCTTTCGACCTTGGCTTGGCTTTGGTGTGGCTCTGGCTTTTGCTTTGCTTTGGCGCTTGCGCTTGGACGTAGATGGGGGAGACTTGCGATGCTTTCATTCTTTCGGACTTCGCGTCGTATCAGCTAGAACATATAGTGCTTTTGCTCGTGGCTGGCGTAGTCGCTTGGCTTTGGCACTTGCGTTGCTTTGGCGCGGGCTTTATCGGGGCTTTTGCTTCGGCTTCTTGCATGGGCTTCTACTTCAGTGTTGACTCGATCTCCTTCTTGAATGACAATGACAATGTCTTCAATGCTTCAGGCTTCTTCGACGGTTTAGGTGTCGGCTGGACTTTGCTTCTCCTCCAGGCTTCTTTGGCGTGATCGGAGTCGAAGGGTACTTTTGAAGATGGCAGGGGTAGCACCGATCTCCGTACGACGGTTGTAGTGCTGACTTTGCTTCGAAGGCGACGGGTGTAGTGACGCCCCAGGGAGTCCTCTCCAATCTTTCTTCTTCGTGGACAGAGCGGGTGTTTGTCGAAGGCAACGGGGTGATGACACTTCGTTCCTCTTCTCCGGGCTTTGGAGGTTGATCGGAGTTGAAGGTTTGTTGGAGCCGACGGGGTAGTGCCACTCCGGGCTTCTTCTCCGGGCTTTGGAGCTTGATCGGAGTTGAAGGTTTGTTGGAGCCGACAGGGTAGTGCCAGTCCGGGCTTCTTCTCCGGCCTTTGCTTCTGGCGTCTTCGGAGTTGAAGGGTCTTCTTCTGTGAGCTTTCTTCTTCGTGCACTGAGTCGAATGCTTGATCTTCTTGTGCAAGGGCCTTCACGTTGATGAGGGCTTTCAATGGACTAAGCCAGTCCTGAAGGGATAGGCTTGCCCGTGCCTCGTGAAGCCTTGGGTCGATGAAGAAGCGTCTCCTCTTCTGCAGAGCTTCTTCGCTTCGTCTTCAACTTGCGATCTCTTTGACCTGGTGATGGTTGTAGCGTCGGCTTCTTCTCCGGGCATATTTGGCGTAATCGGAGTTGAAGGCTTTGTTGAAGATGACGGGTGTAGCGTCGCTTCTCTTCTTCACTGGGCTTTTGGGCTTGATCGGAGTCGAAGGCTTGTTGGAGACGAAGGGGTAGTGCCGCTCCGATATTCTTCTCCGGCCTTTGCTTCTGGCGTCTTCAGAATCGAAGGGTTCTTCTTCTCCGAGCTTTCTTCTTCATGCACGGAGTCAAAGGGATGATCTTTTTGTGTAAGGGTCTTCACGTTGATGAGGACTTTCAATGGACTAAGCCGGTCCCAAAGGGATAGGCTTGCCCGTGCCTTGTGAAGCCTTGGGTCGATGAAGAGCGCATCTCCTCTTCTGCAGAGCTTCTTCGCCTTGCCATCTGACCTCTTGAGCCTTCCCCCTCCCCCTCTATTTATAGGCAAAGGGGGGAGGGGAGAGATATGGGAAGTTTTAATTTTAAATCCCTTTAATATCTCTCCCATAATTGCCCGAGATTTATTCTTCAATTGAAGAGAGGAATAAACCTTTATTTGCTTTCCTTTTCTGGCGGGGTAATTATGGCTCAATCATTTTTGGATTTACTTTGAATCTTGCACATAAAGTCGATGGCGACCCGGCTTCATTTCTTGTCCGTCGGATCGAGGGATCGGCGCAGATCCACACTTACGTAGACGTCATACGCAACCTCCCCCCGTGCATGGCGGTGCATTGTTTCCTTTTTTTCTTCTTTTCTTTCCTTTTTTTTTCTTTCCTTCTTTCTTTTCTTTCCTTTGTTTCTTTTCGTTTCTTTCCTTTTCTTTTCTTTCCTTTCTTTTCTTTCTTTCTTTCTTTTCTTTCCTTTTCTTTTCTTTTCTTGCATGGCCGGCCACCCCATGAGGGGTTCGGTCTCTAGTAGGGGGCTGGGTGGGCCCCACTTGAGGATAGGCCCACCCGGCCCCTTGTTGGGCGCAAGTCGGGTCCGGGTCGGAGAGTGTATCGGGTTCGCCTCCAACTTGGTGCATGCGAGTCGGGTCCGGATCGGAGTGCGTGTCGGGTTTGACTCCGAATTGGCGCATGTGAGTCGGGTCTGGGTTAGACACAATTTTGTGTGTCTACAGCACCGAAGACATACCAAAATTCGCCCGTAAAACTAAGTCTGGAACGGACACCCCGAAGCGTGGCGCATCGAACACCGGCCAAAATACGTCGATAAAACTTAGTCTGGAACACGCACCCCGAAACTTGGCGCACCGAAGACCAGCCAAAATTCTCCCAAAAAACTAAGTCTGGAACGCACACCTCAAAGCGTGGCGCATCGAAGACCAGCTAAAATTTGCCCAAAAAACAAAGTCTTGAACGTGCACCCCGAAGCGTGGTGTACCGAAGGCCGTCAGAAATTAGCCTGAAAAACTAAGTCTGGAATGCATACCCTGAAGCGTGGCACATCGAAGACCGGCCGAAATTTGCCCAAAAAACCAAGCTTGGATTGCGCATCCCGAAATGTGGCGCACCGAAGACCGACCAAAATTCTCCCAAAAAACTAAGTCTGGAATGCGCACCCCGAAGCGTCATGCACCGAAGACCAACCGAAATTCGCTCGAAAAACTAAGGCTGGAACGCACACCCTGAAGCATGGCTTACCGAAAACCGACCAAAATTCGCCCGAAAAGCTATGTTTGGAACGCGCACCCCGAAGCGTGGTGCATCGAAGACCTGCCAAAATTCACCTGAAAACTATGTCTAGAATCTGCATCCCGAAGTGTGGCGGACCAAAGACCGGTCGAAATTCGCCCAAGAAACTAAGTCTATAATGTGCACCTCAAAACATGGCACACCGAAGACCGACCAAAGTTTGGCTGAAAAACTATGTCTAGAAAACGCACCTCGAAGCATGGCACATCGAAGATCGACCGAAATTCGTCCAAAAAACTAAGTCTGGAACGTGCACCCCGAAATATGGCACACCGAAAACCGGACAAAATTTGCTCGAAAAACTAAGTCTGGAACACGCACCCCGAAGCGTGGTGCACCGAAGACCAACCGAAATTTGACCAAAATACTAAGTAGGGAACAGGCACCCCGAAGCATGGAGCATCGAAGACCGGCCAAAATTCACTCAAAATACTAAGTCTCGAACGCGCACCCCGAAGCATGGCTTACCGAAGAATGATCAAAATTCGACCGAAAAACTAAGTCTGTAACGCACCCTGAAGCATGGCACACCGAAGACCGACCGAAATTCGATTAAAAAACTAAGTCTGGAACACGCACCCCGAAACATGGCGCACCGAAGACCGATCGAAATTTGCAAGAAAAACTAAGTCTAGAACGCACACCCCAAAATGTGATGCACCGAAGATCAGCCCAAATTTGCCCGAAAAACTAAATCAGGAACGCACACCCTAAAGTGTTGCCCACCGAAGAACAACCAAAATTCGTCCGAAAAACTAAGTCTGGAACGTGCACCCCGAAGCATGGCGCACTGAAAACCGACCAAAATTCAACTGAAATACTAAGTCTGTAACATGCACCACAAACCGTAGCGCACCGAAGACCGGCAGAAATTCACCCAAAAAACTAAGTCTGGAACGCGCACCCCGGAGCAAGGTGCACTGAAGACCGGCCGAAATTCGTCCAAAAAACTAAGCATGGAACACGCACCCCGAAGAGTGGTGCACCGAACACCGGTTGAAATTCGCCAGAAAAACCAAGTCTAGAACGTGCACCACGAAGCATGGCACACCAAAGACCAGCCAAAATTTGCCCGAAAAACTAAGTCTGGAAAGCACACCCCGAAGCATGGCGCAGCAAAGACCGGCCGAAATTCACACAAAAAACTAAGTCTGGAATACGCACAGCGCACCGAAGACCGGCCAAAATTCACCCAAGAAACTAAGCCTGGAACGCGTACCACGAAATATGGCGCACCGAAGACCAGCTGAAATTCGCTCGAAAAACTAAGTCTGAAACATGCACCATGAAGTGTGGCGCACCGAAGACCGACCAAAATTCGCTCAAAAAACTAAGTCTCAAACGTGCACCACGAAGCGTGCCTTACCGAAGACCGGGCGTAATTCGACCGAAAAACTAAGTTTGTAACGCGCATCCCGAAGCGTCGCGCCCGAAGACAGGCTAAAATTCGCCTGAAAAACTAAGTCTGGAACGCGCACCCCGAAGCGTGGCGCACCGAAGACCGATCGAAATTCGATCGAAAAACTAAGTCTAGAACGCGCACCACAAAGCGTGGCACATCGAACACCGGCCAAAATTCATCCGTAAAATTAAGTCTAGAACGCGCACCCCAAAATATGGCGCACCAAAGACAGACCAAAATTCACCCGAGAAACTAAGTCTGAAAAGCATTCCCCCAAAGCGTGGAGCATTGAAGACCGACCAAAATTCACCCAAAAAACTAAGTCTGTAATGCGCACCCCGAAGCGTGGTGCACCGAAGACTGGCCGAAATTTGCCCAAGAAACTAAGTCTGGAATGTGTACCCTGAAACGTGGCACACCGAAGACAAGCCGAAATTCGCCCGAAAAACTAAATCTGGAAAGCGTACCCCGAAATGTGGCCCACCGAAGATCGGCCAAAATTCGTCTAAAAAACTAACTCTGGAATACGCATCCCGAAGCGTGGAGCACCGAAGACCGGCCAAAATTCACTCAAAAAACTAAGTCTCGAACGCGCACCCCGAAGCGTGGCTTACCGAAGACCGGCCGAAATTCTATCGAAAAATTAAGTCTGTAATATGCATCCCGAAGCATAGTGCCCGAAGACTGACTGAAATTCGCCCGAAAAACTAAGTCTTGAACTCGCACCTCGAAGCGTGGCACACCAAAAACCGACCGAAATTCATCCAAAAAACCAAGTCTGGAACGCGCACCTCAAAGCGTGGTAGACCGAAAATCGATCAAAATTCGTTCAAAAAACTAAGTCTGGAACGCGCACCTCAAAGCGTGGCGCACCGAAGATCGGCCAAAATTCGCCCCAAAAACTAAGTCTGGAACGTGCACCCCTAAGTGTGGCGCAGCGAAGACCAACCAAAATTTGCCCAAAAAACTGTTTGGAATGCGGACCCCAAAGCGTGGACCACCGAAGACCGGCCGAAATTCGCTCAAAAAGTTAAGTCTCGAATATGCACCTCGTAGCGTGGCTGACCGAAGACTGGCAGAAATTCGATCGAAAAACAAAGTCTGTAACGCGTACCCCGAAGTGTGGCGCCCGAAGAACGGCTGAAATTCACCCGAAAAACTAAGTCTGGAATGCGCACCCCGAAGCATGGCGCACCGAAGACCTACCGAAATTCACCCGAAGAACTAAGTATGGAACACACACCCCGAAGCGTGGCACATCGAACACCGGTCGAAATTCACTCATAAAACTAAGTCTGGAACACGCACCCCGAAGCGAGGCGTACCGAAGGCCGGCTAAAATTCTCTCTAAAAACTAAGTCTGGAACGTGCATCTCGAAGCATGGCGCACCGAAGACGGATCAAAATTCTCCCAAAATAACTAAGTCTGGAATGCGCACCCCAAAGAATAGCGTACTGAAGGCCATTCAAAATTTGCCCGAAAAACTAAGTCAGGAATGCGCACCCTGAGACGTGACGCACCGAAGGCCGACCAAAATTTGTCCAAAAAACTAAGTCGGGAATACGCACCCCGAAGCATGGCGCAATGAAGATCGACTAAAATTCACCCAAAAAACTAAGTCTGGAATACGCACCCCGAAGCGTGGTGCACCGAAGTCCGGTCAAAATTCGACCGAAAAACTAAGTCTGTAACATGCACCCCAAACCGTGGCGCACAGAAGACCGACAAAAATTCATCCAAAAAACTAAGTTTGGAACACGCACGCCGAAGCGTGGCGTATCAAAGACCGGCCAAAATTTGCTCAAAAAACTTAGTTTGGAACGCGTACCCCGAAGCGTGGTGCACCGAATACCGAAATTCGCCCAAAAAACTAAGTCTGGAACGCGCACCCTGGAGCGTGGTGCACCAAACACCGGTCGAAATTCGCCCAAAAAACTAAGTCTGGAAAGCGCACCTCGAAGCGTGGTGCACCGAAGACCGACAAAAATTTGCCCGAAAAACTAAGTCTTGAACGTGCACCCCAAGCGTGGCTCACCGAAGACAGACTGAAATTCGCCCGAAAAACTATATCTGGAATGCGCACCTCTAAACGTGGTGCACCAAAGACTGGTCGAAATTCGTTCAAAAAACTATGTCTGGAACATGCACCACGAAGCGTGGCGAGCCGAAAACTGGCCGAAATTCTCTCGAAAAACTAAATTTGGAACACGCACCTCGAAGCGTGGCGCATAGAAGACCAGCCGAAATTCGCCCGAAAAACTAAGTCTAGAACGCACACCCCGAAGCATGGCGCACCGAAAACCGGCAAAAATTCGCCCAAAAAAATAAGTCTA
This sequence comes from Chamaelirium japonicum, assembly GCA_947650365.1. NCBI lineage: Eukaryota > Viridiplantae > Streptophyta > Magnoliopsida > Liliales > Melanthiaceae > Chamaelirium > Chamaelirium japonicum. Next base: position 15,310,989 of record OX393556.1, on the reverse strand, counting down.
GAATGCGTACCATGAAGTGTGGTGAACTGTAGACCGGCCAAAATTTACCCAAAAAACTAAGTCTGGAACGCGCACCCCGAAGCGTGGCGCACAGAACACCGACCGAAATTCGTCGATAAAACTTAGTCTGGAACGCACACCCCGAAACGTGGCGCACCGAAGACCGGCCAAAATTCTCCCGAAAAACTAAGTCGTGAACGCGCACCTCGAAGTGTGGCGCATCGAAGACCGGCCGAAATTTGCCTGAAAAACAAAATATTGAATACGCACCCCAAAGCGTGGCGTACCGAAGGCCGTCTGAAATTCGCCCAAAAAACTAAGTCTGGAATGCGCACCCTGAAGCGTGGCGCATCGAAGACAGATCGAAATTTACCCAAAAAACTAAACCTAGAACGCGTACTCCGAAACGTGGCGTACCGAAACCGACCAAAATTCACCCAAAAAACTAAGTCTGGAATGCGCACCCCGAAGCGTCGCATACCGAAAACCGACTAAAATTCAACCGAAATTCGCCTGAAAACCTAAGTCTTGAACGCCCACCCCGAAGCGTGGCGCACCGAAGACCGGCCGAAATTTGCCCGAAAACTATGTCTGGAATGCGCACCCCGAAGCGTGGCACACCGAAGATGTGACGACCAAGATCCAATAGGCCAAGAGCCAAGACTCCTGAGGCGGGAATGTCAAGATGGATGAGGTGAGGTGAGATGTACAAGGCCATGAGTTAGCCCCACATCGCTTGGAGAGAAGGAGATCCTAAGCTACTTATATAATTTCCCCTCCCAAACATAGAAAACGCGTTTTAAAGCCGTGCGCCGCTACGGAATTTGTAAGAACTCCGTAGTTAAGCGCGCTTGAGCGAGAGTAGTACTAGGATGGGTGGCCTCCCTGGGAAGTTCTCGTTCAGGCACGGGCAAAGCGGACAATATCTTGTGTGTTTGGGGCGGATGTTACAAAATGGTATCAGAGCTGGTTCTCTTCGGGATGGGGGTGTCTAACCCTACACGAGGACATGTAGCCCTAACGGGGGTGGATTGTGAAGACCAAGATCCAATAGGCCAATAGCCAAGACTCCTGAGGCGGGAATGCCAAGATCGATGAGGTGAGGTGAGGTGAGGTGTACAATGCCATGAGTTAGCCCCACATCGCCTGGAGAGAAGGAGACCCTGAGCTACTTATATAATTTCCCCTTCCAAACATAGAAGACGCGTTTTAAAGCCGTGCGCCGCTACGGAATTCGTAAGAACTCCGTAGTTAAGCATGCTCGAGCGAGAGTAGTACTAGGATGGGTGACCTCCCTACAAAGTTCTCGTTCGGGCACGGGCAAAGCGGACAATATCTTGTGTGTTTGGGGCAGATGTTACAGAAGACCGGCCGAAATTTGCCCAAAAAACTAAGACTACAACACACACCCCGAAACGTGGCGCACCGAAGACCGACCAAAATTTGCCCGAAAAAACTAAGTCTAGAACACCACCCCGAAGCATGGCGCACCGAACAACGGCCGAAATTTGCTCAAAAAACCAAGCCTAGAACGCGCACCCCGAAACGTGGTGCACCGAAGACTGGCCAAAATTTGTTCGAAAAACTAAGTTTAGAACACGCACCCCGAAGTGTGGCACTCCGAAGACCTACCAAAATTTGCCCGAAAAACAAATCTTGGAACGCGTACCCCAAAGCGTGAAGCATCGAAGACCGGCCAAAATTCGCTCCAAAAACTAAGTCTCGAACGTGCACCCTGAAACATGGCTTACCGAAGACTATTCGAAATTCGACCGAAAAACTATGTCTGTAACGCGCACCCCAAAGTGTGGAGCAACAAAGATCGACCAAAATTCGCCTGAAAAACTGAGTCTGGAACGTGCACCCCGAAACATGGCGCACCAAAGTCCGATCAAAATTTGCCAGAAAAACTAACTCTGGAACGTGCACCCCGAAGCATGGCGCACCAAACCCCGGCCAAAATTTGCCCGTAAAACTAAGTCTGTAACGCGCACCCCGAAGCGTGGCACACCGAACACCGGCCAAAATTTGCCCGTAAAACAAAGTCTAGAACATGCACCCCGAAGCGTGGCGCACCGAAGACCAACCGAAATTCACCCAAAAAACTAAGTCTGGAACGCGCACCTCGAAGCGTGTCGCACCGAAGACCGACCGAAATTCGCCCGAAAAACTAAGTCTGGAATGCTCACCCCGAAGCGTGGAGTACCGAAGATCGACCGAAATTCGCTCAAAATTCTGAGTTTTGAACGCGCACCCCGAAGCGTGGCTTACCGAAGACCGGCCAAAATTCGACCGAAAAACTAAGTCTGTAATGCGCACCCCAAAGCATGGCGTCCGAAGACCGACTGAAATTCACCCGAAAAACTAAGTCTAGAATGCGCACCTCGAAGCGTGGCGCACCAAAGACCGACGAAATTCGCTCAAAAAACTAAGTCTGGAATGTATACCCCGATGCGTGGTGCACCGAAGACCGACCGAAATTTGCCCAAAAAACTAAGTCTTGAACGCGCACCTTGAAGCATGGCACACTGAAGATTGGCCAAAATTTGTCCAAAAAACTAAGTCTGGAATGCGTTCCCCGAAACATGGCTCACCGAAGACTGGCCGAAATTCGCCCAAAAAACTAAGTTTGGAACGCGCACCCCGAAGCGTGGGGCACCGAAGACTGACCAAAATTCTCCTGAAAAACTAAGTCATAAACGCGCACCTCGAAGCGTGGCACATCGAAGACCGACCAAAATTCACCCAAAAAACTAAGTCTGGGTCGCACACCCCGAAGCGTGTCGCACCGAAGACAGGTCGAAATTCGGTTAAAAAACTAAGTCTGGAATGCGCACCCCGAAGTGTGGAGCACTGAAGACTGGCCGAAATTCGCTCAAAATATTAAGTCTTGAATGCGCACCCCGAAGCGTGGCTTACCGAAGACCGGCCAAAATTCGATCGAAAAACTAAGTCTGTAACGCGCACCCTAAAGCATGGCGCCCGAAGACTGGTTGAAATTCGCTCAAAAAACTAAGTCTGGAATGCACACCTCGAAGCGTGGCGCACCGAAGACCGACAAAAATTCACCCAAAAAACTAAGTCTGGAATGCGCACCCAAAGTGGTGCACCGAAGACTGGCCGAAATTCGCCCAAAAAACAAAGTCTTGAACGCGCACACCAAAGCGTAGCGCACCGAAGACCGGTCAAAATTTACCCAAAAAACTAAGTCTAGAACGTGCTCCACGAAACATGGCACACCGAAAACCGACCAAAATTTGCCCGAAAAACTAAGTTTGCAACTCGCACCCCGAAGCGTGGGGCACCGAAGACTGACCGAAATTATCCCGAAAAACTAAGTCTGGAATGCGCACCTCGAAGCATGGCACACCGAAGACCGGCCGAAATTCACCCAAAAAACTAAGTCTGGAACGCGCACCCCGAAGCCTGGTGCACCGAAGACTGATCGAAATTGGTCCTAAGAACTAAGTCTGGAATACGCACCCGTAGCGTGGCGCACCAATGGCCACCCGAAATTCGCCCGAAAAACTAAGTATGGAATGCGCTCCCCGAAGCGTGACACACTGAAGACCTGCCGAAATTCACCCGTAAAACTAAGTCTGGAACACGCACCCTAAAGCGTGGCGTACCAAAGACAGGCCGAAATTCACCGAAAAAACTAAGTCTGGAACACGCAGCCCGAAGCATGGTGCACGAAAGATCGGGCAAAATTTGCCCAAAAAACTAAGTCTGGAGCATGCACCCTGAAGCGTGGCGCACCAAAGATCGATCGAAATTTACCCAAAAACCTAAGTCTGGAACAGGCACCCCGAAGGGTGGCGCACCGAAGGCCGACCGAAATTTGCCCAAAACACTAAGTCTGGAACGCGTACCCTGAAGCGTCGCACACCGAAGACCGCTCAAAATTCGCTCAAAAAACTAAGTCTGGAATACACACACCAAAGCGTGACTTACCGAAGACCGGCCAAAATTTGCCCGAGAAATTAAGTCTGTAACGCGCACCTCGAAGCGTAGCGCACCGAAGACGTGCCGAAATTCGTTCAAAAAACTAAGTCTGGAACGCGCACCCTGAAGCGTGGCACACCGATGACCGGTCGAAATTCACTTAAAAAACTATATTTGGAATGCGCATCCCGAAGCGTGCCATATCGACGACTAGCCAAAATTTACCAAAAAAACTAAGTCTGGAACGCACCCCCCCGAAACATGGTGCACCGAAGACCGATCCAAATTTGCCCGAAAAACTAAGTCGAGAACGCATACCCTGAAGTGTTGCGTACTGAAGGCCGACCGAAATTCGCCCGAAAAACTAAGTTTGAAACACGCACCCCGAAGCATGGCGTACCGAAGACCGACCGAAATTCGACCGAAAAACAAAGTTTGTAACGTGCACCCAAAACTGTGGCGCACCGAACATCGACAGAAATTCGCCCAAAAGACTAAGTCTGGAATGCGCACTCCGAAGCGTGGCGCACCGAAGACCCACCAAAATTCGCCCGAAAAACTAAGTCTGGAACGCGTACCCCGAAGTATGGTGCACTGCACACTGGCCGAAATTTGCCTGTAAAACTAAGTCTGGAACGCGCACCATAAGCGTGGCGCACGAAAGACCGGCCAAAATTCGCCTGAAAAACTAAATCTGGAAAGCGCACCCCGAAGCGTGGGGCATCAAAGACCGACCGAAATTCGCCCAAAAAAATAAGTCTGGAACGCGCACTACGAAGCGTGGCGCACCGAAGACCGACTAAAATTCGCCCAAGAAATTAAGTCTGGAACGCGCACCACAAAGTGTGGTGCACCGAAGACCAGCCGAAATTCGCTCGAAAAACTACGTGTGGAACATGCACCACGAAGCGTGGCGCATCAATGACCGGCCGAAATTCGCTCAAAAAACTAAGTCTCGAATGCGCACCCTGAAGCATGGCTCACCAAAAACCGATCGAAATTTGACCAAAAAACTATGTCTGTAACGCGCACCCCGAAGCATGGCGCCCGAAGATAGGCTGAAATTCGCCCGAAAAACTAAGTCTGGTATGCGTACCCCGAAGCATGGTGCACCAAACCCCAATCGAAATTCACCCGTAAAATTAGGTCTGGAACACGCACCCCGAAGTATGGTGCACCGAACACTGGCCAAAATTCGCCCGTAAAACTAAGTCTGGAACGTGCACCCCAAAGCGTGGCGCAGCGAAGACCGACCGAAATTTGCCAGAAAAACTATGTCAGGAATGCGCACCCCGAAGCGTGGAGCACCAAAGACTGGCCGAAATTCGCTCAAAAAACTAAGTCTTGAACGCACACACCTAAGTGTGGCTTACCATAGACCAGCCAAAATTCGACCCAAAAACTAAATCTGTAACACGCACCCCGAAGAGTGGCGCCAGAAGACCGACTGAAATTCGTCCGAAAAACTAAGTCTGGAATGCGCACCTCGAAGCGTAGCGCACCGAAGACCGACTAAAATTCGCTTGAAAAGCTAGGTCTGGAATGTGCACCCCGAAGCGTGCGCACTGAAGACCGGCCGAAATTCGCCCAAAAAACTAAGTCTAGAAAGTGCACCCCGAAGCGTGGCGCACCGAAGACCGGCCAAAGTTTTCCCAAAAAACTAAGTTTGGAACACGCACCCCAAAACGTGGCGCACCGAAAACCGACCAAAATTCACCCAAAAAACTAAGTCTGGAACGCGCACCCCGAAGCATGGCGCACCGAAGACCGACCGAAATTCGCCCGAAAAACTATGTCTAGAATGCGCACCTCGAAGCATGGCGCACCGAAGATCGGCCGAAATTCGCCCAAAAACTAATTCTGGAACACGTACCCCGAAGTGTGGCGCACCGAAGACCGACCGAAATTCGCCCTAAAAACTAAGTCTGGAATGTGCACCCCAAAGAGTGGCACACCAAAGACCGACCAAAATTCGCTCAAAAACCTATGGAATGCGCACCCCGAAGCGTGACGCACCGAAGACCTACCGAAATTCGCCCGTAAAACTAAGTCTGGAACACGCATCCTGAAGTGTGGCGCACCGAAGATCAATCGAAATTCGCCCGAAAAACTAAGTTTGGAATGCGCACTATGAAGCATGGTGCACTGAAGACCAGCCGAAATTTGACCGAAAAACTAAGTCTTAAATGTGCACCCCGAAGTGTGGCGCACCGAAGACCGACCGAAATTTACCCGAGAAACTAAGTCTGGAACGGGCACCCCGAAACGTGGCGCACCGACGACCGATTGAAATTTGCTTGAAAAACTAAGTCTGGAACGCGGACCCCGAAGCGTTGCGCACCGAAGACCGACCGAAATTCGCTCAAAAAACTAAGTCTGGAATGCGCACACCGAAGTCTGGTTTATCGAAGACCAGTTGAAATTCGCCCAAAAAATTAAGTCTCTAACATGCACCCCGAAGCGTAGCGCACCGAACACCGGTCGAAATTCGCCCAAAAAAAAAAAGTCTGGAACGCGCACCCCGAAGCAATGCGCACTAATGACCGGTCGAAATTTACTAAAAAAACTATGTTTGGAATGCGCATCTCAAAACGTAGGGCACCGAAGACCGGTCGAAATTCACCCAAAAAACTAAGTCTGGAACGCATACCCCGAAACGTGACGCAACGAAGACCGACCCAAATTTGCCCGAAAAACTAAGTTGGGAACGCACACCCCAAAGTGTTGTGCACCGAAGACTAACCAAAATTCTCCCAAAAAACTAAGTCTGGAATGCGCACCCCGAAGCGTGGCGCACCGAAAACCGATCGAAACACTAAGTCTGTAACGTGTACCCCAAACCGTGGCGCACCGAAGACCGGCAGAACTTCGCCCAAAAAACTAAGTTTGGAATACATATCGTGAAACGTGGCGCACCGAAGACCAACCAAAATTCACTCGAAAAACTAAGTCTGGAACACGCACCCCGAAGCATGGTGCACCGAACACCGGTCGAAATTCTTCCGGATCTGCAATGCGCACCACGAAGCGTAGGGCACCAAAGTCCGGCCAAAATTCGTCCGAAAAACTAAGTCTGGAAAACACACCGCAAAGCGTGGCGCACCGAAACCCTCTGAAATTCACCCAAAAAACTAAGTCTGGAACACGCACCATGAAGCATGGCGCACCAAAGACCGGTTGAAATTTACCCGAGAAACTAAGTCTAGAACGCGTACCACGAAGTGCGGTGCACCAAAGATCGGTCAAAATTCGCTTGAAAAACTAAGTCTGGAACACGCACCACGATGCGTGGTGCACCGAAGACTGGTCGAAATTCGCTTAAAAAACTAGGTCTCGAACGCACACCCCGAAACGTGGCTTCCCAAAGACCGATTGAAATTCGATCGAAAAACTAAGCCTGTAACGCGCACCCCGAAGCGTGGTGCCCAAAGATAGGCTGAAATTCACCCGAAAAACTAAGTCTGGAATGCACACCCCGAAGCATGGCGCACCAAACCCCAGCCGAAATTCGACTGTAAAACTAAGTCTTAAATGCGCACCCCGAAGAGTGGCGCACCGAACACCGACCAAAATTCTTCCGTAAAACTAAGTCTGGAACACATACCCCGAAGCGTAACGCACCGAAGACCGACCAAAATTTGCCCAAAAAACTAAGTCTAGAATGCACACCCCGATGCGTGGTGCACCGAAGACCGACCGAAATTCGCCCGAAAAACTAGGTCTAGAACGTGCACCCGGAAGCGTGGCGCACCGAAGACCGGCCAAAATTTGCACAAAAAACTAAGTCTGGAACATGCATCCCGAAACGAGGAACACCGAAGACTGATCGAAATTCGCTCAAAAAACTAAGTCGGGAACGCGCACCCCGAAGCGTGGCGCACCGAAGACCTACCGAAATTCACCCGAATTCGAAAAACTATGTCTGGAACGTGCACCCCAAAGTATGGCGCACCAAAGACCGGCTGAAATTTACCTGAAAAACTAAGTCTGGAACGGGCACCCCGAAGCGTGGCGCACCGAAGAGCGACCGAAATTCGCCCAAAAAACTAAGTATGGAACGCGCACCCCGAAGCGTCGTGCACCGAACACCGGTCAAAATTTGCTCAAAAAACTAAGTTTGGAACGCGCACACTGAAGCGTGGTTTACAGAAGACCGACCAAAATTCGCTCAAAAAACTAAGTCTATAACGCGCACCCCAAAGCGTAGCGCACCGAAGACCGGTCAAAATTCACCCAAAAAATTAAGTCTGGAATTCGTACCCCGAAGCGTGGCGCACCGATGACTGACCGAAATTCGCACGAAAAACTATGTTTGGAATGCGTATCTCGAAGCGGTGCACACCGAAGATCGGCCAAAATTTGCCCAAAAAACTAAGTCTGGAACACGCACCCCGGAACATGGCGCACCGAAGACCAGCCCAAATTTGCCCGAAAAACTAAGTCGGGAACGCACACCCCGAAGTGTTGCTCTCCGAAGACCAACCGAAATTCGTTCGAAAAACTAAGTCTGGAACGCACACCCCGAAGCGTGGCGCGCCGAACACCGACCGAAATTTGACCGAAAAACTAAGTCTGTAACGTGCACCCCAAACCGTGGAGCACCGAAGACTGGCAGAAATTCACCCAAAAACCTAAGTCTGGAACGCGCACCCCGAAGCGTGGCGCACCGAAGACTGATCAAAATTCGTCCAAAAAACTAAGTGTGGAATGCGTACCTCGAAACGTGGAGCACTGAAGACCAGCCGAAATTTGCTTAAAAAACTAAGACTTGAACGCACACTCCGAAGTGTGGCTTAACGACGATCGGTTGAAATTCGACCAAAAAACTAAATCTGTAATGCGCACCCCGAAGTATGGCGCCCGAAGATCGGTTGAAATTCGCCCGAAAAACTAGGTCTGGAATGCGCACCTCGAAGCGTGGCGCACTGAAGATCGATCAAAATTCACTCAAAAAACTAAGTCTGGAATACGCACCCCGAAGCGCGCGCACTGAAGACCGACCGAAATTTATCCAAAAAACTAAGTCTAGTACGCGCACCCCGAAGCGTGGCGCACCGAAGACCAGCCATAATTTGTCTAAAAAACTAAGTCTAGAACGCGCACCCCGAAACGTGGCGCACCGAAGATGGCGCACCGAAGACTGACCGAAATTTGCCCGAAAAACTAAGTCTGGAATGCGCACCCTAAAGCGTGGCGCACCGAAGACTGACCGAAATTCACCCGAAAAACTAAGTATGGAACGCGCACCTAGAAGCATAGCGCACCGAAGACAGTCCGAAATTAACCCAAAAAATTAAGTCTGGAACATGCACCCCAAAGCATGGCGCACCGAAGACCGACCGAAATTCACCCTAAAAACTAAGTCTGGAATACGTACCCCGAAGCGTGGCGCACAAAAGACCGGCCGAAATTCGACCGAAAAACTAAGTATGGAATGCGCACCCCGAAGCGTGACACACCAAAGACTTACCGAAACATAGTCTGGAACGCGCACCCCGAAGCGTAGCGCATCAAAGACCGACCAAAATTAATCCAAAAAACTAAGTCTAGAATGCGCACCCTGAAGCCTGGCGCACCGAACAAAGGCCGACATTCGCCTGTAAAACTAAGTCTGGAATGCGCACATCGAAGCGTGGCGCACCGAAGGCCAGCCGAATTTTGCTCGAAAAACTAAGTCTGAAAAGCGCACCTTGAAGCATGGCGCACCGAAGACCGACCGAAATTCGCCCAAAAAACTAAGGTTGGAATGCGCACCACGAAGTGTGGTTCACCAAAGATCGGTCAAAATTTGCATGAAAAACTAAGTATGGAACGCGCACCCCAAAGCGTGGCTCACCAAAGACCAACCGAAATTCGCCCGAAAAACTAAGTCTGGAACGTGCACCCCAAAGCATGGCGCACCAAAGACAAGCTGAAATTCGCTCAAAAAACTATGTCTGGAATGCACACCCCGAAGCATGGCGCACCATAGACTGACCGAAATTCTCCCTAAAAACAAAGTCCAGAATGCGAACCCCAAAGCGTGGCGCATTGAAGACCGACCAAAATTTGCCCAAAAAACTAAGTCTAGAATGCGCACCCCGAAGCGTGACGTATCGAAGACCAGCCGAAATTCGCCCGTAAAACTAATTTTGGAATGTGCACCCCGAACTGTGGTGCACCGAAGACCAGCCGAAATTCTCCCAAAAAACTAAGTCTGGAATGCGCACCCCGAAGCGTGGCGCACCGAAAACAGGCTAAAATTCACCCGAAAAACTATGTATGAAATGCGTACCTTGTAGCGTGGTGCACCGAAGACTGACAAAAATTCGTCCAAAAAACTAAATCTGGAACTCGCACCCCGAAATGTGGCGCACCAAAGGCCGGCCAAAATTTGCCCGAAAAACTAAGTCTAGAACGCGCACCCCGAAGCATGGCGTGCCGAAGACCTATCGAAATTCGCCCGAAAAACTAAGTCTGGAACGCGCACCCAGAAGCGTGGCGCACCGAAGACCGACCGAAATTTGCCAAAAAAACTAAGTCTGTAATACGCACCCCAAAGCGTGGCGCATCAAACTCCGGCCAAAATTCGATCAAAAAACTTAGTCTCGAACGCGCACCCCGAAGCGTGGCACACCGATGACTGGCCAAAATTCGCCTGAAAAACTAAGTCTAGAACACGCACCCCAAAGCATGGCACACCGAAGACCGACCGAAATTCATCCGAAAAACTAAGTCTGAAACGCGCACCCTAAAGCGTGGCGCACCGAAGGCCGTCCGAAATATGCCCAAAAAACTAAGTCTAGAATGCGCACCCCGAAGTGTGGTGCACCGAAGACCGGTCAAAATTCACCCAAAAAATTAAGTATGGAAAGTGCACGATGAAGCTTGGCGCACCAAAGACCGATCACAATTCGCCTGAAAAACTAAGTGTGGAACGCGGACCCCGATGCATGGCTCATCGAAGACCGATCGAAATTCGCCCGAAAAACTAAGTCTGGAATGCGTACCTTGAAGCATGGCGCACCGAAGACCGGCCGAAATTCGCCCGAAAACTAAGTCTCGAATGCACATCCTGAAGCATGGCGCACCGAAGACCGACCGAAATTCACCCGAAAAACTAAGTCTGGAATGCGCACCCCGAGTATGGCACTCCGAAGACCGATCGAAATTTTCCCAAAAAACTAAGTTTGGAATGCGCACCACAAAGCGTGGTGCACCGAAGACCTGTCAAATTCGCCCAAAAAAGTTAGGAAGCCGCACCCCGAAGCGTGGCGCACCGATAACCGAACGAAATTCACCAGAAAAGCTAAGTCTGGAACGCGCACCCCGAATCGTGACGCACCAAAGACTGACTGAAATTCACCCTAAAAACTAAGTCTGGAACGCGCACCCCGAAGAATGGCACATCGAAGACCGGCCAAAATTCGTCCAAAAAACAAAGTCTAGAATACGCACCCCGAAGCATGACGCATCGAAGACCAGCTGAAATTCGTCCGTAAAACTAAGTTAGGAATTCGCACCCCGAAGCGTGGCGCATCGAAGACCGGCCGAAATTCACCTGAAAAACAAAGTCTGGAACGTGCACCCCCACCCCGAAGCATAGCGCACCTAAGACCGGCCGAAATTTGCCCGAAAAACAAAGTCTGGAACGCGCATCCTGGAGCATGGAGCACCGAAAATCAGCCAAAATCAGACTTAGTTTTTTAAGTGAATGACGCACCGAAGACCGATCGAAATTCGCCCGAAAAACTATTTCTGGAATGCGCACCGCGAAGCGTGGCGCACCGAAGACCGGCATAAATTCACTTAAAAAACTAAGTCTGAAATGTCCTCCTCGAAACGGGGCGCACCGAAGACCGACCGAAATTTGCCCGAAAAACTAAGTCTGTAATGTGCACCTCGAAACATGGCGCACCGAAGACCGGTCAAAATTTGCCCAAAAAACTAAGTTTGGAACGCGCACCCCGAAGCGTGGCGCACTGAATACCTGCTGAAATTCGCTCGAAAAACTATGTCTGGAATGTGCACCGCGAAGCGTTGCGCACTGAAGACCAATAAAAATTCGCCCAAAAAACTAAGTCTACAACCCGCACCCAAAAACATGGCGCACCGAAGACCGGCCAAAATTTGCCCAAAAAACTTAGTCTGGAACACGCACCCCGAAGTGTGATGCACCGAAGACCTATTAAAATTTATCCGAAAAACTAAGTCTTGAACGTGCACCCCGAAGCGTGGCACACCAAAGACCGACCAAAATTCGCTCAAAAAACTAAGTCTCGAACACGCACCACGAAGCATAGAATACCGAAAACCGATCAAAATTTGTCCGAAAAACTAAGTCTGGAATGCGTACCCCGAAGCATGGCGCACCGATGACCGACCGAAATTTGCCCAAAAAACTAAGTCTGGAATGCGCATCCCAAAGCGTGGCGCACCGAAGACCGACCAAAATTCGTCCAGAAACCTATGTCTGGAATGCACACATTGAAGTGTGGTGCACCGAAGAACGGCAAAAATTCATCCAAAAAACTAAGTCTGGAACTCGCACCCCGAAATGTGGCGCACCGAAGACCGGCCGGAATTTGCTCGAAAAACTAAGTCTGGAACGCACAACCCGAAGCATGGCGCGCCAAAGACCGATCGAAATTTACCCAAAAAACTAAGTCTGGAATGCGCACTCCGAAGCGTGGCGCACCGAAAACTGGTTGAAATTCGCTTAAAAAACAAAGTCTCGAACGCACACCCTGAAGCGTGGTTTACTAAAGACCAGTCGAAATTCGTCCGAAAAACTAAGTCTGGAATGCGCACCCTAAAGCGTAGCGCATTGAACACCGGTCAAAATTCGCTCAAAAACTTAGTCTTGAACGTGCACCCCGAAGCGTGGCACACCGAAGACCGGCCAAAATTCGCTCGAAAAACTAAGTTGTGGAACGCGCACCCCGAAGCATGGTGCACCGAAGACAGGCCGACATTCGTCATAAAAACTAAGTTTGGAACGCGCACCCCGAAGCGTGTCGCACCGAATACCGATCTAAATTCGCTTGTAAAACTAAGTCTATAACGCGCACCCCGAAGCGTGGCGCACAGAAGGCGATCAAAATTCGCCCGAAAAACTAAGTCTGAAAAGCGCACCCCGAAGTGTGGCACACCGATGACCGATCGAAATTTGCCCAAAAAACTAAGTATGGAACATGCACCACGAAGCATGGTGCACCGAAGACCGATCAAAATTCATCCAAAAAACTAAGTATGGAACGCGCACCCCGAAGCATGGCTCATCGAAGACCGACCAAAATTCGCCTGAAAAACTAAGTTTGGAACGCGCACCCTGAAGCGTGGCGTACCGAAGACTGGTCAAAATTCGTCCGAAAAACTAAGTCTCGAATACACATCCCGAAGCATGCTGCCCCGAAGATCGACCGAAAAAACTAAAAAACTAAGTCTGAAACGCGCACCCCGAAGCGTGGCGCTCCGAAGATCAGTCAAAATTTGCCCAAAAAACTAAGTGTGGAATGCGCACGCCGAAGCGTGGTGCACCGAAGACCAGTAGAAATTTGCTCAAAAAAGTAAGTTAGGAACGCGCACCCCGAAGCGTGGCTCACCGATGATCAGTCGAAATTCATCCAAAAAACTAAGTCTGGAACACGCACCCAAAAGCATCGTGCACCGAAGACCGGTCAAAATTTTCACAAAAAACTAAGTCTGGAATGCATACACCGAAGCGTGGTGCACCGAAGAACGACCGAAATTCGCCCTAAAAATTAAGTCTGGAACGCGTACCCCGAAAAATGGCGCATCGAAGACTGGCCAAAATTCATCCGAAAAACTAAGTCTGGAACGCACACCCCAAAGCATGGCGCACTAAAGATCGACCGAAATTTGCCTAAAAAACTAAGTATGGAACGCGCACCCCGAAGCATGGCGCACCGAAGACTGGCCGAAATTCGTCCGAAAAACTTAGTCTAGAATACGCACCCTGAAGCGTGGCGTACCGAACACCGATCGAAATTTGTTTAAAAAACTTAGTCTCAAACGCGCACCTCGATTCGTGGCACACCAAAGACCGGCCGAAATTTGACTAAAAAACAAAGTCTGGAACACGCACCACGAAGCGTGTCGCACCAAACACCGATCGAAATTCTCCCGTAAACCTAAGTCTGGAACGTGCACCCCGAAGCATAGCGCACCGAAGGCCGACCGAAATTCGCCCGAAAAACTAAGTCTGGAAAGCGCACCCCGAAGCGTGGCGCACTGAAGAACGACCAAAATTCGCCCAAAAAACTAAGTGTGGAATGCGCACCATAAAGCATGGCGTACTGAAAACCGATCAAAATTTGCTCGAAAAACTAAATATGGTACGTGCACCTCAAAGCGTGGCTCACCGAAGACCGACTAAAATTCGCCCAAAAAATTAAGTCTGAAATGCGCACCCTGAAGAGTGGCGCACCGAAAACCGGTCGAAATTCGTCCGAAAAACTAAGTCTCGAATGCACATACCGAAGCGTGGCGCACCGAAGACCGACCAAAATTCACCCGAAAAACTAAGTCTGGAACGCGCACCCTGAAACGTGGTGCTTCAAAGACCGATCAAAATTCGCCCGAAACAAAGTGTGGAACGCGCACCTCGAAGAGTGGTGCACCGAAGACCGATCGAAATTCACCGAAAAAATTAAGTTAGGAATGCGCACCCCGAAGCGTGGCGCACCGATGACCGACCGAAATTCGCCCAAAAAAATAAGTCTAGAATGTGCACCCTGAACCATGGTGCACCAAAGACCGGCCGAAATTCGCCCGAAAAATTAAGTCAGGAACGCGCACCCCGAAGCGTGGCGCATCGAAAAACGACCAAAATTCATCCTAAAAATTAAGTCTGGAATGCGCACCCTGAAGCCTGACGTATCGAAGACCAGCGGAAATTTGTCCGAAAAACTAAGTTTCGAATGCGCACCCCGAAGCATGGCGCACCGAAGACCGACCGAAATTTGCCCTAAAAACTAAGTTTGGAACACGCACCCCGAAAAGTGGCGCACCAAAGACCGGTCAAAATTCTCTAGAAAAACTATGTCTGGAATGCGCACCGCGAAGCATGGCGCATCGAAGACCAGCATAAATTCATCGAAAAAACTAAGTCTGGAATATGCACCCCGAAACGTGGTGTACTGAAGACCGACCAAAATTTACCTAAAAAACTAAGTCTTGAACGCACACCCCAAAACGTAGCACACCGAAGACCGATCGAAATTTGCTCGAAAAACTAAGTCTAGAACACGCACCCCGAAGCATGGTGCATCAAAGATTAGCCGAAGTTCTCTAGAAAAACTATATCCGGAATGCGCATCGTGAAACGTGGTGCACCGATGATCGATAGAAATTCGCCTAAAAAACTAAGTTTGGAACACGCACCCTGAAATATGGCGCACCGAAGACCAATCGAAATTCGCTCAAAAACCTAAGTCTGGAACGCGCACCCCGAAGTGTGGCGCACCGAAAACCGACCAAAATTCGCCCGAAAAACTAAGTCTGGAACGCACACCCCGAAGCGTGGCACACCAAAGACCGATCGAAATTCGCCCTAAAAACTAAGTCTGGAACGCGCATCCCGAAGTGTGGCGCATCGAAGACCGGTCGAAATTCGTCCGAAAAACTAAGTTTGGAAGGCGCACCCTGAAGCGTGGCGCACCAAAGACCGGCCAAAATTCCCCTAAAAAATTAAGTCTGGAACGCGCACCCGAAGCTGTTGTAGCTCATGTATCCTGAGCGTGGATTTTCTATATTAACATTAATAAAGATGACTTTGGTTATTGCTTTTAATTAGAATACTACTTTGGTATATGTTAATACACGTATAATAAAGGACCACAGGGAACACAGTAGGCCACTGAGGCGCATGGTGGATCCATGCTTGGGAGACCCAGTGGACCAGTTCTGTGTAGACTTAGAACCAGTTCATAGCTTTGGTGATATTGGTCGCTTCACCGAGAATAAGCTGTTGGCAGGTAGAGGATGTGGTGAAGTTTTCACCACGGAAACGTGAGATTCTCATTCACCTGACCAAGTACGATGGTCGGTTGAACAAGAACCAAGACGGTGCATAATTCAGTGATTCAAACACTGGTGCATAAACCGTCTTACTGCTATAGATAATCTGTCCTTAACCTTGAGGGACCATCTACACTGGGCCAACCAGTTGTGTGGTGCTTTGATGTGCCAATGTGTGTGGACCTTCTATAGTCCAATACCACGATACGTTGGGTTACCCGGCTGGTGCTTGAGTGGCATGCAATCCATATAGGTTATCCAACGTCCAGTGTTGGATGGGTGTGTTTTGATGAGTCAATCTGTCTATACAACTAACCCTGGCCTGGTGGTTGTCAGTATGATTGATGATGTTCCGGATGGTAGGCATAGCACCAGAAGGTGTGTGGTGTTATAGATAATAAGTCATCAAATCCTAGTCAGATGATTGGTCAGGATCTGACGGTGCTCCCTATTGAAAATAAATCCATGGTAGAGGCCCGCAGCGAAAGCAAAAAGAAAGGTCCAAAGACCGTGAGCGTTGTGCGTTACATATCAAAAATTTTCATCGAAACGATCTACATATGCGTGTATGAATCTAGCATGGCAACTACGCGAACCCTTAATCACGATCTAACACGAAAGAACAATCTAGCATGTATGCATGTTCTATCTATGCTAGATCTACATGTTAGAGATCATACCTGCGTGCGGATTCTTTCACCGCGACAAATTTCTTCTTTGTCGATGGAGACGGGCTCGGATCTGCTTGACATAGCTTCGGTACGATGGACATAACTTTCTGTTCCTAACTCAGATTAGGCTGAAATTTGAACTGTAGGTAGACAACTTTGAGACGCAACTTTTGAAACAAATTTCGCCTCGTTTGAACTTCTATAGCTCCCGGAATCACAGAAACAAAGCTGATTTTCTGTGCAGATTCTGGACAGCAAAAGGTTGCGGGAGATGCCTTCTAGTTCACCCGATCTCACACGATGCACGGTACGTCGTCAATGGATCTCTGAGTGCCTCCATACGACGAGCCTTCTCCTTCTACGAAATACCACGCAAGAAAAATGAGTCGTCATCCAATGGCGCAAGCGAGGGAGAGAGAGACGAGAGAGGAGATGCGAAGAGAGAAGAGGGGCGGCTAGGGTTTCCCCATAGCTTGCATGGCCGGCCCTAGGGCTTGCATCCATGCATAGCCGACCCCCCCTCTCCCCTTTCGCTTATATAGGGTCGGCCTTATCCTTATGGATAAGGCTAGGATGGATAGGGATGACTGATTCAAACCTTTCCCTATATATCTCTTCTTTATCTCTATCTTTTCCTTGATTTTGAAAACGGTCAAAACTAGCCCATTTTTTGTGCCTCATGACCGGCCCTTTCATCGGAGGCAACAACCTTCTGAAACCAATGGGGCCGACCTTGACCAGTCTCTCAACACTTAGGGCCGGCCCCCTTAGTACATAGTGGCGCATGATATGACCAAAACGCCCTTATGTCACTACTTGGTCGTTCCTCGTGTACGAGACTTTGCAAGGCACACATAAGTAAAGTGCACCAGTGATTTCACTATTCTCTAAGGTTCCTGTAGGGTTCCACTAGTGAAGTCAACTAGTCAATTCGCAATATGTCCCGATGCATCGCACCCATGTGGAAAAGTCCACCTATGGCAAGGAATTGCAACATGCGTCTCTGTACTAACCTAGGGTTTCCCCTTAGTGCACACATGTAGCTACGCATCTACCGTGCACTAGTGCAAAGCACTCACGGAGCGTATGCTTGGATTTCTCGCTTCCTCTAACTAAGTTCTGTATTTCAAGGAGATGGTATAAGAACCATACATAAGGTCGATAAGGTGGAACGTTCAGGGACCAGGGTTCATGGCTTCAAACTTAGACTCGATCGATACACTACCCGAGTATACCATCAATCCTCTGAGTCCGAGTTAACCTGCGTAGCCACCCAGAGTGCGACACAGGCTGCACTTCAATTCCCCCGTACTTACTATGTTCTCCCTCATACCCCTGCTCTCCGCTTAGTGTAGTAAACTCGTTGTCCCTCCATCTGGTGCCATGATGCAACTCGAGCGGTGGAGAATACCGTCAGACTCGAGTGCTCATATGACTCAGTTCCTTCCAGGTTGACCACATACATCATACCTCCAATTACTCTTTCGAGCAACCGAATCTGTCACCAGTCCAACTGATGGCCACCTGGCCAGGGTTTAATACGACGTAGGTCAGACCAAGGAACGCACCTCCCATTAGGGGTGTGGATAGCCTGCAGGAGTGACACGCTGATGCAACGCCAGCTGGGTAACCCAGTACACCGTGGTTTTGGATCACTGTATCCGGATCTCACACATTGGTGCGCCAAAGCACCACACAACTGGTTAGTCCACCAGGCATGGTTCCTCAGGGTTTAGGATCGTTTTACCCTAAACAGAAACACGGTTTAGTGTACCGGTGTCTGCTTACCGATCTATGCACCGTGTTGGTTCCGTTCGGCCACAGATACTGTGCCTGGTAATGACCGTGGTGGAGACACCCACGCTCTGTCATCCCAACAGCTTATCCTGATAGGGCGACCAACCCTGATCAGAGCTGCGAACGTATTTAGGTTACATGGGACTAGTCCCTTGAGTCTCCCACTCAAGTGGATTACCATGTAGCCATGGCTCTTTATTATGTAATCAGAACACGTACTAAGGTACGTACCAATATGCAATCCTATACTATCAACCATATATAGCTAAACTATAGGTTTTTACGAGCTATAGACCTCACCAATTCTAACAATCTCCTACTAGGTCTAACGAGGAATAACGGTGTTGAGCTCTGTAGCTTCTACATGCTGCCCAAAAGCCTTTACAGGAATTTCCTAAAGGAATTGGCAACATTGTCTGTAGATTCTACCTCAGTACCGCTACTTGTATTTCCTCCTATAACTGTCAGATCAAGTGGAGTTTGTACTTGATGGGTTTCCCCACACGGCGGTGCCTAATTTCCTTGGACCTTGCTTACCGCTCTTTTATTGCAACAACAGATAACTGAGCCTCTGGTACGCGTCCCAAGTTCTCTAAGAACTTTCTAAGCCTTACCACCTTATATACTATCTCGCATGCAACAACGTGCTAAGCCTCTGTGGTAGAGTCTGTGATGCACTCTTGCTTCACACTCTAGCAACTACTGCTTCTAATCCCAAGATAAAAATAATCCCTGAAATCGATTCTCTAGAACACACATCTGACACCAAAGTCAGATCCTATGTGTCCAATCGATATCAAGACCTGTGAAGTGCAAGCTAACTCACAATCCTTACTTAATAAGGATTTCTGAGTATGCCCTTCACTTTAGTTCAGTTATTTGGACCCGGGTTTGACTAAAACTGACCCGTAAATCCTGTTGCGTAATAAATATCTAGCCTTGTAAAACGAATCTGGCTAGAATCTTATCTTCATGCGTAGCCTGTGACAGCAAGAGAACCTTGCTCTGGTTATCTCGAGTTACCTTGATTTTCAGAGCATAACTTGCCTCACTAGGGTCTTTCACATCGAATTGTGATGACTACAAACCTTTACCGTAAACAATATTCTTACATCATTTTCAATCAGTAGAATATCGTTAACGTAAAGTACTAAATACACCCCTGTAGTTATTTCACATTTCTTGTACCAACTTGGTTTATCCTCATTCTGATCAAATCTGTATGAGCGGATTCCCTTGATCAAAATAGACATTCCATCCTGGATGCTTGCTTCAGTCAATAAATGGACCGTTGCAACTTGCATTCCATATCTTCCTAACCTACTGACACAAAGCCTGGGGCTACTCATCCATATGTCCTTTCCAAATTCCCGTTAGGGAATAACTGTCTTGACATCCATCAACCAGATCTCCCAACTATAATGGGCTGCGATGGATTTAAGAGGATCCGAAATAGACTTAGACATAGCTACCAGTGAGATGGTTTTGACATAGTCAATCCCTTCTCCTTTGGTAACTAATCTAGCTACTTAAGTCTTAACCGGGTGCTCTTCTTATACACCTCCTATACCCCGAAGGGTGATAGTGCTATAAGAGTCAAGACTGTTCCAAGGGACATTGATGCTAATTTGCCTCCATGGTCTTTTGTCAGTCAGAGCTGTCGGAAACTCCCACTACTTCTTCGTAGCTCTAGGGATCATCCTCCTGAAACTCTGGATTAACTATCGAAGTTTCTCCATAGTATCTTTCAGGAGCTCTGATGGTCCCACAACGACAAGGTGGTGGTGGTACAAAGGAAGCTCCCACTACTTCTTCGTAACTCTAGGGATCATCCTCCTGAAACTCTGGATTAACTATCGAAGTTTCTCTATAGTATCTTTCAGGAGCTCTGATGGTCCCACAACGACGAGGTGGTGGTGGTACAAAAGTGAATTGTTTCTACAGTGTCTGGTATACTAGTTTCTTGTATCATCTACTCCCACTATGTTTTTAGATGCGCACTCTCTATCAATACCTAGCAGTTCACCCAGAACTACCTTACTGGTAAACTTATGGTCTATAATATAATCCTGGTCTAGGTAGATGGTATTCGTAGAAACGATTACCTTCCAAACCTCAAGATCATAAAACAGTCCACCTTATGCCTCCTAAGGATAACCTACAAACAGATATACCAGGAACTACATCTCTATCTCATCCCTCTTGTCCTTTTGCACAAGTGCAGGACAACCCTATACCTCGAGACACTATAGTGTCAGCTTTCTCTTAGACCATAGCTCTTTATAGGTCTGAGGTACTGATCTAGATGAGAGATAGTGTCAGATATAATCTACTGTTTTAAGGTACAACCCCACCAAAGGTGGGTAGTACACTTGGCGATACTCATCATACTACGGACCATGTCAAACGGAGTCCGATTCCTTCTCTCAGAGACTTCATTCTGACGTGTCATCCTTGGAGCATTTAACTGGGAGATAATCTCATACTTCCTCAGGATCCTATGGAACCCATCCGATAGGTTCTCGTTCCTTCGATTAAATCGAAGAGACTCCTATTGTCTGGACGCTCTTGGAACCATAGACGTCAAAAATTAACTAACTCACATACCTTTGTGGCCCTTTTAGTTATTCTGTCTTCCAAATTACACTCATAGGTTAGAAGAATCTCCGATGAATATCTAAATAGAAACTCGGCCTTCTATTACCTCTGAATTTATCTGAGGCAGAATATCTAAATCAGAGGGGTCACAAATAGGATAGCGTCTCCGAAGGATTTAGATGAATTTAAATTAGACGCTGCAGCTGTCATGAAATCTATTTCCGAATTAAGATTAAATACAAAGAGATTATTCTGATCTATTCCTCTAGTAATGAAGCTATCTTTTCAGTTTAAGATACACACATACGGTGCTGTCTAAAACTAAAAACTTCATTTACTAAGGAGGAAACAGAACTACATCTCTAAAAATCAAAATCCATGTTTCGGAAAAACTAAGACAATCATATCTAACAGCTTCCGCAGCGGCTTATGGCATCAGTACCTATGTTAGGATTACTTCACTATAAAGTAGCCTTCTGCTTTCCTTGAATCTTTGTAGACCCGATGTCTACATTCCAAGAAGCATAAAAACTGCTACTAGATAGCGAGTCAACTCCTAACATTCTGAGGCCATACACTATCTTCAAATATCCCCTATACTTGCTAAAGCAGAAACACTTCCGTCCTTAGCGTTACCAGACTTAGGAGTCCATACCAGTTTCTACACTAGAATAGTTTTCGATCTCTGATAAGTTACTCCTTTAGGTTCTTCTAAAGAAGACCTAGGTTAAGCACTAAAGGTATTGCCTTTAATCTTGATCCCATCCTTTGTCTCTTGGAAATCTCCTTAGAAGTTCTACGTTTGTCATCTCTAGCTTGTTAAAGCTAAAGTCTCTGACAACGCCTTCGAAGGTTCCATACAAGGATGCAAGACAGACGTCTTCCACCACCTCGTCATCTAGCACCATGTCTTTGGAATCTAGTTCGGTCTGGAACTCAAGTATGTATTCCCGAACAAGCATTCCCTCAGACATCTCGGTACCAATAAGTATCTTAGTGGAAAAGCGATAAGTCTACTGACTTCGCCTTCCAGATATCTTATGCAAGTAAGACTTTACTTCAGAAGATCTGGCATATCTCTGACTTGTTTCTAAGAATTTGTCTGCAAGTCTGCTATAACACAGAACATGTACATCTCCTCAGACTCTCGCTAGTCGTCATATACCCTAGTTAGTGCCCTAGTTATATCTGGACATGTTAGGTCTAGTGCAAGGATATTTAGATTGCAAGCCAATGTACATTTACTACCCTAAGCATAAGCTAAAGATAGTGCTTCCTCTCTACATAGTTAGAGACCCGATAACTGGTTCTCTTATGGGATAACGGATAGGGAAACTATATGGTTGAATTAAAGAATGCAAAATAACTTATCTTATGGATTTTTAAAATAAGCTAATTATATCCAAATGTCAGCGCTACCCTCACAGCGAAGACACCTCTATGGATTAATTAACCATGTATGTAAGATCTCGGAATCAACTACACCTGCCCTAGGGGGCATCATGTAGCGTCAATCCGCTTACACGGGCCTTTCCTTGACCCAGTCCAAATCTGCCAACTAAGGGCTTTGATGGACCATGGTTATCTTTTGGCCAGTGCCACGTGATCCCCATTGTGCAAGCAACGGATGCCTCACGTCCACTTCGAATGCTTACCCACAAGCCTAGGTAGTTACGACACGGGAGTTCATACGGCCCCCACTAGGATGGGATGAAAAGCCCTTCTCTCCTCACCCCGTAACCACCATATCCCAAAGGAGACTGCTAAGTTATCTGGCATGAAAAAACATAACCCTCACCCTAGGGGGAGTCGAGCTATGCCCTTTCACCCAGACACAAAGCAGTTGGTTATGGAGGCCAGAGGATCTCGATGAGTCCTCTTACACATCCCTTATTATAGTTTAGGGTTATTTTAATACAAGTTTGAGTGTACACTAAGGTCATGACAACCTATATACTAGACCCTGGTCATACCGTGCTCCCACTAACGTTTCAAGCCTTTCGCGAAGCATTAATCGATCTCGGAATATCATAGTCCCTGTCTCGAGTGGATTTCTCCACTCAAGGGTCACATTACATATCCCAAGAACATCGATGCTTTGCAAACCTAGCTATCACACTAATGCTCTGGAGCTTAGCCTAAGGTCAGACTGACAGGAAAGGTCTTCCACTACCATGGCGCCTCGCTTATAAATTTGACGAATGATGTCATAGTAGAATTCCAACTCATTCTAGGTTTCGATGCTAGCCAAATAGGCACACCCGACTAATCGGGTGTTGACCTAATTGTGGCATAACCAAATATGAGGAATTCTTGCTATCATCAAGGGTCAATTAAATTATAGGTATCTTTAGTGGAATCCTATCCTTATAAGGTCGCTAGGACCCGAGGGGAAAGGACATCCCTCTAACACAGATAATCAAATTATCGCATCGGGGTTCTCTACAGAAATATAAAGAACAGTAGAAAGAAACAACCACATAACTGAATCAAGTTCAGGGTCCGACCCCTGAACCTGACTGACACAGCGTAGGCCCTCTGTCTCCTTCACAAGGCTCCTCGATCCGGTGCAAGCCTCTGTATATGATCTCCTGACGCTTTCGCCCTTTGCCGTTATCGTGTACACTTTGCCGGATCGCCATCGTCCTCCAAGGTTCCGCTCGTCCTCCCAGTGGTGGATCTCTACGGTAGGTCCTCCTCTTCAATCTGTAACCAAAAAAGCTCTAGTACGCTTCGAGCAAGTGCTCGCTTATATACAATTTCCTAGAACGAAAAGAAAAACAAACCTAGCAAAAAGCCTGGAAATTAAGGGTGGTCAATCTTCACCTCTTGCCCAACTATGGCTCTAAAACCTATCCACACACAGAAGAAAAAATATCCAGACAATATTCACTAACACGGGGTCCGACCCCCGGTAGCAAGTAATCACAAATCTAGATTAATTTAGAAGCGACGCCCTACAAGAACGATTTATAGAACATACAAAATATATTATGCATGATCTACTCGTAGAACCCCGATGGCGGCACATACTATTCATGCGCGCACATGACGGTTTCATTAAAAACATGAAACGCACACCACTAGCGTGCTCTAATACCAATTGTTGGAAATAAATCCATGGCAGAGACCCGCAGCGGAAGCAAAAAGAAAGGTCCGAAGACTGTGAGCGGTGTGCGTTACATATCAAAAATTTTCATCGAAACGATCTACATATGCGTGTATGAATCTAGCATGGAAACTACGCGAACCCCTAACGACGATCTAACGTGAAAGAATAATCTAGCATGTATGTATATTCTATATATGCTAGATCTACATGCTAGAGATCATACCTGCGTGCGGATTCTTTCACCGCGACAAATTTCTTCTTTGTCGATGGAGACGGGTTCGGATCTGCTTGACATAACTTCGGTGCGATGGCCATAACTTTTTGCTCCGAACTTCGATTGAGCTGAAATTTGGACTGTAGGTAGCCAACTTCGAGATGCACCTTTTGTAATAAGTTTCACCTTGTTTGGACTTCTGTAACTCCTAGAATCACAAAAACAATGTTGATTTTCTGTGCAGATTCTGGACAGCAAAAGGTTGCGGAATATGCCTTCTAGTTCACCCGATCTCACACGATGTATGGCACCTCGTCGATGGATCTCTGAGTGTCTCCATACGATGAGCCTTCTCTTTCTACAAAATACCACGCAAGGAAGATGAGTCGCCATCCAATGGCACAAGCGAGGAAGAGAGAGACGAGAGAGGAGATGTGAAGAGAGAAGAGAAGCGGCTAAGGTTTCCCCATATCTTGCATGGCCGGCCCTAGGGCTTGCATCCATGCATAGCCGACCCCCCCTCTCCCCTTTCCTTTATATAGGGCCGGCCTTATCCTTATGGATAAGGCTAGGATGTATAGGGATGACTGATTCAAACCTTTCCCTATATATCTCTTCTTTATCTTTATCTTTTCCTTGATTTTGAAAACGGTCAAAACTAGCCCATTTTCTGTGCCTCATGACCGACCCTTTCATCGGAGGCAACAACCTCCTGAAACCAATGGGGCCGACCTTGACCAGTCTCTCAACACTTAGGGCCGGCCCCCTTAGTACACAGTGGCGCATGATATGACCAAAACGCCCTTATGTCACTACTTGGTCGTTCCTCGTGTACGAGACTTTGCAAGGCACACATAAGTGAAGTGCACCAGTGATTTCACTATTCTCTAAGGTTCTCGTAGGGAGTCCCTAGTGAAGTCAACTAGTCAACTCGCAACATGTCCCGGTGCATCACACCCATGTGGCAAAGTCCACTTATGGCAAGGAATTGCTACATGCGTCTCTGCACTAACCTAGGGTTTCCCTTTAGTGCACACACGTAGCTACGCATCTACTGTGCACTAGTGCAAAGCACTCACGGAGTGTATGCTTGGATTTCTCGCTTCCTCTAACTACGTTTTATGTTTCGAGGAGATGGTATAAGAACCATATATAATGTCGATAAGGTGGAACCTTCAGGGACCAGGGTTCATGGCTTCAAACTTAGACTCGATCGACACACTACCCGAGTATACCATCGATCCTCTGAGTCTGAGTTAACCTACATAGCCACCCAGAGTGTGACGCAGGCTGTACTTCAATTCCCCCGGACTTACTATGTTCTACCTCATACCCCTGCTCTCCGCTTAGTATGGTAAACTCGTTGTCCCTCCATCTGGTGCCATGATGCAACTCAAGCGGTGGAGAATACCGTCAGACTCGAGTGCTCATATAACTCGGTTCCTTTCAGATTGACCACATACATCATACCTCCGATTACTCTTCCGAGCAACCGAATCTGTCACCAATCCAACTGATGACCACCTAGCCAGGGTTTAATACGACGTAGGTCAGACCAAGGAACACACCTCCCATTAGGGGTGTGGATAGCCTGCAGGAGTGACACGCTGATGCAACGCCAGCCGGGTAACCCAGTACACCGTGGTTTTGGATCACTGCATCCGGATCCTCACACATTGGTGCGCCAAAACACCACACAACTGGTTAGTACACCAGACATGGTTCCTCAGGGTTTAGGACCGTTTTACCCTAAGCAGAAACACGGTTTAGTGCATCGTTGTCTGCTCACCGATCTATGCACCGTGTTGGTTCCGTTCAGCCACAGACACTGTGCCTGGTAATGACCGTGGTGGAGACACCCACGCTCTGTCATCCTAACAGCTTATCCTGATAGGGTGACCAACCCTGATCAGAGCTGCGAATGTATTTAGGTTACATGGGACCAGTCCCTTGAGTCTCCCACTCAAGTGGATTACTATATAGCCATGGCTCTCTATTCTGTAATCAGAACACGTACTAAGGTACATACCAATATGTAATCCTATACTATCAACCATATATAGCTAAACTATAGGTTTTTATGAGCTATAGACCTCACCAATTCTAACACTCCCCCCTTCCCGAGTCGTATCATGGCACCAGTAATAGGAGGGACTAAGGATTACCAGAGTATAGTAGAGAACAGGGTTACGAGGGAGAAACATAAGTTTAGGATCACTAGAGTTCAACTCGCGTCGTACTCTGGGTGGCTACGCGGGTTAATCTAATTAGGGCTAATTAATGAACCTTTCGGTGTGTCACCAAAACAGTTAATCAGGGATCCGATTTGAGCTAGAGATCCTGAACCCTGAAGGTGTTGTAGCTCGTGTATCCTAAGCGTGGATTTTCTGTATTAACATTAATAAAGATGACTTTGGTTATTGCTTTAATTAGAATACTACTTTGGTATATATTAATACACATATAATAAAGGACCTTAGGGAACACAGTAGGCTACTGAGGTGCATGGTGGATCCATGCTTGGGAGATCCAGTGGACCAGTTGTGTGTAGACCTAGAACTAGTTCACTGCTTAGGTGAAGCTGGTCGCTTCACCAAGAACAAGTTGTTGGCAGGTAGAGGATGTGGTGAAGTCTCCACCATAGGAACGTGGGATTCCCATTCACCTGACCAAGCACGATGATCGTGTTGAACAGGAACCAAGACGGTGCACAGTTCAGTGATTCAGACACTGGTGCATAAACCGTATTACTACTATAGATAATATGTCTTTAACCCTAAGGGACCATGTACACTGGGCTAACCAGTTGTGTGGTGTTTTGATGTGCCAATGTGTGCGGACCTTCCATAGTCCAATACCACGGTACGTTGGGTTACCCGGCTGGCGCTTGAGTGACATGTAATCCCTACAGGTTATCCGATGTCCAGTGTTGGATGAGTACGTTTTGATGAGTCAATTTGCCCACACAGTTAATCCAGGCCTGGTAGTTGTCAGTATGACTGACGATGTTCCGGATGTTAGGCATAGCACCAGAAGGTATGTGGTGTTATAGATGACAAGTCATCAATTCCTAGTCAGATGATCGATCGGGATCTGACGGTGCTCCCTACCGCCTGAGTCGTATCATGGCACCAGTAATAGGAGGGACTAAGGATTATCAGAGTATAGTAGAGAACAGGGTTACGAGGGAGTAACATAAGTTTAGGATCACTAGAATTCAACTCGCGTCACACTTTGGGTGGCTACGCGGGTTAATCAGATTAGGGCTGATTAACGGAACTTTCGATGTGTCACCGGAACAGTTAATCAGGGATCTGGTTGGAGCTAGAGATCCCGAACCCTGTAGGTTCCACCCTGTCGTTGCGTATAGAAATTATTCCCCGACCTAGTTGGATACGTTGGATGCAAAGTAGCGCGATGAAGCGCAAGCCCGGAGCCTAAGAACCTAATTCACATGTGTTAGGGTCATAGGGGTATTTTGGTAAATACTGAAATATAGCTCAGAACATATTGAATATGGATCTAAGAATGAGCGGAATAATTCCAGAAGCTCATAGGTACTGATGGGACTTGATTCGAGGTACGCACATCACTCAATCTCTCTTTCAGTTTTTCACTTTTTGTGAAGGGCGTTTTTGTCCAGGCTTCACGATAGACCTGTGGAAACCCTAAAAACCGCCCCCTCTCATCCCTATCCACTAGGGTAGCTTGCTTATAGCACTAGGAGGCCGGCACTATAAGAGGAAAAGAGAGGGAGGGGTCGGCCCTAGTGCCTCCTCTCTCCAGAAACCCGACCCTCTCTCCCTCTCTGAGGTTTCGACCAAGGAAGAAAGAGGAAAAAGAAGGAGGAAGGAAGGAGAAGGAAGAAGAGAGAATGAGAATGAGGAGATCTCACGGCTTACCATCGTCTTCGCAACGAATTCCTCTTTCGGCTCGTAGTCCTTGCACTCAGAGATAGGACTTCGAGGATTCCTCAATTCGCAAAGGACAAGGTGCCATCCGACAGCTTCCCTTGCGATTCACGTGTGGTTCATCATCGTTCCGTTCTCTCTGGATCATAGATCCATAAGGTATGATAATTCTAAACACCTAACTAGATGCATGTATGTCTTCCATAGATCGTAGTATGCCTCTAGGGTGTCCGCACATATGCTAAGATCATAGATTTGCATGTAGATTATTTAGTCGAATTAATTGTAATGAAACATATACCGTATGATCTTCGGATCTATCTTTTGCTTCCGCTGCGACTCTGATAACAGAATCCAATTCTAATAATTGGTATCAGAGCATGCTTTTGTGTGTGTTTCATGCATGAATTCGTGAAAACATCATGTGAATATATAATGGCATATGTTTTCGTCGGGGTTCAACGTAGATCATGCATATAGATTGCGTTATATATCATCTTTTTGCAGGTGCCACGCTGAATAGTAATCTGTAATTGAATGCATCCAGGGGTCGAACCCCGGATTTAATTTTGTATTGATTATTATTGTGCTTGTTGATTTTAAGGCTCTAGATAGGCGGGGGTAGAGGTTGACCACCCTCGGTTCCCTGGCCATATTTTCTAGGATTGTTTCCTTTTCTTTCTAGCAAAATTGTACACGAACAAGCACTTGCTCAGAGCGTGTTAGTTTTTCGATCACAGGAAGAAGGAGATGATGCTACATCCACGGTTCGGGCAAGCAGTACCATGGAGTGCAAAGACCCGACAAAAGCGTGCACATTGGCGATGATCGGGATCGTCGTCGGAGATCGTATAGAACAGAAGAACAGGATATCTTGGCTGTGCTATTTAGGTTCAGGGGTCGGACCCTGAACTTGATTCAGTTTGGATGTTTTTCTGTTATTATCTTTCTTAGTGTTTAGAGAACCCCAATGATAATTTAATTATCTATCTTGCTTGTGAGTTAGTATCTATATTAGGCTTAGGGTTAGTACTAATCTTATGGATTCGTCGGTGTCTCTGTATGGTTCTAACACGTGCGAATCATGTGGCTAGCTAAAAGAAAAGTTGGTAACACCCTCGTGGTAGTTCAGGTAGCCAAGTATTGTGCACCGAGATAAATGCAGTGTTAGATTTGTTTAGAGATAACTAATGACCCCATAAGAAGTATGATAAACCTAATGGGATGCATTTTCCCTACATGGTCCTAGCGACCAAGTTATGTTAGGATTCCAATAAGTGATTCCCATTTCTAGTTGACGTTTGATGGTAGTGTGAACTCATCACGATTTGGTTATGCCACCATTAGGTTAAGGTCCGGCGGAGGTTGTCGGATGTCTCTATTTGGCCAGCATCGAAACCTATAATGAGATGAGGTCTACTATGACATCAGGCATCAAATTGTGAACGAGGCATCATCGTAGTGGGAGTCCTTTCCATGTTGACCTTAGTCTAGGCTCCAAATCTTAGAATTATGAGCAAACTAGTGATGTATCGGGATCCTTAGAATCTATGTAATGTGATCCTTGCAAGAAAGACGAAAGCTGAGTATTCGAGGTAGGGACTATGATATTTTCCAAGGATACTAATGCTTTGCGGGAAGGTTTGTAATCCTAGTAGGAGTGCAGTAGACCAGGGTCTAAGTCTAAGAGGTTGCAACCTTTCTAGATATACATAAAACCTCATAAAAATAAGATGTATAAGAGGTTCCATCCAAAGGGGAGCCCCTGGCCTCCACAATCAACCGGCTAAAGGTCTGGATAGGAGGTACGCAGTTCGATATTTCCATCGGGTGAGAGCTGTGTTTCCTTCCATGCTAGTTCGCCTAGTGGTTTTCTTCGAGACATGGAGGATGCCGGTGGCAGTGGGTGACAGTTTTTTCCTACACCGCAGGAGCCTATGAACTCCCTATCGGTACCACCTAGATTTATGGGAAGCATCCGAAAGCTTGTATGAAACCACCGTTGCTGCGCACGTGGGTCACATAAAGCTGGCCAAAAGGAGACTAGGAGGTCTTTCAGTTTACCATGGGTAATTCTGATGAAGACTGGGTCGTAAAAACCCTATTTGCAGAAGCGGTTGCATACTCTCACCGAGATGTTGTCTCCAATTCAAGGCCAATAATCTTAGTGCTCGAGCCTAGGGAATTTAGATTCCTGGATGTCTCCACTTGAGGTAGTGAAGACATAGCAGCTGGAGTAAACATTATCTATTTTTAAATTTCATAAAATAGATTGTAGTAGACCCTAATTTTTGCTTTAAACCATTGTTTACAGAAATCATGACCAAGCTCGACCCCCTTGCCTCCATCCTTAATGATAACAAACTTACGGAACCAAACTACGAGGACTGGAAGCGTAACCTAATGCTCGTCCTAAGGGTTGGCAAGCATATAATTGCCCTAAGTATCCCTCAACCGGCCATGCCGGGACCAAGTGCTACTGAGGCTCCGTTAAAGGAATGGAAAGACTGGCTAGATGTTGATGAGATGTGTAAGTGCTATATAGTAGCATCCTTGCAGACCGTCCTTCAAAAGCAAGTCGACGATATGGCCTTCGCTTCAGACATGATGCTCTATTTAAAGGAAATGTTCGAGGGTCGTAGTCGGGTAACTCGTTACCTGACCATCAAGAAATTAGTGTCCACGAAGATGGCAGAGGGGACTTTAGTTCAGGATCATATGATGAAATTGTTTGGCTATATAAATGAGCTTGGTTCCTTCGATGTCATCTTAGATGTAGAGATCCAGACCGACATTTTTCTCGCGTCTCTGTCAGGAGCGCTTGAGGGCTTTGTTACCAACTTTAACCTTAACCGGTTGGAGATGTCTAACACAGAGCTCCTAGCAGTAGCTCTTGTGTCCTGAGCGTGGATTTTCTGTATTAACATTAATAAAGATGACTTTGGTTATTGCTTTAATTAGAATACTACTTTGGTATATGTTAATACACATATAATAAAGGACCCTAGGGAACACAGTAGGCCACTGAGTTTCATGGTGGATCCATGCTTGGGAGACCCAGTGGGCCAGTTGTGTGTAGACCTAGAACTAGTTCACAACTTAGGTGATTCTGGTCGCTTCACCGAGAATAAGCTGTTGGCAGGTAGAGTATATGGTGAAGTCTCCACCACAAAAACATAGGATTCCCATTCACCTGACCAAGCACAATGATCGTGTTGAACAGGAACCAAGATGGTGCACAGTTCACTGATTCAGACACTAGTGTATAAACCATCTTACTACTATAGATAATCTGTCCTTAACCCTCAGGGACCATATACACTGGGCCAACTAGTTGTATGGTGCTTTGATATGCCAACGTGTGTGGACCTTCCATGGTCCAATACCACGGTACATTGGGTTACCCAGCTGGCGCTTGAGTGACATGTAATCCCTACAGGTTATCCGACGTCCAGTGTTGGATGAGTGCGTTTTGATGAGTCAATCTGTCCACATAGTTAACCCAGGCCTGGTGGTTGTCAGTATGACTGACGATATTCCGGATGCTAGGCATAGTACCGGAAGGTGTGTGGTGTTATAGATGACAAGTCATCAATTCCTAGTTAGATGATCGATCAGGATCTGACGGTGCTTCCTACCACCTGAGTCGTATCATGGCACCAGTAATAGGAGGAACTAAGGATTATCAGAGTATAGTAGAGAACAGGGTTACGAGGGAGTAACATAAGTTTAGGATTACTAGAGTTCAACTCGCATCGCACTTTGGGTGGCTACGCGGGTTAATCGGATTAGGGCTGATTAACGGAACTTTCGGTGTGTCACCGGAACAGTTAATCAAGGATTCAGTTGGAGCTAGAGATCCCGAACCCTGAAGGTTCCACCCTGTCGTTGCATATACGAATTGTTCCTCGACCTAGTTGGATACGTTGGATGCGAAGTAGAGAGATGGAGAGCAAGCCCGGAGCCTAAGAACCTAATTCACATGTGTTAGGGGTCATAGGGGTATTTTGGTAAATACTAAAATATAGCTCAGAACATATTGAATATGGATTTTAGAATAATCAGAATAATTCCAGAAGCTCATAGGCTCTGACGGAACTCGATTCCGAGTAGCGCACCTCACTCAATCTCTCTTTCAGTTTTTTACTTTTCATGAAGGGAGTTTTTGTCCAGGCTTCACGATAGACCTGTGGAAACCCTAAAAACCACCCCCTCTCATCCCTATCCACTAGGGGTCGGCCCTAGCTTGCTTGTAGCACTAGGAGGCTGGCCCTATAAGAGGAAAAGAGAGGGAGGGGCCGGCCCTAGTGCCTCCCCTCTCTAGAAACCCGACCCTCTCTCCCTCTCTCCCTCTCTGAGGTTTCGGCCAAGGAAGAAAGAGGAAGAAGAAGGAAGAAGAAGGAGGAAAGAAGGAGAAGGAAGAAGAAAGAAAGAGAAAAAGGAGATCTCGTGGCTCGCCATTGTCTTCGCAATGAATTTCTCCGTCGGCTCGTAGTCCTTGCACTCAGAGATAGGACTTTGAGGATTCCTCAATTCGCAAAGGACAAGGTGCCATCCGACAGCTTTCCTTGCGATTAACGTGCGGTTCATCATCGTTCTGTTCTCTCTGAATCATAGATCCACAAGGTATGATGATTCTAAATACCTAACTAGATGCATGCATGTCTTCCGTAGATCGTAATATGCCTCTAGGGTGTCCGCACATATGCTAACATCATAGATTTGCATGTAGATTGTTTTGTCGAATTAATTGTAAAGAAACATACACCGTATGATCTTCGGATCTATCTTTTGTTTCCGCTGCAACTCTGATAACAGAATCCAATTCTAATAGAAGGTTCCACCATGTCATTGCGTATAGGAATTGTTCCCCGATCTGTTTGGATACGTTGGATGCGAAGTAGCACGATGGAGCGCAAGCCCGGAGCCTAAGAACTTAATTCACATGTGTTAGGGGCTGTCGGGGTATTTTGGTAAATACTAAAATATGGTTTAGAACATATTGAATATGGATCTTAAAATGAGCAGAATAATTCTAGGAGCTCATAGGCGCTGACGGAACTCGATTCCGAGTAGCGCACCTCACTCAATCTCTCTTACAGTGTTTCATTTTTTGTGAAGAGCATTTTCATCCAGGCTTCACGATAGGCATGCTGAAACCCTAAAACCGACCCCCCCTCATCCTAATCCTCTTGGGGCCGGCCCTAGCTTGTGTAGAGCAGTTGAGGACCGGCCCTATATGAGGAGTAGAGAGAGAGGGGCCGGCCCAAGCTTTCTCCTTTCCAGAAAACCCGAATCCCTCTCCCTCTCTCCTTTTTTGTGGTTTCGGCTAAGGAAGAAAAAGGAAGAAGAAGGAAGAAGAAGGAGGAAGGAAGAAGAAAGAAACAGAAGGAGGAGATCTCGTGGCTTGCCGTCATCTTCGTAACAAATTCCTCCGTCGGCTCGTAGTCCTTGCACTCAGAGATAGGACTTCGAGGATTCCTCCCTTTGTAAAGGATAAGGTGCCATCCGACAGCTTCCCTTGTGATTCACATGCGGTTCATCATCGTTTCGTTCTCTTTGGATCATAGATCCATAAGGTATGATGATTCTAAACACCTTACTAGATACATGCATGTCTTCCGTAGAATGTACTATGCCTCTAGGGTATCCGCACATATGCTAAGATCATAGATTTGTATATAGATTGTTTTGTAGAATTAATTGTAATGAAACATACATCATGAGATCTTCAGATCTATCTTTTGCTTCCGCTGCGACTCTGATAATAGGATTTAATTCCAATAATTGGTATCAGAGCACACTTCGGTGTGTGTTTCATGCATAACTTCGTAAAAACATCATGTGAATATATGATAGCATATATTTTTGTCGGGGTTCAGGGTAGATCATGCATATGGATTATGCTATATATCGTCTCTTTGCAGGTGCCACGCTGAATAATAATCTTTGGTTGCATGCATCCGGGGGTCGGACTCTGATGTTAATTTTTTGCATTGATTATTATTGTGCTTGTGAATTTTAAGGCTCTAGATGGGCGGGAGTGGAGGTTGACCACCCTCGAATGGCTACCTTTGTACGAATTAATTAGAATGACTACATTCATACGAATGATTAGAATGCCTACATTCATTCGTACGATTGAATTAGAATGGCTACATTCGTACGAATGAATTAGAATGGCTCGTATGAATGAATTAGGATGGCTACCTTGATACGAATGAATTAGAATAGATACATTCGTACGAATGAATTAGAATGGTTATATTCGTTCGTACGAATAAATTAGAATGGCTATATTTGTATGAATGAATTAGAATGGCTCGTATGAATGAATTAGAATGGCTACCTTCGTACGAATGAATTAGAATGGTTACATTCGTACGAATGAATTAGAATAGCTACATTCGTTCGTCCGAATGAATTAAAATACCTATTTTTGTACGAATGAATTAGAATGGCTCGTATGAATGAATTAGAATAGCTACCTTCCTACAAATGAATTAGAATAGCTATATTAGTACGAATGAATTAGAATGGATACATTCGTACGAATGAATTCGAATCGATATACTCGTTCGAACGAATGAATTAGAATGGCTAGATTTGTACGAATAAATTAGAATGGCTCATACGAAAGAATTAGAATGGTTACCTTCGTACGAATGAATTAGAATGACTATATTTGTATGAATGAATTAGAATGGCTACATTCATATGAATTAATTAGAATGAATCGTACGAATGAATTAGAATGGTTACATTTATTCGTACGAATGAATTAGAATGGCTACATTCGTACGAATGAATTAGAATGGTTCGTACGATTGAATTAGAATGGTTACCTTCGTATGAATGAATCAGAATGGCTACATTTGTACGAATGAATTAGAATGGCTATATTTGTTTGTATGAATGAATTAAAATAGCTACATTCGTACGAATAAATTAAAATGGCTACCTTAGTACGAATGAATTAGAATAGCTACATTCGTACGAATGAATTAGAATAGCTACATTCGTTCGTACGAATGAATTAGAATGGTTACATTCATACAAATGAACTAGAATGGCTCGTATGACTGAATTAGAATGGCTACCTTCGTAAGAATGAATTAGAATGGCTACATTCGTATGAATGAATTAGAATGGCTATATTCATTCGTACAAATGAATTAGAATAGCTATATTTGTACGACTGAATTAGAATGGCTCGTATGAATGAATTAGAATGGTTACCTTCGTAAGAATGAATTAGAATGGCTACATTTGTACAAATGAATTAGAATGGCTATATTAATTCGTACGAATGAATTAGAATGGCTATATTCATATAAATGAATTATAATGGCTCTTATGAATGAATTAGAATGGCTACCTTCATATGAATGAATTAGAATGGCTACATTTGTTCGTATGAATGAGTTAGAATGACAACATTCATACGAATGATTTAGAATAGCAACATTCGTACGAATGAACTAGAATGACTCGTACAAATGAATTTGAATGACTACCTTTGTACGAATGAATTAGAATGGCTACATTCGTATAAATGAATTAGAATTGCTTCATTCGTTCATATGAATAAATTTGAATGGTTACATTCGTACGAATGAATTAGAATGGCTCATACCGAGGAGGAGAAGTCTGCCTCGGACTTTGTCTTTGAATGCCAAGGTTGTCTCCTTGGGCCGAGACGGTGTCGACGTCTTGGGCTTTAAAAGGTGCCGAGGAGGCGAATCCTGCCTCAGACTTTGTTTCGGATGCCAAGAGTAGGACCTTAGACTTGTTTGATCGATGGAGGTTAGAATTTGGAGTACTCAGTGTAGTGCCTTTGTATCGGTTGGACTTAAATAAAGCGTTATTTCAGTCGAACCAACTTCTCAGGTACGTAGCTTTGTATCGTTGCAGGTTAGTCAGTCGTGTCGCAACATAAACCGAACTAACTGTATCTTTGAATGTTGGTTGATCGTGGGGAGACCCTGTGCGATCAAATAGGCGAGGGAACGCCGAGCATATACCTTTGCAGTTGATAGTGTTTGGCAGTTGAATACTCGAGCGATCTGCAACGTCGGAGGGTGCCCGAGGGTTGGCTGTCCCCAAGCCGTCGGTTGCCAGTTGAATCTTCATAGGTGTCGATAATGGATCGTCAGTAAGGTGTGTCGACTGATCGGTGGACATCTGCTCCGCGTTGATACCGACTGCCAACATCGGAGGATCCACCCCCGATGTTTGTATGTCTTGATTTAGATGGCTTTCCTCTGGCTGATCCACGGGTCATGTCTTCGCCATTCTGGTGTAGCGATGGAGACAGAAGGGTTGCTCTGACTATCGATAGTTGCTGCTTGACCAAAGGAGCTGGGAAGCCTGGAGTTCGCAAATCGATAGGGAAGGATCCCATAGATGGCGCCAAAAAGTGGGGGAGGATTTCGGCCGTTGTACGTAACCCCCCTCCAACATTTGATTGAAGGGTTGAATCTTCGAGGTGTGACATGCTGTAGAGCGCTGAGCTGTTGAATTTTGAACTATCACTCAGACACTATTGTAATAGAGGGACAAAGAAGGATAAAACGATAGAGAGAGAGAGAGAGAGTAAACACAGGATATGGTGACGAAGTTCGGCCAAAGCTTATGTCTCTGTGCGATAAGACGCAACCTTTGAATCCACTATCTCTGGGTAAAGTAGAGCTACTCTTGACATGTCGAGGAGTGCTTATACAAGTCGATAGAGGGTGGAGAGGGCTTGAGATTTTGAAAACCAGATGGCTCAGAGATCTCTGGAAAATAGAAAGTGGAGTTGGGAATAATGGAATCCGATCTTTGATTTCCCCTCTGGATTCTCTATAGGATTGGCTATATATAGGATTTTGGGAATATTCTCTAGAATATCAGGAGTTTGGGCAATTATCCGGGAAGATTTACTAGACCCCAGATAGTTCGTGTGGGCCCCAGGTAGGGTTGCGGGTCCCACTGTAGTCTTTGTGGGCCCCAAGCAGGGATGTAGGTCCTACCTTCGTTTTCGTGAGCCCCAAGCAAGGCTGCGGGTCCCACTATCGTCTCCGTGGGCCCCAAGCTGGGTTGAGGGTCCCACTATCGGGCGTTAGCCAGATTTTGCACCCACACACATCAGTAACCCAAAGGAGAGAGGGAAGAAAAAGAAAAGGAAAAGAGGGGAAAAAACACATTAGTAACTCTAAATTAGAAAGAAAGAGGGAGGGGGGAGGACCTCAATATCATTGTGGTTCCTCCAAGGCTCTGTATCTACTCTATCTCTCTTTTGCAACGAAGGCGAAAGGGAGAAAGTGGGCATGATATTCACTTCTCGATCATCCTGAAAGGAAAAAAAGAAAAAGAAAAAACACATTAATAACCCAGAGGGGAGAAAGGGAAGAAAAAAGAAGAAGAAGGGGAAGAACAAAACACATAAGTAACCCCCAGACCTTCACCTGTCGATCATCCATGGCGATGAGCTCTCTCTTGCAATGAAGGGGGAGGTGAGGAGGTGAACTATTTCTCCCTCTTGCGATGAAGGGGAAAGGGGTACTGCAACGAATAATAATAGGGAGAGGGGGGGTCTCTCGCGATTTACCAAGGGAAGCGGATGTTGCGGGCACCGAGGGAGGCAAGGGCTCATGATTTACCGAGGAAGCTAGGTATAGGGGTCTCACGAGGGAGGCAGGGATTGCGGGCAATCTCTCTCTTTCTCTTTCTCTCTCTCAATAACCGATTTCTCTCTCTCAATAAATATTTTACCATCCGATCCTCTCTCTCTCCCTCATCCAATCTCTCTTTGGCCATCCGATCCTCTCTCTCTCTCTCTCATTCTCTCTCTCTCTCTCTCTCTCTCTCTCTCTTTCTCTCTCTCATCCTCTTTCTCTCACTAAATATTTTTACCATCCAAGGGCTGCGGGCACCGAGGGAGCGGGTCTCCCTTTGGCCATCCGATTCTCTCTCTCCCATCCAATCCTCTCTCTCATCCGAGATCTCTCTCTCATCCTCTTTGTTTTAATATATGTTTAAAGCTGATTTGAGGGGGAGAGAAAGTGAAGAGAATAAATTCTAGCCATTGATGTTTATTCCCCCTTCAAACGAATATGAGCCGACAATTATGTTTTGAAGATATCCATACAAGTTCTACGATTAGGGTTTTGGTGTTCCTATAAATGGGCAACCTAGCTGCAAGCCTGCAACTATCTAACACTTTTGCGGTATATATAAAATTACCCTTCTCTTTTTCTAATGTTAGTTTTTAGATAACATGATACATCCCAAGTTGTCTTGAATTTTATTATGCGGTCGTCCGTACCTTCGTATTTGCCAGTGGAGGGCCCAGTACCAGTAAATAGGGGTGGCAATCCTTGACCCGACTCGCCAACCTGACCCGAAGTTAGCGGGTTTGGGTTTGGCCTAAACGGGTTCGGGTCATAAATGGGTCGACCCAATTGACCCGTTTTTTTAATGGATTGGGTTCGGGTTTGTACTTTTAACCCGATTGACCTGCCTTGACCCGTTTACCAAATGGGTCGTGTCAACCCGACCCGAGCCAACCCGAACCTACCCAACCCAACCTGATCAGACCCGACCCAATCCTACTTGTCTTGACCCAATCCGACTTGTCTTGACCCAACCCGGCAAGTTTACATGGGTTTTGTTGACCCAACCCGACCCGATCCGTTTAGTAAACGGGTTAAACGGGTCGGGTCAGGTCAACCCGTTTATTTGGCGGGTCGGGTTTGGGTTTAAGTTTTTGACCCGTTTTTTAAACGGGTCGGGTTCGGGTTGGGTGTTTTGCCCTTATACCTATGTCTCAACCCGACCCGAACCCGACCCGACCCATTGCCACCCCTACCAGTAAACGTGGGTTCAAGCAGGCTTGCCCCTCCCCTGCCTCCTCAGGCTTCGAACGAAGAATAAAAGGTGAACAAAACAAAAGAAAGAAAAAATCCCGCTGCTTGCTCTTGCTCTAGAGATCAGAGGAGGCGGAGGAGGAGGTGGAGGTGGAGGTGGAGGTGGAGGAAGGGATGGAGGGTTCTACGAGCTGCGCCCCTGAGCTCAGTCCAGATGAGGAGAGGCTCCTCGTCAGAGACATCACCATCGCCGCCGAGGCCCACGCAAAGGAGGGCGACACCTTCTACCTCATCACTCAGAGGTAAACCCTAACCCTAGACGCTTATTTGAACCTTCTATGGTCTCTGAATCTGTTCCACTGCCCCCTTTTCCGTTTTAGATCCCGAGTTCCTTCGTCGGTAAGTTTGCATGATGCGATATGATACTGTTCTTGATACACATTGGAGCTTCTGACAAAAGTTAGGCTTTGTTTCCTCATCAATTTTTGCTTTTGATCTTCCAGATTTTTTTAGCTTGTAAGTTTTCCCCATATTGATCTAATTTACAGATTTAGAATTTAAGGAATCATCTTTGAGAGGAGGATATTATGGATTGCTTCATTTAATTGTTGGCATTTTTTTGATTTATTATATAAAATCATATTCAATTCCTGCTTTATTTTTTATTCAATGTACGAATGAAATGAACTCGGCGATTAGAAAGAACTTGCCTTTTAACAGTGAATTCTGAAGAACCATTTGTGTCTGTACTAGCTTCTACCCTTTTTTTTTTTGCAATTATACTAGCTTGTACCCTGGTCAGCAGAATACTAGTGTCATGTTTACAAACAATAACAGGATTCAAACTTCAAAGTACACGATCCATTCAACAACATAAATTGTTAGCCTGATTAGCAAATACATTATATCTTGGCTCCATTCATTATTTTAGATGCTCATTCAGTTGATAACTTGATATATATAGATGAAATAAATATCAGCTAACCAAGTGTTGTTTGAATTTGAATTAAGATTAACCAAACGGCCCAATGCGATAAGGGTGGTTTACGAGATAAACCACATTTGAGTTTGGATGTTTTTCCAAATTGAAACCAACTGATCTTTATCATCTGATCAGTTTGGAAAGTTTATAAATATGGACCACCATCAAGAGAGAAAAACACACAAACACAAGGGAAAAGAGAGTCCATTGCCGGCATCATCGTTGCTGAGGGATCGAGTGGCATGGAACTATGGAAGAAGAATTTGTCGCTCTCGTAGGAGCTAATCGAACCGCTAATCATCTCCTTTGTTTCGGCTTCTTCCAGATTCTAAGTTCGTGTAGAGATCGCTGCCGATCGAGCGGTTCTGTTGATCGTTGATGATGTGTATTTCGTCGATCGCCGTCGTCAAGCACCTTCAGTGGTATCAGAGCATCATAGCAATCTCTCCTATCTGTAAGTTTTTCTTGAATTAAAAAAGGGGCTCTTGATCATTCTTCATTGATGGTTTCCTTGGGCGGTAATCATGGATGATGAACAGAGTCACCCACCCTTCCCTCTACCTAGATCGACTAAAACCACCTACGTGCCGACACCGTGCATGTATTTAGCGAGGTCTATAGCTCACATGCAGATGGTGCTATGGCTAGGGACGTCTTGGGGCTTGCATGGGTGCAGGGCTTTACATCTATTTGGTAGTAATGCCTTGTGGCACGAGCAGCGCGCGCCCACGATCGGGGATCTTGACGACCGATGACGAGGGCTGGGGGGCTTTATATCCAAAAAAGATCTCAGATGAACCAAAATACCCGGAGCAAGTCTGGTGGAGTGCGATACCTCCTTATCTTTCATTAGAACTCTTTTTTACTCTAGACTTAGCCAAAATTTAGAATCATGATTTTTCAGCTTTTTGACAAAAAGTCGAGGTTGCATTGCATGGCCATGGACTCTCTGGACAAGGTGAATCGAGACATGGAGGACATATATTCGTTATAATTTATTCATCACTTAAATGAAAGAAACCATTTGAATAATCCACCAAATTGGATGATCCTTGCTAGAAGCAATGACCAATGTTACCATATCATACTAATTCCACTTATTGCTACAAATATTATGCACAATACACTATCAATCTTGTATTTGCATATAAACAACTTTATATGATCAGATTTTATTGTTGATAAAACAATATTTTCATCTTTTTAATCTTTTTATTGTTTAGACTGTTATGCATCTGCACAACATACATAGATATACAAACTATATAGAGC
The DNA here is from genome assembly GCA_947650365.1 of Chamaelirium japonicum. Taxonomy (NCBI): domain Eukaryota; kingdom Viridiplantae; phylum Streptophyta; class Magnoliopsida; order Liliales; family Melanthiaceae; genus Chamaelirium; species Chamaelirium japonicum. The sequence goes on along the minus strand of OX393556.1, from coordinate 15,269,616 downwards.
TCCACACCCCAATACTTCAAAGTTCAAAGGATGTAGTATTACTGTTTGTGCCTTCAAACATATAATGAAACTGTTAAAGCCAGTTAATTCTAAGACTCCTGGAGAGCATGTGTGGCTGCAAATGTGCCCCAAAAATTGTCTAGTGGAAACTGGTAGGGTGAAGGTTTGATCTCGATTAGGCTTGAACTGCAGATAAACTTGGGTGATACCATGAGAGAGGATATTTTAAAGATATCTGACTACCAGTTTAGGGCGATTTAATGAAAGGGCTATACTTTAAAGGCTTCTCTCTTCGAGCGACGAAGGATACTAATGCAACAGATAAGTAAAGGCATATAGTTTATTGCAGAGATGCATATTTGGATGTGTAAGGCATTGTACTTCACAATTTTACATGGATTTTTTAAAAACAATTCCACTACCAACATCTAATTGTAGGAGCCATTGTTTACATTTGTCCTTACCCTTTTCCATTCTGAATGGAAAATAGACTTAGTTGTTTAAACCTGACTATATCAGTAAGGGAGAAGCCAACTTCTGTTTGGCCATTCATGTGATTGGTTTATGATACTTACAAAAGTCGGTCTTGTTTCAGCTACTATAGGATCTTTATTTAAAGCTACTATTTTTGGCTTGGAAAGTATTTGGATCTCTTTGTAGTATATTGGATTATTTGTCCAACCACTTATGGAAAATGTAACACGATACTAATATATGGGCCACCTAGAGTTGATTCCAGATGTTCTATTTAAAAGTTTCTTGGTAGAGTAAATTGGGTGTTGATAATTGTGACCCTTCTCCAATACATGAAGAAGGCCACTAAATGAGTCAATGCCTTGGATGATAGCCAGATGCTGCATAAATTGGCCTTTTGGCATATATGGAAATATTTACTTGATAGTTAGCAACATGTATTATGATCAGTTGACAGCAATACGGGATAAGACTTTTTTTTTTTCTCTTGTATTGACTGGTAAGGAAACATGGTACAGAAGAATGACAAACATATACTATACCATCCCTATATTCTTTACATTCCCTAAGATATGTACACTGAAGTTGCACTTGCATCCAGCATGAGGTATCAGGCTGCAAGCTTACCCTAGCAGAACCGCCTAACTAACTGTAGTGGCTCCATAATCCATGCTACATCTTCTGTACTCGCACATTTTGCACCACTTTTTTACCTTAAAAAGGTGTGGTAGTACTGATTTTCCTGATTAATATGTAATTTTACCAATTATATATTATTGTACACGTTTTTATTGGGTGCAAAAGAAGAATTGATGATTTTTGTTACCCATTGGCTTCAAGCAGATGGTGGCAACATTGGCTTGATTATGTAAACCAAGACACAACTGGCACAACAAACAACGGATCCTCTTCATATGGTTCTCATTATTATGAATCGGCTTGCTCAAGCGCTCCCAAGAGACCTTTGGCTATTGACAATTCTGATTTAATATATGGTGTGATATCAGAAGTCTCGAATGTGGAAATAGAGCTTCATGATACTTTAGTAGAAGGCCGTGACTATATATTGCTCCCTCAAGAAGTTTGGAAGAAACTGTATGGGTGGTGAGTCTTTGTTATGAAATCAAATTTACTAGTTAATGCATTGGTTGCTCATTCATTTATGTACATGTTTTGTTTTCTAAACATTTCCTAGTCGAATCTAGTATATTTTTGGAGAATTACATGATTGAGATATTGTGTACATGGGAATTAATGGTTAGAAATATTCACCTACTCCTAGTAAATGGAACATTATATATTTTAGGAAATACAACATGATTTTTGGTATGAGTGTTTAGACTGGTCTTTGTAACATGATAGGAACCAATGATTCTCATCTAATTATGGAAACATTTGAAGATATATATGCAGGGAGATGAGTGTCGTCACCGACATGATGAACATACCACACAAGAAAGGAAAAGGCTATATACAATATGCACAATTTCTAACCCCCCACCCTCACGATGGATCGTATACCAAGAGTTTTGCAGCAGGAAACTAAAGCGGAAAGCCATGTTTGTCTTGGTGAACAAGTCCGCAAGCTGGGCATCTAAGGGAGCATTAGGCTTGGAGAAGGTACATGAGAGATAATGATGACGATCAATATGACAGTCGATCTCGATGTGCTTTGTCTTTTCGTGAAAATATCGGGTTGCTAGTGATTTGGATAGCACTTCGATTGTCATAGTGAAGAGGAGGTGTAGATTCAATGCCGAAGTTGTGAATAAGTCATTGAACCAGACGATCTTAATATAGATCCCAACCATTGCACAATACTCAGCCTCAATGCTATAACTGAAAACAATCGTTACTTCTTGTTTTGCTAGGAGATGGGAGACACTCCAAGGATTGGAGCATGCCTGACAAATCCTCATCGATGGTGGTGGTATCATGAACGTCCTCTATCTCACAATTCTCACAACGGTCACTCGGTTGAGGCCGAGCCTAGAAGGTCTCTCGTCCTCTCTCAACCCGTACAAGGTTGCAAGGAGAGGTTGTCATCGGCTTTAAGGAGGTGACTTTTTTGATATCGACAGGATCAATTACCACTGAAGTATGGTTTGTCGTCAACAACATGACTACCAACATTAATGCAAAACTAAGGGCACTCATGGCTTCGAAAGACGAGGGATGTAGCATCATCCTATCATCAAGTGATCAAGTTCCAATCCCTAAGGGATAAGGAGGTTGCAGAGTGAACCATTGGATGAGGGAGAAACGGTGAACGAGGGGAAATGCCCACAGCTGACGAGTTGCTTGCCGCAGGAATACAAGCCATACATATTGAAGCAAAACAAGGTCGGTAGGAGAAGCCATAACCAAAGAAAAGAGGCTCTCCATCTTCGACAGAACTAATACACTAGATTAACCTTGGCGACCCCCAACATCCAAAGATCACCTGTAGTTGGAGCAACATGCCAGAGGAGGCTCAACGACTAATCAAGTTTCTCCGAAAGCATGAAAATGTCTTCGTGTGGAGCCATGCGTAGTTGCTTTGGATGAATTCTGTGATTGCATACCATTACCCCAACATCAAGTAGGGGTTGTATCAGTGCACCAGAATCCACGACACATCGTGTCCCACAAGCTGGTAGAGGTCAATGAAGAGTTGACAAGTTACTCAAAATCGGGCACCCGTGGATTCCCTGGATTGGATCACCAATGTTGCGACCGTTCCAAAGAAAAAGGGCAAGATCCGGGTATTTATCGACTTCTCTAACCTCAACCAAGCTTGTCCTAAAGACAACTTCCCCTCCTTGAACTAGTCAACTGGTGGACTCGACGGCGGGAGATGTTGCCCTCTCCTTCATGGACATGAACTCCGGATACTTTAGATACTCATGGACCTGGATGAAGAGGAAAAAACTACATTTGTCTTACTTGGGATGGTTGTTTTGTTATGAGGTGATGTCGTTCGATCTCAAGAATGCTGATGCAACTTACCAACGAATCGTCGCCACAATGTTTGAGAATCAAATTGGGTATAACGTTGAAGTCTACATAACGACTTGCTTGTCAAAAGTAGGGAACACAGTTGCCATATAGACCTCTCTGAAACCTTTGCGATGTTGGACAAATATCGGATGAAGCTTAATCTTGCCAAGTGAGCCTGCCTTTAGCATCACATGTGGAAAATTTATATGCTACATTGTTACTTAACAGGCCATTGAAGCTGATCCGAAGCAGATACACACCCTAGTCATGATAAAGCGGCTTACAGGGCGCATCACTGCCCTCAACCGCTTTATCTCAAAATCCTTCAACATATGTCAGTCCTTGTTTGAACTGTTAAGGAAAGCGACTGTTTTCTTGTGGGACGAATGTGGCTGAAATCATTCTAGTGGTGCGAAAGCATATAAATCACGAACACCTAGAGGGGGGATGCATAGGTGGAACGACAAAATATGCCCTAAAAATTCCTCAAGTGTAAAATAACAATTAAATAGCATTCAGAATAACACGAGATATTTTTAGGTGATTCGGGTGAATCCCTACTTCACCCCTAGCTTTTGCTAGGATTATGCACAATGTGAGGTAAGAGGTTACAGGACTGGACTGACCAAACCCGACGATTGTGTAGTCTCACGTCTCTTTGCCTTCCCACGGATACGTTGCCTGATCTTCGCTAACCCCTAGCGGCTCCGGTCCACCAACCGGCCGTTTGCTTCCTCCTCTCGTTCCCACGAGTCAACACCTTGAGTCGCTCCCGCCTTCTCTCCGTGAAGACGTCTCTGGTTTTCCGGTCTCAATCCAATCCGACACACGGATTGGATGCCACGAACCCGATGGTTCGATCTCACCCTCGAAGGAGGTTTTGTTTTCCATGCGGCTTAGTTTCTGATTTGATTGGATTTCCATCTTTATCTCTTGCCAAGTCAGTCTTTAATAGCTGATTTTGCTATTAAAGCCTCATATTTTTCTCATAGAATCTTGTTTTATCCAAAACTCCCCTAACATCCTAATTGCCCCTATTCACATCCAAAACTTGATCGATACACTAAAATGTATGAAATATGGAAAAATTCCATAAAAAACTAACTTACTATGAGTTGACTTGACCAAGATTATTAATGGACTCGTGCAAGTCCAGATTGACCTAAATTGGACAAATACGAGTAATTAAATGATTGCAATTAATAACTTGGATCGTTCATATTCTTGATTCTAATTTCTCTCTAATTGATACAATTAACCCAACATTTTGGTGTCTATGTGCCATATAGCTAACAAATTTTATTGACTCATGTTGCTTCTACAATGTGCTCTCAGTCAAAGACAATGTAAACCGAGGCGCTCTTCTTTGTCTTCTAGTGATATTAAACTACTTGATAATTAGAAAGGCTTCATAATTTATGTATCACTAGATTGGAGATTTATTGTTTAGTAACACCTTGAAAATATGCTGGTAGGATGGAGACAAAACCTGCTTTAAAGCCAGTGCTGCACAGAATGTAAGCAGAAAGGACAAATTTATGCATAGATGTGTATGATTGAATTTGTAGAGTTATTAAACAAGACAGAGTGACTCATTCACAATTAAGGATGAATATTTTATGGTTTGCAATGATTTTTTCCCATCTCTTTAAGTTGACAGATTACTGAAGTATGTAGACTTGGGAGCGTATGGCTTCTATGTTTTTCCATCATTGTGTATCTTTATTAGATGTTTAATCTTCTTCTATCCTGTTTCTTTCAAATGAAAGTTTTACCTCTATGCAACTCCTATAATAAATTCTTTTTGGAAGTTTGTCAGACAGAATTTTGAAGTTATGGTAACTTCTTCAGGAAGCTGTAATTTTTTATTATAAATATTTGTATTGATTTCAGGTATGGTGGAGGTCCACTATTGTCACGAATGGCTATTAATTCAGGTTTTTCTCAGACTGATTTGGCCATAGAAGTGTATCCTCTACGCCTTCAGCTGCTTTTGACACCAAAAGGAGAACGGGCAGTTGTTAGAATAAGCAAAAAGGTATTGCCAATTTATTTATGAATTCTTTTCGTCGTTCATTTTTGGTTCCTTTTTCTTAGTGCGACCTATGCACTTCAATTTAATCTGACACTTGAATTTTGGGCTGTTGAAGTTCAACTTCAACCATGCTTCTCAATTCTAATGGTTGCAAGGGTTTAGTGCCAAAAGAATACATTTTGTTTTCTGTTTAATACAATAGACGCTTCAGTTTATTCCAAGAATGTTCTGTTTCACACCTTTGTGAATGCTTTAGTAACTCATGACAGGATGACCTTTTGAGAGAAATATTATATCGAAGAAAAGAATCTGAAGATATGATGCCAATGAATGCAGGAAACAGTTGGAGAACTTCATAAAAAGGCCTGTGAGCTTTTTGATCTAATCTTGGATCAAGTAAGATATCATTTACTTATTCTAAACACTTGTTCCTTGAATGTTTTACTATTCATTTTTTACTGTTGCAGGTTAGCATTTGGGACTACTATGGTCACCAGAAACATGCTTTGATGGATGACATGGAGAAAACTCTTGACAATGCAAATATACAGATGGACCAGGATGTTGGTCTTTACTGCATTTTCAATCTTTTCGAGTCTTACAAATTTGATAGTATCACTTTTGAGGCCTTTTCTTTTCCATGAGGATAACTTTCATAAATGATTATCAGTTAGTTCTGATAAGAAATGCTGAAACTGCACATTAATGATATAATGGAGATCAGAATTCAACATAATCAATTTTCTAAGCACTTTATGTCTATTAAAATTTAAGATAAAAGGTTCTTATTGTCGTACAACTGAAATATAGTAGAGTGGATATTCTTTTATCTATATTGAATACACATTGCATGATATGTCCATATTTCCTGTTCTGCATAGGATAAACATCCATTAATCACTGAAAATAACCAGTCCTTTACTAATTTCTGTGAAAATTAAATTCTCACCTTGTACTTCAGTGAACTGCCTTTCATTTTCTCTGCTAATTGTTGTCTCACCTAAAAACTTTTGAATCATTAACTGCATGCTTACAATACTTGTCCTTGGAGATAACTAGGAAATGTTTGGACAATGATACCACATTGACAAATTTCAGCACTAACCTCTAAAGGAGCAAGATTTGTATTTATGGTTGGATCTTGTAGTTTATGTGATCTATTGGCAATCCTCATAGAATTCATGCTTAACACAGGTTTGTAATCTTTGAATCTGCAGTTACACATTGCAAGGTTGTTACAAAATAATAACGAGGTGAATTATTTAAGCGAAAGAATCAAAATAACTATTGTGTCTATGTTAGATATTGGAGGTCATCTTGAACCAGGTGACTTTAATCGTTCATGGAAAGGTTTTGATAGTGGAGCCATATGTCTACAAGCGATGATTGAATCAAATGGTTGATGGGAGATATGAGGTTGTTTTGGAACTTCTTATCCTATAAATTGGTCCTGTAATTTTTTGTCACAGGATGAAACCATGACGGCAATACCTCACTCCACCACAAAGTAACAGCTAGGGAACCCAATGTTGACTTACAAGATGATGTGTGACAGATACTCCTTTTTAGCAAAGTTTGAGAATTCAGGTTAGAACTATGTGAATGAACAACCGGTTTAGCTAGGATTCAGAGCATTCGGCCGGTTTGGCCATTCTAGTAAAAAATATTGCAAAAGAGAAAAAATCAGAAATTCAGGCAATAGATTTCTACTACACCAAATCATTGACTATGCATCAAAGTAAAACAACAATTTAAGGATAAAACCAACACATAAACATGTAGAAATCAATATAGTTCAGCAAGAATGATCAACGTTTTTTTTTCTTAAATAGAACCAACTCTAGATTATTTACTGAATCTCTAGCCAAATATGCAACAAAAGTTCATTTCCAACAAGTTTTTCTAATACTAATGAATCAAATTTCAAGTAGAAAGAGTAAATATATCATAACTTAGAACAATATCACATTTAGTGACAGAGAACCTTGAATCTTGATCTTTCTTATCGTCAACATGTGATGTGAGCATGGTTTAGTAGTAGACTAGCATTCGTTCATAGCTCAATTTAGAAGGAGAGGAGAGCTCTCAACATTTGTAAGGGATGGGTCAGGGGATGAAGGGGGTAAAGCCAAGCGGAGGGGAATAGGGTCCATGGATTAGAAGAGAAAAGTTAAAAAAAAGGGGGTGGGGTTAGGTGGGTCACGAGAGGGAAAGCCAAAGCGGAAGGAAATAGGGTCCATGGATTAGAAGTTAACTGTTAAAAGAAGGGAGGTGGGGGTAGGTGGGCCATGAGAGGCTGGAGATCTAAGCTATTAGGGTTTGGGCCATTAGACATGCTGTAGTTGTACCCTTGTTTGAACTCTGTACGATCGACCAGGGAGCATCGGAGTTGCCTCGTGCACGTAGCACCGTTATCGTGTGGTGTTGTGCTTTCGTCGCACACTACTGGTTTACGAGACCATCACCTTTTTCTCTCGAATCTCTCGTGAATTGAGCATCTTTTTTCGTATTTACATTTTAAAAAGCCCACCCCTATGAAGCACTGATACTTGTACAGACCCCTTTCGTATCGTTTCCCATCGGATACCCGATACTCGTAGGATCCTTGATGATGCATAGCTGATACTTTTCATGCATATCTCAATTTTAAATTTTATTAATGGATACTCGGGATGCGTATCTGATACTTTCATGCGCATCCCAATTTCAAAAAATTAAATTATCGATGGATACTGAGGTTGCAACATGGATACAACTGGTTGGGTTAAATATAAGTTTCTTATTATTTCAGAAGAAGTTTTTCTTGACAATGATGGAGATATTAGATGATTAATTTGCAAGTTTGATGTAGTTGGGGTTGATTAAAGATGTTCTTTATTGTTATGTATCGAATGTGTCATTTTATTATGATGGACATAGTTGAAGATGTTCTTTATTAGTTTACCAGATTGATGTTAATATTGAGTTGTAATTTTGATGACACTATAATGGACATAGTTAACGTTCTGGTATTTGTTATTGATATGTTAGATATAAATAATTTTTTTTTTTATTTTTAACATATTCCTGATGTATCTTGTCCTGCTTTTTCAAGAATTGTTGTATTGACGTATCCGTATCCGTATCCGTATCCATGCTTCATAGACCACCCAAAACCCATATGACCACCGTGTGGCCCACTGACCCTGAACGAACCTCGATCTAAGTTGGTGGTTGTTTGGGCTCGGAATAGCCTAAATTTGAACCAGTTTGGGTTCAACTGAACCCCTTGAACCACATATCAGCTTCCACTTGAAAGTTTTGACCATCGGGGAAATCTTACATCAAAATACCTTCCAGCCGATATACTATTTGCTATTTAGTGGAAATTTAACTCTTCAATCTCATCCATATCCAAAATCTGAATTTCGAATTTATAGGGCAAGTGTGCTGCATATACTGTCTTTTCGACTTTTTCATATCAACTGTCCTGGATGCTTCCAGTTGTTATACCATGATAAATATGATGCTCTGTTATATACTTACACATTTCTTGTATACCACGTATGTGCATTGGAACACCTATTTATAATATAAGATTTATGTAGTCGTAATGTAGGCTTCTGTCTGCGCCAATGCTTGTTAGACAGTCCCCACACTAATTAAAGCTAAAACTGATGTCTAATGGGAGCTTCCAACCTGTTTCAAATGAATTGTGTTCTCCCGATCAGCATGGATTCTTGAAGTCCATCCTGGATTTTTTTTTTTAAATATAGAAGTTTAATCGAATTGATGCTGTTTTGTTGATGTAGTTCGCTATTATATTGATTTGGATGTATAATTTAGGATAAATATTAATATGCTATTCACATTTTAGATGATTTATTTTTCAAAGGATTCAAAAGTCAAAGATATTATATTATTTTGCTGTGTACATATAAAGAATTAAGTCAGAGAACCGGTTGTCATGAAGTTAGCGAACTGGTGGTTGTGTTTTATTCACGTGCAGAAAGATAAGAGGAGCCCTGGTAAGGTGGGTCCTGAAAGAATCAAGTCAGAGAACTATTTCTTGGGTTTTATTCACGTGAAGAAAGATAAGAGGAACCCTGGTAGAAAATAGAAGGGAAAAAGTCAGTTGGAACCTGGATGGTCCCTGAAGGATTTTAGATGTTTGCTTGATGGAGAATGTAGCTCATACTAGAATTAGATGGCAAAAAGAATTCATAACGTGAACTCAAAATAAATCAGATTAGGCTCGTCAAGGTTATGCACATCATTTGATTTTATTCATGTCCATCTAAACTGAACCTGCTAGAAATATTCTGTCAAGTAATGAGTAGATGAGGCCAATGCGATTTATTTATTTGAACTCTTTTATTCTTACAAATTAAAATGCGTACCGTTATCTTCATCTTCATCAATGTATGGTAACATAATGGTGAATTTGCTACCGCTTTTAGACTGATGTTGGGGCTTGGGAGTCCTTGCATTTTGGAACACTTAAAATTAAAGGATTCAAATGGCTACTTTGATTTTTTTTTCTGTAGTGGATACTAGTCATAAACTAGTTTTTTTGAACAGATTCTCGTGGAGGTCCATACTGATGGAAATGATATTGGAAATGGTGGATGCATGAGTTCTGTTCAGGAAAATGGATCAATTGAGAAGGACTCAACTTCTGTTATTGTAGAGCCTTGTAAATCGAGCTTATCATTTGCTGAAGGCTTGTCAACAAGCAAGAATGTTTCCAGAAGCTGTAGTTCAGAATACTCGCAAAGTCAATACCTAGCTTCCCCAAGCAGTGACTTGGACAATTTGCATGGAACCAATGGCATTAATACAAGAGGGGCTACTGTTGGTCTGACCGGGCTATTGAACCTTGGTAATACCTGTTTCATGAATAGTGCAATACAATGCCTTGTCCATACACCAGAGTTCGCAAGATACTTCCGTGAGGATTATCATCAAGAAATCAATTGGCAGAACCCATTGGGCATGGTGGTAAGTAACTGACTTTTGCAATCATCTCATTTTGATTTATTCTGTTGAATAATTATACTTCAGAATTCAGACCTCTACTTTGAAGGTGCTAATCTTATTAAAGTAGAAGATTCTAGTTACAACAGTCTTGGTGTGTTCTGAGATGGCCATGCTTATACTGTTGATGTAATATACAACCGATGTTTTTGGATTGTATGTTCTGAAGTTGACTTGAACCACTCATGTGAGTATGATTATTATTTTTCCCTCCAAGTGAACTTCACTGAAGTAAAGGCTCTTTCGGTTCAAATTTTATCCCACACTGGCATTACAAACTGATTTGAGGCGCTTCGCTATTGACTCCTATATATAGTATAGTTATCGGTGAACAAAATTTGTACCTTATATTGGTTTCTAGCTATTTGATGATTGACTTGCTTCACATGATACTTTTTCCTTAACCATAAAACATGGAAGTATTTATAATTTTTTATATTTAGCTAATTACCTACTAGTACTATACATGGTGACTTATTGAAGATATTGATTATTATTTTCATTTCGATGGGTCTGCTTATTCAACCTCACATGGATTTTGTGTTAAGCAACATGTATGCTTTAAGCTAACAAAGATAATTATTGGTGCTCTACACAATTTTAGGATGCTAAATTCATTGATAATACTTTTTATTGCTGATGAATATATCTTGTACATGTTCATTGAAGTAACATGTGGACTAACATAAAGTAGAATTACACTTATCTAATAAGCAGTAAGGAAGAAGAAGTAAATATACATAATAAATATGAATTAGAAGAGCAAGGCCGGCCACTATGGGCTTTATAAGGCTTGCTATGGCTGGCCACAATGTATCCAAGCACAAGGGCCGACCATAGAGGAGAGAGGAGAAGAAAAGAAAGAGGAAGAAGGAGCTACCACCTAGTTTCATCATCAGACTTTTTGCCTGAAGGAATAGGAGTTGTATTTCTGTGGTCAGATCACATCTTCTTCGACGTATCTTCTCCATAGGTTTTTTCATTGATCCTGTGAGGTATCATCTTCCGTAATCCATATGTGATGATTTTTTTCTAGCCTATAGCTCTCATTTAATGATCAAAGTGATAACATGCAAGCAATTTATGTCTAAAACTGTGCATGATAAGCTTCCTCACGCCTCCAAAAGATAATTCTTCTTCATCTCATGCATATGGAGACCAAGAATAGGCTAAATGATAAAATTCCATGCATATGAACCAACCTAGATCCAAATAAAGACTTACCAACATGCAAGTCATGAATGAACCTATGGTTATATTTGGAGCACATGGACAAAAGGCAGTAAACAACATAAAGCTGCACAATCTGCCGATTCCTTCCTAATCATAGTTTGACATGTAACATAAGTTCAACACATGACCTGTGTAAAGATGGGTCATTCGGTGATATCATTCACAAGACAAGTTAAATAGCAGATGCTCTTTTTTAGTTTGTAGTAGAGGAAGGATGAGTAGAATGTGCTCACAGATGTTGTCCTTTAACCTTTCAAAGATTTGTTCTAATTTGTTCTTTATGAAATGCATTACTAAGATATATGACCACTCTAGTACTCTACCCCCCAAGGGCATATTTTTATGCATTGTCTACATTAAGTGGACCCCCCTCAAGACACACTATAAAAAACAGTTTTGCTGTTCTGAAACTGATTGTCTCAAGTCCCATTATCTGTCTCCAAGCCTATTGTTTTTATACATTGTGTACGTTAAGCGGGCACACCTGTAGGTCGCACTATAAAAACAGTTTTACTGTTTCAAAACTGATCATCTCAAATCCCATCATCCGGCGACATTTAGAACCACATTGCATTATATTAATCCGTCTATGCTGTGTACTCTACTCATATGATGTGGACCTTACAGATAACATGCTGCAAGACATGTCTCATGAAAATCACCATGCATCTATATATTTACTTACAAATTGGCTTATCTGAGCCATCATTGTTATGGATCTGCTGCAACCATGATAATCATCATGATATGGTCACACAACGCTCATAATCACAGCTCCACTTCAATCTTCTGTTGTTTTCACACTCTACCTAGACAATGTATTGTTAAGATTCATGCTGGGCAGCTACTTTCATAACAGGTGAAACCACCAGCCTAGGTATGACCGAATGAGTCTGATTTCAAGTCACATGGTCCGAGGACCATGAGTATAACTTTGTTTAACCCATTTACGGCTTATACCTGACGTGGATATGTTTCTGCTTGTGAACTTTTAAGAAAGTTTCCGTTTTGAGTGATTGATCTTTTTTATTTTAGTTAGTATACTCAGATTTTGTCCCGTTAAATGCACTGAGTCTGTGATGTTAGTCTTGTAGGGTGAGCTTGCTTTAGCATTTGGGGAGTTACTTAGGAAATTATGGGCTCCTGGCCGCACACCTGTTTCTCCTCGACCATTTAAAACAAAACTTGCTCGTTTTGCTCCTCAATTTAGCGGATATAATCAGCATGACTCTCAGGTTTGAATTTTTTCTTCAAATAATTTAATACTGACTCTATGGTTCATTTTTGAGATTCGTTGTGCTCTTCTTTCATCCATTAGGAGCTTTTGGCATTTTTGTTGGACGGTCTCCATGAAGATCTAAACCGTGTAAAACATAAACCTTACATAAAGTCTAAAGATGCAGATGGACGACCAGATGAAGATGTTGCGGATGAGTATTGGGCAAACCACATTGCTCGAAACGATTCTATTATTGTTGATGTTTGCCAGGTGAGTTTCATGACATGCATTACCATAATTGTAGCATATAGAATTTGTGAAAAAAATAGAACATATATTACTGCATTTGATTTCAAACTCTTAGAAGTACTTTTTTTGTTTTATTTGGCTTTTTTCATGAACAATAAACTCCTGCAATTGGTCTTATTATTTGACTTTGTTTTTTTTCGGTAGCAATGCTCAAAATAGTTACGGTTCCAAATTTTTTGCAATGGGTTATATTACCATACCAGTAAAACTTTTATCCTCTCAAGATAGAAGAAATCATTGTGGCATTTGTAATGATTTTTGGGTGGGTTATATTACCACCCTAGAAGTTTAATAATTTGGTGATTTTTGGTGAATGTGTTATCTAGGGTAAGGTGATCATCCTTACCACAAATCAGCAAATACTAAAACTTCTAGGGTTATCAAATGTTAGAAGTTTTATCGACCGTTCATTGCAACAATTAATTTTGCTTAGCACATTTGATGATCCTAGAAGTTTTAGAATTTACTGATTTTTTGTGAGGATGATCACCTTACCCTAGATAACACATCCACCAAAATTCGCTACATTGTAAAACTTTTAGGTGGTAACAAGGTATGAGGTGTAGCAAGTAGCAACAAATCTACACCTAAGGTGTAGGGTCATTGCCCTCATATATATATATATATATATATATATATATATATATATATATAGAGAGAGAGAGAGAGAGAGAGAGATGCTATAGTGCGGCATCGCACCGCTGCCGTCTAATGCACCGCTGCGTGCATGCGATGCACGCAGCGCGCGCATCAGACGGCTGCAGTGCGGTGTCGCATGCCGCAGCATAGCATGCCCCTATATATATATATATATATATATATATATATATATATATATATATATATATATATATATATATATATATATATATATATATATATATATATATAGTAGTGATAGGATGCGGCGTGCTGAATAAGTGTGGTGTGAGCTGAGGCTGTCCGATCCGTTGATATAGTGTGGTATGCGGTGGAGTAAAAGGTGCGGTGAGAGCCAGCTCGTCCGATTGGAATGGATCCAACCGATGTCATTCACCTGGACATTACAAAAACGCTGTTTACTGTTGCGGCTACAGTAACAACAAATTTGGTGATGTCCGGGTGAATCCCATCCGTTGGATCGATGGGAATCAAACGGTTCAGAAAAATTTCGTTGTTACTATAGCGGCTACAGTAACAGCGAATTCTCTTTGGTCCTTTCGATTCCCATCGATCCAATCAATGGGAATCAAACGGACCACAGAGAATTCGCTGTTACTGTAGCCATTACAGTAACAACAAAAATTTTCTAGACCGTTTGATTCCCATCGATCTAACGGATTGGATTCATCCAGACAACCGAATTCGCTGTTACCGTAGCCGCTACAGTAACAACGATATTGTGTTGTCTGGGTGAATCACATCCGTTGGATCAATTCCGATCGGACGGTGCCCGGCTCACACTGCACTTATTCATCACGCCGCATCCTATCACTACTCTCTCTCTCTCTCTATATATATATTTATATATATGTTTCTATATCTATAGGGTAATGGGATATTATATACCTTTCTTTTCGGTTACTATGTCGTCAGTTAATGGGGCGCAAAGGCTAGATTGCTCATCCCCACCCTCACCCCTCAGCTCATCCCATTCCTTTCTCTCTATGTCGTGTATCTCCCTCTCCCCCATCCTCCTTCATGCAATAAAGAGTGGACTCACATCGGGGAAGAGGCTATCTTCACTAATCTATGGCGGGTGGGAGATGAGAACCTCATGGCAGGGGTGAGTCGGGTGACATCAATGCCATTCGGTGGAATGCAGCAACCCACATGCAATAAAGTTGTGTAGGCTGAGATGGTAGACACAAACTGATGTAATTATTACCAAAAAAAATGGTAGACACAATTGATGGGCCTAATTCTACGGTACTAAAACGGAAGCCTATCAATCCAATGACATCACATTTGAACCATACCACATGGACCCCCTTTTCAAGAAAAAGAAAAAGGAGAAAAAAAAAACAGGTACTGCACACTTATATAAAAGAGGCACTTTAGTTCTATTAGTCCTAAGTGTTGTATGTGTTCCCTGCCAATATTCGGCTCCTATTTTTCTTCCCCACCTTCCAGATGTGTTCCCATCTATCTCATAAAAGGTTGGAAAATGCTACTCCAACATCGAGTATGCACATCGATTAGGAACTTCTTGACGTGGCACCAGATCACAGCTACCCACTCTGATCGGTGAAGCGCACTCATCCCGATCGTCGAGCATCAAACAACTATGATCTGATTCCACGTCAGGATGTTCTTGATCGATGTGCATGCTTGATATAGGAAAAACATTGCACTAAAGGGTTATATTGCCATCCTTCAAGTTGAAATCAGCCCATGTCAAGATGTTAACCAACCTCCAGAATCATTAGCGATATAAACAATTTGCTTTGTACCCAATGAACTGATTAACATAGATAATGGATGATTGGTTATGTCCTAAACCCAGTCTTACGACATACACTTGGCCATTTGAGGTGGTAAATCGCAATTAGATGTCCGATGTGCGCAATCACGTTTGGTCCCTCAGTGCAGGCAATCGACCTCGTTACGTGCCAAGTTATCTTGAGTGGCACTCATTTATCTGATGCAGCCAATTGAGCGGGCAGTGGTGATGCCTGGTAGCGGCGTGCAATGGTGGCGGACGGTGGAGATGGAGATGGGGGTGACGACAGACGTTAAACAGCGATGAACATGCTGGGGAGTTCGACAGGGCAATGGTAAGCGACGGTGGCAGGCGACAACGATAATGGTTAAGGACGAAGATGGGCGGACGGTCAACGACGACGAACGGGTTGCGGTGGTGACAGTAGGAGTTTGCGGCTGTTGGTGACAAACTGCGGTAGGCCATAATGGCGATCGGTGATACCGGTGGCAGACGTCGGAGATGGGCGAGCGATGATTAGTTGGCAAGCTGTACACGACGACCGACAACACCTTGTATGCATCAACTTATAATAATCGTTGGTGGTGGGCAACGATGTCAAGGTGTCGATAGTAGTGGCAACAGTGATCATCGATTATAAAGAGGAATATTTTGGTAAGAATTTTCTAGAGATAGAGAATGTTATGGAGAGATGATATATATATTGTAAAGAGAATATATACAATACATAATGTTGTTGATAGAGAATACATATTGTAGAGATAGAATGATAATGGCAAACGATGAACGACGGATGTTGAACAATGAACGACGGACTATGGATGGTGAACGACTTATTGGGGAACTGGGGATTACGAATGATGAAGTTGAATGTGATTATAGAAGAGAAAATGTTCTAAAGAGAGAATGTTGTAGAGGGAAAATATTATAGAGGGAGAAAATATTGGAGCGAGAATGCTATGTAGAGATAGTATATGTTGTAAATTGAAAAAATTTTAGCGAGTACATACACTATGGAGAGATGATATATTATAGAGAAAGAATGTTGAAAAGAGAAAATGTTAGAGAGAAATTATTTGAGAGAATGTTATGGAAAAATAATATATATTGCGGAGAGAGTATTATAGAAAGACAAAAAGGTTACAGAGAGAATAATGTAGTCTACAATAAAATGTATATGTTATTGAGGGATAAAATATTGTAGAGAGGGAACATTAGACAGAGAGATTATTGTATAGAGAAGATAGTATAGAGCGAGAAAATATTATAGAGAGAATATAGGGAGAAAATACTATAGAGAATTATATTGTTGAGAGAGTGTAGTTGATATAAGATATTTTTAGTAGATTTTAGAGAGAATGATGTAGAGCAAAAATATTGTAGAGGCAAGAAAGGCTAATGGCAACCCATGGTTGGTGAATTATGAACGACAGACGATGAATGACAAATGGCAAATGACGGACAATCAATGGCAAACTACGGATGACGAACGATGAAGACATAAAGAGAGTGATAGAGAGAGAATATATTTATTAGAGATGGACATTAGTAGATGGTTTAGGCACGTACAACATAGAGCAGAGACGACCCCCTTAAGGAGAGGGTCACATATTACTAACCAAAAGAAGACCTAAAATAACATTGATGGAAGTTGTTGGAATAGACTTGGAAAAATTTATTTGATAACAAATATAACCCTAAACAGAAATGAAAGGTGAATACAGATTCATAAAGTTGACCTAAAATAGATAAGACATGGTTTGATGGTTATGATTGTGGTATAAAGACAAAAAATATTGTTGATAAAGAGAATATTGTAGAGAGAGAATGTTATAGAGAAAAATCTAGTAGAGAGACAATATATGTTGTCGAGCGAGAAAACGTTATTAGCGAGGATTTTGAAATTTGGGTGGTGTTGAAAATTATTTGCAAGATGTGTACTCTATGAATCTTCGCCAAATAGTCACATTCAACGCACGTGCCTACCGACTAGTTTTATTGTACAAATTATTATCAGACACTTTCCCAAGTATGAAAAGACATTACATAATCATGAATTATCTTTTATTGATTATAATTCCACTAGATCTTTAAAGGAAAACCTATAGCCTTAGTACGTCCTCCCTTACATAAAAGAGAAGAATCTTTATATTCCAGAAAATTGCTCTAGCATGTTTAGAATGCTTTTAGGCAAATATATATTTTTTTATTTTTTGGATGGAAGGCGAATATATAATTTACCTAGAAAATTTCCGTGGTCATCATCATTCAAGTATTATCTCATTAAGATTAGGTCAATTATGGGGCAGCACTTTAAAGCAAAACCAATGTTTTAAAAAACGGAAGACGGAAGGCAGGCGGTCAAGTGGTTTCAAGGCGGAAGGCAGACGACTAGGCGGGCGCCCGGAGAAAAAGGCGGGCATCCACCTATATAAAATATATTATATATATTCTATATGAATGTATATATATAAATTCATAATTCTATATAACAAAACAATAAAAGAAAGTTTTATATATGCAAACATCAAAATAACTGATCTGAATATAAATGTTTTATGAAAAGGGTGGAGGAGATTGGGTGGGTAGGGGTATTTCGGTATGGTTACCTCAATACCCATATCCGATTGTTCCTCTAACTTGAGTATACTAGATAATACAGTTGTACTCCAACCTAATTGTGATGTACCCAAATTCCAACCAATCATATATTGTTATCCAAATTCTATCCAAACTCATACCATACAAGAACCAATATAGTAAGAAATTGTAAGAGCTTCTTTCATCACAATACATTGAAATATTTTTCTTCCTCAAGCAATTGCATATGGTGGAGAAAGAGAAAATTTCAACCCAATTCATTATTGAAACCCGAGCCAAAACCCAAAACCCAAATGGGTATGGATCCGATATGGACCCTCTTATACCCGAATGGGTATGGATCATGTATGGACCATGCCATACCCGAATGGTTATAAATATGGATTTGGGTAGGGTCCGATCCGAACCCGACCCATTGCCAACCCTAACCATAATTAAAATGTAATGATAAATATCCATCATGGAGAATGATTTAACTCCGCCTAGCATTGACATGTATGAACTTCTAAAAATTTGACTATAATATAGTTTCTCTATCTTAAAGTATCATATTGTTTCTTGTATATACTATTAATCTTAGAAATTTCCTTGATTAATAAATAAGGCGATAGCTCGTGAGACCTGCCTAGGTGCCCGCCTTTTACCCGCCTAGGCGGGATCCATCCCGCCTAGGCGCTTGCTTTTGTTCAACCCGCCTGCAGTGCCGCTTAATGTTGAAGCGGAGCGGTCAACCCCCTAAAACGCCTAGGCGGCCGCCCGTACCACTTTTTAGAACAGTGAGCAAAACAAATGATAAGCTTTCGACCAATTGTGAACCTGATGCGTGACACCCTTTCAGGTGTATGGTTTTAGACACTTGAGCAAGTCTAGGGACCTATCTAGAACCTAGAAGGTCAGTTGGCATGGTACAGAGACCTACCTTATTGGTTGCACAATTTAAGCTCATGCAACCATGGAAGCTTGAAAAGAGTCTTAGATAAAGAGGCTAGAAAGCAAGATTGGATATAAGGGACTACATTTATCTATGACACCAATTATAAGCTACAAAGGCAAAGTGAAACAATTTTTTGAACTTTGAAATCTTTAGCTTGATCATGAAATATGGTCTCATATAATCGCACTAAAATTGCACCACATTTACTTTATCTTGCAATTATTGGATTCTCAAAACGCTTATTCTCCCAAAAATTCTTTCTCAATTCCAATTTCAATATACCTTTCATCCATGTTTTCTTCTCATAATGCATCATATTATACACGAGTATCCTAGAGGAAAATCCACAAGCAGCATAAAGAATGGAACTTCCTTCTGATTATCGTTACTCTTTTGATGAAGACAGCTCGGAAGGATAAGGGCACATGTCCTATTATTTATCCGTTAATGATAAAAAGAAAAAGGTCTAGGATTAAATGCAAAGTTGTGGTTTTTATCTAGAGATCTCTCCTTGCGGTTGATCAATGTTGTATAACAACTCTCACTCATGATAATGAGATTACCAACATTTGCACACCATATATCTTTAAAGGTGAAATTAGAATCGAATTATACGTAATGGCTACTAGCCTACTAGACCCTCAATATAAGATAATACGACAATATTGCCTTCCATAAATTGTTATCACTCAGTTTAATTGTTTGCAGAGATGCTCCAACATTTGTTATTTTAAATGCTAGACCTCATATGATGGGGTATTTTCTTTCGTCATGATTGTGCTTTAGAAATAATAATCCTGTTTTGCTGCTCGCTACTAAATATTGGATGGCCACTGCTGATATCACAACCGATAGACCATTATTTTATACGTCGCAATGAAAATTTGACAGGGTCAATACAAGTCAACTCTTATCTGTCCTGTGTGTGGGAAAGTTTCAGTGACTTTTGATCCATTCATGTACCTCTCGCTGCCTTTACAATCTGCCTCTGCTCGGACAATGACTGTAATGGTCTTCACTAGCGATGGTAGTGCATTACCAACACCATACACTATAACTGTGCCCAAGCAGGGTCGGCTGAAGGACCTGATCCAAGCTCTAAGCAATTCATGCTCATTAAAAAATGGGGAGAGGCTTCTGCTCGCAGAGGTTTGTTGGTATTTACGATCAATAATACCATAGAATGTAGTGGACAAACTTATTCTAGATTTTGGGGCTTAGAGCGCTTAGTTGACCACAAAATGAAACATTCTTGCAGATACGTGGTCATTTAATTCATCAGTTCTTGGAGGATCCTTCTCTTCTTCTTTCATCTATCAAAGATGATGATCACCTTGCAGCTTATAAGCTCCCAAAGTTGGCAAAGAACACTGTTTTACTTCAGTTTGTACATCGCCGGGAAGAATTGTAAGCATCTTCCAGATCCTTAGCTTTTACCCTGCTTATTGGCTTATCATTATGATGAATATTAAGTGTTGACACTTGAATGGATATTCAAAAATTCTTAACTGTAAAATTGTGAAGGATGTCAATATCCTTCTAAAATCTGGACACGTTGATGTTATATTATCTGAAGCTCAACTTGGATATTGTGCTGTGTGAAATAATCTTAGTTCTTTTATGCTCTTTGATCCTTTTAAAAATTCTTACTTATTAGGGGAACCTGTGGGCTTGTTTCTTTTTGGTATACTCATTCTTTGTAACTGCTCATTCTTAAAGACATTACTTGTTATCTTTCTCCCCTTCACGTATCATTGAACTTTGTCTCAGGGAATCTGGAAGCTCCAGCAGCTCAATGGTTTGGAAACCATATGGTACACCTCTTGTCGTGGCTATCTCACGTAACGAAATTGTCGCAAGAGGTGATCTCCAACTTATAGTCCATATACTGCTCACCCCTCTGTTACGCAGTGATGAGTTACAAACTTCGATCCTCTTAAACTCAAGTGCATCGGAGGCCCATCAGGATACCAGTACCAGTAAAGCCTTCATCGGTTCTGCTGAGCGTGATTCTCAAGATCAAGGACGCGACAGTTGTAACACTGTTGCAACCTCTAAACTGCATCTTCAGTTAGTTGATGAAAATAATGAATGCATTGATCTGTTAGCTGGAGGAGAGAAAACTATCAGGCTTCCCTCATCATCATCAATCCATGTGTTTATAAATTGGTCTCAAAAGGAGTTGAAGAAGTATGATACTCATTTTATGGAGAATCTTCCAGAAGTGTTTAAGTATGCTCCTGCGCCTAAGAGAGCTCGCGGTGAACCTCTCTCTCTATATGCGTGCTTGGATGCTTTCTTAAGGGAAGAACCACTGGTTCCTGAAGACATGTGGTTAGTCTGATTATTATTTTTTATTTTATGCCCAAGTTGTAAATTTAGACAATTTTCTCTGGGAAGTTCATGAAAATATCCCTCCAGAAAAAGTGAAGCACATCAGTTATGTTTATGTAACGTTATATTGAGTTAGCATTGTGCCCTAATACATCAGATTTTCATTGCTCTGATGTGATCTGAATGGTATTTAACAAGGAAACAACTATTCAAAGAAATCGACGTGCATAATCAAATATGTATATACTTTTTAAGTTTTGTTGTAGCATGGCTGTAATTATCCCAACATTGATATTTGTTTACATATTCTATTAGCTATGTATTATTGCTTTATCCCAGTCTACTTGCACCGGAAGTGGTCATAGTGGCACATTCTAAAAAGCATCTCTTACTACATAGGCAATCTCTGTTCATTTTTTTGTCCTACACCAGTACTATGATCTTTTCAATTAGTCGTTCATGCTTGCAAATTTGGAACTCTAAAGGTGAGCTTCTCCTGAAGGTACTGTCCAAGGTGCAAGGAGCGAAGGCAAGCTAGTAAAAAGTTGGATTTATGGAGGCTTCCTGAGGTGCTGGTTATTCATCTGAAGAGATTCTCTTTTAGCCGATCGACAAAGCACAAATTGGAAACCTTTGTCAACTTCCCCATTCATGACCTTGATTTGTCAAATTATGTTGCCCATAAGAGCAGCACGCAACGGCAACTCTACGAGCTATATGCCTTGAGCAACCACTATGGAAGTATGGCGAGTGGGCATTATACTGCACACATCAAGGTGAGTTTTCGTAGCCTAAACGTGGCTTGCTACTTCATGCTTCTTTCTAGGTGATAAATTTGTTTGTTAGTCATATTGACCAAGTGTTTTGTCTCAATTGGTACATTAATTGAACATGCATTTTCACTGCCTGAAGCAACATGATATTATGTTTCTTATTAATTGAGGGGTACTACTTGGTGCATGTGGTTCAACTGCGATAACCAACAAAGTAGGTCTCCCTACCCACCAAGTTGCCTTGGATAAGTTTCAGCAGTAATCTTAGAAGGCTGTCATCAGTTTTGCTATGGAAGCGATAATCTCTTCTATCACTAGCTGTGAATAACTCAAAACGGATTAATCGACTACCAGAATCACATAGCAAGAGAGAAAATAATAATGAAGAATACAGTATTGGAGAATAAATTACATGGTCAACCAAAGCCTATGTCTGTCAGTGATGATGATATCAGTTCTTCGCTATATAGATCAAGAAAAGTACAATCAGTGTTCTAAAAAGCGGCCCCCCACCGCCTCGCCTAGGTCCTAGGCGCTCTAGAAAAGCGGCCCAACTCCTAGGCGGCCGCCTAGGCTGGCTAGGTGGGATCAGGCGGACCAGGCAGGCTGAGGCTGGCCAGGCAGGTTAGGCGGGCCAGGCGGGCTGAGACTAGCCAGGCGGACTATGTTTGCTTATGTTCTTATTAATCACTCAATCTTGAATTATGGTTATATACTTGTTCTTTAAAATAATGGTTTGGGATAATCTTGAACTTATATTAATTTTTAAACACACACACACACACACACACACACACACACACACACACACACACACACATATATATATATATATATATATATATATATATATATATATATATATATATATATATATATATATAATATCAAAATAATAATTAAAATAATTTAAAAAAAAGGCAAAACGCCTAGGCCCTGCTTAGGTCGCCTAGGTGCTAGACGGCCCCCCACCGCCCGACTAGCGCCTAGCGCTTTTTAGAACCTTGAGTACAATAAAGATCAAGTGATCTTCTACTCCCTCCCCTCTCTGACACACAAATATGAAAACTCTCCATAGCCAACTTCGCATACCTCTCTCAAAATAGAAAATATACAATTATCATCTTGCTATCTTATATCACAACCAGAGCACCCTGAATGATTTCAGAACTCCGTATTCTGCCATGATCTTGCAGTCATTGGAGTCTCAAGCACCAAAGAACTAGGGGTTTTCTTAATTCCATTACATGTCTCATTTTTGTCATGGTTATCGCAATTCCATCATGCCTCTTGATTGATTGTCTTTATTCTCATTGTCGTACCCATTCAAACAGTATCACCATCTTTATTCTCATAGAGAGCAAACCAGTCCCCAATGGGACATGCATGATACGAACAACACGTGTCAAGAATCCAACCATCTGTACAACGATACATTACTGACAAATCATTTTCGACATCATCTGAATCATTCTTTGGCACATTGACTGTGTCCACGCCTTTATCCTTAGGATGTCAACCTTGCAATTTCCCTTTTTGTGATAATGGTGATATTTTCGGATTTTATGACTTTTCAATCTTGGTCTAGATATTCCCACGTTAAGATTTTCTATTCTATGCCTTTCCCTTTGCAACAAGGTCTTCCGCTCAAACATTCTTCCTATATTGATTAAAGAGAAGCACTATTATTAGTTCATCTTATTCGATGATATCCTTTCGTGGAGCAAAGTTTTTTTCTTTTTTGCTAGACATTGTGGAGCAAAGTTGTGACCAAATTATCATACTTGGTAAGCGATGAAAAGATCAAGGCCTTTCTTTTCATCATTCAAGTTAATTCTATGCTCATTAGCTCAGAGTCTATTTGATTAGACTCATTAAGGTGATCTTGCATTAATGTACCTTCCTTTGTGTGACACGTGTAAAGTTTCTTTCAGGTATAGTCAATTTTTCTAAGACTTCATTATGTACATTTTTTCAAGCTT
This sequence comes from Chamaelirium japonicum, assembly GCA_947650365.1. Lineage (NCBI taxonomy): Eukaryota > Viridiplantae > Streptophyta > Magnoliopsida > Liliales > Melanthiaceae > Chamaelirium > Chamaelirium japonicum. The sequence goes on along the minus strand of OX393556.1, from coordinate 15,245,305 downwards.
AACGAAATCCTTTCCAGGTGTAGGTAATTTCCTTCACCAATCACAACCAAATAGTACTACATAGTCTACATGCCTAAAGATCATAGTCCTTCCTGTCATCACCCGACATATATGCAGGCTTACCCTTTAGACCCTTCAATGCACTGTGTAGACCCTGTTGACTCATGACATCTAGCACTTTAACTTGTCACATGCCAAAATTATTCTTCCTGTCAAATTTCTCCACATTGGACTGGGCATTCGACACCTTTGCAAATTTTGGAGCCATCCCGAACTTCGATTCCTCATTGTGGTACCACTTGTTGCAGAAGCGATAACGCTCTACTGCTAATTGGGAATAATGCCTTAAAGGATAACTCGAAATCAGTTGATAGGCTGTCAAAATCACAAGGTGAGAGAGAAAAATAATGAAAAATAAAATCACAGAAGATGAACAATTTATGTGATTCCACGAAGGCTTACGTCCATGGACGATGTTGACATTCCTTTACTATCTAGATCAACACATGGTTACCATAGGGTGCTGAAGGCACCATTCCTAGGCTAAGGGGTGTTACACACTTCAGCTTAATGTTCTACGATCAAAATAATTAATTTTAGTTATGGTGATTGTAATCCCCACTTGCTTTTGCTGTGCAGCTTCTCGACGAGAATAGGTGGTATAACTTCGACGACAGCCATATTTCTCCTATTAACGAGGAGGACGTGAAGTCAGCTGCAGCGTATGTACTCTTCTACAGAAGAGTCAAGGGCGAAGATGCCTCTACAAGCAACGGGGCTCAGTCGTGTGCGAATAAAAAATCATAATCTGTGCTGAGGGCAGACGCCCAATATCTCCCAATCTCATGCATCACTCACCGACCGACGGAAGAGTTAATAGAATGCAAAGCCTTGTATCATCGTCATCATTGCACATAACCTATTACGGACCTCGGCGGTGTGTATTGCGGTTTTTACATTCCAGAGCTGATTCGAGGTCCGTTAGGTGAGTATTTTTGCTGGATTTAAACCTAGTGCTTGATACATTTGTAATATTGGATTTGGGACAAATTGAAGTGATGTTGATGTAAGGCACACAGAGAAGCAAAGGTGGTAAAAGCAGAGAGCAGGTAGTGGTCATGAGAGTATTCTGGAATTTGCAGTTGAAGCCCCACTAGGGTTTTAACTTACTTGGGATTCTGATACTTTGGAACTTTTGGGACATCTTTAGCCCTTGTTTGATAACGCTGAAACGGATCCACGGACCCTCGTGTTTCAATGTTTTATCAGATTTTGTATGTTCAATAGCGCTGAAACGGTTTTGTCCTGACCAGCTTTTCATCAAAATCGTGGAAAATTCCATCGCAGCCTGAGCCTCGGATACACTTTTCCGCAAAATCATGGGAAAACCTATTTCAGAGGTGTACATTTCAGCGAAACAGCCATCCACCGGATTTCCAGATACCTGTTGTCAAATTAGGGCAAAGTGATCCCCAGTCGTATAGATTGGCTTCAGATACAGAATCTAAGGAGGTTCATTGTGTAGATCTGCTTTCAGTTTCTGTGCCCTAACTTTAATCTTTTGGATGCTTAAGATTTTACCTGTTTAAAGAGCTGTGAAGATAATTAATTGACAAAGGGCCTAAGTATTTTTTCAGAGGGCATGCACATGTTTTTCTTTTGGTAATAAACCTACATTACTGCCACGGCGGTCTGACGCAGTTGGTAGTGGTACTGCCCCTACTGGGCACTTACCCGGGTTCGAATCCGGTTACGACCCCCATGCTCGGTGTGGCGGAGGGGTACATCGTGCATGTACTCTTCACCTCGTGCTGCGTTTCATGGGCCAGGTGGGCCCCTTCTCTGTTCCTGTGCAAGTGGTCACCGTGGTGCAGGTGCTGGCAATTTCGGTCCCGACACGAAGTTAGCGGGTCTGGGTCAGGGCTAAACAGGTTCGGGTCGACACAATAGACCCGTTTAATAAACTGGTCGGGTCTGGGTTTAGGGTCTGGACACGGTAGACCCGTTTAAAATTCACCGGGTCGGGTCTACCTGTAATCCGATACTATAATATATAGTATTAGCGGGTCTATTGGGTAATGTCGGGTTGAGTCGGATCAGGTCAACTGAATAAACCCATGTGGTAAACGGGTCTTATCGGGTCTACCCGTTTATAAACAGGTCGGGTACGGGTTTAGAATCTAGACATGATTAGTTAAACGGGTCAGGTCCGGGTCTAGGGGTTTTGGACACGACCCGAAACTAGACAAGAGACAAACCCGACCCGACACGACCCATTGTCACCCGTACGGTGCAGTGCTACGCTCGTCTCTCTCTCTCTCTCTCTCTCTCTCTCTCTCTCTCTCTCTCTCTCTCTCTCTCTCTCTCTCTCTCTCTCTCTCTCTCTCTCTCTCTCTCTCTCTCTCTCTCTCTCTCTCTCTCTCTCTCTCTCTCTCTCTCTCTCTCTCTCTCTCTCTCTCTCTCTCTCACGCCGACCTCCAAACTTGGCTCCCCAACATCGTCACTACCTGCCGTCCGTAGGCACTACAAGCTACCCCGTCGCCCGACCCTCTGCTTTCGGCACCATAGAATAAACTATTCACATTTGATTAGGGGTGGCAATGGGTCGTGTCGGGTTCGTGTCGTGTCCAAAACCCCCAAACCCGGACCCGACCCGTTTAACTAATCGTGTCTAGATCCTAAACCCGTACCCGACCTGCTAATAAACGGGTAAACCCGATAAGACTCGGTAAGACCCGTTTACTACCCGTGACTATTCAGTTGACCCGATCCGACCCAATCCGACTCGACCCGACCTGACCCGAAAGACCCGCTGGTATTATATATTATAGTATCGGATTGCGGGTAGACCTGACCCTACACGACCCGTTGAATACTAAACGGGTCTTCCCGGGTCTACCGTGTCCAGACCCTAAACCCGGACCCGACCCGTTTATTAAACGGGTCTATCGTGTCAACCCGTTTACGACACCCGTTTAGCCCTGACCCAGACCCGCTAACTTTGTGTCGGGTCGTGTCGGGTCCAAAATTGCCAGCCCCACATTTGATCTGTGATCAGCACAGCTCAGTTGGTTGCATCCCACTCTCGCGACCTGTGGTCATGGTTCGAATCCAACTATGAATACTTTTGGATCCCATGGACTGTATTTCATTTTTTTTAATAATATTTTTATTTTGTATTATGAAATAAAATTTAGTTTGAGGTACCAAGATAGATGACCAAATCATTTCTCATACTTGCATGCTATTTGATAATAATTCTTTCCCTATTTTAAATATGTTACAGATTAGTATGAATAAGATTTATAACAATAATTTTATTTTACAACCCCGTGCATTGCACGGGTTAGTAACTAGTATAACAATATAAAGAGAGAATGGGGAGGCAGCCACGTCGCACCAAAGGCCTTAACTTTATATTAGTAGCATGTATTTATTGAAAGTTTTCTCATTAATACAGATTTTGAAATCAGCCACATTTAAGAATACAAGGAGACAAGTCCAATCTGCAGAGAGGTAATAAATCTGTATTTTGTTCCCTTTTTATCATATCCCTTCTTTCAGAAGACAGAAAACATGGAAACCGCCCTCGGAATGATTATTCCGATCAGAGAACTCCGAAGAAGGGATTGGATATGGCAGAGTTCAGCTCTGATCCCGCAGAGTTGAGAACGGCTCTATCAACCTTCTCCTTGGGCAAAAACAGGAACTCATCGCCTCCGATCCTCTCAAATCCGCAGAGCTCGAGGAACTCGATCCCACCACGCAGGCTACCAATTCTATCCTGTTAAAAGCAATCGGTAATGAGACGGAAGATCTCATCCGGAAAAATCGTGGATAAAGATTTGGTTCATTTTCGATCGATCGATCGACCCCGTAGACTTGCTTCCTTACCTGAAAGGACGGGTTATTGAGTCGAATCTTCCTGAATTTCTCCTCATCTGGACTTTTCGCAACATTCCCCACATAGGTAAGAAGCGTCTGGAATGCTCTCTTTACTTTCGCATCCTCATCCTACCAAGAGATGCAATGAGAATAAATGCGAGTAAATATCTAACACATCCAAACATTGGAATGAGATTTGGACAGGGTATGTGAATGGCATTTTATAATGAGCGATACTTCGCAACAGGTGTTGGAGTGCGCGGCTCCTCTATCCGATGTGAATTGTTGGATGAATATCGTTAGTGATATTCAGCTGTTTGGAACTCAGGCAGATACGGGCCCCGGTGAAATGAACCTCGTTCGTGATATTCTGTCAGAACTCTGAACGGCTGATTACCGCTAGTGATATTCATCCAACGGTTCACATCGGATAGAGGAGCCACGCACTCCAACACCTGTTGGTGCAAGGTATTGTTCTTTTATAATTCTCAAACATCAATCCATAGATCTCTGAAAATTCAAGGGAAAAGCTAATCAACTGATGACTGACGAGTTTACCTTGTGATTCTGCTTGAGAGATCGAAGACAGTCTCTCATGCGCTCTGCCTTTGTAGCTGGCTTGATTGGTAAAGTAATCTGAAAATTAGATTTCCAATAAGCTTAGAAGGAGTTAAAGGATCTCAATTTATCCAAGATATCCAGATTAAGTGGAACCTTTTTCTCCTGTACAGGAGGTGTGGGTTTTGAAGCTGCAGGGTCTTCGGGTGACAATCCGAGCCTCCGCCTTCTTTCTGCCTGCACAGTCCATTTTGCAACATGGTGACGACAGCCCTTTGACAAAATGGTTTGGTCAATCTAAAATGAGCCTTAATACAAGTGCAAGCTTCGACGAACAAGCACCCAAATCCAAATATTTACAGCATTCATGAAGGCTCGTGATGTCACACAAAGGCAAGGTACAAAAGATCGAGATATTTCGCAAAAAAACCACAAAAGGTATTTGGCATAATTTACCGATTTTACGAGGGATTGAAATCGATATTTCGAACCTTGCACAAAGGTATAGTTTTCCATAAAGCCTACTCGAAGGGTGTCATTGTATCAATAGTAATAACATGACACGGTTACTATGTTAGGCCATAGCAAGTCATGCATATTTGTTCAATGCTCTACAAGGGTCGGTCTGATCTCTTCTAGTTGATAACACTAGAACTTCTAGTAACTAATATTCTATAACAAAATGATCGCTAATAAATCCAAATTGATTATTTCTAAAAAATCTGAAAGTATACAATTAGTTATTAGAATTTAAATTTATGGATCTCTCTAGATAGCCGGGATAAAGTCAGTGGGCTGCCAACCACATGGTGTGATAGTGCGAAAGGAGCCCAAGATGCGTAGAACCTAAATGTGATTCAATTCAGCTCTTTGGCTTATATTAGGTTGCAGTAATGAATACAATTTCCGATATCAAGACTTTCCTTCTTCCGCCTTCATCTATATTCTTGAGTAGTAATCCTTAGATGGTTTGCTCCTTGGTTGCATGAGCTTAAATTATGTAGTCTAATATGTTATATCTCGCAACCTACCTACCAACCCTAGCAACTAATTTTTTTGGATTATTTTGTGATTCCACAATTATTCTTGAAATCATTGAAAGCATTTATCTCGCTCTTATACGAATTTAAAGAACATTTTCTCAAATTGTAAGTGTTACAAATTATCAAGATTTTCCATATATGTTCATTAATTTTCTTTTTTCTGATTTAATTAATTGACTATTCAAGAAATAGGATAAAAAAATAGGATAGTTCTAATTCAAGAAAGAGTTTATCATCAAAATAATATGGTATGAGCTACACTTCAAGCCAAAGCACCAGCATGTGAAAACAATATCGAAATGATCGACTTCAAGGACCTTATCCTCTTCTAATCGCTGACGGATTTTCTCTCTTGCTCTTTTTTCTTCTTCTTTTTCTGCTTTTCTCAATGCCAATATTCTGCATGACAAAGAAATAAAACTAAGAGCATTATTAAAAAAGAAAAATATATTACACAAGAAAAGCAATAATATAAGACAACCGTTTTCTTTCATTGTCCTCCTCAATTCTTTTGGCTTCCAGAAGCTCTTTACCAACACGTATTCTCTCCTACAACATATATAATAGTCATGTCACATTATACATTGAGATCTTTGATTTTAGAATGCTATATTAGCATATTATGTGGCTTGGAAGATGATAATCAGGGTCAATTTAAGCAGGTATTCGTATTCTAGAAAATGCTTCGACATAGCATCAACACAAGTACACAAAAGTGTATGAACAAGACATCACCAAAAGCACTGTAGCCTTGGCCTGACAACCATTTGAAGCAGGCAAGACACAAACGCAAGGGGAATAAGTTAAGAAGCCTGACTAGAAGAGATCATCATATAGAAATCAAAGAGTTTAAATTAAGGCATTAACCAGCATAAAAGCTTAAGCTGGAATGTCCTTACCTGAGGATCATGTTAACCATAAATTTGTAACAAGAGCCATCCACAACTGTTCACTACTCTTTTTCTTGATTGCATGAGCTTAACTACACTTTTTCTTGATTGCAAAGTTTGGAGGGTTGTTGCTTGATTGCGTGAGCTTTATGACCTAATCAATATGGAAAGTTTTCCTTCTCACCAACAAGGTTTAAAACACAGGTATCGGTGCTGGTATCGGTCGGCCTCTGGCCGAGTCGTACTGGCCGATACAGATCGGTATCGGCCGATACGGCCCGAACCAATACCGGTCAAATGTTTTCTACTAGCCTTTATTGGGAAGCGGAAATGAGACAACAAGGATGATTGTAGAAATAAGAGACTGGATTTCGCTGGTGAATTACTTACGAGGAATAAAAGATGCTTTTCTTCAACAGACCCATACATTAGATATTCTTTCTCATCTATTGTATTATCCACAGAAATCACTTTTTCGAACCATGTTGGCTGAGTGTCTCGGATAGTCGGACTCTTGATAAGGTGGAGTACTCTCTAGGTTGAAGTGAGATGTTTAGACCCAAATATTTCAATAGTCAAAATGCTACTGTAGCAGTCAATGTTCACCAAGGATAATACAACCAAGAGGATTCATTAGTCATGAACAGGACTTCATTAGAGCGAGGTATGTTTTGTACGGAACATTTCAGGAGTTACAAAGATGATGTTAACAATAAAGATATTATCAGACGTTTGAAGTCGAAGGAAAAGATAGATTTTGAAAAAATGCAAAGCAAAAAATGACACGTTGAAAGTTTAGAATCTTTAGATGATGACGGTTTCCCTTATATTAGTGCAAACCTTCAAAGTGGTGACATTGTCATTGGGAAAGGTGTAGAGTCAGGAAAGGATCATAGTATCAAATTGAAATATATAGAAAAACGGATGATCCCTTTACCTCACATCATACTTTTCATCACTATACAGCCATACAGGACTAAAGGATTACAAGTTTATAGGACCTATTTTAAGTTATATCAACATTATGATACAAGACGACAAACCGACTAAGCACACACTTTAATACATCATGACAAACCGAGGGAATCCAGTTAAGATTCAGAATTCTAAAAGCAATATGAGAAGCAGAATTCTAAAAGCAACATTAGGAGCTAACAGAAGGACTACGCTAGACTCCTTGCAGTCCACGACTGTAGTAGGTACCATAGTTACCAAGTCGGAAGTCGGGAAAAAATCGGCTAGGGAAGAAGTCAGAAAAATAGGGAAAAAGTCGGAAAGATCGGGAAAGAGTCGGGAAACAAACAGTGAAATTTTAGAACATATTTATATATAGATGTTACAATAGGTTTTTAGAGCAATACATGACGGGATTAAAACATAATTAATTGGGATTAAAACACGTAAATCAAGATTAAAACGGAAAAATCATGATTTTTTCATAAAATCTTGATTTTTAAAAAAATTCGGGAAAGAGTCACGTAGTGAACGTTTACTGAATAAGTCGTGTTTTAATCGAGACTTACTAAAAAAATCGAAGATTTTGGTAACAGAGGTAGGTACTAACACATGTGTTCCTCGAGGAATCCTAGGCTAATGTAGCCTGCAGGACGAAACGGGTGTATGGTGTGGGTGATTTCACAAATTTTGCATACTACATTAGCCTAGCATTCCCCGATTAACACATGAGTTAGTACTTAGTACAGTCTATACAGACTACAGTCGTGGACTGCAAGGTGGCTAGCGTAGTCCTTTCGTTAGCTCCTAATATTGCTTTTAGATTTATGCTCCTAATGTTGCTTTCAAAATTCTGGATTTGAACATGACATCTTTTAGATTTCCCTAATATTTAAAATGTTATATGTACATTATTTGAATGTCCACATGCAACCATAGCAATATATATATATATATATATATATATATATATATATATATATATATATATATATATATATATATATATATATATATATATATATATATATATATATATATATAAGATAAATTGCACATCACTGCACAATTGCATATGTGGGCGCATGTGTGATTGGTTCAGTTTGTCACACAAGCTACACCTGCAGGATTAATAACATTGTGAAACTCGTAAACATGATATAAGAGTCCTCAATAAAGAGCAATCCAATTGCAAAAAAATTAAAGAGTAATCAACATCTACCACGAGTCAATTCATGTAGTAGAACTAGAAATAAAGGGGAAGGCATTGGGACCATTAAAGTACAACTAATTAGTACATAATCACAGGAAAAAAAAACACATTGCAATAGTTAACTTATTTTATAGATCTTGAAAATAAGAAAAGAACAGCATTTAGGAAAGTCATAAACTGTACCAATTTAAATAAATGTGATGCCAAAATTACACAAAATTGCAAGCCATGTTTTCAAGATATTGCATTGCAAATAGAATAAAGTTTGGCATCTTTGGTTTCATTTTGCTATATGTCTATCGATAGTTGCACTTATTTACTAACGTAAAATCCATGAAACGATTGATGGTGGATTAAAAAACAATACTTTGAACTTTATCAAACCACTAACAGGATGAAGGTTCCATATATGTAAATTATGAAAATTAACCAAACTATTGGTGATATGTCCATCAGCTGATCCTCAATGATTTGTGACCCAAATAATTGCTTCAGCAACTTGATTAAAATGATACTAGACATCGATTAGAGTTCAGCCATTGACCTAAAAATTGCAATAAGAGAACTCGAAAAATACTTCGAACCTGGCTATCCATTTGACGATATAAATTATCGGTCAACAATATCTCAATCATGTCACACAAGAGCTCCAGTGCAAGCTATGGAACTGATCGAAGAAGCTCATACTTAAAGAGACAAAAAACAGGAAAATGTGTGGGGTGGTGATACCTTCTCTCTCTCTCTTTCCATTCTTTTTTCTTCTTCTTCTTTCTTCTTACGAGCACGTTCCCTGAAAAAATTAGAGAGAGATAACTACAAAAGAATGCCATACTTAATAGGAAGAACGTTATATTTTTCCACCTTTGAGTGTATGCTAAAATCAAGGAATGAAAATGGAATAATGGCCTACACCAAGAAGTGAAATATATGTTTAAAAGAAGAATTCCTCCTAGGAGTACAGAAAGCAAGAATCTTAGCCATCAGGCCCTTATAGTACACTTATTCTATAGATAGGCACCAGACCAGGTATGCAATTGGTCAACCATCATTTACATTGGAATGTTTAACTTGTAAATTAGCAATGCTGATTTGGCCTTTGTCAACACCAGGTGGAGCTTAACCTGGCTGTTATATAGAACTGGCCATGCACACACTAATAGCTGAGTTACGACAAGCTATATACAAACACAATTAAATTGGATGATGTATTAAGATATTTCATAAAAAATGGGGTTCAAGTCATCTGATTTTTCAAACATTTGTTTGGATAAAGCTAAGAAACCAACAACCTCTTAATGAAATAAACAAGGGAAGCAGAGCAAGGCCTATGCCAAAGTTCGTCTGCAACTGAATAAGCACACAGACCATGGCACCTCATGCATGCAGTTAAAAGATAGTAGTGCGCTAGCCTCCAATCGAGACCATCCTTAAACAATGGCCCCAAGCAAGGACTTGAACCTATGAAACTGAGAACGGGATGACCCTTCAAAATATCCCAATCCTCAGCCTGCCAAAAGCAAAGTAACTAAAAAATGAGCACAAACGCACCCAAGCCAAACCAAACCTTGGTACTACCCACAAAGGCCACCCAAACCCTGACCCTAGCCCACCAAAACTAGCCAATACATATTGCACCCAACCAAAAACTAACAAACATCACATGAAAGGAATTGTTCCTCACTATTCCTAAACCTATCAATTCAAACCAATTCACACGAACTAATAATTCTAGTAGGCAGCATGTTGCCTGCCTAAAGCATACTTTTCATGTCTCACATCTTCTCTCATTTCCTTTTCCTACCATGCAGATTATCACGGTGCTGGGGACTGACGGATGAAATTGTGGAACCACAAGACCACAGTTTAAAATGTCATTTCCAACGCCTATAAAAAGCGTTTTTTTTTGGATTCGTAAAAATGTCAAGGAAAATCAATACAGTCAAAAGCTCATGTGCAGCCTAGGCGCAAGGTGTCGCGCCTGGGCACAAGCCTAAGCTTTTAACTGATTTTCCCGGTTTTTTAGGGAGGGGAGGGAGAGGGGGGGGGGGGGGGGGGAAGAGGCACCCTACACCCCCCCTATCCCCACATTGAAATTACCTTATATAGCAGTTATTTAAGCAAAACGAGATATAAATGACAATATAAAAACTGATGAAGAGTACAAATATCCTCAAATAGCATAAGCAGAACATCAGTTGAAATCTTCTATCAAAAATTGACAGGGTCCAAAGAACTGAAATATCTAGGTTAGGAACTGAAAGTAATAAGCTTGCAAAATTAGAAATTGTATGTTAGAAACTTAAATAATAAGTCTAGTAAAAGGTAATTTGTATTTTGAGCTTTGTAGTAGCATTGTCAAAAGCACTCCAATTGCATTTGGAGATGATTTCTAGATAAACTTAGATTTTCATCAAATCTAGGATTTGGAATGCATAAAAAGAAAAAATATATATGGGCCTTCAGGCGAGAGCCTTAGGTGTGCCTGGCCTGGGCACAGTTGCGCCTCAAGGGCCTGGACGCTGTCTAGAAGAGGTGTCGGGGCTGCATAGAGGAAAATTTTGGATTTTTAAGAAAAAAAATTGATGGAGATTTTAGAATTTGGCATTTGATATCAATCAAATTTTGGGATTTTTTTTTTGTAGATTTCAGTCAATTTTCAGAATTTATCGGATTATTGGATTCATATATGAATATAATGCATCAAATTATGCAACATCTATGGTCTCAATGACTAAATCAAGTATAAATACACACGTTTAAGGCATAGGATTCATATATAATTAACTAAATAAAGTACAATGCCTTAAATTAAGCATAGATACAAACATTTATGTTTGTCGGTGTGCTTTCATATTGGAAGCCAATGCTTAAATTAAGCAACGTCTATGGCCCCAGTGTCTATGTAATCGAAATCTGCCAGCATCTGTAGGTCGACATGACTGAAAAATTAAAAGTCGCACTGCAGTGTACCTTTTCGATGACATTACCGATAGGCCTGTCAATATGACCCTTTCGAGAGGGTACCTTGCACGGCCCGGCCTAACCTTCAAAGCCCTGCTCACTAAGGGCCTGAGAGCCGGACCGGGCCCAGTTTTCATAAGCCCTCCAAGATGAGGGCCGGGCCAAGAAAACCTATGTCTTGGCCTTGCTAGGCCCTACCCTCCATATATATAAATTATATAATATATATAATACTTATTAAGGGGCTAGGCAATAGCCAGTGGGACTAATCAGTAATTAATCGGTCACTCACTATAACCCTATAGGAATTGGAGTTATCAAGTTTGGATATATTAGTATTAGAAGTATTATATAACACTCATAAGACTTATAATACTTTTTAAGTTGCATTATTAGTTTCATGCACGAATAAATGAGTGGAGTTTTAAATTAATGCCAAAAGTCTAAAGGCCCTGGCATAAGAGTAGTTTAGGGAGAAAAAAAAGCTTTAACCCTTCCTTAATGACCTCACTGAATAAATAGATATGGCGATAATCCTTATCTTAGTGATATCAACTTGGCCCTTGATCAGCCCTGGCCCTTGAAGGGTCGAGCTAAGGCCCATCATTTTCTAGCCCTAAAAGACTAGGGTCGAGCTAGGGCCTATCTCCTAAAACAAAGGGCCAGGCCCGATTTTACCCCAACCCTGCCCTAGCCCTGCCCTTTGACAGGCCTAATTACCGACATCTGTCGAAAATTTTCGATCATTTTAGTCTGCATTGTACCAATATGGAGCTTTGGCCTTTTCTCAGCAAGTACCCTAGTAAATTGAAAAATGTGGGTGATGGAGATCAGATGAAAACTTCTCAGCAGCAGCAACGCAGAGGATGATCAAAGCTTCAGTTCGCTTCAAACATATCTAAATCCGAACACAGTTTGATGAATCTTTCATTAATTTTGGGTTTTTATTTAATGTAATGGGCAATTGGGCCTTAGCAATGGGTTTTTTATTTTATTTGGTTCTTTTATTTGGGTTTAAGTCAGAGGATTAGATGGTGGACACATGGCGGGGATAATCGGACCACTCGAGACAACTTGAGAGTCCTTCACGCAGAAGGACTCCCAAAGGCTGACGTGAGGGACTTGTACGGCATCTTGCCGTGCGGAATTATCCCCCCCTTGTCCGTCCCTTCTCTCTCTCTCTCTCTCTTTCTCTAAGCTCTCATATGTATTAGGGTTGTATATTGCTATGCGATTGAAAAATCAAATCCTTTTGCTGAATTGTTCATCTTGCTGAATTGAAAAATGCAAGCTCTTAGTATCTCACAGTTTCTGTTGAAGATCAGACTTACTTCACAGCAACCCAAGGTATGATTCCTACTAGTGTACTTGGGGTGTACGATTTAGCTCCGTTTGAGTGGAGAACAATGTTTTATTGGGTTTTGTGGTATTAGGATTTTGAATGCTTTCATATTTACTGATTCATGCTTTCTGGAATTGAGTTTTATTGACTACTTTTTGTTTCGGTTTCTCGTGGTTTTTACCACGGTTAGTGTCATGAACGGCTGGATGGCAATGCACACTTGTTGATGCAAGCATTCATTGCAAGTGTGCCTTCGTACACTTTAGTTATCACTAAAGAGTCCAAAGGGTAGGTCCCAATGCAGGTGTACCGTGATGTATACATGTTGCACATGGCGACGTACATGACCAAACACGTGAAAATTTTCCAAGTGTTGTTGTGGGCCTCATAGCACTAAATCAGTTTGTATGGCTGTCCAGACTGCCTACCATGTGAACAGGATGCTGACAACAAGGTGACAGTCTGGTTCTTGTCGGTCCGAACAGTAGCCAAATCCGGTCCGAACAATGGCTAAATCCAGACAATTAGTGGTTAGTTTGCACAGTCAGTCTGGACAACCATCTAGACAGTTAAGGCTGACTCGGGAGGTTGGCATCCAAACAGAATCCAGACTACTTGGGCAAGCCGTTCGAGCGATCGTCCAAACTAAATCAACTCTAGGCCGCAAGTTGAGAGCATTTTCTTGGCCTTTTCCCCACCGTTGGATGGCAAAATGTGTGGCTTTTCATAAGGGACCTTACCCTAGGTATAAATAGCATCTATGGATAGGGTTTTCTATCCCTCTTGAGCAGTCATTGAAAATTTCACAATTTGAGAGAAGGTTTTAATTTTTGCATGTTTTCATAGTTGTTCATGGATTTTTCCCAATATCTTCCCTTATTGGTAGTCGACGGCTCGATTCCACTTGTGCATTACCACTCTCGTCGAGGAAGCTTCAGATTTCATTTCATCCTCCGCGTCACTTTGAGGATTCCTTCAAAGTTGAGGCTTGTGCTTGTCGAATCTTCATTATAGGACCTTTCTTCATTTTTTAGTTAATTGTCTTTCTGAACCCATCAAATCCTACAGTCGTGTAGGTTCTCCTATCATTGCGGGAGAGGTTCTTGAACGCTTTGTCAGAGGTGTATCAGGCATCAACATCAATTCCCTTATCATGTTGCCTCGAGCTCAATTAAATAGCGTAATTCCATTGGGTCCGTCAACAATCGCGTCGGCGAAGAAATCCCTTACTCGGTAGTTGTAGCAGTGGAGTGCAACGAGCTGTTTTGGGCACTTACCCTTGTGAAGGGAGTGTTATTTTTGGGGTCTGCCTACTTGCAATAGGGTAATCTCTCGAGCATGCCAGCGAAGGGCAGCCAGTAACAAAGAGCTAAGTGCAAGAGCTTTGGATGTATCACTTTCGATGGAGCATGGAAGGTTTAATCTTGGGAGGGCTTCTCGAGATACATATCCTTCTCTGTACCTGAACCTTGAGCTAGTAGATTGCTTTCACCATGCGGTATGCCGATGAGGTTTTTCCCATGTTAAGGTTTCTTTGTAAAAATATTGCTTTGTGCTTTTACTTTCTGCTCTGTATTATAAATTTATAATAGGTCCTTGTATGTTTTGTCCCACAAGCAACCAACATGCCACAATTCTAAATGTTAAGAAACCTTGGAGAGGCGAGTGAACCTTGCGCTCTAACAAACATAAAATCTACATGTGCTCATTCTAGGGTTCGTTTAGGTAGGGTCATTGTTTGAATATAACCTTGAGGAGTGCATCGGGCAGTGCGTCACGGGCATCGGACAGTAGAGGTAATCTCGAGGAAAAATCTAGGCCATGTGGAGCGAATCCAACAATGGATGTGACCTCTCGGGTTAATCAAATGCTGCAGGGGAGGGGGGCATCCAATGGTTCAAGTCACCTCCATGGGGCCCATTGTGTTGCCATGTGTCCCTCCCCGTTGTTGCCACGTGGACAACGAATGAGTGACATTTTTGGTAGTCACAATTACAATAATCCCTCCTAAACATTTTAATTTGCAGAACATTAATAATTTATCGGACTATTATTCTGGAGTAAAATAGTTGCCAGGGCAAGTCTAAGTTTTGATTTCGATTTCCAAAAGTAATAAAATGCTAGTAGAAAAGGTAGCATGATGTTTAACTACAATACCAGTAAAAGGATATGTTTCACCAAATTGTAGATAATGAATAAGTGGTTAAAGAAAGAATCTGAAAATCTGATAATTGGCAAGGCCAATCTTGAAATTTTTGAAAGGTAACAAATTTCCATACATCTTCAAAGACTAATGAAAGTTATCAAACCTGGAGAGGTTAAATGATCATATGTCATTGTCTAGTATAGGAGATGCAAGATTTCAAAACAAACCGTAGTTCTTGAGCTTTTTTCTTCACTTCCTCTGGAGTTAGAGAGGGGCCGGTTTCAATCTTGATGTTAATAGGCACCTGAAAGTGCTCAAAGAAATAAGATACTAGATAGTAGAAACATGTGTGTAATAACAACTTTTTCAAACCATTGATACCAAGACGATGGGATAATGGTTGTCATTTTGATTTGATTATATATCTTACATGCAGACACAAAATTATCAAAGCCCAGAATTATGGAAGTTGCATCCTGCTTGCTAGATTAAATTTATTCTAGAACTCATTGACATGACCATTTAATAAGAATATGTGCAACATAGTATAGATAAAGCCTAAAAAATCCATGGGATAAAGTTCATATCAAAAAAATAAGGTTCTAACAGAATTCCAAGTGAATATAAACTGCATGGCCAACACATATCACCCTCCGATTTTTTCCAGACTTCTGATTTGGTAACTATGATATCACCTACAAAAGATTTTACGTAGTAGTTTGTACTTTGTATTGTCAAAAACTTACATTCTACTTAGTAATCAGATAGGACTACAAAGAATTATCCATGTCCACATATCTAGTATTAATAAAAATATAATTAAGGGGTGCCAATGGGCCGGGCAGACCCCAAGGTCCGTTGTGCTCAGCTCAAGTTTGGGCTATACTTAAAAGCCATGTTTGGGCTTGGACTGGAAAAGGAGGCCTATTTAGTGAACAGATCAAGCACGAGCTAACTTGTCCACCCAGTAGGCCTGTTAGCCTATATACATTGAAAATATGAAAATATATATTATTAAAAAAATTGGCTGAAGTCTTTCAAGAGCTCGTATCCGTGTGATATGAATGACTTACTAATTAATGGAAAGATGTATGTTGAAGTAAAGAACATGCAATCAAAACAATCTGGGTGAAGAGAAAAAAACAAAATTATTCAATTTTTATGGGTTTTGGCCGAAAAACAGTTCACAAGGTTAATAAGTTACAGCAGATACCGTAAAGCCGTAAGATGTTGCGAAGTTACAGCACAAACCGTAAGATATCGCAAGATCACCAACACATAGGCTAACTTGGCTAAGTATGATACTTAGAGCTGTGGTCATTTTTTGTCAATAGTCAAGTTCTATAAAAAGGAAAATGTCTTCAAATCTCTTTCCCACTACCTTCATCTAAGCCTTTCCTTGGAGTCCAACTTATCTTTTCCAACACTTAAACTTTTCTCAACAAACCCATATTGTATCCATAGTAACCAAAATTGTCCATTTGGCTTTTAATCTCTTCATCCCCAATTTGTCCTACTCTCTCATTCCTTGATTAACCAGATGGATGTTCTCATATCGTATTTTAAAATGCATCTAGCTAAAAGTCCAATCAAAATAACAACGACCTCATGCTATTGTGCTCTTTTCACCGTAATCATTTTAATGTGCAAAGAAATTGTCATATAATTGTCTTATAATATAATCCTCAAGGTCTTAATGGGAGATTAAAAATGCA
The DNA here is from genome assembly GCA_947650365.1 of Chamaelirium japonicum. Classification (NCBI taxonomy): domain Eukaryota; kingdom Viridiplantae; phylum Streptophyta; class Magnoliopsida; order Liliales; family Melanthiaceae; genus Chamaelirium; species Chamaelirium japonicum. Next base: position 15,228,598 of record OX393556.1, on the reverse strand, counting down.
TAACCATTCAAGGCACATCTCTACCTTATTCATTCTATTTCAATCCTATTTAAAAGATACTTGCCTCTCAACCAAGTGGCACCTCACATTTTGCAAACATATAAAAATTGATACATTTATTCCTCAAACAACCCTTCTTCCTCATCATAGAAGCCCTCCATGAGGCCAAAAGTCTCCACACATGCATCGTTGAATTATAACTGTGTACTTAAAAATGAGTCTTAAGAGATTACATTTCAACTTTCAAGCACACCTAAATACTATCAGTCAACCAAGGAATGAATGACAAAGTTCTCAACACATTCAAAACCCTCCATCAAAAAGTGGCACCATTCCGCAGCAGCCAATATGAAATTCTTTCATCATTCTGAGAGTGTTAATCCAGATTTTCTTCATGTTACCATTCACATCTCATGGCAACAGATGTGCTTACTTTAAATCCAAGGAAATAGATGGAAGGTAGACATATAACCATTGGTTTGTCACATGTTTGATGACAAAAAATATAGAAACTATATAGAAAAGGGTATTTTGATCATCAGCTATTCACTACAGTAAAAATAAATAAATAAAAGGTTTTTGGTCATCAGCTATTCACTATTGTACGTAGTTAGAACACATTGAAATCCTCAAAATTGCTCTCCCATATGCGATGATATCTTAATATGCAGGAATACAAAACTGAAATCAGATTATATTCCAGCACGACTTTCATCTCATGGAATAATGAAAAACAAACTTGGGGTATAAAGCACCAAGAGATGAATCCAGAACAACTTAGTTCTTGAACTTCATTTCCCCAAGTCAAATAGATTTTGATAGAAATTATAGACACTCGCATTGTATAACCACCTTTTGCATGTTAGGATTTATGATCCACTAAATAATGTACACGGGGCTAAGCATTAGAGAAGAACTTGGCTCAAATTTTCCACCTATAAGTTCCTATGATAAATCCTGCAACCTCAAAATTGTATATAACACTGCCATTCAGCCGGGAGACTTGCTTCAGAAAGTAGCCACTCAGCTTTACATATCATATATAAATAGTAAGCTCATATATGCTTCTATATATAAAATTAGAAAAGGTTTTAGAAGATTAGCAACATGAAAATAATTTCCTTGGATGTCAAGGGTATGAACATTGTAGGATTAGTTGACAATGGAGAATCTTCACATAACATGTATAATGAAATACCACTGCAATCTAAAGAGCAAGAAGCTAAGATTATGGGGTTACAAAAGCTAAGGAATGGTGCAGCAGAAGAAATCGTTATGTGAGTAATCTAAGAATCAATGTGATAGGCTGCATTGATTAGAATCATAAAAAATGAATGAGTAATGTACCAGAGGCATCTGATCAATATCTGGGTCATCTTCATGTTCTGCAACCCAGGTAATGGCAGCCTCAACACTACTACTACCTAGAGAGAAAAAAAAGCATCCATAAGAATATATGCCCTTGTGGGATAACAAATTTAAACTGAAAATGATATCAACTATAACACTTTGATGTAATATTGTCCTATGTGGTGGGTAAGTAGAGCATGTGTGCCTGTGCTCTCACATGTATAGGAATCCATGCAGCTTACTCACATGGCACTTTTAAATTGGGTATTTTGTAAATGTATGGTCAATCTATTATGGATAGATTAGGATTATGAAAAAAAATCTGAAGAAAAAAATCTAAATCAACTCGATCAAGTTGTAGTAAATTAAACGGTAAACTGTGCATCATAAAAACATTTTTTTTTTGCATGCTAAAATGCCACTTGGCATGTGCTTTTCTCAAAAAAAATTTCTTGACAATTGTTGGGAGGGGTGAACCTAAGTTGACAAAGTCTTAACTCCGGTTAAAAAGTGCCACGTGGCATCCATTTAACCCATGGAGTAGGTAAGTAGACTACTCCATGGAGTAGGCTACCCTTTCCCATATATATATATAAGGGTTCGGTGAACTCGAATGGAGAAGATGCCACGTGTCCTAAGAAAGTCAACAATTGCGACTAGGTATATATATTTATATATATATATATATATATATATATATATAGAGAGAGAGAGAGAGAGAGGAATGTTACAGTGAGCTATGAGCTACGGAGGAAGACAATGAGCGACGATCATCTTGACCACCCTAGAAGTTTTGGAATTTTGTAAAAATTGGTGGGTGTGTTGTCTAGGATAACATGTTCATCCACACCAATTTTCAAGGAATTCCAAAACTTCTAGGGTCATCAAACGGTAGAAGCTTTATCCACCGTCCGTAGTAACCGTTAATTTTGCTTCTGCCGTTTGATGACCCTAGAAGTTTTGGAATTCCTTGAAAATTGGTGAGGATGATCATGTTACCCTAGACAATACACCCACCAATTTTCACAAAATTTCAAAATTTCTAGGGTGGTCAAAAATCAAAATGATTGTAGCTCATTTTCTCCTTCCGTAGCTCATAGTTCACTGTAACATTCCTCTCTCGCTCTCTCTCTCTCTCTCTCTCTCTCTCTCTCTCTCTCTCTATATATATATATATATATATATATATATATATATATATATATATACACACACGTTTAGCCGCAATTGTGGACTTTCTCAGGACACGTGGCAACCTCTCCATTCGAGTTCATCTTTTGAATGGTGAACTCGAGTTCAGCTTCACCGGCCCCATATATATATATATATATATATATATATATATATATATATATATATATATATATGAATGATAAAATGCGGCGTGCGGTGCGTGAGGTGTCACACCGCAGCCGTCTGATGCACTCGCTGCGTGCATCGCACGCACGCAGCGGATGCATCAGATGGCTGCGGTGCGACACCACACGCCGCATCCTAACACGCCCCTATATATATATATATATATATATATATATATATATATATATATATATATATATATATATATAGGGGACGGGGAGCTTGCACCCGAGGTGCAACAACGACGATACACCTCTCGCTTGATTACCTACATAGAAGTTTTGGAATTTGATGAAATTTGGTGAGGGTGTTGTCTAGGGTAAGATGATCATCCTCACCAATTTTCATCAAATTCCAAAACTTCTAGGGGGGTCAAATGGTCGAAGCAAAATCTGCAGATTTTAACGGTGAATGCGGACGGCTGATTTTGCTTCGACCATTTGAACCCCCTAGAAGTTTTGGAATTTGATGAAAATTGGTGAGGATGATCATCTTACCCTAGACAACACCCTCACCAACTTTGATCAAATTCCAAAACTTTTAGGATGGTAAAACAATGCCTGAGGTGCAGCAACGACGCTGCACCTCAAGTCCAGCATCCCTTTTCCCATATATATATATATATATATATATATATATGAGAAACGGGATGCTACCTTTGAAAGCAGCGTTCTTTGCTACTTTGAGACATTGTTTGACCATCCTAGAAGTTTTGGAATTTGATGAAATTTGGTGAGGGTGTTGTCTAGGGTAAGATGATCATCCTCACAAATTTTCATCAAATTCCAAAACTTCTAAGAGGGTCAAATGGTCGAAGCAAAATCTGCAAAATCTGCAGTCACCGTTAAAATCTGCAGATTTTGCTTCGACCATTTGACCCTCTTAGAAGTTTTGGAATTTGATGAAAATTTGTGAGGATGATCATCTTACCCTAGACAACACCCTCACCAAATTTCATCAAATTCCAAAACTTCTAGGATGGTCAAACAATGTCTCAAAGTAGCAAAGAACGCTGCTTTCAAAGGTAGCATCCCATTCCTCTATATATATATATATATATATATATATATATATATATATATATATATATATATAGATATAGATATATATAGATATATGGGTCAGGTTCAATGGACACTGCTTTTGCACTCAATTTTTTACACCGATTTTCAAATCATTAGATAGAGGTTTTATAAGTTCTTGATTTTTTATAAGCATAATCACCTTGTCTTAGATAGCACGTCCATAAAAAATCAGCACATTTTAAAGCTTCCAAGTACATCAAAACTAAAAGGCTTTATGGACCGTCCATTTTCATCGTTAATTTGATGAGCACATTTAATACGTCTAGAGGTTTTAGAATGTGCTGATTTTTTGTGGATGTGTTATCTAAGATAAGGTGATTATGATTACAAAAAATCAACAACTTATGAAACCTCTATCTAATGATTTGAAAATCGGTGTAAAAAATTGAGTGCAAAAACAGTGTCCATTGAACCTGACCCTAGATATATATATATATATATATATATATATATATATATATATATATATATATATATATATGGGTCAGGATCGGATGACCCAGCAAATTTTGATCCAGCAAATAACCTAGCATCTTTTGATGCACCTAGAGGTTTTAGAATGGGCTGATTTTTGGTAGGTATGTTGTCTATGATATGTTGATCATCCTCACAAAAAATCAACCCATTCTAAAACCTCTAGGTGCATCAAATGCGCTCTTCAAATCAACGGTTAAAATTAACAATCAAAAACCGTTGATTTGAAGAGCGCATTTAATGCACCTAGAGGTTTTAGAATGGGCTGATTTTTTATGAGGATGATCAACATACCATAGACAACATGTCTACAAAAAATCAGCCCATTCTAAAACCTCTAGGTGCATCAAAGGGTGCTGGGTTATTGCTGGGTCAAAATTTGCTGGGTCATCCGATCCTGACCTTATATATATATATATATATATATATATATATATATATATATATATATATATATATATATATATATATATATATATATATATATATAGAGAGAGAGAGAGAGAGAGGAATGATAGGGTGCGGCGTGCGCTGCCCGGCCTATAAATGCGGTGGCAAATTCTAGCCGTCCGATCGCACGGATCGGCTGCGGATCGGCTGCGAACCGCGCGCAAACCCCCCCGCAAACGCCCCGTCCGTCTGATCCCCGTACAGACCGTCTGATTCGGTGCAAGCACAGCCGCTCCGTGGGTTTGATGGGCCATTCGATTCCCATCCGTTGGATCGATGGGAATCGAACGGCCTAAAAAAATTTCGCTGTTACTGTAGCGGCTACAGTAACAGCGAAAAACACTTTAGGCCGTTCGATTCCCATCGATCCAACGGATGGGAATCGAATGGCCCATCAAACCCACGGAGTGGCTGTGCTTGCACCGAATCAGACGGACGAGGCCTTTTGGGGGGGTTTGCGCGCGGTTGGCAGCCGATCCGTGCGATCGGACGGCCATAATTTGCCACCGCATCAATAGGCCGGGCAGCGCACGCCGCAGCCTATCATTCCTCTCTCTCTCTCTCTCTCTCTCTCTCTCTCTCTCTCTCTCTATATATATATATATATATATATATATATATATATATATATATATATATATATATATATATATATATATATATATATATATATAGGAGTGATCTGGTGCGAAACCCAGTTAAGATGCGAAACCCCTTAAGATTCCGATCAACCGATCCAACGATCGGTATTCACCCCCCGACCGCAGCTGTTACTGTGGCGGGCACAGTAACAGCGATTTCGGTGGGGGGGTTGAACCCCGGCCGTCCGATCGGAGTGAATCGAACGGTCAAAATTCTTTCCGCCTGGTTAAAAGATGTAGCCGTTCGATCGAATGATCGAACGGATGAGATCCCGTGGAAAACATCGAATAGGACAAAAAGTAATAATAGTAATCATTACTTTTTGTCCTATTCGATTGTTTCCCACGAGATCTCATCTGTTCGATCATTCGATCGAACGGCTACATTCTTTTCGCCCGGTTAAAAGATGTAGCCGTTTGATCGAATGATTGAACGGATGAGATCCCGTGGGAAACATCGAATAGGACAAAAAGTAATGATTACTCGATCATTCGATTGAACGGCTACAATTTTTAACCGGGCGGAAAGAATTTGGGCCGTTCGATTCAAGCCGATCGGACGGTCGGGGTTCATCCGGACCACCAAAACCGGGGCGGAAAGGATTTGGGCCGTTCGATTCACTCCGATCGGACGGCCGAGGTTCAACCCCCCCACCGAAATCGCTGTTACTGTGCCCACCACAGTAACAGCGGCGGTCGGTGGAGTGGGTGAATACCGATCGTTGGATCGGTTGATCGGACGGCTGTGGCTTAGTTTCGCATCTTAAGGGGGTTTCGCATCTTAACCGGGTTTCGCACCAGATCACTCCTCTCTCTCTCTCTCTCTCTCTATATATATATATATATATGGGGAGGGATACTCTTACTCATGACCTCTTACTCATGAGGTCTTACTAATGATCCCAGCCATCCATTATGATCTTGATGGCTGGGATCAATTGTCTCCCTCTCTCTCAATCTCTCTCTCTCAAAATGTTACCGCCGACCCCCGACCCCAACCCCCTCCCCTCCGACTCCGGCAGCCCCCCGACCACCCCTCCGGCTCCGGCAGCCCCCCGACCCCCCTCCGGCAGCCCGATTCCCTCCGGTAGCCCCGCGACCCCCCCTCCGGCAGCCCCGACCCGACCCCTTCCCCTCCGGCTCCGGCTCCGGCAGCCCTCCGACCCCGACCCGGCAGCCCCCCGCAGCTCTGCGCCCGCCGCCCCGCACCGACCCGCCGCCCCTTCCGGCGACCCCCCCGACTCCGGCAGCCCGTTCCGCCGGCCCACCTGCCTGCGCCCCCGTCGGCCCGCCTGCCTGCGCCCCCCGCCGGCCCGCCTGCCTGCGCCCCCCGCCGGCTCCGCGCCTGCCCGCGCCCTCCGCGCCCCCCGCCGGCCCGCCTGCCCGTGCCCCCCGCCGGCCCGCTTGCGAGCGCCCCCCGCCGGCTCCGCGTTCCCCGACGGCCCGCCTGTCAGCGCCCCCCGCCGGCTCCGCGCCCCGCGCCGGTGTCGCCGGAGGGGAAGGTGGTCGGGGTCGGGGCTGCGGGGGGGGCTCGCCGGAGCAGGAGCCGGAGGGGGAGGGGATGGGGTCGGGGTCGGGGTCGGTGGGGATGGGGGCTGGGTTTAGGTGAGAGAGAGAGAGAAAGAGAGAAAGAAAAGAGGGTTGATCTCAACCCTCGATCAAATTTGATCGGACGGTCCGGATCATTAGTGATTGCTGCTTGTAAGACCTGACTTGTAAGAGTATCCCTCCCCTATATATATATATATATATATATATATATATATATATATATATATATATATATATATATATATATATATATATATATATATATATATATATATATATATATATATCCCTCAAGTGTGATCATGTTGATGCGACTCTGTTAGTGCGATCCCGTTGGTTTACCATGTTCAATACATATGTTACACTTCTTTCCATTCAAATGTTTCGATTCAGTGATTTCAATGTACTACTGGTGGAGGTGGAGGTAGAGGTGGAGGTGGTGGAATTTCCATTGGGAGTGTCGGTCTGTCAGTGTATACCTTGAAAACAAATGTGCAAACAAGGATTCTTCTAGCTACAGCCTTTTTTACCTCCTCTTCTTGTACCACATTGCACGCTCAATATCATCCATGACCTCATGAAGATAGTTCAGTTTTTGCCTTGGTGTCAAAGTATGTAGAAATGCGTAAAATCCATTGTACGAAAAGTGATGATAGTACGTTCAGTTCATGTGCAAGGTCCTCGATATCTCTGGCATAGGCTTCCTCTTTATCAGAACGGAATGGCAAGACATATTTATAGGGTTTCACTAGCTCATAAAATCTGGAGTTCACCTCTGTTTTGTGTGGAGAATAGCGTACATACTCATATTCATAAAGTAGGTACTGCTCGAGATGTTGTGATAACTGATGAGTAATTTCCAACAAGGAAAAGTGGAAAAAATTGAGGGTTGGATAAGTCACTATGACAACTCAAAGAGTGAGATAAGGACCGGTTACCATGGTGAAACATGGTAACATAGGCTCTAATACCAAAATCGATGCAGGACAAAAGGGGATCCGCAAGAATCAATGAACTCACTCTAAAGCAGCAGGATAAATAGGTTTTTTACGGGTTTGCTGGGTCAATGCATGGATTGCATGGTTGGATCGGGCTCAAGAAAATCTTAGATTTTGATGTCGTGTTTGTTAAGGTTTATTGAGCTAATCAAAAGTTATGGGCAGTGGAAGGTTGAAGGTTTTATTGTACCTTGTTGAAATGCAGATTTGACGACTAAGTTTCGGTCAAACGATGATCAGTCGAGATCCATTGGTCGGATCCTCATTAAATTTTGACAGCATCTCGGGGATGTTGGCACACTTCAAATAAAAGTTGCACGGGGCTGATCGGGGTTGCGGATGTCTCGTAAAATTCCTGGATTACAAGTATGTACTGCAATTTCTAGACAACAATGGTGGTTGTGGATGAGGGCTCAATCGTGGGGAATTCGGATCGCCGGGAAGGAACAACAAAAGATGATGATGATCTGGCGTTAACGATGTTTCAACGTGAAGATCTGTGGATGGAGAGAAACAAAGAATCACAAGAGAAGGATAGAACAAAATAACGAAGATTCAGGCTTGCGCTAAAGCCCACTCACGGTCTCACCCTCACATATTGGAGATTCAGTCGAGTCTCGAGGTATCTAGTTTTCTCTCACAGAAACCATGAGCAAAACTCTCTTTTTCATTCAATCTTAGAATAATAGTCAATGACGGCTACGTGGGGTACATAAAGAGAGCCCTTAAGAAAGCTAATAACTAATGGACTGAAAACAACTAAAAGGCCCTTATAACATGGGCTTACATGCATGCTGAAATTAAGCCCATTAATTAATTTGGAATATACAAAATAAAAGAAAATAAATAAGCAACGGTCTCGTCTGAGATGGGTCATCAGAACTGGGGTGAACCCTCGAGTGCAGGTGCACCCTTGTTCCCCATCAATTGGCTTCAACATTCTCTTTGGCATGTGTGTCCATAGGGATAAGCCTACCCCTAGAACTTCAGTTATCTTAGTAATGTCCAGTGTTTAATAAGCATACTCATGTAAAGATCAACAACCATTTTACTCATCATTATCTTGGTGGGATGCATTGCATGCCCTATATCTCATCTACAAGTGTGGGACTTCACAAGATCTAATACTATAGAGCAGTTTCTTTCCTCCACTACAAATGCTATAATTTTCTACTGTCAGCTTGAAATGAGAGCCATATTAGAGCTTATATGGTAGATTTATCATGTACATGCCGTAGATAGTATTCTTTTGGAGTGTATACTAGTCATCATTATCTTGGTGGGACGCTTTGGCTGCAAAGTAATAAGCTTGTCATAGCGGTGATAGCGCCATGGGCATGCCAAACATTTGTGATGATGTCATACTTTAGGCTTTCCATCATTTACATTTCTCTTTTTCACTCCTCGAGAATAACACTTCCTCTTCTCTGAGTTCTCTCTGGATAACACCAACCATGAATTCTTTTATCTCGCTACTTCCCTCGATATCTTCACCTACAGTCTGAAGATGAGATTCATATGGATCTATGTAAATGATTGCTTAATTTACTCTAGTCCACAATTTTGATCCTTCTTCTTAGCTCATGCATGCGTTTACCCCTTTAAGTGAAAGAGTAATGCTATTTGTACAATCATCATCGACAATCTAAAGGACAAACCAGACCCAAGAAGTGGTGGCGGGGCACAGGGCTCAGTGCATCGGCACTCACACCAAGCACTTAGACTTGGGCTCTGCCACAACTTCTTGAGTCTGGTTTGTCCTTTAGATTGTCGATGGAGATTATACAAATAGCATTACTCTAAGTGAAAACATTGTTTTAGTTTAAATTTAAAATTATATTTGTTTCACTTCTCACTGATGAGATTTCATGTTACGTGGGATGGTAAAGATGTGCTCTTGGTAGTTGGGTTTGTTGGCTATATTTCCTGAGAAGTTGCCCATTGTTTTTGTTTTGTACTATAATCCGTTGCTTGTTCATATATATAGTCTATCATTGTAGTGTAGATCTACTTCAATCAATGCAATTACTCCATAGGAAAGATTCCTATACCGAACAGAAACGTCAGAGTATATCAGCAAACATCAACCAAAGTCATCAGCCCATTCCATTAATCTTCTCAGGTCTGTCCCACCTTATTTCTTTTTTGTCAGACAAAATTGGACTATAACCCATTTCTAACACTAAAGACAAATGATAAAGTTTCTCCAATCCTTCCCAATGCCCAGGGAGGCAGGGAGGAAATTCTGCCCTTCTAGCTACTTCACCTCCCCAACATCAACCCACTTATTTTTCACCTCAATCCCGACAAACCTCCTACACCTAAGACTACAGGAAATTGGGATCTAGTTTACTTTTAGTATCTGCGAAAGCTGCAGTGCCAGCAAGGGAACATGACTCCAAATTATTCAATGATCCTTCCCTTTTCACCGATACGTTTTCATTTCCTTCTTTTTTTTAGTGCATGTTACATATCAGTGGAACTCTAGAAATGTCTGAGGATTGAAGAACCAGCACTAAAACCAGCGAAGGGATTGAGCAATCACAGGCTCCATAGCAAGGAGGGTGCAGACTTAGCATCATCAACATCACAACAACAGCAAGAATGGCTGCAGTAAAATCTCAAGTCATAATACTATAATCAGGGCCCCACATTTCCCTTTTCTTTTAGGGTTATTTTGACTTTGCCCCCCAAATTTTGCCTTGAATTAGACTTTACCCCGCATATCTTCATTAATTAGACTTTACCCCCCAAAACTAACTGCTCTGTCAGCTCACCTCCCAAAACTTTATTTATTTTCCGTCAGCTCACCCTTTCTCTTAGATGGTGAGCTGACGGAACGGTTAGTTTTGGGGGGCAAAGTCTAATTAATGAAAATATGGGGGGTAAAGTCTAATTCAGGGCAAACTTGGGGGGCAAAGTCAAAATAACCCTTTCTTTTATGATTAAGAAAGTCATACTCACTACTCTCAAGTAAAAGAGTATTTATACAATATTTGGGCAGTATAAAATGCAATACATAAAGAAGCCATGGAAAAGAAACAAAGACCTTATCAAGACATCTTCATGTGGAAATTGAAAAAAAAAAATTATTCAATAACCTCGACTACACTTGGAACATAACAGTAAGTTGTATTTACAAAAAAATTATAGATTATAACATTCATGATATGCATTCATATGAAATAACCTAACTCAAAGGTCCTTTTAAGCTTCAATGAGCCAAAATAATTGAATGAAGAAGATAAGAATAGAAGAATCACTGGCATAGCTTTAATCTAACTCAAGGTCCTCTCAGGTTTCAATGAGCCAAAGAAATTTAATGCAGTGATAGAAGAATCATTGACTTAGCTATCATGCATAATATAGCAGAGCTGTAGAGCATGATCTGTCACCTTCTTTTCCTCAATAATAAACTAATGTCATACATCTGCAAAGTCAAATCTATCCAATATGCCACAAATTACTCAACTAATACATTGTATTATGTTTCAAAGGAACAATATTTGAGGATTTTGAACCATAATAAAGTAAGATTACCCAATTGTATTCTTCTAATGAAGCCTAATAAACACAATGATATGCTCAGAAAATAGAAATATTCATGATTTCATCTGCCTTCAACTTCAATTATAGAAGGATTATCCCAAGATCAGCAAAAATAAACCATGTGATAAGCCAAGCCTATTTAATATACAAAAGAAAGGCAGATGATTACCACTGATGAACCAAATAAAAAGGACAGACGGAAGGAGATGTCTTATCAACAATCTCACCAGAAAAATGAAGTGCTCTTGTTGCACGGGCTGTTGGAAATCCCATTGATTCAAGATCCCCAAGCATCTTTTTATCAACCTCCGGGATAGCCATCTCTAGAAAATATAGGAAAAAATGAAACTACGAATAACTAAACAACAAAGAACAATTTTATATATATATATATATATATATATATATATATATATATATATAGAGAGAGAGAGAGAGAGAGAGAGATGATTTAAAAATTCAGGTAGGGATGAAGACTACTCAAAAGCATGTCAGTTTTTGAAATGACATAGATACAGGTAATAATATTATTGTGATGTCTTTTTCTTCTTCTTCCAAAGAAAAGATGTTATCCTAGCCTCCTAGGTATATCAGTAATAAGGAAAGGAAGAAGGTATACTGATGGGGACATCGAGCAGCGCCCATGGCGCGTGTACCAGCGCAGGAGGCGCCACCTGAGCCTATAGCTCTGATCAGGCATTTAGAACCATCATGGTTGTTTCGTTGTTGCATTGTGTTATTTAGTCCCACCTCGATTTCCGGGGATTTTTGTTTGCTGTTGCAGGCCTTTATATAGGCCTGCCTATTGGTCATGTAAGGCTATGCTATGAATAAGAAATTTATGTTTTCCTCCACATGTGTGTTGAGAGAAACCAGGGTGAGCAGTGTGAAACCCAAACCCAAACCCTAGGCGTGTGAAACCCTAGGTTCAGACTAGTGTGTGAAACCCTAGTCCCCTTAATAATTTTTCTTTTCTTTCTTTTCCCCAGCCCCCACCACCGCCCATCCTCTCTCTCCCTCTCTCTCTCTGCGACCCTCCCCCTCCCTCTTGTGAGTCCCGACCCCAGCCCTGGCCGAAACCCCACCCCACCCCCTTCTCCCTACCCGAACCCCATCCCCCCTTCCTTCCTCCCCTGCGCTACAGTCCCGGCCCCGCCCCTCCCTCTCCCGGTGCTGCATCCCGACCCGAGCCTCCTCCTCTCCCGTCCCCTTGCACCCGCGCCCCTTTCCCTGTGCCGCCGCCCGACCAGACCCGATCCCCCACCCCTGCCGCTTCCTTGCCCCGGCCGCCACCTCCCTCCTCTTCCCGAACTCAGTCCCGGCCCCCTCCCCCTCTCTCCCGGCGCTATAGCCCAACGCCGGCCCCCCCTCTGAAGCCCAACCCGACCCGATCCCCCATCCCTCCCTCCACCTTGCCCTGCACCCCAGTCACCTGCCGCTGCCTCCCTTTCTCCCTCGACTTGGCCCGACCCACCGAACCCCCTCCCTGATCCTCGCACCCAGAAACCCCACTCCTCCTCTCTCCCGGCATGTCGGCATAGCCGATCCAGACGTCGACCACGGCTTGATCGACGACGAGGACGGATTTCTCGACATCTGTTCCCCATTCCACGACTTCCAGTTCAGCGCCGGCGAGAACGTGAAGGAGTACGTGGAGCGCATCACCTACCTCGTCGCCAAGGACGCAAAAGCTCGGCTGGAAATCTCGGAGAACCATCAACGGTGGCACCCCGGCGCACCCGTGCACCCCAACGTGTTGGCGCTACGGGCCCTCGCTCAAGCCCCGCCCCAAACCGAGGATCCCGCATCGACATCGACCCCGCCACCAGCTGAGATCCCTGAGGCTCCCCACGACTCTCAGTAGGTATGTTTTCCTCCCGATGAGGTGTTTCCAGTAGACGCTAATAAATTGAGTCTCTAGTCTTTTATTATTGCCGACTGCTGTCCACTTTCGTGAAATTGAGCGTTCCACCTGCCCCGCAGAGTTGCTAATCTAAATATTGCAAGTAGGACTATTAGCCGGTAATTTAAGTATTGTTTCTTTGTCGCCTGGAATCGAGAGCGATCGGCATCGTGCTAGTAGTTCCCCATGTTATCTGTTTGAATTACTTTTCCCACTTGGTATCAAAATTAATAGTTAAGCCCTGCTTGCTCAATCAATTACTGACATTATCATCACCTGCATTGTTTTGCATCATATACAGACCAGGGTGATGTTTTCACTATCTAAGGCCGCAAGTGTTACCGGATCCAGAGCCTATATTTATGTACCAAAACTTCCTTAATAAATGGTTTCAAATTAAATTCCTAAAATAGCATATGTCATGAAGGTTGAAACTTTCCACTAATTTGCCAAAAGAAATATTGCGTTGAAGGTTGTCAAAACACATAAGGGGTGGCCCCTCTGGACTGTCTAGGCAGAAGCACAAGGTGGCCATTTGATAAGGTGATTTTCATAAGATCATATTCTTCATTATATATTAAAAAAATAATAATTACTTATAAGCATACTTAATAGTTGATAAAGATGTCAGAAATAATATAATAGAAGATAATTTCAAAATCATCTTCTATATGCCATATTCTTTATTATAATATATATATGGATCAAATCCTTGAGGCCAACTGATGTAGACATGGGTATCGAAATCAAAATTTTCTGATTTGAATATATATATATATATATATATATATATATATATATATATATATATATATATATTTATAATTTAAATACAAATAACTATCATATAGAAATTAGACAAATTCGTGAATTATTTGTAAAACACGCAAACAATTTACAAATAATCCGGGAGTTAATCGGGTATGTTGTAGGCGACCGAATACTTCGGAGAAGAATTCATTTGCCTTTAAGTTCATACATTATTCACAAATATTTGAAAATTTTAGAGAATATTGTTATGATGGTCGGTGACACCGAGAAAGAGACAAATAAGAGAGAGATTGGAGGGCAGCATCGAGATGCATAGGTGAAAGAGAGAGGTCAGAGGTTAGATGACTTAACCCGGAATTCATCAGGGAGATAGGGGTCAGAGATACGACTCCATGAGCCAATGGCATGCGCGTCCATTCATTCACCATCAATAATAATTCCAAATGGTTACAGCTCATGAACTTTTATAGACTCCAATATATACACAGGGCAACAAATAAAATCAAAAACAAATTCCAAATTTTAAATACTAACCAAACTTTACTCCTATTTAATTTAAATTCATAATAAAAATCAAATCAACAAAGATCTAGCATATTTTGTACTATCTGCCCCATGCGGCTTGTTGGGCTCGGGCTCTGTCCATTGGGGCTTGGACCCAAGTTCGAATCACATCACAAACCATCAGTCACCAAACCAATTCCATTAACTTGAATTAAATTGGAATAGTCCGACTGAAGGTGTTATCTCACTGATAACCACCAAAAAGAAATAGTGCAAAAGAGCATATGCTGCATATTATTAAAAGTAATAAATGATACTGGATTTCCAATGAAGCCTAAGCTGGGTCGTAAAAAGTGTGAAACTCCAACTTCCTAATGAAGCTCATGAACCTCATGAAGACTGATCATGATTTTAACTATGTTGAAGTAATATTGCTATCTACTACCTCAATAATCTTCTCTTTAGTGCCAGGAAGACATGTGCATCTCTAATACCTTAACATCTAATTACAGTAGGGTTAAGGTTTCCCAACAAAAGGAGCCCTTTACGAAGCAGACACTGCCAGGGAGCAAGACAAGCATAAGCTCCATCTACGGTGTCATGATACTGTTAGCCAAGGATGGAAGACATAAATTCTAATTTGAGGGGGCATTCGAAGCTTTGTATTTAAAGACAGTTTTACAACTGTCTGACACAACTACCTTCATAAAAGTAGATCAATGAAATGATATTCTCACATGGTGAAGACAAGGACTCAAAATAACATAAAGTTTGATTAGGTGTCATTCAAAAATTCACATTCCTTGAAGCTTGTAATTTGAAATTTTCAAAAAACTTTCTTTAGCCATAAGATGGTGGAGAGTTTCCAATGCATTCCACATTGCACAAGCATCTAAGTCGAGGATTTAGTAGAAAAATTCAACATCTAAGTTACAGACTGATGTGTACAAGATTAGCATTGATATATTCGCAAATAAGCATGAAAAAATGGTGCCCTAAATGATTATGTGCGAATAATTTAATTGTTCTATGGTGACTACTTTTTAAAATAAGTTGACCTTCGGCAAAACCTACACCAATTTTGATCATGATGATAGTATGAAAGAAAGCAAATGCCTTGTAAAATCTAAAATGTGAGTGGTTTATCAAGCGTTCATCTAGTTAGATTACAAACTGCATCACCTCATCAGCTTCTCTTGTAGGCTAATATCTTATGAAAGCACCTTAGCTTTTAAGGTGGTTGACTCTGAATAATGGAAATGGAAGTCAATGAGACATTTAGGTTGATATCAAAAAGGCCTATGATTGCATGGAAATTAAGTGCATTGATCGGGTCTAACGCATGAGTGTAATTAGCTAAAATTAATCCTTTGTAATACAAAAAATCTAGGATCTTTGAAGATCTTCCTAGACTTGATTAAGAGATACATTATCCCCCTTGGTTTATCCAAATGGCTTAAGTCCTCAATCACACAATAGACAATCTTCTTTGAGAAAATTTGCATATGCCACTAAGATTTCCAAAATGCTAAACGTTCTCTCCTTTACAACAAATGTCATTAGTATCATATGATACATGATACATGTCATACAATATGTATCGTAATGGGAAAATCTATATGTATCATGTATCATGTATCTGTATTGGTTTTTCACCATATCGAGTGATATGGCTCATCGTATCGTACGATACAGACTGTATCGCATAGTATAGCGAAAACCATGGGCCCCTATTTTGGTTTGTTTTAAAGACTAATGAAATGGTTTTTTAAATTATTTTTTCCCTATTAAGTTCCAAAAGGACTATATAAGTCCCCTAGAATTGAAGAAACACTTCAGAACTCTTATTATCCTAGGGTGAAGAGAGATTGGGTTTCTGAGAGTAGTTGGAATCAAATGTAGTTTGTTTCTAAAGTTTTCTAGAGCTTGGGGAGGGGAGACCAAATACATACAAAATTTTCAAGCTTTGAAGAGTTTTGGAGAAAGTATCATTAGAGATCCACACAGAGCCATTGAAGAAAGAGAAGTTCAAATTTGTTTTTCAAGTGCATCAAAGTGGTAACCTTTCCTACTTGATAAGGGGAAGAAGAAAGCTTATGAAGAAACATGAGACGACAAGACTGCTACATTGAAGCTTAAATGTCATTGGAGTCGCATTTATAGAATGAAGATTGGGGATGAAGATTAAAGAATGAATGTTACTATTTTTGAGTTTTTATTTTGTCCTCATTTGCTTTTTGAATATTTTGAGGAATAATATATAGATCGATCATAAGATCATACTTCTATATGGCTTCTTTTTATACAAGTGTGCATATCATACTTTTTGTATATGACAATGATACGTTTGAGGGGAAATGAAAGAGAATGCCATACTCCAATACTCTTTAACTTTTCATATTTGATGTTCTTGTACTTTCTTTGTGTATATATTTATGAACATTTTTAGATACATAAAATTTTTAATTTTCTTACAATACACGAGATGTTATGATACACGATATGTTATGATAAACGAAAAAAGAAAACAGTACATGATACCATACACGATATGACAACTTTGTTTACAACGCATTTGACTTTTAATTTTAGGTCTCTCATTTACAACAATTAAAAGCAAGTAGTTCTATAAAGCTACTCATGGACATCTGTTTAATATAAATTTGCCAATCCACATGATTGCTTCATATCTATAAGATTGGGGTCGATTATAAGCAATTTTCTGTCCATCGGATGTGAAATGAGTGTCCTTCCATGGGGAACTTTGCACCTACTGCTTTAGGATTGGAATTGTGTGGATGGATAACAATGAGTATGTGACACTTTTACCCATAAAAACAGATATAAGATATGCTTATGTAACATAAACGCAATGAAAATTAAATTTAGCATGCACCTTAATTCACCACTTTGATGAACATGGTAAAATGTTAAAATTCGGGTTAGAATGTCAATATACATAAATAATTTCACATTATAGGTCCATTATAATAAATATTTTTTGTGAATAGTTTGATTGAAATGTCCACTATTTCCACTGGATAGTCAACAAATGATACCCATGAGTCTAACGACTATCTAAGAGCTATTTATAATGTTAAACAGAATATTTGTATAAGGTGGGTAGGGACATGAAGCATGTCACATGAGTTGTTTCTATTTGTATTAGCCACGGTGAGATAGGAGGGAATGAGTCCTTGCATGTCTGGCTGAGTCTGTCCCCAATTTTTGGAAGGCGAGTCCTCTACTCTAGGTAATTGAGTCCCCAAGTATTTGGCCATTTTAATGTAACTTTCTCATGATTTACCCCTTACCAACAAAATCACCGTTTGTTGTAGCTCTAATTTCTCAACAAATTCCATATGCTATTAGTAATGCAATCTCTCAAATTATGAGGCCGATATTTTCTTTTTTGTTCTAGAGAAATCTCTCCGGAGGGGATACATTGACCCAATGACCCCTACCAATTTATTAATTAAAAAAAAAAACAAAGAGGATGTTAAGTTACAGGCACTATCAAAACTCTGAAAAAAATCTACAAGCCCTCTCTAACTTTCCCAGAAAGATCCACAGCTTAACAATGATCCTATCCGGAATAAGAAATCATCTTGTGTCAAGATATTCCTTAAGAATATCCTCTTATTCCTTTCCAACCATAGTGTCCAGCATATGGCAAGTACGAACAGGTCCCAACCTTTCATGAGATCCTTGGGAATTCTGAATTTTCTACATGGCATCCATAGAGAGACCATAGAGGATGGTATGCCCTGTATGCTCAGTTTGGAGTGGAGGAAGTCCCAGATTCCTTGGGAATTCGGTCAGCCAGCCAATGTTTTTTCTTTAAATTTTTCTTCATAAGAATCTCATCATGCAATGCCAACCAGGTGAAAATCTTCGTCATGAGAGAAGTGGTGACTTCCAAAGGTACTTCGCAAAGGGCAATATATGCCTTCTACATTCAAAAATTTGTAGACGGAAGTCGCCGAGAATCTTCCTGAATGTTGTCACCGCCAAAAAACTTGAGTCCGGGGTTTTGGAAAGAAAGACTATCCTAAGGATAAGGAGATCTGAGAGTTGTTGAGACACTTCCCTCAATACACTTGTAGAGAACTTCAGCCTCTAAATGATTGTGCTCCTTCTAAATCCACAATGCAATCGGACTGAAGCGGTGGGATTTGCAGTGACCGAGTAGAGTTCTCGAAAAAGGATCCTGAGTGGCACCCTCCCCTATCTGGATGTCGTTCCAGAATTGCATGTTTTTACCATCCTCCACTTGGAGCTTGCTCCAACACTTGTTTTGAACACATGGGACAACAACCTACAAGCTAGCCTTGCTAGACGGATCTCGTATGTTTCATTCTTGATGCAGGGGATTGGTGCCCTCATTTTCCTCATTTTATCATCTTCCTTTATCATCTTCCATGAGTTACTCTAAATTACAAAATCTCTACTATATAAAGAGAAAGGATTTTATGGAAAGTTTTTGTTTATACTTTATACCCCTGGATCTGGCAAAATAATTTAAGAAACGAAATAAAAAACATTGGGACCCTAATGGTCTATTCTTAGCCCATAATAGAAAATATTTGGAGCCGATGCATATATGTAGTTACTCTCTCTCTCTCTCTCTCTCTCTCTCTCTCTCTCTCTCTCTCTCTCTCTCTCTCTCTCTCTCTCTCTCACGTGCATATTAGTCAAGGAAGGTGATAGGGCGAGCAGAAAAGGGTTAGTCCAATGGGAAGGACCTAGAAATTGACACTTGGGACTGCTTACAATGCATTCTTGACTGAGTTCCCAATTCACACCTAGAGCTGAAGATCCACCGATGAAGGTAGGAGTAATGCATATGAGATACGCACAGTAGACTTACAAGTTTATGGGTGACTAGGTATTTGACTATTTGGATCAACCATTGCCTTTGTGAAGTCTTTTACGAGTAGTTATTAACTTATTATTACGCCATTGGGTAAGTTATTGTGTTTGTATGGAGTCAATTCGTAATAGATAATGAAGTTTCATCTATTTAAACATATTTACTATTAGGGGTGTAAAATGGGCCGGGTTAGGCCTAAAATACTTCGGGTAAGGCCGGATCGGGCCTAGAAATGTCAAGCCCGGATAGGCCCGTCGGGCTGGGTCTTGGGCCAAGGGTCTGGGGGCCTGGCCCGGGTATACATATATTAGGAATTTTGGGTCGGGTCGGGCTGGGTTTGGACTAAAAATAAGATATTTTAATTAAAAAAAATTGTATACAACTTGGCTTGAAGGCTCAACCTCTGACTAGGTTAGAGAAGCTTTGACCACCGCACCATATTTTTTTTATATCATATGTACCCAATCTAAATATATATAATAAGTACATAGTAATTGTATCGGGCTTTCGGGCCGGGCTATGGGCTCAAGGTGGCGGCCCGAGCCCGGACCATGGTATCTTCGGGCCGGGTCGGGCCGTTGACCGGGCTGGGCCGGGCCGGGCCAATGGGCTTTTTTTACACCCCTATTTACTATATAAAGAGAATTGGACCCAATGACATGAACCGGACAATAACCATAGTAACAAATTCGGTGTTCGGGAATAATTTGACGAGGGTGATAAATTTAGAGTCCGAAAAAATTGGAATAAGTTTGGAACATAAAACATAAAATACATTATATTACATTAGTAATTCTATATTAATAGATATAAAAATATATATTATAACTAAAATAAAATAGGTAGCACACAAAAAAATAGAGAAATTCATGAATTATTCGTAAAATTTATGAATTATTCGTGAATAATTCAGGAGTTACCCGGGTGTGACCCATGTTGCCGAATAATTCGTTTACCCTTGAGTTCGCGAATTTTTCAATAATTCGGAGAATAATGTCACTATGACAATAACCACTCCTTCCCCGACCTTGAGTTATAAATAATATTATATCAAAATATTGAGGGTGTTTTACTCCTTTTAAACATAATGAGTGGAGGGGATTACACTAGAGGGTCTCCGTCGATTAAAGAAGACATTGCAAGGTTTATTTTCAATTGAAATTAAAAAATTTATTCCTATCTACGCCGAGCCCGACAGAAACCGTATATAATCCAGTCTCAAATACACCATATCAAAGCAATTGTTAGACACTAGAAAAGAAACAAAGAATCACCTTCAGACTGGCTACTCTGGGCAACGGCGGCACACTCCTCCGACCCACCAGCCGCCTTCGGGGCCTCCAATTCGATGGGCTTCGCCGCCTCCAGAGTCTTATCGATGAAATCTGTGTGCCCGGTTCTTTTCGTGTGCAGATCAGTCTCCTTTGAACCCCCAAAAACCACCGCAAATTTCAGAACCCAAGAAGAAATAGATGGGATAGAAAGATGAAAAGAAGGATCATTGGAGGGGGGGGAGGGATTCCATACGGTCTTGGATCTGCACGGCTTCCCGCAGGTGCCGCAGACGAGGGCAAGCACGGCCTCGGTGGACTCGGAGAAGTTGGCGTGCGAGGTGAGCTCGGCGTGCTCCTGGGCCTCCTCCACGCTCTTCAGAAGGGTTCCACAGTCCCCGCATCTTAGGGAGAGGCCTGCCATTGAAGCAAAGGCAAAAGAGGAAAGAGAAAGGAGAAATCGAGATCGAACAATTGAGGGAGATTTTAGAGAGAGAGAGAGAGAGAGAGGGAGAGAGAAGTCTCTCGCTCTATATCTACGATCCTTTTTTTTTTTTTTTCTTTTATATTTAATTTGGGTGAAGTATTTATGCTTTCCTTAACTCTTGGATTTTCTTATGAGTGGCGGCGTGGAGCTATATACACAAACAAAAGAAATATCATATGTGGTCCTAACTTAAAATAATAATAATAATAAATCGATGTGTCCCTTCCTCTTTAGCCGATAGCAGTTCATGCCCATCGCCTCGTCGTCAGCCTGTGTGTCACTGCTCGCCTCCACCAACGGCAACCCACCACCTCGTTCTCCTTCCTCCTCCTTCGTTTCCTCTTCTTTCTCTTCCTCCTACTTCTCCTTTTCCACCTGAAATTGCGACACTCGGCCAAACCATGCCGAATGCATCTATTGTGCATTTGGCCAGGAAGTCATTGGTGTTGCATTGCCGGAGACGGAGGCGGGCGGTGACAAAAGAAGGGGTGGCCTTTAGATGAGGGCTGCTTTTGGCAAAAGAGGGGGCGGCCTTTAGACTTGGGCTACCTAAGGTATTACGTGGACTGTAAGTAGCCTAGCCCTTTTTTTACGGTGTGTTTGGAAGACTGGAAAGGAAGGGATTTCGCCACAACATATTACAAAAATCTGGGAGTAGAGATTCCTTCTAGAGATTTTGACTCTCTTTTTCCATGTTTGGATGGTTGGGGATTTCTTGAGGTAGGGAATCTTCATTTTATTTTCTCATATTTGGGAGTCAAGAAATAATGATGTCATGGGGATTCCCTGGTGAAACAATGTTTACAGTTTTGGAGTCCCTCATATTACTGGGGAAACAAATCCCTATCCCATGGGATTTGTTTCCCCTTAGCAATGAGGTGGCAGCGCCTAGCCGAGAGAATTTGTGTGTGCAAAACAAGGATTTTTTTACTCCTTGGGATTCCTGGGAGTAGGAATCCCTTCTTTTCAAGCTCCCAAACTGAAAGTGGGGCTTAGTAAAAACCCCTTTTAAAGGGATGATTTTGAGCTCCAGTCGAGATAAGGTGTTTGTTTGAGCTCCAACCCCTCCACAAATAATCGAATTAAACAGAGATCCACATGGGAATTCAAGCGAACGGGGAGAGATGTTCATTAAACGGTTTTAGTGGGTTACCCGACCCGACCTATTGAGACGGGTTTGGGATGGAATTATATGGGTTTGGACGGTTTTGGGATTCTTTGAAGAAGAAGAAAAAATGATCGGGTTTGGAACGGGGTCGAGATTAGCATACTCTATCCTGGCCCGGTTACATAGACATATATTGATTAACATATACATTAACATTAGTTGCACTTGCCATAACCCAAAAGTACTCTTCCATGAATATAATTATTACAAAAAAGTGTAGAACTTACCTATTTTTTTGACTTAAATAAATTTAGCTCTTGTTATGCTTAGGGTTTCTCTTTTATTTTAAACCCAATCCAACTCGTTTCGATTCATCCCATCCAAATATAATTGGGAAGGGATGGGTTTGGGTTTTGGCTAATATTAGTGGGTCAGGTTTGGGACTTTCCCTCCAAACCCGAGATGGGTTTGGGACACGGTATTACTTAATGGGATGGATAGTCATATGTCTAATATGACCCTGGAAAACTTATCTGATTTACATATCATGCCACCGAAATTGAAATTAAACCGCCTCTCCTCTCCCCTTTTTTTTTTGGAACGTAAGTATATTTATTAAAATCTAAAGTAAATTGTACACTCGGGCCCACCTAACTCAAGAGTAGTACTACTACGTTGAGCTGGGCAAGGCACTAGAAACCTAGCAAAGGAAACAATAGGCCAGCCTAACTAATAGACGAGCAGGGCAAGGCAACACCCAAAACATCCAGAAATAGCTCTCACTATAGAATCAACTATCCACACTGTCCAAGTCGCAGTCTGTTTGCCTTCTGTACCCCCAACTCTCTGCAAAGCTCTTATCACTTAAAGATATAAAGGTCTCTTCTACTCCTTTCAATATAACATCTAATTGATCCAAAACTTTATGGGTAATAGACTTCCAAGACTTTTCTAACTCATTAAAGAGTATTGTTTCTTTCCTCCCACACTCCATACAATGCACTTGAAAAAGCCAAACTAGCAGCATTGCTCTTCAAAGTATTTTCTTTACTCAGAGGAACCAAAATTTCCATCATCTGCTGAATATTACCACCTCTTATACCTTGAATCCCATTAACTTCACAAATCTTAGACCATAAGTTGGCAGAAAATTCACACTTGAAGAATAGATGATCCACACTCTCTTCTTCCTTTCTGCATAGGCAGCACATATTAGCCAATTATATCCCTCTTTTCTTCATAGCATCCATGGTGGCAAGTCTATTATGAAGAACTTTCCAAGTGCAGCAGCTAAATCTAGGAGGAATCGATTGCCACCAAATAAGTTTTGCCCAAGCAATAGCCTACTTCTTGTCTCTCACATGATCCCAGACCTCCTTAAAGGACAAGTCCCCTGACTTAGAATTCATCCACTCTATGCTCTCTGTATTAGTATCTTTAATACTTACTAACTTAATCATATCCCACATATTTTTAATCTTCTGATTTACAGGGTTTGGGAGGTTCCACTGGCTATTTTCTATCAGCATACCCACACAAGGAAAGCCTAAACCGTGCTCTTGCATTGCCTGTTTCCCCACTATATCCACATGACTACTCCCCTGTAACCAAGGATCATACCAAAAATTGAACTCAGACATTGCTTGGACATTGAATTTTAACTTATCTACTAATTGTCCTCTATTTAGGAGAAGATCCCGCCAAACTGCAAAGCTAAATCTCGACTCTTTAGCATTCCAAATTTTTTGGTGATCTACATACCTTGCCTTTATCCACCTGAGTCACATGGCTTTATTGTCCGTGAGAAGGATCCAGCCCTGTCTAAGAGAGCTAGCTTTGACAATATCTTCTATCTTCCTAATCCCCAAGCCTCCTTCATCCTGGGTTTACAAACTTGATCCCACTCGTTATGGAAAGAGGCACTCCCCCACAAAATTTTTTGAATATTCCTCTCAATTTCTTCTTGCACCAAAACAGGAATAGCAAAAGCTGCTCCAAAATAGTAGTTGTAGCTTTGCAACACTGATCTAATCAATTTTCGATCTCCCTGCTAGAGATAAGGACTTATAGGACCACATGTTGATTGATCTAGAAATTTTTTCTATCAGTGTCTTGAACATATATCCTTTGACCTTTGAGGAGGATAGAGGAAGTCCAAGGTATTTTATCAGGAGGACGTCGATCTTCAGCCCATATTCTTCAAACATTTCTTCCATTCCTGTACAAGATTTTGAACGAAAGCTTGGGTCTTGGCTAATTTTAAGTCCTGATAGCTGCCCAAACTTGTCCATAACTGAAATCAACTTAGCCAAACAAGCTTTTGAAGGTTTCAAAAAAACTAGTAGGTCATCTGCAAAAACAAGATGTGACACTGCAAATCCCTTTCCTATCTTGAAGCACTTCCAATCCTTTTTTAGAAGCCCACATTCAATCTCCATAGATAAGCACTCCATCATAATAGTAAAGAGGTAGGGAGATAGGAGGTCTCCCTGTCTCAATCCTTTATTGGATTTTATAATCCCTGTAGAAGAACCATTCACAAGCTTTGATCCATGCTATCCACTTCTCTTTAAAGCCCAACCATCTCAATGCACACCTTGCGATCGAGCTGATTTTTCCGTGTGAAAATCCTTGACTAATTCATGAGCCAATAGCACATTATTTGTAATTCTTCTCCCTTTTATAAATGTTGATTGATTTGGAGAAATCAAATCTCCAATGATGACCTGAAGCCTATTAGTCAGAATTTTAGATATGACCTTATACAAATAGTTACATAGTGAAATAGGTCTATAATCCTTCATAGTAGCAACGCTAGAACTTTTAGGGATCAATGTGAGGAATGTGTGGTTCATTTCTTGCAATAATTAAAAAAACTTTGGATAGCTTGCCAAATATCTTCTTTGCAAATGCCCCAACATTTCTTGAAAAAGAAGTAATTAAAACCATCAGGACATGGGTTTTTATTAGAATTTGCCTCTTGGATGACCAACTCTACCTCCTCCTTTCTAACAGACTTGATCAACCACTCTGCAGCTTCGGGGGTAAGAATCCTCTTAAAAATTACTGGCTAAAACTCTACATGTTGCTGATTATCAAACAACATTCCCGTAAAATAATCAACAACCTCTTTCTTAATACTATCAGTATCCTGCACAACCACTCCATTGTCCAAGGTAATAGAGTTTATACCATTTCCATTACAATTAGCCTTGAATGCAGAGTAGAAAAATTTAGAGTTCCTATCCCCATATCTCAACCATTGAACTCTAGGATTTTGGTGAAGATCCATTTCTTCAATAACTTGGGCCTTTTCACATTGAATGATAACTTCTTTTTCTTTATCTATTAGAGATTGATCAAAAGGAGAGCTTTGTAGAGAATCTTGTAATTTTTCCAACTGACTTCTGCATCTTCAGAATAAATTACCATCATTCTGAAGATTCTTCTGTGCCCAAATTTTCAGCTCCTTCTTAACCCTCTTCAATTTTTGTACTACTTGGAACACCGGATATCCTGTAATAAGCCCCTTCCAGGCCTCTCGCACAATCTCTAGGAAATTCGGGGATATTGCCCAGCTGTTAAACAATTTAAAGGACTTAGGACCCCATCATTTATCTTCATTTCAATGGACAACCAAATATGCATAGTCACTCAATAAAGAAGCCTTTTAGTCAATCCAAGAAGAGGAATATGCATCTATCCAATTTGAGTTAACTAGACCTCTGTCGATCCTTCCAATATTCTTTTACTAACTTTTTGCTTATTACACCAAGAGAAGAGATGCCCTCTAGATGGAAGATCTCTGAGGTCCACATTTTGAAGGCACTCATTAAATCTTTGCAACATTGCATTAGAGATTCTTAGTCCTCCCAGCTTTTCATTTGAAAATCTGATAGTATTAAAATCCCCCCTACTATCCATGGCTTGATCTGCAAAAAAAGTATTAGAGAAAGAAGTTCCAACTCCACCCAGAGACATCTATGCTAAATCTCCGAATTAGAACCATAAATAATTGTCATTATAAATCCTTCCCCTGACCTCAGTTCCACTGCTACGGTGACTAGCTGCTAAGAAAATTTGATTAGATTAAGTTTCCAAACATTATTATCCCAGTATAAAATAATTATATGCTTCGTTTTTCCACCTCCATTGCCCCAAATCCTCCAATTACGAGGAATAGATTTCCTCAGGTTGTTAAGCTTCCCATCCGAAAGTTTAACTTCCACTATCCCACTAAGAGTAATATTATGTTTCTTCCTTGCAGCAACTAAATGAAGCCTACAATCCCCACCGAGCGAGTGAAATCCGACAACGTGGAACATAATCAAATAATAGGAGAGGATTGAAGGCGTCGGCACACTCCTTCTTCCATCCGCGCTCCTCATCTAACAACTAGAACGATATTAGGATTATGAGTTTTTTTCCTATCATTTTTCAAACCAAAATTCTATAGATTTGCTGAATTAGGACTCCAAAAACCTAAATATAGTATTTAAGGGGGATGCTTAGGTGCGGTCTGCGGTCCGTGCGGTCCGCATCCGCAGCCGTTCGATGCACCCGCCGCGTGCATCAAATGCCCGGATTGGTGCATCGGACGGTTGCGAACCGCGGACCGCACGGACCGCAGACCACACCTAAGCATCCCCCTAGTATTTAATCCCTACGGTTTGTGTAGCAAATCCAATGCGATGTCAAACAACTGGTCATGCTTCACAAGATTTGGGATCTACAAAAAAAATACAATTTTAACTAAGAATTTTGTAGAATAATAATCGTACAAGTATTATTCTAAATCTTTGTAGATTAACAATCGTATAAGTATTACTCTAAATCTTGACAATCAGATGTCAAGATTTCTTGTTTTGATATGCAAATCATATGTTACTTTAAATCTACAAACAATCATATGTCAAGATTTGGGATCTTCAAACAATTGATCAATTGTTACTTCGAATCTTGGAGATTAACAATTTTGGATTTTTTTGGTGGATCTAGATAAAATAAAAAAATTCTAAGTCATAACCACCTCAAAACCAGCTGGATGATATGAAAAAAATAAAAGAATTGATACTCTAAGTTGGAAAATTGTTACTCTGTCAATTTTGAAAATTTTATTGTTTTAACATGCAAATCGTATGTTACTTTGAATCTACAAACAATCAGATGTCAAGATTTCAGATCTTCAAACAATTGATCAATTGTTACTTCGAATATTGGATAGTAACTGTTAGTAGATGACGGCTAGGGTTTGGAGAGGAATAGGATACTCTCTATTGAGGGACTCAAGCCCAATATATATGTACATGTATGACCATACAACCTGACCCGACTGTACATGTAACCCGACCCATCTCTATACATTAACACTCCCCCTCAAACTCACGGTGGATCATGAACCGAGAGTTTGCCGATAAAGTGCCGGAAGCGAGCAATCGTAAGGGGCTTCGTCAGAAAATCAGCAGTCTGCTCCGATGATGGAATGAATGGCAAGGAGATGGTGTGGTTGAGAAACTCCTGGCGAACATAATGACAATCAACCTCAATATATTTTGTTCGCTCGTGGAAGACCAGGTTGCTAGCAATCTGAATAGCACTCCGGTTGTCACAGAAGAGAGGCATGGGCCCGGATATCACAACTCCCAAGTCGAGCAGAAGGCAGTGAAGCCAGACAATCTCTACGGTGGTGGAAGCCATAGCCCTGTATTCGGCTTCGGTGCTGGAGCGAGCAACAGACTCCTGTTTCTTGCTGCGCCACAAAATAAGTGAATCACCAAGAAACACACAGTATCCTGTAGTAGAGTGGCGAGTGGCTACATCTCCTGCCCAATCTGCATCGAAGTAGGCACGCAGCACCAACGGAGAGGTAGAGGAAAATAGTAGTGAATGGGTGACGGTGCCTCGGAGGTAGTGGATAATCCGAAGGATGGCTGCATAGTGAACTGAACGTGGAGCCTGAACAAACTGACTGACAATGCCAACAACATGGGCAATGTCTGGTAGGGTCATAGTGAGGTAGACGAGCATCCCAATCAGCCTCTGGTAGCGGGAGACATCCTGGAGCGGCTCACCATCTGTAACTAGAAACTTCAAATTGAGTTCCATGGGTGTGTCAGCAGTACGAGAGTCAGTAAGAGCAGTATCAGCAAAGATGTCTGAGATGTACTTTTGCTAGGAGACCAACAGACCACGAGCTGACCAGGCAATCTCGAGGCCCAAAAAGTAGCGAAGAGAGCCCAGATCTTTGATCTCAAACTGACTCTGGAGGTGACGCTGAAGGGATGCTATGGTGGCACTGTCATCCCCGGTGATGATCATATCATCCATATAGAGAAGAAGAACTGCAATACGGTACCCTGACTGGAGGAGCGAGTGAACAGGGCATAGTCAGAGTGGCGCTCAACAAACCCAGCGGCCAGGACTGTACTGCGGAATCGCTCAAATCAGGCACGAGGGGCCTGTTTGAGCCTATAGATGGCTCGGCGCAAACGACACGTGCCCTGGAGGAACTGAAACGCCCGGAGGAGGAGCCATGTAGACTTCCTCGGAGAGGTGACCGTGGAGGAATGCATTGGTGACATCCATCTGATGGAGAGGCCACCCTCGAACAGCTGCCACAGCTAAGAGGGTGCGCACAGTAGTCATCTGAGCAATCAGAGTAAACGTCTCATCGTAATCAATCCCATACTCCTGGGAGAAGCCACGAGCAACGAGGCGGGCCTTGTGCCGCTCAATGGATCCGTCAGGATGAGTCTTGACCTTAAAGATCCACTTGTAGCTAACAGGCACCACGCCTGAGGGACAAGGCATCAAATCCCATGTCTGGGTCCATTGAAAAGCCTCAAGCTCTACTGATATGGCCTACCACCACTCTGGGTGTAAAGCTGCCTCACGGTACGATTGGGGCTCCCGGTGGGTGTGAAGTGCGGTAAGAAAAGCCTGATAAGCTGGAGAATAGGATGCAATGGCAAAATAGCCAGAGGAGTCAGGAGAGTCAGAGGTAAAGGCAGAGTAGCCAAACCTGTCTGGAGAGTAGTCATATCTGTCAGGAGGGTGATGTTCGTGCGCTGGGTAGCGCCGAACAGGAGCAGGATCCACGACCGGGAAGGAGGGGGCAGCAGCATCAGGCGAGGGAGTACTAGTGTGAACCGACTCTGGAGGAGGAGCTGCAGACCGACGAACATAGACACGAGTAACAGGTGGTGGTAGAGGCGACGAGGGAGACGAAGGAAGTGGTGGTGGTGGTGGTGGCGGGGAAGATGGAGATGGAGTAGGCGTGGGTGGGGCAACAGAAAATGGGGGTAGAACGGGGATGTAGAGAGATGATGAAGGCGAGGAGGGTGACGCAGGAGGCAAGAAAAGATCCCAAGACTCAGGGGAAAAGTACGGGACATCCTCAATAAAGAAAACATGACGGGAGACACGGATCCGGCGAGCTAAGGGATCGTAACAATGATACCCCTTGTGCTCCCGACTGAGCCCCAAGTGAACACACCTAACAAACCTCGCAGAGAGTTTGGTGTGCTCATGGGGAGGAAGAAGAACGAAGCACGCACAGCCAAACGTGCGAAGAAGAGAGTAGTCAGGTGGACTGGAGTGGAGGCGCTCATATGGGGTGACACCGGACAGAGCAGATGACGGAGTGATATTGATGAGGTGGACAGCCGTCATGACAGCTTCAGCCCAATAAGAGTGAGGAATAGACACAGAGAGAAGCAAGGCTCGTGCGGTCTCAAGGACATGACGATGCTTGCATTCGGCAACGCTGTTCTACTCATGGGTGTGGGGACAGGACTGCTGGTGAAGAGTGCCGTGAGATTGAAGAATCTCACGCATCTCAGAGGAGAGATACTCCTTGGCACAATCAGACCGAAAGGTCTTGATGCGCCGACCAAACTGAGTGTGTATCATAGTGGTGAATCTCCTAAAGATGTGAGGGACTTAAGATCGATGACACATAAGATAAACCCAGGTGCACCTAGAGTAGTCATCAATAAAACACACATAGTACATGTAACCCGAAATGGATGCAACAGGTGCAGGACCCCAAATGTCCGAATGTACTAAATCAAATAAAGCATCAGATTGGGAAGCACTAGCAGAGAATGGAAGAGCTAGATGCTTTGCCAGTCTACAACCTGTACAAACAGAGAGAGGGAAGAAGGACGCTCGACCCAAAGCGCCTGAACGGAATACGCTTTTGAGTCGATCACTCGATATATGACCTGACCTTCTGTGCCACAGGTTGGCATTAGAGGTAACAGACATGACAGACGCAACAGGAACAGAAGACACATGTAGATGGTCCAGCTGGTAAAGTTCTTCTGCTCTGCGGCCCAGCCCAACCCTCTGACCCGTCTGCGAATCCTGCACAACACAAACAGAAGAGGTGAAGGTGACAGTCAGGCCAGAGTCGCAAAGAGAACTGATAGAGATCAGATTAATGTTAAGACGGGGGGCATGATGGACATGGGGTAGGGTCAGGCGATCAGAAGGGTCAGAGGTAGTAGTGACGGACCCACATTGCGGAATAGGGACAAGAGTCCCATCCGCAGTGCGAATCTCCTGGTGGGTGGTAGTGGGAGAACAGTCAGTGAGGACAGTGGAGTCAAAGGTGAGGTGACAGGAGGCACCCGAGTCGAAGATCCATGGAGCAGTAGTACCCGGAGTGGCAGAGAGATTATGAGTTGTCGAAGAGTTGGTGGAGGCGAGGTACCGAAGCAGTAACTCCTCAAAGCGCTGGAGGCGGTCAGAGTAAGACCGAGACTGAGCAGAAGTATCCGGAGTGGCAGAGAGACTGTGATCTGTCGAAGAGCTGGTGGAGGTGAGGTATTGCAACAGTAACTCCTCAAATCGTTGGAGGCGGTCGGAGTAAGACCGAGACGGAGCAGGAGTGATAGCAGGCGGTGCTGGAGTAGGGAGATCAGCAACAGCAGCAGTCTCGCCATCATGGCGGAGGAGACCTGGACGACGTCCACAGTCGACTGATGTAGTAGAGGGACGTGGCCCGAGAATACCATCAAAACGAGGAGACGGAGGGACTCGACGATCAGCGACGGTGTGCAGGCAGTATGGGAGCCAAGAGATGCTTCCTAAGGAAGGCATACCCCTGAAGTACGAGGGTGAGCCGGCACAATGAAGGTCTGAGGCAGTCCGTACAAAGGAGACGGACAGTTCGGGACAGAGGAGAAGGGGGGCGGTGGGACTTCAGAGGGTGCAGGAGGGGGTGGGGGTGCAGGGGAGGGTGGAGGGGGGGGGGGGCGACGGTGTGCAGAGGAGGAGTCGGGGAGGCCGGGCGGGCGGAAGGGTGGTGCGGGGGGGCCTGACGGCGGAGTGGAGGTGAGGGGAGGGGTCGGGGGGTCCTTGCGGGCGGAGGAGAGAGGCCAGGGGGGCGGATGGGCTGAGGGAAGGGGTGGGAGGGCCGGTCGGGTGGAGGAGGGGGGTCGGGGTGGGGGGGGAAGGAAGGGGGCCGGGGGGCTGTCGGGTGGAGGAGGGAGGGCCGGGGGGGCTGTCGGGCGGAGGAGGGGGGCCGGGCGGGTGGAGGAGGGTGGCCGGGAGGGTGGGCGGGTGGAGGAGGGGGGTCGGGCAGGTGGAGGAGGGGGCCGGGGGGCTGTTGGGTGGCGGAAGGGGGGCCGGGCGGGTGGAGAAGGGGGGCCGGGCGGGGTGGGCAGGTGGAGGAGGGGGGTCGGGCGGGTGGAAGAAGGGGGGGCTGTCGGGCGAGTGAAGGAGGGGGCCGGGGGGCTGTCGGGCGGCGGAAGGGGGGCCGGGCGGGGTGGGCAGGTGGAGGAGGGAGGTCGGGCGGGTGAGGAGGAGGGGGGGGGGGGGGAGGGGGCTGATCGGGTGAAGGGAGGAGGGGGGCCGATTGGGTGAAGGGAGGCCGGAGGGGAGGTGCTGCCGGAGGGGGATGACCGTCGTCGTCGTCGCCGCACGGGAGAACCCTAGAGCTCTGATACCATGTTAGGAGATGACGGCTAGGGTTTGGAGAGGAATAGGATACTCTCTATTGAGGGACTCAAGCCCAATATATATGTACATGTATGACCATACAACCCGACCCGACTGTACATGTAACCCGACCCATCTCTATACATTAACAGTAACAATTGGTTTTTTTTTTGTGGATCTGGATAAAATAAAAAAATTATAGGCCATAACCATCTCAAAACCAACTGGATGATATGGAAAAAAAAATGAATTGATACCCTAAGTTGGAGAATTGTTACTCCGTCAATTTTGGAATTTTTCTTGTATTGACATGCAAATCATATGTTACTTTGAATCTACAAACAATCAGATGTCAAGTTTTGGATCTTCAAACAATTGATCAATTGTTACTTCGAATATTGGATAGTAACAATTAGCTTTTTTGTGGATTTGGATAAAATAAAATAATTCTAGGTCATAACCAACTCAAAACTAGCTGGATGATATGAAAAAAAAAAATGAATTGATACCCTAAGTTGGGGAATTGTTACTTTGAATCTTGGAGAGTAACAATAGAGGTTTTTTTATATATCTAGACAAAATCATTGCATTGATTGTATGTATTTAGATTCTCTATAACCAAAATACATATAGTCAGTACAAGGATTCCATTGCTTGCTTCATTGAATTGATACTCTATAACAATTCCTTACCATAAAGTATGTTGGAGAATTGTTACTCTAATTGACTTGATACTCTATTAACAATTCTTCACTATATTAACTATTGGACTAATTCATACTCTAAATTTAGATTGATACCCCTATAAATTTTAGATTGATACCCTAAATCAAAACACCAAATCAGTACATAGATTCCTTTGCTTAATTGAATTGATACTCTATATTGGGAATTGATATTCCATGTATGATTCATTGTTTTATTTTTGTGTGAGAAATCCCTCTCTGAGAATGAGAGGGGGTTCGGCCTAGACCCCTACCAATTTATTAAAGGAGAACACAATAGTACAAAGATGCCCCGACCAGCTTAATTACAGAGATCAAGGAGGAATACTTGGGGTCCCGACGCGACATTACTCACCCAAAGATGGATTAGGGATTTGATGTGCGAGATAACATTATCCTCCGAGCCGATCCTCCCCTGAAAGGTCCAACGATTGTGCTCTGTAATGAAATACATTTTATTTGAAATACATTTGATATGATTCATTGTTGATTAACTCATATATATCAATGAAATACATTTTCAATTGATAAATACAATCCTATGATGTATAGACAAGTGAAGCCTGACATAAGTGCCACTTTTCCTTCATTTTATTTAATTGTTACTCCATATGATGCAATTGATATTTAATTATTTGCATGTATTTTTTGTATTAATCTCCTATCACATCTGATAAAAATTAACTTACCTCTTGCCTATTGGTCTCAGGAGTGAACAATGGTAATAAAGATGCAAACACATAAAATGGTCCAAGGGAGGCACTAGCCAAAGCCTCCTACAAAACAATCCTCCAATAGCCCTACATTGCAGAGGACATTATCTTCTGACAATGAGTCCGTGGACATTGCAAGTGAGTTCGTGTTGCGACAAAGAGGAGTGGCATCTCTATATAAGGGGAAGCAACACGATTATGACAATGCAGCTCAATCACACCCACAAACTGACCTCGAAGCAAAAAGAGGCACCAAGCCAGTGTCTACAGTGTCCACCCAAGTTGTAACTTCAGATGAGAAGTACAAAGTCAGAGAAGATGATTGTGACGATAGCCGCTCGGACGCATGACTCCTCAACATCGCAACGAGGCCATTGCAAGGGGCAGCGTGATTCTGAATTCAGAAGCAATGACGATAGTTGTACCTTCTGATTTTGAATTCAGAAGCAATGCGGTGGCCGTTTGGGATGTTTTGCATCCCAAACAGGGAGAAGGGTATTAAGAGCAAGTACAACAAGACAACCGACAACGTGAGTCCAGGGTTCACTACGTTGGGAAGGCACCAAAGCTTGAGAAGAACCTGGATGCGAAATCACAATTGATGAGTAAATGATCTGGAGACTCTGGTTGTGAATTGCATAAGAGCGGGATTCATCATAGATGGTCGGGTGTCCCCGTTTCAAAAGGTTGTCCTTCGTAAGAGTAATTTTCAGTGTTGTTAATCACATGAATATTTTGTGCTTCAATGGCACGTACAAATCATTTCCGCTTTGCCATTGGACAAGTGGTTGAGGAACCAGTGAAGCTTTGGTAAAGAGAGATGACAGAGAAAGTATATGCATTAGTAAACCTCAAAGTGGTAGGGTTACAGGTCCCGAAGAGGGAAAAACTACCCATAATTTGTAATAGGGGTGGAACATGGGCGGGTTGAAGGGTCTGCCCATGCTCAACTTGACTTGCACAAACCTTAACCCATTTTGCCTGTGGAACCGGGGAATCTGTGGAAGCCCAACCCGTGCTTGCCCATTCTAGTTGCTCGGGTTGCTCAATTTGCAAAATAATGGACGGTTTGGGCGGGTTGCTCAATTAGAAACGCTTGTGCACATAAATAGATGGAAAAAAAAAACCCCAACAGATTTTGAATTGCATAAAAAAAATCTTTGATTTGCATAACAAAAACATAAAGTCAAACCCATATCCTTACATATTTCAAATGAATTCTTAGCATTCAACATCAAACAGACAATCTTTGATTTCCATAAAAAAAACTACCAAAGCATTCAACCTTAGTGTGTTACTTCCTCGGGTTCCTCGGGTTGGGAAGATTGATGCCCAAACCCATCCAAATTGAAATCGGGTTGAACTTTTTTTGTCTAAACCCGTCCAAGTTTTAAACTAACTTTGCCCTGTTTGTCCATTGTTCAGGTTGGGTGGGTCGGGTTTGGGTCAGACCCGCCCAAGTCCCACCCCTAATTTGTAATAGATCTTCGAGTTTTGGCCATAGATTCTATGGTATTCTTCTAGAAAAAGTTGGTTCCCAAATAGTATGCTCGTTGGTAAAAGATGCTTTTGAGCAAATGTTACCTTTCTTAACCCTAACAAGGTTATAGAGTTCCGGGAAAAGTTCCTCAAGCGGATGGTCACCGACTCATTAGTCCTCCAAGAATTTGATATCTTTGTCGTTCCCTATAACAAATTTACTATTAAAGTGGTAGGCGCTGGGGGCCTTGATTATCTACTTCCAAAAGGAGAAAAGATGACCATATATTCTACTTCTAAGTTATACTGGTGAAAAACGCTTGAAATATCTCTTGATGATGATGTCTTTCTAGGTGTCCTCTTGGGCATGTTGCAATCTCCACCACCATTGTGCCAACAAGGCAATATTGAAGTTGTGTGCGTTGGTTACTCCCAATCATCCCATATATATATTTTTGATTATAAGAAAATGATGTTCATCAAAGATTGTAGGACGAGAGAGATAGACACATCCACTCTAGTGACCTTTTTTTTTGTGTCTTGCTCCCCATTCGGTAGGTTGTGGAATTGAATCATGTGGGTTGTGGGCCTTCCTCCCTTTCCGTCTTTGTGATTAGTTTATCTCTTGCCTTTGTAATGACTTATCTCTCGTCTTTACAGTAGTTTTATTTGTACTGTTGTGTGCGACAATATTACACTCAAGGTAAGGTTTGAACCTTGATCTACCTTGTGCTCAAAGCACTAAGAAAGGACGTATTGACCATGAGACCCTTCAGGAAAAGGGGGTTGGTACGTGGTGGTGGTAGGGGGGAGGGTCGTATGACACAAGTTTAATTGCCCCCAATGATACACATATAACCTTAACCTCAACTGGGATTTTTTTTGCTCCCATTGGGAACGCTATTACCTAATGTGCACAGAGAATGGGAGAGTCTGATTGGATCTAAAAAGGGTATGGGGGGGGGGGGGGGGGGGGTGCCCGGGTCGGGGCTATGTGTGTTTTTTTTTTAGAAGCTCGCCGTTATGTGTAAAGTATAAATATCTATTATTTCGTGAACGATCTAGATGCATCACTGATCATCTCGAGCGTCCCTCTACAGGTGCAAAAATATTTGGGGGACTTAGTGATCGATCCCTACAATAAGTCCGAACTTGTAATAAGGACACAAACAAGTCCCATGTCACATCAGGTCACTGGACAAGGAACATTTTTGCCAGGTGTCCTTGGTGACTTTTTTCGATCCCAATGGAAAGTTTTTTGCTCCGCCAGCGATGCTCTAGTTGCATCTCGACCATCAGATTTAATGTAAAAAGGATATGAGTGAGATGCACCTGTCGTGGCTGTGTGTAAAGTACCGGTCGGATGCATCTCGGTTGTTCCCTATTGTGTATGGATAAAGAGAGCATCGAATTAAATGTAAAAAGGGTACAAGAGAGATGCACATGTCGTGACAATGTATAAAGTACAGTTCGAATGCATCTTGATCATTCCCTATTGTGTACGAAGAAAGAGAGCTATCAGATTGAATGTAAACTACAAATTCAACGATCTAGATGCACCTGAAGCGTCCTCAGTGAGAACATCAATATTTCTAAAGTCCTTAACGTTAAGAACTGTTTGAAGCGCTTAACATCAATTTACCCCAAAAAAATTCGACCCTAAGAGCATTTCCAACAGCCTTCCAAATCTGCATTTTTTGAGGGCGAATTGTGCCAACCACACTGCATTTGGCCTCCAAATTTACAGATTTGGATTTTGACCTCCAAATTTGAAGATTTGGAGATGGTTTTGGAGGCCACCTCTAAAATATTGTTCATATTTTTAAATACCAAAAATATTCTCCATACAATATTAAACATATTTGTAATTACTATTATGTTATTTTTTATTTTATACAATAATTACTTTAACATTGTATATACTTAGATCCGCTAATCTGTTACAAAAATGGTATCATTGGAAAGGTCACATCGAGACCTTCAAAATGAGACTAATATTAAATTATTATATAATTAATTTTAAATTATAAATTTTTTAATTAATAAAATATAATTTTTGAACAATTAGCCTGTGCGTCCATGGCCTCTCCCCTCGGGGTAGGGGCCGGGGCAGGTGTCGGGGGCATCGTCGGCGTTGCAAAGGATGTGCGCTTATAAAAAAACATTACATGCATTAGTTGAAATACGAGGATCTATATTACATTAATTGAGATATAAGGATCTATATTACATTAAGTGAAAATACATCTAACTTACAATATGCCAAACACTGAAATATTAATACATCAAACTTGAAATAAACAACTTACATTACTTCATTGCTGTGTCTCTGCCATAAGTGTTCAATCAGTGCGTTCTTAAGTTCAAAGTGAACCTCCCTATCCTGGATTTTTCTATGTCGAGCGAGGAACCGTCAAAAATGCTCGTCATTATCGGTCTCTATTTCTTTAGCTCTTGAAGATTGAGTAGAATCAACAATATTCGGTTCCTCATCGCATTCATCTTCCACAATCATATTGTGTAGTATCACACAAGTAATTATTGTGTCGTGTAGCACTCGCTTATCCCAAAAACGTATTGGTCCCTTGATAATGGCAAATTGTGTATGAAGAACTTCAAATGCTCGTTCGACATCTTTATGATATCCTTCTCGTTTGACAGCAAAATACTACTTCTTTGGAACTTGGGGTTGGGATATAGTTTGTACAAGGGTGGACCATTTGGGTTATATCCTATCAGCCAAGTAGTAACCAATATCATAATCTTTTTCTAAAACAGTGTCATGAGCAGGAGAAGCAATACATATGCTAGTTTGTCAAATAAATTGGACGATTGCAATACATTTATATCATTATTGGAGCCGGTAACCCAAAATACGTATGTCATATCCATAAGTCATACGATGCTACTGCCTCGATAATAATCGTTGGCCCTCCATGACTTCCTGAGTATTGTCATGCCCAAGCCGTTGGATAATTTTTCCATGCCAAGTGCATGCAGTCTAAACTACCGAACATTCCTGAAAACCCTTGCTCTTCTCCTTTCTTTAGCAATCATGCAATATCATTTACACTGGGGTACCTAAAGTATTCTTCTTCGAAAACCTCTATAATTGCTCAATAAAATCTCTTCAAATATTAGATTGCAGTTGTCCACAAATCCTAATGTATTCATCGGTAATATCCACCGATG
Source organism: Chamaelirium japonicum (assembly GCA_947650365.1). Taxonomy (NCBI): domain Eukaryota; kingdom Viridiplantae; phylum Streptophyta; class Magnoliopsida; order Liliales; family Melanthiaceae; genus Chamaelirium; species Chamaelirium japonicum. Next base: position 15,190,170 of record OX393556.1, on the reverse strand, counting down.
TTTCATATGCCAACATACGATGTACTACTTTTTGCAAAGTAGATAATCCTAATTTATCGATAGCATCTTTCTTCTGTATGAAGAAGTTGTTGGGCTTTTTTACTACATTGACAATGTGAAGTAATAGACTCCTTTGACATCAGAACCTTTTATGAAAATTTTCCCCATATGTGGGGTTTTTAAAAAATTAATCATTCCAAAGTCGAGAGTTATCTTTTTTTCTCTCACGATTGATCACCACATGGCTAGAAATCGAGCCTCCATGTTTTTCTCACCCATTCTCTTGAAGATGCCAAGCCATGATGGCCTGGTTGGAGGCATATAATTGCTTTAAGATTTCCTCCTCCTCCATCTCTGTCAATTCTTACTCCCATTCTTGAACGTAAAGATCAAAGGTTTCGCCATCGGAAGAATAAGAGGGGATCCACGATGGTCAACCACCAAAGTTCATATTTGAATATGTGAAAATAAAAGAGGAGTGAAATATGGGGGAAGAGTTAGAAGTGTTGGTTCATATTTATAAAAGGGAAGAGTTAGATTCATATCCAATTCGATCTTTAAGAGTTTTGTCCTCTTGGAAGTATTAGATTCCTATCTTATTTGGTCATCATGTGTTTTATCCTTTTAATTACAAGCATTAGATTCTTATTTTATCCAGTCTTGAAGTGCGTTCTCCTCTTACGATTATTAGATTTCTATTTGATCCAGTCTTTAAGTGCTTTGTCCTCTTGTAAGTATTAGATTCCTATCTTATTCTATTCGGATTCCTATCTTATCAGGTCAACAAGTACTTTATCCTTTTACAAGCATTGAATTCCTATCTTATATGGTCATCAAATTCTTTATTCTCTAGCAAGAATTGGATTTCTATCTTATTTTGTTTTCGAGTGCTTTGTCCTTTTACAAGTATTAGATATCTATCTTATCCGATCTTCTATTGCGTTGTCCTCTTGCAAATACTGCATTCCTATATTATTCGATCATCAAGTGCTTTGTCCTCTTACACGCATTGGATTCCTATCTTATTCGGTCTTCAAGTGCATTGTCCTCTTGCAAACATTGGATTCTATCCTATCTGGTCATCAAGTGTTTTATCCTCACACAAGCATTGGATTCTTATCTTATCTAGTCTTTAAGTGAATTATCCTCTTACAAGCATTGAATTACTATCTTATCTGGTTATCGAGTGCTTTATCCTCTTACAAGCATTGGATTGCTATCTTATCCAGTCTTCAAATGCTTTAGTTTATAAATAGTGGCATGAAACTCTTCTCTTTTCACAAGTCTCATGCTTTAGCATTCTTCTTGACATATCTTCTTAGTCACAAATCCATCCCCATAGTGTATGACTTCCGTTCGAGGAAAGACATTCATCCATGAAGAAGACCAAGTCTTATGCATGGCATGACTTGAGATCTCCCAAGACCCAGTCTTGGGTACCCATCAAAAAAGGGACAAGATGTGGGAGAGGATCATGATAATTTTTCATCAGAATATCAAAGACTTCTATGAGGGACAAAGGAGCCCAAAATCCCTGGAATGTCGTATGACTCAATCAAAAAGGTTATCAATAAATTTCGGGGTTACATTCGATAGATTGAGCTATTTCACCCAAGCGACGCTTCTGAAGTTGACATAGGAAGTATCTAACTTTATATTTACATTACCTTGCTATTTTAAATATATCTTTTTTTCTTCTTTTTGTTTGGTTAGATTACTAAAGCTAGAACACTCTAGATGATCATGTTTAGCCGATCCTCAAGGATGCCAAGAAGTGGGACAACCTTTCACCTTCAAAGTTGGGATTCTCTGAAGGATCGAAGTCGAACTCGATATATTGATACAATCTCAACACGGAGACGAAGACTTCTATCTCATGGGTGACAACCAGTCTCCTACAAACAACTCAGCAAGTCGGCCTATTGGTAGAAAGAAAGAAAAGATGAAGAGAAGAAAATCGACAGAGTTTAGTTTTGAGAATGAAGGTATGATTTTTTAAAATGATATAATTTTTACGAATATAAAAGAAAATCAGGAAAAACGTGAACATAATAGGGAAACCATACAACAAATGATGATGATGATTAATCTAAAAAACAAAAAGAAAAAATTAAAGTAACGAGCTATACAATTAGAACAATGGATCAATATTTAACTCAACACCGCCAGCAAATCCATCTTCACCGTGATCGTGAGGATAGAGAAATCTTATTGATTGATTTAGGTAGGATTACCGATCCGAAAGAACGTACATATTTTCAAAGGAAAAAAGGAAATCATTAGTAAAAATAGTAATGATTTCCAAGGCAGAAGTTTCTTATCGGACGTACGAGGGTATTCTAGTCAGTTTGCAGGAGGAGCTGGACATAGAGGAGGAAATAAATATGGCAGTCCGTCAAGAGATCAATATAGAGGAGGCGGGCACGAGGGCGATCAAGAAGGGGGACATGGCTACAGAACCGATGACTATGGAGATGACCTTCCAGACTATTGAACTTCATGACTATCAACTATAGTTATCGTATTTCTTGCAATGTAATTTCTGCTAGTGCATGCCCGTGCTTGTCGGCATTGCAGCGGGCCTCCTTCGGCGGCAAGACACCTACCGGGCATCATTGCTTCCACCCACACCGTCGTATTTGGTGGCAACATACCTAACCGCCTTCAGTGGTCATACACTCCCGGCCGACTTCGGGCTGCTTTCAGCGACAATACATCTTAGTTATAGTGCATGCCCATGCCTATCCGTATGCGGGCGTGAACATGGTTTTTTTTTTTTTTTTTTTTTTTTTTTTGGGGGGGGGGGGGGGGGCGATCTTACCATCGCGAGAGGGGGGTATGAAGGGAGGGGATCACAGTTTCCTGATTTGGGGTTGGGGCGTGAACATGTTTTTTTTTTTAGATGAGTTGGTTTTTTTTTAAATTTGTATTACCAATTCTCGCTATGTTTCTTTGTAGTCTTTGTCAGTTTGAATGTTTTGTCCAGTCAACATGCGTGTTTTTATCTAGTCAGCGTTCCATTTTGTCTAATAAGCACAATACCATTGTACCATATTATATAGATTTGTAGTTTCCTCCGAGGCGGATTAAATAGATCCCCGTATGTATGTAATGTACTTTCTATTTCTATTGTAGTTTTATTTGAGGAGAATTCTATCGTACCCACTTTAGTATCGTACCAAAATTCATTGGGACCATCTGATTTCCATATGGTGAATCTCAGGCATCTACTTAGGGTTCATCACATTGTCCCTAGAATAATGCTCCAACCTCTACAATTCATGGAAATGAGATGGATTGTGAAGATGGGGTCAGTAAGGTATCAAAATTTTCAATTCGGTGCCATAGTAGAACCCTTGCTTTAATTAAAAAATTATTAATCTAAATATAATTTTAAAATCATTTAATATTAGTATTAGTTTAAAGATCTCGACAAGACCTTTTCAATGACATTTTTTTTCTTCTAAAAACATATTAATATTAATAACATTTATTAATGATTTGGATAGTATTCAGAGATGCTTTAAGAGAACCCCCACTATTTTTTCAACATTGAATAGAAAAAAAAAGTAACCGTAGACATAGACCAAGACCAATTTGCTCCCCCAAAAAAAGAAAACCCAACAACTCCGCTCAATACTTTGTCTCTATAAATAAGCAATCTTTGCGGTTTTCGCTGTTTGCAAAAACCCTATCCGTGTCCCCAACTCTCCCAGTCATCTCAGTGATGAAACCTTAACCATAGATATAGTCCCTTCAATCTTTCCTTTGGTAAAGTGATGAGATCAAGTTGTTGGTAAAGCGGCGGTGAGATGCTGGCCTGACGTTAGCCACAGTGTCTCCCCCCACCATGGCCAAGCATTCACTGAGACGCCGCCGTTGATCATCCTACCGAGCGGATTCCCCTTCCACGAATCCATCTCCACCTCAATCTTTTTCGGGTAAATTACACTTTACCCCTATGAAGGTTAGATAAAAAACACTTAACCCCCTATTGTTTATTTTGTTCCAAATCGCACCCTAAAGTTTGAAATGTTAGCACAATAACCTCTTTTGCCAACTACTTAATTTCCTCATTTGGTAATTTTATCTGATCAAAACTGAATTGAAGGAGGCAAAATGTAGTTTTTAAACTATAGGGGGGTTAAGTGTTTTTGAGCTAAACTTTAGAGGACAAAGTGTAATTTACCCATCTTTTTTTTTTCTATAATTAAAGGGGGCAAAATGTGGTTGGGTCCTCTGGAAATCGTTCGTCATTCTACTCCATTACACCAAGAGCACCTCTAGATTTACACCTCGAGCACTCTAACCCCACCTCAAGCATAGGCCACCAAAGAGAGAAAGGGAGAGCAGAGGAGTAGAGAGAAGATGTTTACGCCAAATGAACCCAAATGACGTATTTTGATATATATAGGCAATATGATTTACGTCATCTGTGATGACGTAAAGCTTTTACGCCATTTCAAATGGCATAAATCATTACACCATGACAGATGTCGTAATTCAAAATCAATACGCCATAAAAGATGGCATAATTCAAGGATACTGAGGGTACTTCAAATGATCGCTCCATCTTTACGCCATCTGTAATGGCGTAAACGATTTATGTTATCTAAGATGACGTACTATTCCATCTTTTAGAATTTATAAAATTTTATTTTATTTATTATAATATTAATATTTTTTGTTCAATTTTAATTTTTTTTTTGAAATTTCCAATTCGTTAGAACACCCTTGCTTTAATTAAAAAACTATTAATTTAAATCTAGTTTTAAAATAATTTAATATTAGTCTAGTTTTAAAATTAATTTAAAACTCTCGACAAAATCTTTCGAATGACATATATTATTTTTAAAAACATATTGATATTAATAATATTTATTAATGATTTGGACAAAATTCCAAGATGCTCTAAGAGAATTCTATCATTTTTTCAAGAGAAATGCTATTCAGTTTGAAGGTTTTCTAGATTTCACCGGCTCGATTGACGTGGCAGTGTGTGATTGGTGGTGTAAAAGTTGCCACGTCAATCGGGGTGAGCAGAATCAGAAAACCTTGGGACATTTGCTGTTTTTTCAACATTGATTAAAAAAAAAAGGTAACCGTAAACATTGACAAGACCAATTTGCCCCCACCAAAATAAGAAAACCCAATAACACCGCTCTATAAATCAGCAATCTTCGCGGTTTCGTGGTTTGCAAAAACCCTAGCCGTCGCCCCTGTTGGTGTCTCCGACTCCCCCATTCATCTCAGTGATGAAACCCTAACCATAGATCTGGTCCCTTTATCTTTCCTTCAGTGAAAGCGTTGAGATCAAGTTGCTGGTAAAGCGGCGCCGAGATGCTGGCCTGCCGTCGGGCACGGTGTCTCCCACCGCCACGGCCGAGCGGTCCCTGAGACGCCGCCGTCGATCATCCTACCGAGCGGATTCTCCTTCCACGAATCCCGCTCCACCTCAACCTTTTTGGGTAAATTGCACTTTGCCCCGCTGAAGTTTAGATCAAAAACACTTTTTGTTCCAAATCGCAACCTAAAGTTTGAAATGTTAGCACAGTACCCCCTTTTGTCAACTACTTAATTTCCTCATTTGGTAATTTATATCTGATAAAAACTGAATTGAAGGGGGCAAAATGTAGTTTTTAAACCATAGGGGTGCATAGTGTAATTTACCCATCTTTTTTTTTTCCATAGTTAATTTTTTTTGGGTAATTATTTTTCTATATTTTGATTTGTATCTCAATATCATCCATGCCCAAGTTGCGACATCAATTTATTGGAGTTTTAATGGATTTTTTTGTTGTCACCACCACCGCCGCCGGCAGGTGTAGTCCGCGTGTTCGCCGGAGATCCGATAGCTAATGCTGCCTACAACACCCGCGAGATCAAGTGTGGCCTATCGTTACACGTTGTGCTTCAACTTGTATGAGCTCATGTGTTACATCTGGGCCTCACAGATTCATCCAATGACAATGACTGCTGCTGTGATGAATTATTGGAAATTTCTTCGCATGTCAGACTTCAGAGATGCTTGTGGCATCAATGAGAAGATACTCCATTTTTCTGAGCTTGGTTTGATTCATCAAAATATCATGGGTTTTTTTGACTTACACCCCTACTTTTATATTGAAATTTGAGTTACACCCCCATTTTTCTAAAAATTTAACTTTACCCCCCAATCCAAGTCGCTTGACTGTGACCGACCCTTTAAAAATGGTTTTTGTTACTTATACCCCAACTTTAATGTGAAAATTTGAGTTATGCCCCAACTTTTAATGGGTCGCTCACCATCAAGTAATGGATTGGGGGTAAAGTCAAATTTTTAGGAATGTAAGGTTGTAACTCAAATTTACTATGTCTAACATTTTAGCAGGCTGATTATTTTAGCTAATTTAATTTATTTAGCAGTGACAAGATAGAATTATGCACCATAGTTTAAAAGATCGGTTTCGGCTGAAATTTTGTATCCTAGAATACCGAGATATTTTCATGAAAGAATTTGAAGAAATTTTTGTGAAATCTTGTTTCTTACAGAAAACTGATATCTTCGTGAAATTCTGTGATTTTTATCGATTTTTCTTTGCTTGCTATGTACCAAACGGCTATATATTGAAAAATGCTTTTCGGTTATTGGCAAGATTGGAAAGACCGGTTTCGAATGAAATTTCGGAGGCCTGGAAAACCGAGATATTTTGCTGAAATATCGTGAATTTTTGGCTTGTTTATATAGTTTTTTCATTCATTGGTTGTAGGATGTCTATGTTTTCGACAGTTGATGTCTTGGATGTGGAATTAGAAAGACAACCAAAATGTTTGATTTGAAATTAGAAAGGCTAGTGTAACATAGCAATCTGAGTTTAGAAGGAATAGAGTAAGCACAGCTTGTATGGCGGAAGGCTTGATGATTTGATCAATTAATGTGTCAGGCTAATGTAGCCTAGCAATGTAAGTTTAGAAGAATTAATATGTACAATGTTATTGAGATATGACCTATAATTGAAAATAGGTCACGTTAGTGTCTTTTGAGAAGGATTAATGGCACTTTTCTTTGACAGCCAGAGTAGTTTTTTGTGGAAGTGTTCGTCATAGTAAAATGCTACTCACCCAATCCCAAAAGCATTTTTGCTACCTGATTGATTTGCTGCACTTGCTTACGGCCCAATTGTTGTCTGCCACGTTGTCCATTAGAAAGGGATTAATGAGGGGACTATACTTGCTGCCGGACGTAAAATGCACTACACTGCCACATTATGAATGAGACCACGATTGGGCCGTGCGAATCAATCGGGTAGCAAAAATGCTCCCCCAATTCTTTTCCATCCTATTATCTTAGACCCTGATGCTGCATGATCACAGCCCTTCAAATGCCAATGTCAGTTGTGATCATCGAATGCCATGTCAGGGTCCAGTAGAAAAAGTTGAGCTGAATAGCATTACACTGCAGCATATCATCATGGTGATTATCCCATTTATTTGGGGTCGGTCATATAAAACATTATTGGGAAGTTATTCCTTCACAGGGCTTTTTTATGATACCATAAATTTTTTTTTTCATTAATGTTATTTTAGGTCTTTCTTTCTTGACAGTTTCATAACATTTCATTGTCTTCTCCTTGTCATGGCTGTCTGTGATTTTCGTTGTATATATTATTAGCTGCTTTTAACCATTTTAACCTCAAAAGATGCGACATTGCAAGCACTACACTTTCTTTTTATCAACTGTAATCTTTTCTGATATATAACATCTGTATTTACATTTTTTATTTGTCAGATATGTATAAGGAATCTAAAAAGAAACTTATTATTGTATTTATGGGAAATCATTTATGAGTAAGATCACATTTTTTTGGGCTGGACCGGCCATGTGGTCAGAGAACAGGGCGCTAGAGAAAGGGGTCCAAGATGGCTGAAAATCCAAAACAGGGTAGGCAGCAACTATTATTTATTAATTTGATAATCCCGTGAACATGACATCAATGCCCAGGATTTGCACGCGCAAACTAGGCACACCGGCCTTGAGGGAAATATCACTAGCCATCAGACCAAGAGCCTGTTGGTTATGTAAGTTAACATTGCTTTTTAGAAAGATTACATCATCTAATTTTAGTTTTACTAATTTTGTAAATACCATTTTTTTTTTCTATAATTCCAATTTAGAGTTCAATCTATTTATTTTCTTATTAATTAGCTCCACATATCATTCTATCCATAATATACTCAGCTGAATGTTACTGTTAAAATCTTAATTATCACCTCCCTTGAAGATCAATGACAACTAAATGTTAATCGTTGCCTTGATGACTTAGCCTTATTCCTTATAATGCCCATTTTCTATTCTGAAGTAGATCAGGTTGGACCTTACCAATAACTGTTATTCTGTACCCTTGGATAGCTGTAAGAATTCTGATTATCAAAAGACCCGAGGACTGTAAATGAGAATTCTGTTGTTCTGTACTTTTGGATAGCTAAGAAAACTCTAATTATCGAACAAAACTAGGAGGCTAAAAATGTGAATTGTTACTTGGTGAAGTGTTGGATATTGATTTTATGCTGGTTTGTCATACTTTTTGTATGTTCTAATGATAATTTTATTTTATTTCATGTGTTTTATTGGTTTGATCCATTAAAGGAATTCTTTACTGATCCTCGTTAAACACTTCTCATGCTGTTTGCATGTGACCCCTAGCATCCACATGTTTTTTTTTCTTTTTTCTTTTTTGAGAAAACCTTGGATCCACATGTGGTCTGATGTTTGTACTAGTTTATAGTTCCATTTTGTTTTCCCCCATCAAGCCTGATTCAGTTTCTATCATCAAAAGCCATAGGACGATGGTTTTAAACTTTGGTTTTGTGTTTGATTTCGGGCTAGACCGAAACCGAACTTCGACCAGAATTTCCAAATTTTGGCCAAAATGGTGGAAAATTTTTTACATGGGTGAAAAGGGTTTTTGTTGGTTTTTTTTTGAATTTTGAATTTAGATCTTTATAGTTTTTCTGCTTGTGCATGCATATTTACATGGATTGTTTAAAGTAAACACACCAAAAACAGAGTAAGCTTGCTTGTACCATGATAACCATCAATGTAGAATACCTGTAAACTAAAAATTATTTAAAGAAAACACACCAAAATTACCTTTTACCCCCTTCAATTCAGTTTTGATCAGATAAAAATTACCAAATGAGGAAATTAAGAAGTTCACAAAAGGGGTATTACCTTATTGAGCTAAAATTTCCAAACTTTAGGGTGCAATTTGGAACAAAATAAACTACAGGGGGGTTAGTGTTTTTGAGCTAAACTTCAGGGGGGCAAAGTGTAATTTACCCATCGTTTTTTTCAATGGTTAATTTTTTTGGTGATTATTTTTCTATATTTTGATTTGTATCTCACTATCATCTATACCCCGGTTGCGACATCAATTTATTGGACTTTTCATTGATTTTTTTTGTCAATGCCGCCGGCGGCGGGTGTAGTCCGCGTGTTTGCCGGAGATCCGATGGCTGATGCAGCCTACAACACCCGCGAGATCAAGCGTGGCCCGTCGTTACATGTAGTGCTTCAACTTGCATGCGCTTATGTGTTACATCTGGGCCTCACAAATTCATCCAATGACAATGATTGCTGCTGTGATGAATTATTGGAAATTTCTTCGCATGTCAGACTTCAGAGATGCTCGTGGCATCAATGAGAAGATACTCCATTTTTCTGAGCTTAGTTTGGTACTTTGGTTCATCAAAACATCTTGGGTTTTTTTGACTTACACCCCTTCTTTTATGTCGAAATTTGAGTTACACCCCCCACTTTATAAAGAATTGACTTTACACCCCCAATCTAAATCACTGGACTGTGACAGACCCTTTAAAAGTGGGTTTTCTTTTACTTACACGCCCACTTTAATCTAAAGATATTAGTTACACACTTACACCCCAACTTTTAAGTGGTCACTCACAGTCAAGTAATGGTTTGGGCTTTTGGGGGGTAAAGTCAAAATTTTTAGTAAAGTGGGGTTGTAACTCAAATTTCGACTGAAAAGTGGGGTGTAACTCAAATTTACTATGTCTTCAATTAAATTATTTTAACTAATTTAATTTATTTAGCAGTGACATAACTCATAAGATTGAATTATGCACCTAGGTTCAAAAGATTGCTTTTGACCGAAATTTTGTTTCTCGGAATGCTATTTTGATGAAAGAAATTGAAGAAATTCTTGTGAAATATTGTTTCTTACAGAAAGCCGATATATCTCGTGAAATTCTGTGATTTACATCGATTTTTCTTTCCTTGCTATGTACCAAACGGCTATATATTGAAAAATGCTTTTCGGTTATAGGCAGGATTGGAATGCCCTGTTTCGAATGAAATTTTGGAGGTCGGGAAAACCAAAGTATTTTGCTGAAATATCGTGGATTTTTGGCCTGTTTTGCGATAGATTATGTTGCAATTTATATAGTTTTTTCATTCATTGGATATAGGATGTCTGTTTTCTACAATTGATATATTAGATGTGGAATTAGAAAGTCTACCAAAATGTTGATTTGAAATTAGAAAGACTTGTGTAACATAGCAATCTGAGTTTAGAAGGAATAGAGTAAGCTCAACTTGTATGGCGGAGCCACTGAAGGCTTTATGATTTGATCAATTGATGTGTACAGGCTAATGTAGCCTAGCAATGAAAGTTTAGAAGAATTAATCTGTACAATGTTATTGAGATATGACCTATAATTGAAAATAGGGCACTTAATGTGTCTTTTTAGATGGATTAAGGACACTTTTCAATGACAGCCAGAGTAGTTTTTTGTGGAAGTGTTGCTTCATAGGAAAATGCTACTCACCCAACCCTAGAGCATTTTTGCTACCCGATTGATTTGCTGCACTTGCTTACGGCACAATTGTGGTCTGCCACATCATCCGTTAGAAAGGGATTAATGGGGACTACACTTGCTACCGGACGTAAAATGCACTTCACTACCCCATTATGATGTGGCAGACCACGATTGGGCCGCAGCAAATCAATCGGTAGCAAAAATGCTCTCTTCAACCCTTTTTGATCTTTTTCTCTTATACCCTGACGTGGCATGATCATTGGCTTTCAAATGCCAATTTCAGTTGTGATCGAATGCTATGTCAGGGTGCTGGAGAAAAAGTTGAGCTGAATAGCATTGCACTGCCGCATGTCGTCAGGCAATTTATCCCGTTTATTTGGGGTTGGTTATATAAAACATTATTGGCTAGTTATTCCTTCATATAACTTTTTTTTGTTACCGTACGTTGTTTTTCATTAATGTTATTTTAGGTATTTCTTTCTTGACAGTTTCATAACATTTCATTGTCTTCTCCTTGATAGGGCTGTCTTTGATTTTCGTTGAATATATTTTTATCTGCTTTTAACCATTTTAACCTCAAAAGATGCGACATTGCAAGCACTACACTCTCTCTTTATCAACTGTAATCTTTTCTGGTTTATAACCTTTGTATTTACTTTTTTTATAAGATTCGTATGAGGAATCTGAAAAGAAACTTATTATTGCATTTATGGGAAATCATTTATAAGTAAGATTACATATTTTTTGGCTGGACCGGCCAAGTGGTCAAAGGATAGGGCACTAGAGCAAGGGCTCAAAGAGGGTCGAAGTTCCAAACGGGGGAGGCAGCAACTGTTATCTATTAATTTGATAATCCTGTTGACATGACATCAACGACCAGGATTCACACACGCAAACAAGGCACACTGGCCTTGAGGGAAAGTTCTCTCCACGGTGTCCATACCGGGAGTCGAACAGGGGAGAGAGGAAATACCACCTGCCACCAGGCCAAAAGCCCATTGGTTAAGTAAGATTACATTGCTGTTATCTTATTTAATGTAAGTTTTTTTTTTTTTGAGGTGTATAAGTTTTTTCTTCAGGCTTTGGTTACTTGGTGAGAGCAATGCAACGGCTGGGGGGATGTGTGTGTGTGTGTGTGTGTTGGGAGGGGGAGGGGATTGTGTAATGGTTGGCCTCCACCATCCGGATTAGCATTTTTCATTTGGTAATTATGTCGTTGATCTCCCCGGTTATCATCTCTGGAAGAATGCTGTCATGTTCCCGTTGTAGCGATTCAGAATTTTAGTTATTGGTTTTTATTGAAAGCTTTGATTTGTGGAAAATCTAAATCGATTATCATAGTGGAAGTGATCTTGATAGAAACGGAGGGGTTAATGGGAAGAACTTGATAACAGGACGAAGCTAACTTAAGATAATGTTCTGCATAGAGAGATCAAGATATCAGCGATAATGTCTCAATAACTTAAGATATTGTGCACATTGAAAATTCAAGAACTCGAAAGGGGATCATGAGTCTTCTCATTAAATAATTAATCAACAAAACTATAAAACTGAAAATGTGAATTGCTAGGTTTTTGCTGGTATGTCTTTTACTCGAATGCACCATTTAAAGAATTCTTTACGGATGCTCATTAAACAGTTGTTATGCTGTTTGCATGCGACCTGTAGCATCTGCATTTTTTTTGCAGAATCCTTTCATCCGTGTGTTGTCTGATGTTTCTACCAATTTATAAAATATCTACTTATGAACATTTCAAATTCTTTTTTCTTTTTTCAGGGGAATCAATGTGGTTTTTTTATGTGGTGCGCTAAGTTGTTAAATATCTGAAGTGATTGCATATGCGGAGCTGGAAGGAAAAAGATCAAGGAGTTAAAAGGAGGAGGTACGGAAGCTGAAGAGTAGGCTAAATGGTCGTCAAGCGGTGATCGAGGAACAAAGGACAAAGATTGTCGATGGGGCAATAGATAGTCAACTTATGTTTAAGGAACTGTCTAGGTTGTCACCAAAAAACTAAATGTATGTGTGTACTGAAAAACAAGTATTTGACTATGTTGTGATTTGAGGTATAATGAAGAATATGTATTGTTCTATGAAGTGCTTTTATGTATAATGATTTCCTCCATTAATGTAATGTGTACACGCATGCCCTTGCATGTAAACATGCACTGGTATGTATACACACACACCCTTGTTTTTGTACACATAACAGGACTATATGTACATATGCCTTGGTATGTATGTACACGTACCCTTGTATTTATACACTTTTATGTCTATATGCATACACAAATTGATTTGTATACACGTAGTAGAGTAATATGCACACATAACAAGGCTTGTATATATACATACATTTGCCTGTATACACATGTAATGGTCTTGTATTAACATATTAGGCTTTATACACTCACATCAACTATTCTATATACACATAAAAAAGGTTACAAGCGGACTAGGATTTATATACAAAGATAAAATGCATTGAGTTTTAAATAAGTAAAGATTGATTCACACCAAGTCCATATAACACATTGAGTTTAGAGCCAAAAGCCTTGTAAGTTTGGATCTTTGAGTGCAAAAATTAATAAAAACATTCAATTTTGTGTCGTTACACCAGGCAACAATTCATAAGATATGATCGTCAAGAACCATGTACTTCATGAAGAAAATTTCACAATCCAGGCTATATTAAATTGAAAATAAGATTGTGTCGATAGATTTATTAAAAAAAAAAAGATGAACTACTACAATAAAATCAAGTAGCTTTTACCTTGTAGTTTGTTGCATACTGTTAGATACGACAGAAGGCCAAGATTGAATTAATGTTGCTCTCCTTTAGCACTTCGCTCAACAATTCGTTCACAAATTTCTTTCCTTGATCGAAAAAATCATTTGAAATAACGAAAGTGTATGACTTGATTATCTTGTTTTTCAAATCACACCGCCATACGCCCATGTAGCTGAGTTTGCAGTGGTGCAATGATAAAAGATGCTTTGTCGACAACGCCTAGGGTGACATCCTAATCATTTTGAAACTTCTTACAATCATAAGCATTCTGTCATAGAATATATTAATTATGACACAACTAGTTATTTAACAACATATATATATATATATATATATATATATATATATATATATATATATATATATATATATATATATATATATATATATATATATATATATATATATATATATATATATATATATATATATATATATATATATATATATATATATATATATATATATAGGCGGGGATGCTGGACCTGAGGTGCAGCAAGAACGATGCACCTCGATTTTGTTTTACCTACTTAGAAGTTTTGGAATTGGATGAAATTTGGTAAGGGTGTTGTCTAGGGTAAGGTGACCATCCTCACAAATTTTCATCAAATTCCAAAACTTCTAGGGGGGGTCAAATGGTCGAAGCAAAATCAGCCGTCCGCAGTCACCGTTAAAATCTGTAGATTTTGCTTCGATCATTTGACCCCCCTACAAGTTTTGGAATTTGATAAAAATTTGTGAGGATGATCATCTTACCCTATACAACACCCTCACCAAATTTCATCCAATTCCAAAACTTCTAGGTAGGTAAAACAAGGCCGAGGTGCAGCGTTGTTGCTACACCTCGGGTGCAGGCTCCCCGCCCCCATATATATATATATATATATATATATATATATATATATATATATATATATATATATATATATATATATATATATATATATATATATATATATATATATATATATGGGGGCGGGGATGCTGGACTTGAGGTGCAGCAAGAACGCTGCACCTCAGGCTTGTTTACCTACCTAGAGGTTTTGGAATTTGATAAAATTTGGTGAGGGTGTTGTCTAAGGTAAGATGATCATCCTTACAAATTTTCATCAAATTCCAAAACTTCTAGGGGGGTCAAATGGTCGAAGCAAAATCTGCAGATTTTAACGGTGACTGCGTACGGCTGATTTTGCTTCGACCATTTGACCCCCCTAGAAGTTTTGGAATTTGATGAAAATTGGTGAGGATGATCACCTTACCCTAGACAACACCCTCACCAAATTTCATCAAATTTCAAAACCTCTAGGTAGGTAAAACAATGCCTGAGGTGCAACGTTCTTGCTGCACCTCAGGTCCAGCATCCCCGCCCCCTATATATATATATATATATATATATATATATATATATATATATATATATATATATATATATATATATATATATATATATATATATATATATATATATATATATATATATATATATATATATATATATATATATATATATATATATATATATATATATATATATATATGGGGACAGGGAGCCTGGACCTCAGGTGCAGCCTCAACGCTGTACCGGGGCTCGGCATGGAAGCCACGTGTTCGCTGATCCGATTTCCGGTGCATTAATCCCGCCCAAATTGTCAGCAATAGCCTCAGCCGTCCGATCTTGTCGATCCAACGGATCGGATTCCACCGGACCGGATCGGGGCAGCTGTTACTGTGGCGGCCACAGTAACAGCGCCTTTTTTGGTCCGGACGAATCCGGTCCGTTGGATCTGATGAATCGGGCGGCTGAAACCAATTTCGCGGTTACTGTAGCTGCTACAGTAACCGCGAAATTGATTTCAGCCGCCCGATTCATCGGATCCAACGGACCGGATTCGTCCGGACCAAAAAAGGCGCTGTTACTGTGGCCGCCACAGTAACAGCTGCCCGATCCAGTCCGGTGGAATCCGATCCGTTGGATCGACAAGATCGGGCGGCTGAGCTAATTTGGGCAGGATATGATGCACCGGAAATTGGATCAGGGAACAAGATCGGGCGACTGAGGCTATTGCTGACAATTTGGGCGGGATTAATGCACCGGAAATCGGATCAGCGGACACGTGGCTTCCATGCCGAGCCCCGGTGCAGCGTTGAGGCTGCACCTGAGGTCCAGGCTCCCCGTCTCCTATATATATATATATACATATATATATATATATATATATATATATATATATATATACATACATATATATATATATATATATATATACATACATATATATATATATATATATATATATATATATATATATATATATATATATATATATGAGAAACAAGATGCTACCTTTGAAAACAGCGTTCTTCGCTGCTTTGATAGGTCGCCGATGGCTATCAAAACCTTGAACGACGACAAATGTCATTCGAACTCATAATCGGGAGGTGCTAGAAGTCATCAGAGGTGGTTGCCGGGTGCAGATGTTCTCAGAGGTCACGGAATGAGATGGGGTGATGAATGGACGGCTCACAATAGAAGTAGTCACTAAAGTTCTCTATCGGTGGAAGCCGATAGATGGTGTTAGTGGAGATCATAGGTGGAGGTGATCAGAGGTTGTTTATGTTGATTTTGGCCGGAGATCATATGTGGCGCGGTCGTGGTGGGTTGTCAAAGCAGCAAAAACGCTGCTTTGAGAGGTAGTGTCCTGGCCCTATATATATATATATATATATATATATATATATATATATATATATATATATATATATATATATATATATATATATATATATATATATATATATATATATATATATATATATATATATATATATATATATATATATATATATATATATATATATATATATATAGGGGATGGGGAGCCTGGACCTCAGGTGCAGCGTGAATGCTGCACCGGAGCCGCTCCCCGCGCGCCACCTGTCCCAAAACCCAGTCGGATCCCGTATAAAACCCCGGGACGAAACACAGCCGTCCGATTCTTTCGATCGGACGCCAGATCCGGCCACCCGACTGCCAAATGCACGGGACGAACCATAGCCGTCTGATCCGTGCAGTGCACCCCGCCCGCTGCCGTCTGATCTGTGCAGCGCACCCCCGCCCCGTGTATCAGTTGGGCCGGGTGATTCCTGTCCGTTCGATCGAGGGAATCGAACGGACGGAAACGTTTTTCGCTGTTACTGTAGCCGCTACAGTAACAGCGAAAAACGTTTCCGTCCGTTCGATTCCCTCGATCGAAAGGACGGGAATCACTCGGCCCAACTGATACATGGGGCGGGGGTGCGCTGCACAGATCAGACGGCAGCGGGCGGGGTGCACTGCACGGATCAGGCGGTTGTGATTCTTCCCGTGCATTTGGCAGTCGGGCGACCGGATCTGGCGTCCGATCGAAAGAATCGGACGACTGTGTTTCGTCCCGGGGTTTTATACGGGATCCGGCCGGGTTTTGGGACAGGTGGCGCGTGGGGAGCGGCTCTGGTGCAGCATTCACGCTGCACCTGAGGTCCAGGCTCCCCGTCCCCATATATATATATATATATACATATATATATATATATATATATATATATATATATATATATATATATATATATATATATATATATATATATATATATATATATATATATATATATATATATATATATATATATATATATATATATATATATATATATATATATATATATATATATATATATATATATATATATATATATATATATATATATATATATATATATAGAAACAAGATGCTACGTTCGAAAACAGCATTCTTCGCTGCTTTAATAGGTCGCCGATGGCTATCAAAGGCATGAACGATGACAAAGGTCATTCGAACTCATAATCAGGAGGTCCTAGAAGTCATCGGAGGTGGTTGCCGGGTGCGGATATCCTCTGAGGTCACCAGATGAGATGGGGTGATGAATGGATGGCTCATAATTGAAGTAGTCACCGAGGTCCTCGATCGGTAGAAGTCGACAGGTGTGTCAGCGGAGATCACCAGTAGAGGTGATCAGAGGTTGTTTATGGTGATTCTGGTCGGAGATCACATGTGGTGCGACCATGGTAAAAACGTTGCTTTAAGAGGTAGTGTCCCGGCCCCCATATATATATATATGTATATATATATATATATATATATATATATATATATATATATATATATATATATATATATATATATATATATATATATATATATATATATATATATATATATATATATATATATATATAGGGGCATGCTATGCTACGGCATGCGGTACGTGTGGCACCGCACCGCAGCCGTCTGATGCATGCGCTGCGTGCATCACATGCACGCAGCGGTGCATCAGACGGCAATGGTGCAGTGCCGCACTTACCGCATGCCACATTATAGCATTTCTCTCTCTCTATATATCTATATAACAAGGGACGTCGGTTTTGTGCTGACGAGACAAAACGGAACAAAAAGCTGACTAGGACAAGCTGGCTGGACAAAAATGAACCGAATAGGTCTAACAATTTGGTCAAAAATCAATGCACGATCTCTCCTTGGTTTCAATCCCAACCCATTTAAACTGCACTAAACTCCTAAAATCCTGGCCCAATGAAAATGCACTAAACCTGACTGTTCATCCCATGATCGTTGTTCGTATCAACGACTATTAACCCGCCTGCTGACATTTCGGCCGTCCGAAACCATCGGGTCGATCTCGAGGAATCCTTTCGGACATAGACAGCTGTAATTGATCGATTATAGGGGGAGGGGGAGTTGGTCGTGCCGAAGGCGCCCGCTTTGTACCAATCGGCACGGGCGATGAAATGGGTGTCTCTATGAATGCCGGTATTGTCGTTGAAAGTGTTTGTTGTCGAAGGCGTTCAGGTGTGTTGCCACCGAAGGCGGCCCGCTGCAGTGCCGACAGGTACGGGCATGCACTAGTATATGTATACCATAAAAAAGGGAGAGATGTATATGATATTCTCAAACGTGGTAGGGGTTAGCTTCCTCCCTATCTTTCAGCAATAGACCGCATGCATTTATGACCTATAATTCATAATAATTTATGTAGAAGGGAAATTGTGTTTAATATCATAATGTAAAATCGGGATAAACTTACGCCATCCTCAGTCATCTCCCAGTACAAAAGTTTCATCACTTGTTTCCGCGTAACATGGATGTCAGGACGATTTAATATCCTAGTACTACTACAAAACATAAAAATGAAGATAAATGAACATATAATATATGGCAAAAGTGAATTTAATTAAATTATAAATATAATGTTGTATGGAAATGATGATGTGTTAAAAAATTCTTTTATTCTACTCAATTGTTTTTCAAAAATCAATAATTTACCGTGATAAGGACGCTTTGGGGCATACAAAATCTATAAAAACAAAAACAAAATTAAATATAATTTATAATAGTTTACTAATTTGAAATAATCTTATGCGCATACCATCTCCACAAGACTGAGTGTTGACCCATCACCAATATCGATTATGTGCTATATCAAAAAATATAAACATTATACAATGTAACTCTAAAAAATTATAAAACAAAACCTAAATTAATAAATGAAGTTGTACTTACTGCATGAAATTATTTTTTTACCTCCAGAAAGTGTCTTTTTTTACTTTTACAATTACAAGTTCCGAGCCTTTGTCATCAATAGGCTTTTGCGGATCTTCAGGCTTGGCAGTTCCCAAATGGAGTAGCTCTTTTAATCAAATAATTTCCTCATTTAAGGAAATGTTTTCCTCCATAGACAGTCCTATCTGAATTAAGTTTTCGTCTGCTCTCAATGTATTGCAGCTTGTTCGACTCCATTTGTTGATTAATATTCATAATTTCCTCCCTATGTTCGTCATTCAATTCGCGTTGCATGCGCTCCACAGCTTGCAAGCCCATCTCATCATTGTTTTTTTACAACACATGCCAATGATTGGCATTTTCTTAGTCTACACCAGAATGGTAGATTAAACATAAGATATGATTATATTCACAATTACTCCATATATGTATAAACACACTTGTCCATGTACAGAGATAACTGATTCTATACACATACAATAGGTTGTATACACACATACCAGAGTATGTATACAACCATACCCTTGTATGTATACAAACATACTCTAGTCAGTATATACACATACTAGGGTAATATACACAAATTCCCTAATATGTATTCATGCATAGATTGGTCTGTACATGGAGATTATGAGAGCTAAGGCTAAAGATACACAAGATTACCATTCATGCAGTAACAAGAAAGGTGGGAGCAAAAATTGGAAAACACACATACCTTGGTCTCCTCCCTATTCTACTCATTGGGTTGTGGATCTTGGCCGACTCCATTAGAGATAATTAGGAAGATCTCCTCTTCGGGTTGGAGTTGAAGCAAGATCTATAACATGGTAACAACACAATATATTTTGATTTAAATATAATATTAAAACTTTAAAGAAAATTATAGAACATATCAAATAAATAAAATCAATTACATCTTCAGGGCACAAGTTGTTAAATTTCTTAACAAACAGTGAGTCCGACAAAACGTCTTCCTCGGCCACTAAAATAATCAAGGCCTTATTTGCTGATTGTTTGCTAAAAACAAGTTTGTGTGTTCAAATAGCCACACCCCTACAATCAATGCACTTATATAATTAGAATTTTAGTAGTGAAATAATATTTGACTATAACTAAAGTACATGTATTTTTTAATTACTTACATTCAAAACAATATGGCACAACCGCCAAGGTAGCCAATTGGCTGGCTCTCTCTCTTCTTCTTCGGACATATTTGTCCAGTTCTCGAATAAAAAAGACATACACAACTCTTGCCCAATCATACGAACCGAAGAATTTAAGTCATCTGCATATTTCACTAATGGTTCGGGGACAAAATAATTGGTTTGAGCAAACAATAAAGTGCAGAAGACAAATAACACAAACATTTGACTTATTTTATTTTTGAGAAATCACAAACATTTGGCTTATGAGAGTCATATATTCCTCTGATACACTCACAATTAAAGTGACCATTTTATCTTCAATTGTACTTCTAAACAAAGGTTTGCGATCAAAATGCACCACTTGAAGCTCACTCTTATCTTCATGTCGATCAAAGCTCACAAGTCACCTTCTCATTCTCTGCCTAGTTATAAGTGTGACATCTTGACTAGTAAATTCAACAAATGTGCTTCCAATGTCAAACCCCCTCTTCACCATGCAATTGAGGGATCTAATATCGTCCTCTCTAGTAACGTATCAGACGTGTCAAGCAGATGACCAAATGGAGTGCTTCGTAACTTATTAACTGGGGTTCTAAAACTCTTAAGCCTTCAATAAAATCTGTAAAGTATTTACAAAAGCACCTACTGTTAATTAGATCATCTGATTTCTTCTTCTTAGTTGGAGCATTTATAACTTTGGGGGGTTTGGCCACTCTCCCAGATGGCCCATGTGTCTTTACTTTAGGTTCTGTAGATATTATATTCGTACAATTTCTACATAAAATATAAAAAATATTAGCATACAAATTGCATAGAAAACGAACACGTATACCCAAGTTATGCTAATATTTTATACATACCCAACCTTGTATCTATACAGACATATCATATCTGTATACCTAGCTAGCCTTGTATCTATACATGTGTATATATATATATATATATTTGCTGATTTTTGGTGGAGGTCCTATCTATGGCATGATGATCATCCTCACCAAAAATCAGCAAATTATAAAACCTCTAGGTCCCTCAAATTTTTTTGTCGGGAAAGATAAGTTTGTTTGACGTCTGGCAAGAGAACCGTACTGCATATATATATATATATATATATATATATATATATATATATATATATATATATATATATATATATATATATATATATATATATATATATATATATATATATATATATATATATATATATATATATATATATATATATATATATATATATATATATATATATATATATATATATATATGGGTCAGGATCGGATGACCCAGCAAATTTTGACCCATTAATAACCCAACACCCTTTGATGCACTTAGAGGTTATAGAATGGGCTGATTTTTTGTAGACATGTCGTCTATGATATGTTGATCATCCTCACAAAAAATCAGCCCATTCTAAAACCTCTAAGTGCATCAAATACGCTCTTCAAATCAACGGTTTTTGACTGTCAATTTTAACCGTTGATTTGAAGATCTCATTTGATGCACCTAGAGGTTTTAGAATGGGCTGATTTTTTGTGAGGATGATCAACATATCATAGACAACATGTCTACAAAAAATCAGCCCATTCAAAAACCTCTAGGTGCCTCAAAGGGTGCTGGGTTATTTGCTGGGTCAAATTTTGCTGGGTCATCCGATCCTGACCCTATATATATATATATATATATATATATATATATATATATATATATATATATATATATATATATATATATATATATATATATATATATATATATATATATATATATATATATATATATATAGAGAGAGAGAGAGAGAGAGAGAGAGAGAGAGAGAGAGAGAGAGAGAGAGAGAGAGAGAATACAGGGTATGAGCTGACAACCCATTTGCTCAAATGGGCTGTCACCGGCAGCCGTCCGATTGGATTGATCACACCGTCCAAATAAAAAAAAAACTGTAAAAACAGCTGTTAACAACTATTAACAGCTGCCCCTGCCTCTCTCTCTCTCTCTCTCTCACCGACCCGACCACCTCCGGCGACCCCCGACCCCCTCCGACAACCCCGTCCCCCTCCGGCAGCACTCCGACGCCCTCCGTCAGCCACCCCGTCCCTCTCCGGCGACCCGCGTCCCCTTGGCAGCTCCGGCAGCACCCTCTAGCAGCCCCCCTGTCCACCACCCGGCGGATATACCGGTGCTACCGATCCGGCCTGCTGGGAGGTCCGGGGGGTTGCTAGGGGAGGGTGTGCTGTCGAAGCTGCCGGGGGAGACGACGGGGGGTCGCTGGGGAGGACGGGGGTCGCCCGGAGAGGGAAGGGGTGGCTGTCGAAGGGCGTCGGAGGGGCTGCCGGAGGGGGGATGGGCGTGGCCGAGCGGGGGACGGGATGTTGCCAAATGGGTTCGGAGTGCTGCCATGGGGGGTCGCCAGAGAGGGACGGGGTCGACGGAGGTGGTCGGGTCGGTGAAGGAGAGAGAGAGAGAGACAGGGGCAGCTGTTAACAGTTGTTAACTGCTGTTTTTACAGTTTTTTTTTTATTTGGACGATGTGATCAATCCAATCGGACGACTGCTGGTGACAGCCCATTTGAGCAAATGGGCTGTCAACTCATACCCCATCTTATATATATATATATATATATATATATATATATATATATATATATATATATATATGTATACATACATATATATATATATATATATATGTTATATGTATATATATGTGTATATATGTATATATATATGTTATATGTATATATATATGTGTATATATGTATATATATATGTGTATATGTATGTATATATATATATATATATATATATATGTATATATATATATATATATATATGTATATATATATATATATGTATGTATGTATATATATATATATATATATATATATGTATGTATATATATATATATATGTATGTATATATATATATATATATATATATATGTATGTATATATATATATATATATATATATATATATATATATATATATATATATATATATATATATATATATATATATATATATATATATATATATATATATATATATATATATATATATGTATGTATGTATATATATATATACTAGTGAAAACCCCGTGCCCGAGGGCACGAAAAAGATTTAGAATGAGATGAAAAATATTTTGAGGGCGTTGATAATATTTCGAGGGAGTTGGCAATAATTCGAGGGCAGCTATAATATTTCGACGGAGGTGAAAATATTTCGAGGTTGGCAATAATATTTTGAGAATGATAGAAATATTTCGATGGAGGTGACAATATTTTGATTGTGAAAGAGGATGGAGTTTGCTGGAGGAGGAGGGCTTACCCTATGCCAACTATGTCAATAATGCAATTAATGATTATCTTTAGTAACTTGATTATCAAATATGCAATTTTAGATGAAAGGATTCAATGCTAGTTTATATCTAAACTAATAGCTATCTTTATTATGTCCGTTATAAGGATGATTAACTCTGATTTGAAACCTTTCAATTAGAATTGCAAATGAAGGCTATCTAAACAAATATCAAAGAAGACATTGAAGCCTTTAAATTAGAATTGCAAATGGTTCTAAAATAAATCACACTACGTGTATAGTTGAGAAATATAAAAATTTATGGAATCGACTGATGGCAGAATTGTAATTTGAAGTACAAATGGCAATACATATGAGCAACTGTGGCAAACCTGGATGGATACACTGCACTTTTTTTATTTCCTATTCAAATTACCAAAATTATTATCCCCTTGAGATTCTTACAATAGTCTATAAATACCAGTATTGAGAAATCATATGTATTTCTTTTCTACTTACATTTTCCATTCATTCATTGTAAGATTAAAGTTTTTAAAAACCAAAATGTATATGATTATTTTTTTCTCATATATGGATTAAATGGTTCTAAAATAAATCACACTATGTGCATAGTTGAGAATATAAAAATTTATGGTATCAGTTCATGGCAGTATTGTAATTTGATGTGTTGATTGTAGTATTGTAATTTGAAGTGCAGATGACAATACATATGAGCTACTGTGGCGAGCCTGGTGGGTACTGTTGCAGTGATGGGTTGACCTTGGGCATCGACGGGCATCACTTTGTCGTCGACTGGCATGGAGTCCAGATTAGTAGCGGAGTCGGACATGTTAGCTGGATGTGTCACGACCGGCTGCAAACACACCAGCAATTACATTCACATCTATAAATCTCAGCCACTCTTTATATATAAAAAATAAGAGGATATTATATCCCTTATTTCAATTAAACTTTGGATGACATGAAGTCCTGAACATCTAAAATGTAGATGCAGATGCAACTTAAGAAACCATGAAATGAAGCAACAACGTAGTGATTAATCCACGTTAATGATGGGTTATTTCCACCATCCCATAGCAAAAAAGTATTTTAGATACACGGTGGATTTGCTGCACTTGCTTACGGCCAAATCGTGCCCCTTAAATGGATGACATGGCAAACCAAGATTGGCCGCAAGCAAGTGCAGCAAATCAATCGGGTAACGCTTCAGCCATATCGTGTAGTGCAGTTTTTGTGCCCTTTTTTTGGGGTTGTAAGCAAACACAGCAAATCAATTCGGGTAACAAAAATTGCACTCGGTTTGTCCATTTTGGGGATGAGTGCAATTCATGGATTGGATATGGTGACAACAGGACTACTGCGATCATCAAGGTAGATGACAATCTTTCGAGGCAGATGACAATATTTCGAGGCAGGCAAAAAAAATTTCGATAGTGGCGATAATATTTCGAGGGATAAAACAATATTTTGAAGGTGACAATAATGCTTGTTCTCTATCGGCCGCCACCCCATCAAGCCACCCGGGGCCTCGGCCTCCAGCAGGACGCGAGGGCTAAGCCCCCTCCTCTCAGACCCCCACGTCACCTTGTCACGGTCCATGGATCCGACCCCAATTGCAGGACTTGACTTTCTCCTAATTTGAATCGGGCGTGATTCCATAAGATGAACCTTCATGCTAGGACACCCGAGTGCGGCTCGTATTCACCATTTCATTTTTCCTAAATTTTTTAGACATAAAAATCATAATTTTTGGATGCGAAACGAATTCATTGGCACATTCAGTCACCATGCATTTGCTCAGTTAATAATTGTGTATTAAAAATCTGTGGACATTAATATCATCTTTCCACATTTCCTACAAATCAACCATACATGGAAGGAAAAAAAAAAAAGCTCCTAAAATATCTCATGCTTGCAGGGCACATCTTTGCTGCATGAGAGGTTGACTGCAACCCTGCTGCTTCTTGAAGTCCCACTTATCCTCTTGAAGCTAACGTTGCTGATCTCCACTCGTGAAGGCTGCATGCATGAGAATAGCAAGCACATGAGAATAGGAAGCTCTACCTCTCTCTACTGGAAACAAATTTTTTTAAAAAAAACTATATTTGTAAGAGGAAAAAGAAAAAGCATGCATGAAGCTTTGCTTTCTGAGCACCAGAATTCAGAAAACAAATATGTGGAAGAACCATTGATTGAAATGGAGGGAAAAAAAGTCAAACCCAATGAGTACCAAAATAATGAAAAGGGAAAAAAAAAAGGTCAAAACATTTTGTTTTACAACAAATACTTACAAAAAGATTAGCATTTTTTAATCATCTTACGTTGCCATACTTGTAAGCATGACATTCACAAAGCACATGATTTTATTTGAGAACTGCAATCGTTTTAAAGTCCAACCAACTGAAACAACAATCACAACTTGAATAGGTTTTTCAAGTGCACTACTATGCTTTACATCTTTATCATCACATTTGTTTTTAATCAGTCAAGGAAACATAACCCATTCCTAGCAATCAGATCCTGGTCACAATACACATTAGGATCTCTATTTTTCGGATCTCTATTTTTTCAGCTGCCTGATCGCCCAAGGCTCAGCCGCCCGCACCGCACCCAGCTTCAACCGTCCGATCGCATCAATCCAACGGACCAAGGCCCGCACCGCACCAAACCTCAGCCGCCCGCACCGCACCAACGCTCAGTCGTTGGATCGAGGCAATCGGGCAGCTGAAAAAAAATTCGCGGTTACTGTAGCCGCTACAGTAACCGTGATAATGCTTTCAGCTGTCCGATCGCATGGATCCAACGGCTCAAAACAATTTCGCGGTTACTGTAGCGGTTACAGTAACCGCGAAATTTTTTTAAACTGTTGGATCGATGCGATCGGACGGTTGAACCTGGGTGCGGTGCGGGCGACTGATCGCACGGATCGATGCGATCGGACGGTTGAACCTGGGTGCGGTGCGGGCCGCTGATCGCACGGATCGATGCGATCGGACGGTTGAAGCTGGGTGCGGTGCGGGCGGCTGAGCATATTGGGGGAGAGAAATGAGATGGATGCATTAGGATCCGAAAAAATGAAGACAATATAAGAATCCAAAAACAATAATTTATGAATCACTTGCATAACGATTTGAAAAAACCATTATTCACAAAAAAAATAGATGGATCCATTTTTTGGATCCATCTATGCAAAAAAAGATCTCCCATATGCATAAGCATATCATTTCTTTGGTGCCCTTTCAATATTCCACCAAATCCAACAACACCTATGAATCCAACAGCACCAAATACAACATCACCAAATCCAACAGCACCTATGAATCCAACAACACCTATTGATGTAGGATACAAACCTCGGTTGTGAGCCGGAACGTTGGACGGCTATCCACGCTAATGGAGCCCATGTGGGCTTCCTAGACCAACAATCCACAAATATGTTGTTTCATTACTTTATTTTTTTTTCACCAACATTTTAGATTGGGAGAGCTTTGGAGCAGGACTCATGCTTATCTATATAAATCATGTATTAGGTTCTAGATTAATTAGTCTTCCCTTAGGTTTGTTAACAAAATTTTAGAGATAACAAAAGTATGGGAATGTTGGTCATGTTGGGGAGCATGATTGCAGCATTCAGGTACTCCTATTATAAAAGTCATGCTCCATCAACCAGCTGAACAAACCATCTAAATATTGACTCAGGACAATCGAAGAGATAGAAATTTGATACCAAACACGTTGCAGGAGGATAAGACTTGGCAAGAATAAGCACTAATGGCAATTAGAAGAAAAAACAAAAGAATGGGAATGTTGGTCATGTTGGGGAGCGTGATTGCAGCATTCAGGTACTCCTATTATAAATGCTGATTGGCCATTAATTGTTTTTGGAGCACCTGAATGCTGATTTTGCTGATATTGCTGATATTGAAACGTTCAAAAGAGCTTTGGAGCAATATCAGCATTCATGCTGATTTTGAAACGTAATATCAGCAATATCAGCAAATAACAGTAATATCAGCAAAGACAATATCAGCAAATTTATTTGCTCCAAAGACAATCAATCAGCAAATAACAGTAATATCAGCAATATCAGCATTCAGGTGCTCCATCAACCAGCTGAGCAAACCATCTAAATATTGACTCAGGAAAATCGAAGAGATAAAAATTTGATACCAAACACGTTGCAGGAGGATAAGACTTGGCAAGAATAAGCACTAATGGCAATTAGAAGAAAAAACTCTAGGAGATTTAGAAGTATTTCAGATCTGAACTTATATGAAATGTGCTATGAAAGTGGTTAAAGAAGTCTAAAAATAATTCAGGCAGTTGTATACTATTTGAAAGTGGTTAAAGAAGCCTAAAAAAAAATTCAGGTAGTGCTATGAAATGCTTCATGTTTTTTTCTTTCTCACAATTGTGTTAAAAATGAACTACAAAGATGGAAAGCAATATGAAAACCTCTATGAGACGATAATGTTAGGATTTAAAGAGAGGTACAAACAAAGAAAATGGAAAAAAAAAAAAAAAAAGTTGGAACAGGACATATTAGAGCAAGGAAAATGATTATCAGAGGCTTAGAACAAAAAAAAAAAGAGAGAGGATGAGATCTGAAAACCATGGTTGTAACAATGCCGATCTGTTTTCAAATACTTCCAAGCCATCCCGATTCAAATTGTCTATAGTGCTTGCACCTTACGATGATTAAAAAAAATTAAAAGGGGAATTTATAACAAAGAACCATAATTGGGGAACAAATACAAGAATCAAATGAATAAAACAAACAAAATAAAGTGTACCAAAAATTCATTTACCAAAAGCTAGGCAAGAATCTACGAAATCGAGCAGTTGGGAGTACGGGGCCAAGGACTGGATTTGAGAATGCGGCAAGAGCGACTCCGGTCGGCTGTGATGCCCGACGTCCTACTCACCAAGACATAGAAGCACAAAGAATCGGATCCAACTAAAACTTTCACATGTTATTCCGGTCCATCTTGATCAATAATTTTGGAAATAAAATAACTCAAAAGACAGAAGAGATTTGAAGACAGTATTTACCACTACCACCACCACCACATCAGCACCACCAATACCCCACGACCCCACCACCACCACCACCGCACCATCCACACCACCATTGTCATGTTTTAAGAACAAAAAAAATTAAACAAACAATAAGAGAGAGAGAGAGAGAGAAAGAGAGAGGGCTTACTTGCCGCCCGAGCTTGGAGGTCACCACTACCACATCAACACCACTGCCACCATATCAAACCCCGGCTACCATCACCACATCAACACCACCATCCCACCACCACATCAACACCACCACGACACTACCCCCACCACATCAACACCCCTACCACATCACCACCCCCACCACCGCACCATCCACACCACCACCACCCTGTTTCAAGAACAAAAAAAAACAACAAAACACTCAATCGGGAGAGGAGAGATAGAGAGATCTGACCAAGGGAAGCACTCAATCAGGATCTCAATCAAAAAATCAGAGCTGAATCCTTCAAAAAAAAATTTCAAAAACAAAAAAACATTAGAGAAAGAGAGAAACAGAAAGAGATCTGACCCCTTCCTTCAGATCTCAATCGATCGGCCATGAGTGAGAGAGAGATTCTTACTTGGGTGGTCCTCCTCCTCCTTGCCTTCCAGCCAGAACCCTAGATCTAGGTTTCCCCTGTACTTCACAACACATGAAAAAAAAAATCAGGATTGATGAGAGGGGAGTTCGAGTTTGAGTTCGAGAGAGAGAGGGGTTCCAACCTGTGGGTGGACGGAAGGGTTGTGGCAGGTGTTCCGTGGCCGGCGGAGAGAGGGGGGTTTCCTACCTGTGGGCGCAAGGGCAGTTGGGGTCAATACCAGAGGCCAATCGGCCAAGAGAGAAAGAGAGAGAGAGAGAGAGAGAGAGAGAGAGAGAGAGAGAGAGAGAGAGAGAGAGAGAGAGAGAGAGATCGAGGTGCTCGCCGGTCGGAGGTGGGCTGGTGCTCGCCGGTTCCGGTCCCGGGCTGGTGCTCGCCGGTCGTAGGTGGGCTGGTGCTCGCCGGTCGTAGGTGGGCTGGTGCTCGCCGGTTCCGGTCGGAGGTGGGCTGGTGCTCGCCGGTCGTAGGTGGGCTCTTCGGGGTCGGAGGTGGGCTCTTCGGGGTGCTTTTCGGTCGGGGCCGGGCTGGGCCCAAGAGGTGAAGGGGGAGGATAGGGGAGGGGGAGGTGGTGGGGAGAGGGACCGATGGAGAGGAGGGAGATGAATGAGATGAGGGGAGGGAGATGAGGGGGCTCGATGGAGAGGGAGAGGATTAATGAGATGAGGGGGCTCGGCGGGATACTAAAGTCGGGCGGTTCTCTAGGGTGCAGGATTTAAGAGGTAATTTAATGGGCGGCGGGGGCTGCTTCACGGGATTCGATCAGATGGGGTTCAGATCGGACGGATGAGACTGGAGGCTGCTCTATCGGACGGTGG